>JAVIAB010000051.1:103862225-104479212 GCA_032433765.1 Megaustenia siamemsis
CTACCTATGTTTCTATGAATCCACATTTCAAAGGCTTCAATTTTCTGTTATGTTTTTTTTTTGTCCAATGTCCATGTTTCTGCACCATACAGGAATTTTGAGAAGATGTAACATTTCGCTATTCTTAGTTTTAACCCTGGTGTTATTTGTTTTGATGTCAGTATATTCTTCATGCATTAAAATTACTTTTTGCCATTCCTGTTCTTTTGTTTATATTTCATAGATTACACCAAAGCATTTGACAAAAAAAACATCACGAAATATTCAAAATTTTAGAAAGTCAAACATGACATGTAAGCCAACTAAATAATAAAGAACATGTACTGACAGCAAACAGCGGTTACAAGAACTGGAAACCAATTGGGAATGTTTTAACAAATAAAACAGGATGTTAGACAAGGTTATGTGCTGTCACCAGATTTGTTTAATATTTATAGTGAGATTATTTTAAGATCCATAAGGGGCATGCATGGAATAACAATTGTAGGTCTTAATATAAATAATCTAAGGTATGCTTATGATAGTCTTAATCGCTAAGAGTGAAAACGAGTTACAAGAAATGTTAGACATTATAGTGAAAGAAAGCAAAAATAAAGGACTCAGCCTTAATAGCAAAAAGACAGAAGTAATGGTAACAACTAAGAAAAAAGACATCACATCAGTGCAAAATAAAGACAAGTGGAACAATATTAAAACAGGTAAATGAATTTAAATATATGGGAACTTTGTTAACCTCAGATGGAAGATGTACAACAGAAGTGAGATGCAGAATGGCTCAGGCAAAAGCAGCTTTTCAAAAAAATGAGGAAGATACTATGTAATCCATTTTTGATAATAGAAACAAGAAAAAGATTTCTTAAATGTTATGTAAAGCCAGTCTCAACATATCTATCTATCTTTCGTTCGCCTGAAGTATTGTCTTTATCTGCAATGTCGTTTCCCGTATAAATTTTACTGTCTTTTGTAATTCTTGCAGTGATATCTCTATGTCTAATTAAGTGCAGTTAGTACTTGTCTGTAGTGTCTTCTATGGGCCAATGGATTTTCCTCAGTCTACTATATTCAGTGCAGTCTTGAAGTATGTGTTCAACAGTGTGGGGTGCCTGTCCACATGTACAAGTAGTTGATGTGCCGATCTTGAATTTTGTATACATGTGACTAAGGAGTCGATTGTGTCCTGTTCTTAGGCGTATAATGATAACTTGTTCATATCTATTCATATTATGAAAGGCATCCTGATTTGGGGCTTGTGGTCCTCTGATTGATTTTATTATCTGTTTCTTATGATGGTATGTAACTGGTGTATCTAGTTGTGTGCCTGTTGAACCTTCCTTTGCCAACTGATCTGCTTTCTCATTTCCTGGTATTCCACAGTGAGACGGGATCCACTGCAGGGCAACCCTGTGGTGCTTGCAGAGTTCAGTCAATAAGGTCTGCAGATGTGGTAATTTTCTGGATAGTAGTGCCTGGGGTACTGATCTTGCATCTGTCAAAAACACTACAGGCTGTGGGCTAAGATTACTGTTCAGCAGTTTTTCTATTGCCAACTTTATTGCTTGTATTTCTGCATCATAATTGTGACAATATTTCCCTGTTGCTATTTTATTCATATCCCTAGTGTTATTTGTTATATCTGTGTGTTACCGGGGCCTCATTATGAGGGAAGTAAAGAATAGTGACACTGTGACCTTCCAGGCATGTCGTAAGAGGCGACTAAGGAGGTTGATCGATGCCTTGACAAGCTGTCATTGTAAAAAGTATTGTTATGGAAACAGCGCCATATATTTTAGAGCAGTGATCTCCGCAATATGTGCCACTTTGGCACGCAAGGTTTCTGTTTTTGAGATTGTGGTTCTGCCCTATGTGCCGTCTTCGGCTCGAAAGGACAATAGATAGATAGATAGTGTTATTTGGGTACTCTGTATATGCACCTGCTCCCCCATTCTTTACTGCATTCTGTGCTGATCCATCTGTGTACACACGGATCCATAGGTCTTGTGGGTATTCTTCATCCAGGAAACTGAGAGTTATTGTTTTTCGCTGTAGACTATTTTGTTCCTCTTTGTCAACTATTCCTTTCACTTCTGTCCGTATTTGAACTGATAATCCTGATTCATCTGTCCAGGGAGTCTGTTCTGATATGGGCAGAAGGGGTTTAACAACTCTTGGCATGTCTGGTGTTTGTCTACTAATACGCTTGGCTTGGTGGATAAAGCTGCTTCTCTTAAGTCGTCCCAATGCAAGATTTTGGAATCTGTCCTTCATTGGATGTCTCGGCATGCATACAAATTTTTCTGCCTGTATCAGCACCTTTGTGTCTCTCCGTTCTCTCAGTGCTGGTATCCTCCACAATTTCTCCATCTCCAATATTGGTGTTGATTTCATTGCTCCTGTGATGACCCTAAGTGCCTGGTTTTGTACTTTATCCAGTTCTTGCAATGTGGTGTTTGATGCTGAGCACCATGCGGATGATCCATATTCTAAATGTGGGCTTATACTCTGTTGGTAAACTTTACTGAGTATTTTCCCACTCGCACCCCATGTGGTTCCACACAACTTTCTTAGAATACCCAATTTCCTCCTTGCTTTTTGTGTTGCCTTATTTATCTGCTGTTTCCAAGATAGTTTGTTATCAAATGTAACTCCGAGATATGTAGCTTGTATGTCTTCTTTCACAGGCTCATTGTTTATGTAGATGGCTCCTGCTTTTTGTTTTGGGGAGAGTGTGAAAAGTGTAGTACTGCATTTGTCTGTATTGATGCTGATACACCATCTATTTGTCCATGAATTCAGTGCATTCATAGCTCTTTGTAGCAATTTGGAGGCCACTGTTGCATACTCCTCTGTGCACCACATTACCAAGTCATCTGCATGCATTGCCACTTTGATGCCATGTGGTAGTTCAGTAACTAGGTCATTGATGTAGATCAGAAAAAGTGTTGGAGATAGTACCCCTTCTTGTGGAACGCCCTGGCGCAATAAGACCTTCTTACTCTTAAGACCATCCAGTTGCACTCTGGCTCTCCTGTTATGCAGGTATGCTTTGACCCATTTGTACATCCTGCCATTTACTCCATAATTTCTCAGTTTCTTCAAAAGCCCTTCCTTCCATACCTTATCAAATGCTTTCTTTAGGTCTATCCATGCTGCTAGTACCAGTTTCTTTTCTTGAAACGCATCTTCAATTTCCTGGGAAAGATAGGTTGCTTGATCTTCGGTAGAGTAACACTGTCTAAAGCCTGCTTGTTGTGGGACAAGGAGATTTTCACTTTCCAGGTACCACTGCAGTCTGAGATTGATTATACGTTCCATTGTTTTACACAAACAGCTTGTAAGGCTGATTGGTCTATAGCTGGATGTCATTGAACTATCTTTTCCTGGCTTTAGTAATGGTATCATAATTGCTTCTCTCCATGCCTGTGGCACTCTATTGCCAGCTCTAACTCTCTTTGTGTAATGGGTATTTCCATGACTTCATGTGTGGTCTCTTCTTGTCTTGCATTTTGTTGTTTTAAACGGGTCTCTTGTCGTTTCTCTAGGCTAATTTCAATATTGTTGTCATTTGCAAAGGAGTCTGCAAAGTGATTTGCTGCATGTTTACCTGTTAGAATGTTTCCATCCTTCTTCAGTGTAATTTTGGTGTTCCTTTCTGTACCCTCATCATTCAGCTGTTTTACAAGCTTCCACACTTTTCTTGTGTCTCGTTCAAGATTCAAGGACTCTGTTTTCTCTTTCCAGCTTCTCCGTCTGGCTTGTAGTTTAGCCCGTTGAAATTTGGCTTTAGCGTGCTGGTAGTTGTTGTGGTGTTCTTGACAAGGGTTATTTTCTGCTTGCTTTCGAGATGTTTCCATGTCATTGTGCAGTTGCTCTAGCTCACTACTCCAGTATGGTTTGTAGTGTTTCCGTGCCCCTCTAGGTATTGTTTCACTGGCAGCTTGTATTATTAGTCTACTGAATTCATCAACTATTTTGTTGATGTCTCTGTCTGTATTTATATCTTTAGTCAGTACACTGGTGTAGTGTTGATACATTTTCCAGTCTGCCTTTTTGTAATTCCATCTGAAGAGAGTGCTGCTCTCCCTGATGGCCTTATTTTGTACCACTAAAAAGACTGGTCGGTGGTCGCTGCCTCCAAGTTGTTTCCCAACAATTCGTGTGATATTCCAATCCAGGTCTGGTGAATGGAAAGCAAGGTCTGGTGTAGATGTGGTATGCCATGATCTGGAGTAGAATGTTGGTGGATCTGTTGCCTGGTTTAATAGTATAAGCCCATTGTCATCCTGCCAATTTTCAAGCTCTTCACCTCTCTTGTCCATATGTTCATAGCCCCAGCTCTGTGAGTGGCTGTTAAAGTCTCCACATACAATTATTCTTTCTTTTAATGTAATTGTGTCTAGTGCTAGTGGGCGATCACTCGGACAGTAGTAGTTAAGTAGATGGAAGTCTGTATTTCCTGTCCTGAGGTGCAGTATTTGATATTCCGCCCCATCCATATACACTTCAATCTGACATGCATTAATGTTGTTCCTTACAAGAGTCAGTATTCCGCCCTTTTGTCTATTTATTCTGTCAGATCGGTAGCACTGGTATCCCCTAATCTTCAAGGCTATGTCGTTGTTTAGATGGGTTTCCTGCAAACAGCATATGCTTATTTGTTCTTCATGCAGGATATTTTCTAATTCTATCTTTTTACTGTACCCATCTCTTTTGCTGTTGATGCCTTCAGCATTCCAGTGCATTATTTTTAGTGGTCTTATTTTGGATTGGCCAGTAGCTCTATTCTCTCGCCCCCTGACTCCACAGAGCGGTTGAGAAGGACATCCAGTAATAGAGGTTGGGCCCTTTCGAGGCTGAGGACCCGGCGCTGCTCCTGCCTGAGTGCCCATCACAGGGCGAGTGCCATATCGATTTGCGGTTATAGACATACTTCCATTTGCGTTGAGTGCGTGGCATCCTGATTGTCGTGCGCTTTTTGGCTGGTTGTCTCCGACTTCAGCACTTGAACTTGCTAGAGCAGACTGTGGTCTTGCTCGGTTGTAGGAAGGCCTGGCCAGTCTTAGTTTTCAGTCCCTGGTGACTGTTAAGCCCCATCCCCACGACAAGGAGCTGGCCTTGATGAGGAGTCTCAACATATGAATGTGAATCTTGGACAATAGGACAACAGACAAGAAAATCACTGAAGTCTGTAGAAATGTGGTTTTACAGAAGAATGTTGAGAATACCATAGCCAGCTAAGAAGAGTAATGAAAACATTTCGAAAGAGACCAAAGCAAAAAGAGAGCTAATTTCCAATATTTAGAAGAAACAATTATCCTTTTTTGACCATGTAATGAGAAGAGAACAACTGGAATATATTGTAACAACTGGGAAAATTGAGGGACGAAGAAATAGAGGGAAGCAAAGAGAAAAGATACCAGACAGCTTAAGAGAATGGCTTGGCAGAAGGTCAACAACAGAAACGATAAATAATTGTCGTGATCGAAAGTTGTGGAGAGACATGACAACCTACGCCAGCAGGCTTGGTACTTATGATGATGATTCTTTTGTTTATTTTAGTTTCAAATTTTCCATCACTGGGTCCAATGTGATTGTAGCTCTGAACTGTCCCGTGTCTATTCCTTTATCTTTGATATCCACTTGTAGGTTTTAGTGTTATCTTTGTTTCTGATCATAGTTTTATTCTTTTTTAAAAATTAAATATTCATATCTAATCCATATTTGTTGCTGGTCATGTTTATTTCATTAAGTAATTGTTGTCGATCTTTAGGATTTCCTGCTAGTATTACAGCGTCATCAACACATCTTACGTTGTTGATTATCTTGCCATTAATGTTTAAGCCTGACATTTCTGTGATGTTTTTAAAGATTTGCTCAGTGTATAGATTGTGCAATTCTGGTGATAGAATGCATTTCCGTCTTACATCTCTTTTTATATATTATTAGAAAATGTAAAAATATTTGACCATACCATGGACCGAACTACATTAACATTTTATGTTTTGGGACATGTTTTAATTCAGCCTCTTTCCCCAAAATAAAAATATAAAACATTTTCATGTGCAGTCATTACTCTTGGACTTAGGCAATCCTTGATTACACAGTTCTCCTGAAAGCTTCCATTTAACACGGCTCGGCAAGGCAAGGCATTAATTTGGGAGGGCCAGATCTGGAGAGGCCAACTAAAGTGCCTTGACGATTGTCTTTGACACGTCTGTTTATGAATTGAAAATGTTACATTTGTATAAATTCAGCAGAGTAGAAAACAAGTACTGAAGCTTTGAAACAACTGAAAATGAAGAAGTACAAACAAAATATCCAAGTAACGAAATCCATTACAGAACGTTGCTATTACCGCAGTATTTTTTGGCTATGTAATTGTCTAGGCATTATACGCTAGTGGGTTGCCATTTACTTCTGACGGTGGGCGCGGTCCTAAAGACAGTAATTCCACGAGTGGCGCGCGATTTCTTTAAAAAACAGCGCTCAGCGGGACTCGTTCCCCGGACTTATGGTTGTAAAACCGAGTTGACTACCTTTAATGAGTTGACTATCTCTAACGAATTGACTGACTACCACTAACGAGTTCACTACCTCTACTGAGTTCACTACCTCTAACGAGTTGACTACCTCTAACGAGTTCACTACCTCTACTGAGTTCACTACCTCTAACGAGTTGACTACCTCTAACTGAGTTGACTACCTCTAACGAGTTGACTACCACTAACGAGTTCACTACCTCTAATGAGTTGACTACCTCTAACGAGTTCACTACCTCTAACGAGTTGACTACCTCTAACGAGTTGACTACTTCTTCTAACAAGTTGACTACCTCTAACGAGTTGACTACCTCTAACGAGTTCACTACCTCTAGCGAGTTCACTACCTCTAACGAGTTCACTACCTCTAACGAGTTCACTACCTCTAACGAGTTGACTACTTCTAACGAGTTCACTACCTCTAACGAGTTGACTACCTCTAACGAGTTGACTACTTCTAACGAGTTCACTACCTCTAACGAGTTGACTACCTCTAACGAGTTCACTACCTCTAACGAGTTCACTACCTCTAACGAGTTGACTACTACCTCTAACGAGTTCACTACCTCTAACGAGTTGACTACCTCTAGCGAGTTGACTACCTCTAACGAGTTGACTACCTCTAACGAGTTTACTACTACTAACGAGTTCACTACCTCTAACGAGTTCACTACCTCTAACGAGTTCACTACTTCTAACGAGTTCACTACCTCTAACGAGTTCACTACCTCTAAAGAGTTCACTGCCTCTAACGAGTTGACTACCTCTAACAAGTTGACTATCTATAGCGAGTTGACTACCTCTAACGAGTTCACTACCTCTAACGAGTTGACTACCTCTAGCGAGTTGACTACCTCTAACGAGTTTACTACTACTAACTAGTTCACGACCTCTCACGAGTTAACTGCCTCTAACAAGTTGACTACCTCTAACGAGTTCACTAATTCTAACTAGTTCACTATCTCTCACAAGTTGACTGCCTCTAACGAGTTGACTGCCTCTAACGAGTTGACTGCCTCTAACGAGTTGACCGCTACTAACAAGTTGACTACCTCTAACTAGTTCACTATCTCTCACGAGTTGACTGCCTCTAACGAGTTGACAACCTCTAACGAGTTGACTACCTCTAATGAGTTCACTACTCTAACGATTTCACTACCTCTAACGAGTTCACTACCTCTAACGAGTTCACTACCTCTAATGAGTTCACTACCTCTAATGAGTTCACTACCTCTAATGAGTTGACAACCTCTAACGAGTTCACTCACTACCTCTAACGAGTTCACTACCTTTAATGAGCTACCTCTAGCGAGTTCACTACCTCTAACGAGTTCACTACCTTTAACGAGTTCACTACCTTTAATGAGCTACCTCTAGCGAGTTCACTACCTCTAACGAGTTCACTACCTTTAATGAGCTACCTCTAACGAGTTCACTACCTCTAACGAGTTCACTACCTCTAACGAGTTCACTACCTCTAACGAGTTCACTACCTCTAACGAGTTCACTATCTATAGCGAGTTGACTACCTCTAAGCCACGGACGTGTACTTTAAAATAAATCGATTTAGAAATAATTAATACAAGTGGAACAAAACAAATGTATTTGTTGGAAGTATACAGAATTGAGGTAGCCTTCTGAGAGTAATATTTGCAGGTAAAACACAAGCAAACGACTCAGATGCAGACAAAAAGGAAAGTGAGTTAATAACATCTCAAGTGAAACTAAAATGAGAGCTGAGGCGAGAAGAAACAACAATGGCTTCAGTTCCTTTGTCGAGGTGGAGATGTTTGTCCAAAACCTAGAGCAAGCGTCGAGATACGGGTCTTGTAGAAAGTATGACTGTTATAAAAGATCGCTGAACATGGAGAAGCTGGAATTTGTGTCCTATGTGCCGTCTTCGGCTCGAAATGACAACAGACAAACTGACAGACTGGCAGACAGACTGAAAAGCGGACTGGCTGACAAACAGATAGAAAGACAGACAGACCTATATACTATATATATATATATATATATATATATATATATATATATATATATACACACACATATGACAGTTAGACAGACAGACAATCAAACAGACAGACAGACAGATAACAAACAAAAGATGGACAGGAGAACATATGACAGGGCGTAGTGTAAGACAAGAGTCAGAATTAAAAGGTGCTGCATGTAGCTTAATCTTCGAAGCATAGACAACACACGATGATGATAAATCCCACACTGCCCTAACCAGTGGCGTATACTATAGATATTTAATTACATTCTTATTTCCTTACGTCTGGACCTGAACGAGGAAAGCGGGAATAGTAATTTATTCGCAGGTTTTCAAAATCAATTGGTAATTGAGACCGCAGAGTAAATATGTACACAACCCGGGAACAATTGTTCCAGCAGGATGATAATAAAAATCCGGGAAATTGGCGATCAATCAAAATATAATCCAGTCCCAATGTGTAGAAAATCACACGTGTTGAGTCCATCTGTGCTTGAAGGCATACCCCAGCCAGAGAAGTCCTTCCTAGTGTTGACATTTGTCGGGTAGCTTCAGAAGGACGCACTCAGTTCACAGACAGAACCAAGTCAATGAGGAGGAGCTAGGAAGTCCTAGCCATAGGGCTCCAGCCGACGACTGGCAAAGGTAAATTACAACAGTTGTAAACACGGTGGACAATGAAGCCATAAGTTTGATGAACTTTCACTTGAAGGCAAAGGAAATTAAACAGCATTGGTGTTAATTTATTGTGTAGCTAAATGTCACTGGTTTGCAATATATAATAAACAAAGCGTCTCTCATGCATTACCTTGAACTGCATTCTGGTATAATATCAATCACAACAGTGCACTATGTTTATAAATATGTAGGTATTTGCGTATATAAGGATTCTATGCTGGCTCATCTGCTGATACGAGTATTTTGACGGGGAGGGGGATAATTATTCTTCTAATTTATTTTATTAATTTCTTCTTAAATTATAAATCATCATCATAAATTATAAATATGTAATAAAAAAATAGAAATAATTAATTTGTTCTGTCGCCGGATTTGTTTTCACTTTACAGCGAACATATTATGAGATCAATAGTAGACAAAAATAGGAACTGAAGTCAACGGTCACAACATAAATAATTTGCGATATGCAGATGACACAGTCTTAATTGCAGAGACAGAGAATGAACTACAAGAAATGATAGACATAATAGTAAAATAAAGCAATTAAAAAAAAGGTTTCAGTCTGAATAGTAAGAAAACAGAAGTAATGGTTATATCAAAGAAACAATCATCGCCATCATGCAGCATAAAAAATAAACAGGATAAATCTGAAACAAGTACAAAGTTTGAAAATACTTGGACACAGTAATAACATCAGATGGGAGATGCACCACAGAAATAAAAAGCAGAATATCTCAGGCAAAAATAGCATTTCAGAAAATGAAAAATATCTTATGCAACAAATATATGTCAATAGAAGTGAGAAAGAGAGTTCATCGGTGCTATATAGAAACAAATCTGACCTATGGAAACGAATCATGGACAGTGGACAAACAAATAAAAAGACGATTAGAAGCCACAGAGATGGGATTTCTCAGAAGAATGTTGAAAGTTCCCTGGACAGCTAAAAAGACCAATGAGGAATTTCTCAAATAGGCCAACACAAAAAGGGAGCTCCTAAAAAACATCAGAAAGAAACAGTCAACATTTTGTGGGCATATCATGAGAAGAGGAGTGTTGGAATACTTGGTTACAACTGGCAAAATAAAAGGAAAGAGATCGCGGACGACAAAGAGAGAAAATACTGGATATATTGGTGTCATGGCATGGAAAACAGTCAACAACAGAGCTGATACGATGTACTGTAGATAGAAGATTCTGGAAGAACATGATCGCCTACGCCATCCGGTATGGCACATGATGATGAATTTATTTTAAGAGAACAATCTTCTATCAACCGAGACTATCACCATGTCTTATCACGAAACTAGATATGTCTCGATGCTTAGCTAACGCCTTCCTACTCACAAGTGATAAGCCTTGACACAGCCCACAGAAGGACTCAGTTCATGCTTCTATACTGAGTGATTCGATGAGCATGATAAGAACAGTGGAGGCGGGCTCTGTATGTATGCAATGGGTAGAGTCATTGCTGAAGTCAAAGATACGTAAGGTCACCTTTGTCTACGTCCCAGGACATGTACGGGAAAATGAATGAACGGACAGGTTGGCTAGCTGCGCTATTGTAGAAGACGGTCAACAAATGGATCGGGCGGACATCATCAGTGCCCTCCGGTATGTGTGAAGAACACAGGACTTCGACAACCATGAGTCCGCGTCACTCCTTCAGATGAAAGAGATGGAACTTAGCGGGCGTGTAAGAAAACTAATCAACCAACACAGAACTGGAGTCGTCAGTCGTTGGACACTGCGAGACTTGCTGAGGAGGGGATCTGAACACCTATGGACATGTTCGGAGTGCAAATAACTTAATAACAATAACTCAATAAGGACTCAGTTAACAGGGCAATCGAAAACAGCAACAATGCTAATACTAAATGCGATACACTCTCTATATTTGGAAAAAAATTTTCAAAGAACTACAATCGTTCATTCTGTTTCACTTCAATCACTGTCTCCATTATCATCACTATTAATATTTTCAATTGATCATCTTCTCCATTGATGGCTTTTAGTAATGTCTGGACATGAGTAGTCCAGTTCTCTGAGTATATAAAGTATTTATAGTTTTTTTTTTTTTTGGTTCAGTCTTGTAGCAGTTTAGTACAGATGGTAGTCTATGTGGGGGACTATCCAGCCGGCACTTATCTACTATAATTTCTGGTATCGGTCCTATTATTTCAGGTATCGACCCTACCATTTCTGGTATCGATCCTATCATTTCTGGTATCGACCCTACCATTTCTGGTATCGATCCTATCATTTCAGGTATCGGCCCTATGTATCCAGGTATGTCACAATAACTCGAATCTTCCTTTGAAGTTCTTAACATACAAAGTTTTTTTTTTCCAAAACACAAATGATCGATGGAATATTAGAAGCACTAGGAAACATAACAGCAGGGGAGGCGAACAGAAGAGCAAAAGACCGCAAATTATATCTCCCCTCGACGCTGAGAGGCAGATGAGGAAGGAAAGAAGAAGTAGAAGACAAATGATTTGTCACTGTTGATGACTCGTGGATATTAAACTGCACTTCTAGCAAAATTTCAATAAGACATTCTATGAGACTTATAACTCTCTTATTAAAATACAAATAATTAAGCAAGACAGACAGTGATTAGATAATAAGCTTCAATTTTACAGAACAAACTAACACAAATAAAGCAGAACATTCCTTCCATACTCTGCTATCAAGGCCTAACTTGGACATTTCAGCCAAAGAATAAAATGAAAAAAAAAAAATCGCGAAAGTGACGAGATGCCTAATGAGTCAACTGGATGCGACAAGAAGAGGCAGCATAGGAAATTGGGATATAAGTAAAGAGTTGCAGTATCAAAAGTAAGTGTTTGGTCATATTCAAGAAATAAGAATTTGTGTTTCGTTCACCAGCTTTTACCTCTGACGAAGTCCTTAGAGACTAGGAATTAAAGTTTGCGTGTTAATCCGTTTTTCACTGTCAGCCGTGTGTACACGGATCCCTCGCCGCACAGGCAGGTAACTCCGTCTTCGGAGGTACTCATATTTTTTCCGTCCATGAGTAATTGACGTTTCAAGCCGGACCTCAGTGCTGAGACTAGGGGTGGTTGCCGTAGAGAGAAATCATAAATAAAAATCTCAACTGGTGCATCCGGGATTTGAACCCACAACCTCTCTGTCTCGGCCGGCCTCGAGACCAACCAGTCTCCCGAAAATAAGAAATCAAATTGTTTGGATATGTAAGAATGATATATAAAGGGGGTATTTTAACATTTTAAACAGTGTCATAGCTGACTGGCATGTAGTTACTTTGAAACACTGACTAATTTGTCTGACTCTACTAAAAAACAAGAAAAACATTAGGTGCAAATAAGCGAAAGAAACGTCAAAAGTCCGGATTAAATTGATGGATACACGTCAGTGCAAACACACCAAGAAATACAATAGATCCTCTTTGAGGTCACTTCACAGAGGTCTTAATCGATAAATAATTTAGTAAATTATGAAAACTACAAATAGCTAGATGAGGGGCTGTCTAAGTGAAACCTGAAACTGGTCTTTTCATTTGGAAAACAATGTCTGCGCCCAATAAGTCTCATCTTTCCAATCACTTATTCGACAACCGGTTATATGCACACAATGTTTTCGCTTCGTTCTTGAAGAGAGTTCTATATAAAGAGAGGAGTACAACTTGTTTTGTTGCATTCATAATGAGAGTTCTATATAAAGAGAGGAGTACAACTTGTTTTGTTGCGCTCATAATGAGTTCTATATAAAGAGAGGAGTACAACTTGTTTTGTTGCGCTCATAATGAGAGTTCTATATAAAGAGAGGAGTACATGTTTTGATGCGCCCATAATGAGAGTTCTATATAAAGAGAGGAGTACATGTTTTGATGCGCCCATAATGAGAGTTCTATATAAAGAGAGGAGTACAACATGTTTTGTTGCATTCATAATGAGTTCTATATAAAGAGAGGAGTACAACTTGTTTTGTTGCGCTCATAATGAGTTCTATATAAAGAGAAGAGTACATGTTTTGATGCGCCCATAATGAGAGTTCTATATAAAGAGAGGAGTACATGTTTTGATGCGCCCATAATGAGAGTTCTATATAAAGAGAGGAGTACATGTTTTGATGCGCCCATAATGAGAGTTCTATATAAAGAGAGGAGTACATGTTTTGATGCGCCCATAATGAGAGTTCTATATAAAGAGAGGAGTACATGTTTTGATGCGCCCATAATGAGAGTTCTATATAAAGAGAGGAGTACAACTTGTTTTGTTGCGCTCATAATGAGAGTTCTATATAAAGAGAGGAGTACATGTTTTGTTGCGCTCATAATTAGAGTTCTATATAAAGAGAGAAGTACAACATGTTTTGTCGCGCTCATAATGATAGTTCTATATAAAGAGAGAAGTACAACATGTTTTGTTGCGCTCATAATGAGAGTTCTATATAAATAGAGAAGTGCAACATGTTTTGTTGCGCTCATAATGAGAGTTCTATATAAATAGAGAAGTACAACATGTTTTGTCTCGCTCATAATGAGAGTTCTATATAAAGAGAAGAACACAGCACATTACGTCGCGTTCTTTATGAGAGTTCTATTTTGAAGGATCAATACAGAATATTGCAGCGCGTTCTTGTTGACAGTTATATATAAGAGAAGAGCACAACACGTCTAAGCACAATAAGAAGAGCACAATACGTCTCGCTCTTAATGAGAATACTATATAAAAGATAGGAGAGCATGTTTCGTCGCGCTCTTATTGAGAGTTCTATATAAAGAGAGGAGTTCATCATGTTGCGCCGCGTTCTTGTTGAGAATTCTATATAAAGAGAGGAGTTCATCATGTTGCGCCGCGTTCTTGTTGAGAATTCTATATAAAGAGAGGAGTTCATCATGTTGCGCCGCGTTCTTGTTGAGAATTCTATATAAAGAGAGGAGTTCATCATGTTGCGCCGCGTTCTTGTTGAGAATTCTATATAAAGAGAGGAGTTCATCATGTTGCGCCGCGTTCTTGTTGAGAATTCTATATAAAGAGAGGAGTTCATCATGTTGCGCCGCGTTCTTGTTGAGAATTCTATATAAAGAGAGGAGTTCATCATGTTGCGCCGCGTTCTTGTTGAGAATTCTATATAAAGAGAGGAGTTCATCATGTTGCGCCGCGTTCTTGTTGAGAATTCTATATAAAGAGAGGAGTTCATCATGTTGCGCCGCGTTCTTGTTGAGAATTCTATATAAAGGAGAGGAGTTCATCATGTTGCGCCGCGTTCTTGTTGAGAATTCTATATAAAGAGAACAGTTATATACTTTGTAATATTGTAATTGTTCTTAATTGTTTGTGCAAATATTGTTGCTTGAAGAGAAATATATGGCACCTGCTGTGCTCAGTGAACAGATCAATTTGGAGGCCAAGTTGTCTAACCAACAACTGAAGGTAAAGGTAAAATACGAGACTTGAATCGGCGTCTTAGCACGCGAGTTTTCACCCATATGTGCTCGGCCGCCTATCCAGAAGTGTTCGGAGACTTTTGGATAGTGTTGCTTCAAACATCGAAACCCAAGATGCGAGGCGGCATTCCTCACCTTCCCAGAGTAATACCCTGGTACCCATTTCAGCCAGCGGCTGGGTCGACAGTGGGGGTATATTTTTTTCCTCAACCACGAGTACAAATCAAACACGAGTACAAATAATTCAGTTTCAAGTCTCTAGGGACTTCGTCAGAGGTAAAAGCTGGCGAAAGGGGGAAAAAAAAATCACACTGCTTCCGGCTTGAATCGAACATGGGTTGTCCGAACGTCGTAGTTCAGTCGGGTGGTTTTCCCAACTAGGCCACCGAGTGCCCCCCACCAATCCCTTCACCCAACAACTGAGCTGAGTGCAGTCAATTACCCACAGTTGACTGCCTGTCTTAGGATTAGCGAACAGCATAGCTGAATACGGTCAACGACCCACAGCTGACTGCGCGCGTCAGGGTCAGCGAACAGCAGAGCTGAGTACAGTCAACGACCCACAGCTGACTGCCTGTCTCAGGATTAGCGAACAGCAGAGCTGAGTACGGTCAACGACCCACAGCTGACTGCCTGTCTCAGGATTAGCGAACAGCAGAGCTGAGTACGGTCAACGACCCACAGCTGACTGCCTGTCTCAGGATTAGCGAACAGCAGAGCTGAGTACGGTCAACGACCCACTGCTGACTGCACGCGTCAGGATCAGCGAACAGCAGAGCTGATTACGGCCAACGACCCACAGCTGACTGCCTGTCTCAGGTTCAGCGAACAGCAGAGTTGAGTACGGTCAATGATCCACAGCTGACTACACGCGTCAGGATCAGCAAACAGCAGAAATGATAAATACCCTGCTCCTCCCAGCGGTGCTCCTGGGAATAGACTCTCTAGTCTGGTCAAGCAAGTAGGAATCTATGATGGAAGACAATCCGATATTCAAAAATGCTGTGAAAGAAAGAAAGAAAGAAAGAAAGAAAGAAAGAAAGAAAGAACAGGTCAGCAGAGGACAAGAGTTCAGGTATAAAAAAAACAGTTCTGACATAGTGCTGTCCATACAAATCCCATAAATATGGACACTAACACTACATAGCATGCACCAGGCACGACGAGATTCCTTTCTTATAAAATATAAACTCAAATTTTATGGAATAAATAAACCACACATAAACACATTTTTGAGGCATTTATCCAGTGAGGTCTGTCGTGAAGTGTGTGCAGCTGGGGAAACGTTCAGTTGCTGTCAGATGTTTGGGTAAGAGTTTATGTTTCAATCACTGATGGGAAGTAACTCGCCTGATCCTAACGTGATTCGAACCTGCGCCCACCTCATTTCAAGAACAAAGCTCTTCTCTTTTGTTCATTCGTTCGGTAACCGCCTTACTAGGGTGTAACTAAGTTTCCTCTGAATGGTTTAACCTTGCTGTGCTAGAAGAACTAATGTTTTCATATGGTTTTACGAGCTCGTATATGTGTCATTATTATAAATGTAACTGACTTAAGACATTTTTCGGGCACATCATGAGAAGAGGAAAATTGGAATACTTGTTTACAACTGGTAAAATAAAATGAATGAGAGATCGCGGACGACAAAGAGAGAAAATACTGGATAGCTTGGTGTCATGGCATGGAAAACAGTCAACAACAGAACTGATACGATGCACTGTAGATAGAAAATTGTGGAAGGACATGATCGCCTACACCAACCGGTATTGCACATGATGAACTGACTTAAGACACCATACATAATTGAGTTGAAAGGTATATACGACTAAGAGCTGACTTGTCGCTCAGGATTAGAAAAATTAAAATTAGATCGTCACTTGTAATTACTATAGAAAAAATTAGATCGTCAACTGTAATGTCTTTAGAAAAAAAAAATATATGTCAAGTGTAATGTCTTTAGAAAACAATTAGATGGCCAACTGTAATGTATTTAGAAAAAAAATTAGATCACCATCTGTAATGTCTTTAGAAAAACTTGGATCGCCAAATGTAATGTCTTTAGATACAAATTAGATCACCATCTGTAATGTCTTTAGAAAAACTTAGATCGTTAACTGTAATGTCTTTAGAAAAACTTAGATCGTTAACTGTAATGTCTTTAGAAAAACTTAGATCGTTAACTGTAATGTCTTTAGAAAAACTTAGATCGTTAACTGTAATGTCTTTAGAAAAACTTAGATCGTTAACTGTAATGTCTTTAGAAAAAGAATTTGATCGTCAACTGTAATGTTTTTAGAAAAAAAAATTAGATCACCATCTGTAATGTCTTTAGAAAAAAAAAATAGATCGTCAAGTGTAATGTCATTAGAAATTTGCTCAACAAAACCTCAGGGGTACTGGCATGCTGTGTGACGTCAAGAGAATATGCCCGTTTGGAACATGATTTTTTTTTGTCATGACATGAGCCAACACTAGACCCACACAACTTTCCCAGTTAAAATCGTCAGTATCTATTTAAAGGGACTGGATGAACCACGTGTCAACCAGGGACAAAAATAACATCGACTGGAATTAAACCAGGGAAACATCATGAGAAATGTCAGAAGCGATGATTTTTGTGTGAAATGTGATCTTTTCACAATAAAAGGCAACATAATACAAGCCCTCAGATACGCTGATGATATATTGCACTTCTCAAAAAGTGCAAAAGAAATAATAGAATCGAGCTTATTAAAAACAGAAACACAATGAAAAGCAAAACTATTTTTTTTAAATATATAGAAAGCTAAGATAATGCTCACTAATAGAGCAAAAAGGCAACGCTAAATTGTCTTTAACAAGAAAGGACTTGAAAATTGTAACAAATTATAATCAACGTTTGGATCTTTAACAATGGCATTTACAGAAGGAAATCAAAAGGATACCAGCAATAACTGTACAACAATAAAATACCATGACAAACATACAGAAATAATATACAATATGAGCAAAGTAATTAAAGTAAAATTACTGCGGACATGTATCTTGCGATAGCAACATATAGTTGCGAATTATGGTCAATTTCGCAAATAATGAAGAGAACTGTTTCATTTGAAACATAATGCGTCAGAACAAATCTTAGAATACAAATGATAATGAAAAAGAGAAATACAAACATTAAAAGTCCAGAATGTTGAAGAGAGTTGACCCAAAAACATCTTTTTTAGAAATCTTTTAATCAAAAATATTACGGCTACGTTAACAGACCAGACCTTATTGTCTGGAGAGAGTAATAATGGAAGGCATTGTTCAAGGAAGAAGGGACAGGGTAAACCCGAGCAGAATGTAGTTTCAAGACACCTAAGATTGAACTTACAAAAGAGTACGTAGATCTGGCTAGAAACAGAGATTTCTTCACATGGATTTTGATGTGAGCAACGTTCTTTAAAGGACATACAACTATGTGATGATCATGCCTGGTCAGTAGACGAGTAGCAGATGTGTGCACTAACTACATGATTACAATATAATATGTAAATGATACCAACATTTCCTATGTATTTTTTACAACACTATATCTATCTATCGTCCTTTCGAGCCGAAGACGGCACATAGGGCAGAATAACAATCTCAAAAAACAGAAACCTTGCATGCCAAAATGGCACATATTGCAGAGATCACTGCTTCCAAAACTTATGGCTCTGTTTCCATAACAATACTTTTTACAATGACAGCTTGTCAAGCCATCGATCAACCTCCTTAGTCGCCTCTTACGACATGCCTGGAAGGTCACAGTGTCACTATTCTTTACTTTCCTCATAATGAGGCCCCCGGTAACACACAGGAGACAACACTATATATATATATTTATACACACACTCCAAATGTTGGTGCCTTTTAAATGCAAACAAATTTTGCTAATAACCGATTTATTTATTTTGCTAACCATTCTATTTAATACCCTCGTAGCGACAAGTCCTGTAAAAATGATTAAATTGTGGAGCATGATAATTTGTATTTGAGAATAATGAAACTGTGAACGCAATGCGCCAGACGGTAAAAACTGCAAGATGCTATTTGATCCCAATTTGTAATCTTCAGGCAATCTAAATCTAATTTTCTTTATTGAAGTCATGTGAGCAGTTACAGCGCGTGGTGAGCGGGACGAAGACGGCAACGGTATTTGAGTGTGAAAGGACAGGACGACGGTCGCTGTAATGTTGAAGTTCGTCAAAGTACTCAATTTGAGTTGCACCAGGTAAGTAACGAAAGTGCCCGTGGCTACCAGGGCCAGATCGCAGCCAGCAGAGAGAAAAAAAAATTGAGCCAACGTCACCTGCCCCGTTTGTCGTAAGAGGGTAATAAGGAGGTTGGGCCAAAGCTCCGACGTCAGTTATACGGAGTTCGTACATCTGAAATGAATCCATCTTCAGTACTTTTTCTAGTGTGTTGTGAGCGTAATTCCTAAAGGGGAACGTGCTGAGGAGGGGATCTGAGCATTATTAAGTTGTCAGTTGTGCAATCTAGTAAACTAAACTAGGTAAGTCAAGGTCACCTACACGCCTTATGTTAAGATAATTGAGGCAGTATGATATTGAACATTTTGTATTTGATGATTAGTATCACCACAGGAAATCCTACTTTCTAGAAAAAATATTTTGATATCCATTTATAGAGTTCTATTTTCATAACTCCAAAGCTATGTCGGTACACACAAAAGCCACGTTAGCGAATAATAATAAATGAATATTATAATAGAGGGAAACTTCCGAGGCGATAATTCAGTGAATCATAGAAGGAAGAGTTATGTTTTACAGCACTCAGAAAAAAATGACAAATAAACAGGAAAAAAAACAAAACAAAGAACATTATATGGTCCGAAGAAGGATCGAACCCGTACTCCTTGGCACTGCGCCTTGTTCCCTAGCGTTCGGCTTCTCGTGGCAAGGCGCAGTGCCAAGGAGTACGGGTTCGATCCTTCTACGGACCATATATTGTTTTTTGTTTTTTTTCTGTTGTTGTTTATTTGTTATTTTTTCTGAGTGCTATAAAACATACCTCTTCCTTCTATGATTCGCTTAAAAGTAAGATCGGGAACTTCGTTCTCTCCGAAACAAACCATAAAACAATAAAGATAAACTTGTAAGAGAAAATTTGACAACGAGAATCTGTACAGTTTTAACAACAAAAAATTTATATAAAATCTTTCCCAAATTAATGAACTTATGTGCACTTTGCAGAAAGGAAAGAAACCCGAGTAGACAAAACAATCTCAGACTCCCCAGCAATGTATTGTACTGCATTCGACGAACAAAGATAAAACTCACCGGCTGATTAAGCAATAGCAGTATTAGCTGAGCTAAGAAACGAAGTCATAATTATACTCTTTGCAAACATCTTGAGTTTCAGGTTTCTGTTTACCTTTATTTTTTGTCCATTGTAGTTGCTGAATTAAAAGTCCAGACTGAATGTAAAAATGAATGCAAAAACGAATGCAAAAAGAGTTGTAACAATTTGCTCGGAGTTTTAAACATTTAATTTCACAATTTCGTTAGTCTGAAGTTTTTGTGTGTCTGTGATGAACCTGTGAATGTGATTGAGTTGTAGTTCGTGATTATTTAATTTCGGTGAAAACAAATGAAAGTCTCCGTTAAAAAAAAATGGAGTCGAACACTTGTGAACGTTTGTAATAATCTCACATGAGGTACATTCAGTGCAGAGAGACCTGTGTAAGGATGTACCGACAAACCTTTGTTTTTATTAGGCTCATAAACATATAGATAAGTGTGAAAAGTAATGCAAATATTTGTGCTCTTTGCAGAAAGTGTTAGTAAAGACATAATTTAAACGTAATTTCTTAAGTGCGTGTGTGTGTGTGTGTGTGTTTTCGCGCGTGAGCGTGCTTTAAAGAGCCTCTTCCTCGCTGATATCTTGATTTCATCATCTTGTAGGTCTTCAACTCTTCCTCGCTGATATCTTGATTTAATCATCTTGTAGGTCTTCTACTCGACATCGATGATTTCTTGATTTCATCATCTTGAAGGTCTTCAACTCTTCCTCACTGATATCTTGATTTAATCATCTTGTAGGTCTTCTACTCATCCTCACTGATGTCTTGGTTTCATCATCTTGTGGATCTTCAACTCGTCCGCGCTAATATCTTAGTTTCATCAACTTGTAGGTCTTCAACTCGTCCTCGCTATTATCTTGGTTTCATCATCTTGTAGATCTTCAACTCGTCCTCGCTAATATCTTGGTTTCATCATCTTGTAGGCCTTCAACTCGTCATCGCTGATATCTTGGTTTCATCATCTTGTAGGTCTTCAACTCGTCCTCGCTAATATCTTGGTTTCATCAACTTGTAGGTCTTCAACTCGTCCTCGCTATTATCTTGGTTTCATCATCTTGTAGGTCTTCAACTCGTCCTCGCTAATATCTTGGTTTCATCATCTTGTAGGCCTTCAACTCGTCCTCGCTAATATCTTGGTTTCATCATCTTGTAGGTCTTCAACTCGTCCTCGCTAATATTTTGGTTTCATCATCTTGTAGGTCTTCAACTCGTCCTCGCTGATATCTAGATTTAATCACCTTGTAGGTCTTCAACTCTTCCTCGCTTATATTTTAGTTTTATCATCTGTTAGGTCTTCAACTCATCCTCGCTGATATCATGATTTCATCATCTTGTAGGTATTCAAGTCGTCCTCGCTAATATCTTAGTTTCATCATCTTGTAGGTCTTCAACTCGTCCTAGCTGATATCTAGATTTAATCATCTTGTAGGTCTTCAACTCGTCCTAGCTAATATTTTAGTTTCATCATCTTGTAGGTCTTCAACTCGTCCTAGCTAATATTTTGGTTTCATCATCTTGTAGGAATTCAACTCTTCCTCGCTTATATCTTAGTTTCATCATCTGTTAGGTCTTCAACTCGTCCTCGCTAATATCTTAGTTTCATCATCTTGTAGGTCTTCAACTCGTCCTCGCTAATATCTTAGTTTCATCATCTTATAGGTCTTAAACTCTTACTCGCTGATATCTCGGTTTCATCATCTTGTAGGTATTCAACTCGTCCTCGCTAATATCTTAGTTTCATCATCTTGTAGGTCTTCAACTCGTCCTCGCTAATATCTTGGTTTCATCATCTTGTAGGTCTTCAACTCGTCCTCGCTAATATCTTAGTTTCATCATCTGTTGGGTGTCCGGTTAGCGCAATCGATAGGCGGTTGGCTTACCACGGCAACAGCCGGGGTTCGTAATCCTGGCGAGGACACCTGGGTTTTACTAATTCCCTAAAAATTAGTAGGAGCCGCGATAGCTCAGTGGTTAGTGAACTGGACTACTACGGACAAGGGGTAGGGTTCGATCCCAACCGACGGCTCCGGGTTCACCCAGCCTTAAATGGGTACCGGATTTTTTCTGGGAAAGTAAAAGCAGCACGGGCGTAATACCGACCACATTACCCCAAAAATCATGTGCTGAAGGTCTGTAAAATATAGGGTCACTAACACCATATTTCCCTATACGCCACTTGGCGTGACGGGGGGTACTTTACTTACTTTCATCATCTGTTAGGTCTTCAACTCGTCCTCGGTAATATCTTAGTTTCATCATCTTGTAGGCCTTCAACTCGTCCTCGCTAATATCTTAGTTTCATCATCTTGTAGGTCTTCAACTCGTCCTCGCTAATATCTTAGTTTCATCATCTTATAGGTCTTAAACTCTTACTCGCTGATATCTCGGTTTCATCATCTTGTAGGTATTCAACTCGTCCTCGCTAATATCTTAGTTTCATCATCTTGTAGGTCTTCAACTCGTCCTAGCTAATATCTTGGTTTCATCATCTTGTAGGTCTTCAACTCGTCCTCGCTAATTTCTTGGTTTCATCATCAGTAGTATACAAGGGTGTATTTGATTAGCATTTTGCCCGTAAATTATCAAAGATATATAGTGTGGTGCGCGGCGCACCACATGTACATGAGAGACAGGGGGAGTTAACCGTGACATTTCGTGTCGGGATGTTGACCTCTAGTCCCGGTGACCCGGAAGTGACCTGTTTATGTCTGGTGTGTCCTGGCTTTGGAGTTCTTGATCGACAGTGACAGGTTAGTAGATTATACAACATCATTGACAAACAATCAATATAAAACAGAAGACAAAGATATATTTTAGGCTTTTATTATCTCAATAGGTGTATAACATACATTGATATTATATAACATTACAAAAATATTCAGTACAGTGAGTCAATATATAGGATAACATTTATTTATAGATAGGTAGTTGGGTGTCTGCTTAGCGTTGTGTCATAAATGAATCAGAAGGGGTGAAACTGTTAGAGATTACTGGTTAGTCTAAGCTGGTAGTGTAAAGAGTTAAATATCTAGAGGCGTAGTCGAGACGTTATCATCAGCGACCTTTCTTTTTATATAGAAATAGGAAAGAGCATTTCTTGTTTGACTGTAGGAAAATATGGAATTATTTAAGACTTTGAAACCTACATTTTTCCCACCCTTGGCCTTTTGCGGGGCGAGAACCTCTAAAAACATATCTTTATCTAATTTGTTGTGTTGCTTGCTTAGCCCTTTACAACTGATTTTATCATAATCCCCACTACAATGATACGTCTTACTACATAAGCTAACAAGAGCTGTCCCTTCGTACTCTAGTTTAAAAAGCCCAGGCGTTCGTTTGGTGTACGCTTTAATACCCTTACAGTTTATACATTCTGTTTTGCTAGTATGTTCATCGCAGCAATGGGTGTATGGAGGTCGCCTAGTGTGTAATAAGGGCTGTATAGGGGTCGGCTAGTATGTCGTGATGGGTGTACGGAGGTCGTCTAGTGTGTCATATTGGGTGTATAGAGGGCGTTTAGTGTGTCATGATGGTTGTATAGGGGTCGTCTAGTGTGTCATGATGGTTGTATAGGGGTCGTCTTGTGTGTCATGATGGTTGTATAGGGGTCGTCTAGTGTGCCGTGATGGGTGTACGGAGGTCGTCTAGTGTGTCATATTGGGTGTATAGAGGGCGTTTAGTGTGTCATGATGGTTGTATAGGGATCGTCTAGTGTGTCATGATGGTTGTATAGGGGTCGTCTAGTGTGCCGTGATGGGTCAATGGAGGTCGGCTAGTATGTCGTGATGGGTGTACGGAGGTCGTCTAGTGTGTCATATTGGGTGTATAGAGGGCGTTTAGTGTGTCATGTTGGTTGTATAGGGGTCGTCTAGTGTGTCATGATGGTTGTATAGGGGTCGTCTAGTGTGCCATGATGGGTACATGGAGGTCGGCTAGTATGTCGTGATGGGTGTACGGAGGTCGTCTAGTGGGGTATGATGGTTGTATGGAGGTCGTCTAGTGTGTCATATTGGGTGTATAGAGGGCGTTTAGTGTGTCATGATGGTTATATAGGGGTCGTTTAGTGTATCGTGAGAGGTGTATGGAGGTCGTCTACTGTGTCGTGAGGGGTGTATGGAGGTCATCTGGTGTGGTATGTAGGGTGTATGGAGGTCATCTAGTGTGATATAAGGCTGTATGCCGGGCGTCTAGTGTGACATGAGGGTTGTATACCGGTCGCCTAGTGTGGTATGTGTGGTGTATGGCGGTTGTCTGGTATATCATACTTTAATCAACCAATAAGAAAAATGAAGGAACATTACATTCAACATTACTTATCTTAACTACTTTACATCAATACAGTTGAATAACGTGTTATCGTTAAGTCTTACCATACTTTAAGAGAAAACATTCAAACTTACAGTATAAAATATAGTCTCAATCATCTACACTGAATATAACCTATTATCGATAACCCTTAACATACTTTAAGAGAAAACAAACCAACTTACGGTGCAAAACTCCGCTAGACTGAAGTGTAGTATGACCTTCCTTGAATCAATCAAACTTATAACGCCGTCTAGTTTAAATATAGCCTGGTAAGAAATGAATAAATTAGCCAATCAGCGAGTGACTATGCCAACATCGACTGATACCTGGATCAACCAATCAGAGAAGAGTATTAACATAGGAGGCGGGGCGAAGAAATGGCTGACAGGTGGATTAACCAATCAGAAAAGCGCGTTAGCCCAAGCGTAGGTAGTGGCTGTCGGGTCAGCAGTGGGGGAAAAATGCGGGGTGGTGGATTACTTGAACACGTTTTGACCCCTGAGGCAATTCCAGAAGAGTTCTATGACCTCATTTTGACCGCTGAAGGCTTTAATACCAATGTTTTCCACTTCAACGAACGACATACATCATTAAAGGTGATTACTTCAGCTCTTAGACTTTGGAGTTCCATATCTTTATCACTTGATTGAATGACAGACAACAGTAAAGATGATCATTTCAGGTAAAAAAACTTAGTTCCAAACCCTAAAATTTCTACTCATAGTCACAAACTTTGATGCAAAACCCTAACAATTTAGTCCCAAAGTGATACTAGTTCGACACGACAGTCGTAAATGTTATATGCAAAGTCCAAAAGTTTGTCAAAAAGATAACCTAAACTCAAAATAGTTAGACACAAAGCCCAACAATTTATATGCAAAGTCTAAAAAGTTACTCTAAAAGACAACTAATGTAATACTTAACCCCAAAATTTCGTCGCATAACCAAACAGTTGAACTCAAAAGCCTAAAAATTTAGTCCCAAAGTGATACTAGTTCGACACAAAAGTCGTAAATGTTATATGCAAAGTCCAAAAGTTTGTCAAAAAGACAACCTTAACTCAAAATAGTTAGACACAAAGCCCAACAATTTATATGCAAAGTCTAAAAAGTTACTCCAAAAGACAACTAATGTAACACTTAACCCCAAAATTTCGTCGCATAACCAAACAGTTGAACTCAAAAGCCTAAAAATTTAGTCCCAAAGTGATACTAGTCCGACACAGAAGTCGTAAATGTTTATGCAAAGACCAAAAGTTTGTCAAAAAGACAACCTTAACTCAAAATAGTTAGACACAAAGCCCAACAATTTATATGCAAAGTCTAAAAAGTTACTCCAAAAGACAACTAATGTAACACTTAACCCCAAAATTTCGTCGCATAACCAAACAGTTGAACTCAAAAGCCTAAAAATTTAGTCCCAAAGTGATACTAGTTCGACACAAAAGTCGTAAATGTTTATGCAAAGACCAAAAGTTTGTCAAAAAGACAACCCAAACTCAAAATAGTTAGACACAAAGCCCAACAATTTATATGCAAAGTCCAAAAAGTTACTCCAAAAGACAACTAATGTAACACTTAACCCCAAAATTTCGTCGCATAACCAAACAGTTGAACTCAAAAGCCTAAAAATTTAGTCCCAAAGTGATACTAGTTCGACACAAAAGTCGTAAATGTTATATGCAAAGTCCAAAAGTTTGTCAAAAAGACAACCTTAACTCAAAATAGTTAGACACAAAGCCCAACAATTTATATGCAAAGTCTAAAAAGTTACTCCAAAAGACAACTAATGTAACACTTAACCCCAAAATTTCGTCGCATAACCAAACAGTTGAACTCAAAAGCCTAAAAATTTAGTCCCAAAGTGATACTAGTCCGACACAGAAGTCGTAAATGTTTATGCAAAGACCAAAAGTTTGTCAAAAAGACAACCTTAACTCAAAATAGTTAGACACAAAGCCCAACAATTTATATGCAAAGTCTAAAAAGTTACTCCAAAAGACAACTAATGTAACACTTAACCCCAAAATTTCGTCGCATAACCAAACAGTTGAACTCAAAAGCCTAAAAATTTAGTCCCAAAGTGATACTAGTTCGACACAAAAGTCGTAAATGTTTATGCAAAGACCAAAAGTTTGTCAAAAAGACAACCTAAACTCAAAATAGTTAGACACAAAGCCCAACAATTTATATGCAAAGTCCAAAAAGTTACTCCAAAAGACAACTAATGTAACACTTAACCCCAACATTTCGTCGCATAACCAAACAGTTGAACTCAAAAGCCTAAAAATTTAGTCCCAAAGTCGTAATTGTTCGACACGAAAGTCGTAAATGTTATATGCAAAGTCCAAAAGTTTGTCAAAAAGACAACCTAAACTCAAAATAGTTAGACACGAAAGGTCAAAAAAGTATATGCAAAGTCCAAAATGTTACGTCAAAAGACAACTAATATAACAACAAGCCCTAAAATTTCGTCGCGTAACCAAAAAGTTGAACTCAAAACCCTACAAAATTTAAACCCAAAGGCAAAATAGTTAGACACGAAAGACCAAATAGTTATATTCAAAGTCCAAAAGTTTGTCAAAAAGACAACCCAAACTCAAAAGTTTGTCAAAAAGACAACCCAAACTCAAAATAGTTAGACATGAAAGGTCAAAAAGGTATACTCAAAGTCCAAAATGTTACTTCAAAAGACAACTAATATAACAACAAGCCCCAAAACTTCGTCTCATAACCAAAAAGTTGAACTCAAAACCCTAAAAAGTGTCCACTTATCAACCAAAGTCTTTAATACAGCTGAGAAAACCCTAATAAATAATTACAATTTACTAAAAATGTTGCCCTTGATGATAGTTGCGACTGTGTCTAAATCATTATTGAAAATATTCATAGAACTCTAGTAAAAACCAAACACACTAAAACACCACATTGAAAGAATGAACTTAAAGTTCACGCCCCTGTCACAACTCTGCTAAGAAAAGTACTGCAAAGCATGAAAGTTATGTCCCCTACTATAACTCTACTAAACGAAAGTATTACCAAACACGTAGGTTACACTCCTACCATAACCCACTAAGAAAAACAAGATTTTGCTTAAAATACCACATTTATGATAGTTACGCCCCTTGACCCTTTATGAGGGGACGCCCATGAAACTGTTAGAAATAGTAAATTTACACTCTAGGGTTACTCAAAACTTTATTTTAGTCATCCACATAGCAAAAATTTGCTTAAAAAACACTTTTATGGTTGTTACCCCTTTGTCCATTTTTGGCGGTTACGCCCATGAAACTGTTAAAAATAGTAAATTTAACATATAGACATACCCCAAACTTATATTAAGCATCCCCATATCAAGAATTTACATAAAAACAACGTTTGAAATTACTACCCCTGTACCCATTTTTGGCGGTTACGCCCATGAAACTGTTAAAAATAGTAAATTTAACATATAGACATACCCCAAACTTATATTAAGCATCCCCATATCAAGAATTTACATAAAAACAACGTTTGAAATTACTACCCCTGTACCCATTTTTGGCGGTTACGCCCATGAAACTGTTAAAAATAGTAAATTTAACATATAGACATACCCCAAACTTTATATTTAGCATCCCCGTATCAAGAAGTTACATAAAAACAACTTTTGAAATTACCACCCCCTTACCCATTTTTGATGGTTTCGCCCATGAAACTGTTAAAAATAGTAAATTTAACAGCTAGACATACCCCAAACTTTATATTAAGCACCCCCGTATCAAGAATTTACATAAAAACAACTTTTGAAATTACTACCCCAGTACCCATTTTTGGTGGTTACGCCCATGAAACTGTTAAAAATAGTAAATTTAACATCTAGACATACCCAAACTTTATATTAAGCATCCCCATAACAAAAATTTACATAAAAACAACTTTTGAAATTACTACCCCTGTACCCATTTTTGGCGGTTACGCCCATGAAACTGTTAAAGATAGTCAATTTAACATCTAGACATACCCCAAACTTTATATTAAGCATCCCCGTATCAAGAATTTACATAAAAACACCTTTTGAAATTACTACCCCTGTACCCATTTTTGGCGGTTACGCCCATGAAACTGTTAAAAAATAGTCAATTTACACTCTAGACATATCCCAAACTTTATATTAAGCATCCCCATATCAAGAATTTACATAAAAATCACTTTTGAAATTACTACCCCTGTACCCATTGTGTGAAAACACAAATGAACTATCATCAATAGCCAGCAAAATTGGGCTTGAGGTCAATCATGAAAAGACTAAAGTCATGAAAAGTTTAATTCCAACAAGTGACAAAATATACATGGAAAACAAACCAGTAGAAGAGATCGATCACTTCATCTATCTTGGAAGTCACATTGATCGAGAAGGGGATACGAGCAAAGAAATTAGAATCAGACTGGCTAAAGCAGCAATGTCTTTCAGAAGCCTTGAAAAGTTGTGGAAATCAAAACTCATTAGCACAAACACAAAACTTAGGCTATTCAAATCAAATGTACTATCAACCCTTACGTATGCGTGTGAAAGCTGGAAAACAACAAGAGATATAGAAACAAAGTTGAACGCATTCGAAAATAAATGTCTAAGGAAAATACTTGGTATAGAATGGAACGAATTCAAAACAAACGAGGAAATTAGAGAAATCGCCAATCAACCACTAATATCTTCAGTAATAAAGAAAAGACGATGGTCATACGTTGGACATGTGATGAGAAGAGATAATAATCGAATAGCAAAGCAAGCCCTCATATGGGAAACAACAGGTAAAAGAAAAAGAGGAAGACCCAGGGAGACACTGAGAAGAACATTGATGAGAGAGGCAAGAGCAGCAGGAATCGGCTCCCTCAATGAGATAGAACTGCTTGCACAGAACAGAGACAGATGGCGAGATTTGATAAAATATCTTTAAAAGAAAACTGCTAGAACAAAAATTCATATAGGAGAAGGTGTATCTTGGTCTACGCCCTATGGGCCGGTTACGGCTCGAAAGGTCAATAGATAGATAGATAGTACCCATTTTTGGCGGTTACGCCCATGAAACTGTTAAAAATAGTCAATTTAACATCTAGACATACCCCAAACTTTATATTAAACATCCCGATATCAAGAAGTTACATAAAAACAACTTTTGAAATTACTACCCCTGTACCCATTTTTGGCGGTTACGCCCATGAAATCGATAAAAAAATTGAAGTTTAACCTATTGGCATACATCAAACATAATATGTGACACGCCCATGTATCAAATTTGCCTAAAAAATCAACCAAAAATTAGTAGTATAGTATGTCATTTACATGCAAGGGTAGACTCTCATATAAGAAAAAAACAAATCTGCCGGTAGACTATTTATATAATGAATATTCCTGGAGGCAGAAAAAATCTGCCGGTAGACTATTTATATAAGGAATATTCTGCCGCTGGCGGGAGTTTCGGGGGTTCTAAATGACATACTATACTACTAATTTTTGGTTGATTTTTTAGGCAAATTTGATACATGGGCGTGTCACATATTATGTTTGATGTATGCCAATAGGTTAAACTTCAATTTTTTTATCGATTTCATGGGCGTAACCGCCAAAAATGGGTACAGGGGTAGTAATTTCAAAAGTTGTTTTTATGTAACTTCTTGATATCGGGATGTTTAATATAAAGTTTGGGGTATGTCTAGATGTTAAATTGACTATTTTTAACAGTTTCATGGGCGTAACCGCCAAAAATGGGTACAGGGGTAGTAATTTCAAAAGTGATTTTTATGTAAATTCTTGATATGGGGATGCTTAATATAAAGTTTGGGATATGTCTAGAGTGTAAATTGACTATTTTTTAACAGTTTCATGGGCGTAACCGCCAAAAATGGGTACAGGGGTAGTAATTTCAAAAGGTGTTTTTATGTAAATTCTTGATACGGGGATGCTTAATATAAAGTTTGGGGTATGTCTAGATGTTAAATTGACTATCTTTAACAGTTTCATGGGCGTAACCGCCAAAAATGGGTACAGGGGTAGTAATTTCAAAAGTTGTTTTTATGTACATTTTTGTTATGGGGATGCTTAATATAAAGTTTGGGTATGTCTAGATGTTAAATTTACTATTTTTAACAGTTTCATGGGCGTAACCACCAAAAATGGGTACTGGGGTAGTAATTTCAAAAGTTGTTTTTATGTAAATTCTTGATACGGGGGTGCTTAATATAAAGTTTGGGGTATGTCTAGCTGTTAAATTTACTATTTTTAACAGTTTCATGGGCGAAACCATCAAAAATGGGTAAGGGGGTGGTAATTTCAAAAGTTGTTTTTATGTAACTTCTTGATACGGGGATGCTAAATATAAAGTTTGGGGTATGTCTATATGTTAAATTTACTATTTTTAACAGTTTCATGGGCGTAACCGCCAAAAATGGGTACAGGGGTAGTAATTTCAAACGTTGTTTTTATGTAAATTCTTGATATGGGGATGCTTAATATAAGTTTGGGGTATGTCTATATGTTAAATTTACTATTTTTAACAGTTTCATGGGCGTAACCGCCAAAAATGGGTACAGGGGTAGTAATTTCAAACGTTGTTTTTATGTAAATTCTTGATATGGGGATGCTTAATATAAGTTTGGGGTATGTCTATATGTTAAATTTACTATTTTTAACAGTTTCATGGGCGTAACCGCCAAAAATGGACAAAGGGGTAACAACCATAAAAGTGTTTTTTAAGCAAATTTTTGCTATGTGGATGACTAAAATAAAGTTTTGAGTAACCCTAGAGTGTAAATTTACTATTTCTAACAGTTTCATGGGCGTCCCCTCATAAAGGGTCAAGGGGCGTAACTATCATAAATGTGGTATTTTAAGCAAAATCTTGTTTTTCTTAGTGGGTTATGGTAGGAGTGTAACCTACGTGTTTGGTAATACTTTCGTTTAGTAGAGTTATAGTAGGGGACATAACTTTCATGCTTTGCAGTACTTTTCTTAGCAGAGTTGTGACAGGGGCGTGAACTTTAAGTTCATTCTTTCAATGTGGTGTTTTAGTGTGTTTGGTTTTTACTAGAGTTCTATGAATATTTTCAATAATGATTTAGACACAGTCGCAACTATCATCAAGGGCAACATTTTTAGTAAATTGTAATTATTTATTAGGGTTTTCTCAGCTGTATTAAAGACTTTGGTTGATAAGTGGACACTTTTTAGGGTTTTGAGTTCAACTTTTTGGTTATGAGACGAAGTTTTGGGGCTTGTTGTTATATTAGTTGTCTTTTGAAGTAACATTTTGGACTTTGAGTATACCTTTTTGACCTTTCATGTCTAACTATTTTGAGTTTGGGTTGTCTTTTTGACAAACTTTTGAGTTTGGGTTGTCTTTTTGACAAACTTTTGGACTTTGAATATAACTATTTGGTCTTTCGTGTCTAACTATTTTGCCTTTGGGTTTAAATTTTGTAGGGTTTTGAGTTCAACTTTTTGGTTACGCGACGAAATTTTAGGGCTTGTTGTTATATTAGTTGTCTTTTGACGTAACATTTTGGACTTTGCATATACTTTTTTGACCTTTCGTGTCTAACTATTTTGAGTTTAGGTTGTCTTTTTGACAAACTTTTGGACTTTGCATATAACATTTACGACTTTCGTGTCGAACAATTACGACTTTGGGACTAAATTTTTAGGCTTTTGAGTTCAACTGTTTGGTTATGCGACGAAATGTTGGGGTTAAGTGTTACATTAGTTGTCTTTTGGAGTAACTTTTTGGACTTTGCATATAAATTGTTGGGCTTTGTGTCTAACTATTTTGAGTTTAGGTTGTCTTTTTGACAAACTTTTGGTCTTTGCATAAACATTTACGACTTCTGTGTCGAACTAGTATCACTTTGGGACTAAATTTTTAGGCTTTTGAGTTCAACTGTTTGGTTATGCGACGAAATTTTGGGGTTAAGTGTTACATTAGTTGTCTTTTGGAGTAACTTTTTAGACTTTGCATATAAATTGTTGGGCTTTGTGTCTAACTATTTTGAGTTAAGGTTGTCTTTTTGACAAACTTTTGGACTTTGCATATAACATTTACGACTTTTGTGTCGAACTAGTATCACTTTGGGACTAAATTTTTAGGCTTTTGAGTTCAACTGTTTGGTTATGCGACGAAATTTTGGGGTTAAGTATTACATTAGTTGTCTTTTAGAGTAACTTTTTAGACTTTGCATATAAATTGTTGGGCTTTGTGTCTAACTATTTTGAGTTTAGGTTATCTTTTTGACAAACTTTTGGACTTTGCATATAACATTTACGACTGTCGTGTCGAACTAGTATCACTTTGGGACTAAATTGTTAGGGTTTTGCATCAAAGTTTGTGACTATGAGTAGAAATTTTAGGGTTTGGAACTAAGTTTTTTTACCTGAAATGATCATCTTTACTGTTGTCTGTCATTCAATCAAGTGATAAAGATATGGAACTCCAAAGTCTAAGAGCTGAAGTAATCACCTTTAATGATGTATGTCGTTCGTTGAAGTGGAAAACATTGGTATTAAAGCCTTCAGCGGTCAAAATGAGGTCATAGAACTCTTCTGGAATTGCCTCAGGGGTCAAAACGAGTTCAAGTAATCCACCACCCCGCATTTTTCCCCCACTGCTGACCCGACAGCCACTACCTACGCTTGGGCTAACGCGCTTTTCTGATTGGTTAATCCACCTGTCAGCCATTTCTTCGCCCCGCCTCCTATGTTAATACTCTTCTCTGATTGGTTGATCCAGGTATCAGTCGATGTTGGCATAGTCACTCGCTGATTGGCTAATTTATTCATTTCTTACCAGGCTATATTTAAACTAGACGGCGTTATAAGTTTGATTGATTCAAGGAAGGTCATACTACACTTCAGTCTAGCGGAGTTTTGCACCGTAAGTTGGTTTGTTTTCTCTTAAAGTATGTTAAGGGTTATCGATAATAGGTTATATTCAGTGTAGATGATTGAGACTATATTTTATACTGTAAGTTTGAATGTTTTCTCTTAAAGTATGGTAAGACTTAACGATAACACGTTATTCAACTGTATTGATGTAAAGTAGTTAAGATAAGTAATGTTGAATGTAATGTTCCTTCATTTTTCTTATTGGTTGATTAAAGTATGATATACCAGACAACCGCCATACACCACACATACCACACTAGGCGACCGGTATACAACCCTCATGTCACACTAGACGCCCGGCATACAGCCTTATATCACACTAGATGACCTCCATACACCCTACATACCACACCAGATGACCTCCATACACCCCTCACGACACAGTAGACGACCTCCATACACCCCTCACGATACACTAAACGACCCCTATATAACCATCATGACACACTAAACGCCCTCTATACACCCAATATGACACACTAGACGACCTCCATACAACCATCATACCCCACTAGACGACCTCCGTACACCCATCACGACATACTAGCCGACCTCCATGTACCCATCATGGCACACTAGACGACCCCTATACAACCATCATGACACACTAGACGACCCCTATACAACCAACATGACACACTAAACGCCCTCTATACACCCAATATGACACACTAGACGACCTCCGTACACCCATCACGACATACTAGCCGACCTCCATTGACCCATCACGGCACACTAGACGACCCCTATACAACCATCATGACACACTAGACGATCCCTATACAACCATCATGACACACTAAACGCCCTCTATACACCCAATATGACACACTAGACGACCTCCGTACACCCATCACGGCACACTAGACGACCCCTATACAACCATCATGACACACAAGACGACCCCTATACAACCATCATGACACACTAGACGACCCCTATACAACCATCATGACACACTAAACGCCCTCTATACACCCAATATGACACACTAGACAACCTCCGTACACCCATCACGACATACTAGCCGACCCCTATACAGCCCTTATTACACACTAGGCGACCTCCATACACCCATTGCTGCGATGAACATACTAGCAAAACAGAATGTATAAACTGTAAGGGTATTAAAGCGTACACCAAACGAACGCCTGGGCTTTTTAAACTAGAGTACGAAGGGACAGCTCTTGTTAGCTTATGTAGTAAGACGTATCATTGTAGTGGGGATTATGATAAAATCAGTTGTAAAGGGCTAAGCAAGCAACACAACAAATTAGATAAAGATATGTTTTTAGAGGTTCTCGCCACGCAAAAGGCCAAGGGTGGGAAAAATGTAGGTTTCAAAGTCTTAAATAATTCCATATTTTCCTACAGTCAAACAAGAAATGCTCTTTCCTATTTCTATATAAAAAGAAAGGTCGCTGATGATAACGTCTCGACTACGCCTCTAGATATTTAACTCTTTACACTACCAGCTTAGACTAACCAGTAATCTCTAACAGTTTCACCCCTTCTGATTCATTTATGACACAACGCTAAGCAGACACCCAACTACCTATCTATAAATAAATGTTATCCTATATATTGACTCACTGTACTGAATATTTTTGTAATGTTATATAATATCAATGTATGTTATACACCTATTGAGATAATAAAAGCCTAAAATATATCTTTGTCTTCTGTTTTATATTGATTGTTTGTCAATGATGTTGTATAATCTACTAACCTGTCACTGTCGATCAAGAACTCCAAAGCCAGGACACACCAGACATAAACAGGTCACTTCCGGGTCACCGGGACTAGAGGTCAACATCCCGACACGAAATGTCACGGTTAACTCCCCCTGTCTCTCATGTACATGTGGTGCGCCGCGCACCACACTATATATCTTTGTTAATTTACGGGCCAAATGCTAATCAAATACACCCTTGTATACTACTATCATCTTGTAGGTATTCAACTCGTCCTAGCTAATATCTTGGTTTCATCATCTTGTAGGTCTTCAACTCGTCCTCGCTAATATCTTGGTTTCATCATCTTGTAGGTCTTCAACTCGTCTTCGCTAATATCTTGGTTTCAGCATCTTGTCCGTCTTCATTTCGTTCTCGCTAATATCTTAGTTTCATCATCTTGTCGGTCTTCATCTCGTCCTCGCTAATATCTTGGTTTCATCATCTTGTCGGTCTACATCTCGTCCTCGCTAATATCTTAGTTTCATCATCTTGTCGATCTTTATCTTGTCCTCGCTAATATCTTAGTTTCATCATCTTGTCGATCTTCATCTTGTCCTCGCTAATATCTTAGTTTCATCATCTTGTCGATCTTCATCTCGTCCGCGCTAATATCTTAGTTTCATCATCTTGTCGATCTTCATCTTGTCCTCGCTAATATCTTAGTTTCATCATCTTGTCGGTCTACATCTCGTCCTCGCTAATATCTTAGTTTCATCATCTTGTCGGTCTACATCTCGTCCTCGCTAATATCTTGGTTTCAGCATCTTGTCCGTCTTCATCTCGTTCTCGCTAATATCTTAGTTTCATCATCTTGTCGGTCTTCATCTCGTCCTCGCTAATATCTTGGTTTCATCATCTTATCGGTCTACATCTCGCCCTCGCTAATATCTTAGTTTCATCATCTTGTCGATCTTCATCTTGTCCTCGCTAATATCTTAGTTTCATCATCTTGTCGGTCTTCATCTTGTCCTCGCTAATATCTTAGTTTCATCATCTTGTCGATCTTCATCTTGTCCTCGCTAATATCTTGGTTTCATCATCTTATCGGTCTACATCTCGCCCTCGCTAATATCTTAGTTTCATCATCTTGTCGATCTTCATCTTGTCCTCGCTAATATCTTAGTTTCATCATCTTGTCCGTCTTCATCTCGTCCTCGCTAATATCTTAGTTTCATCATCTTGTCGATCTTCATCTTGTCCTCGCTAATATCTTAGTTTCATCATCTTGTCGGTCTTCATCTTGTCCTCGCTAATATCTTAGTTTCATCATCTTGTCGATCTTCATCTTGTCCTCGCTAATATCTTAGTTTCATCATCTTGTCGGTCTTCATCTTGTCCTCGCTAATATCTTAGTTTCATCATCTTGTCGGTCTTCATCTTGTCCTCGCTAATATCTTAGTTTCATCATCTTGTCGATCTTCATCTTGTCCTCGCTAATATCTTAGTTTCATCATCTTGTCGGTCTTCATCTTGTCCTCGCTAATATCTTAGTTTCATCATCTTGTCGATCTTCATCTTGTCCTCGCTAATATCTTAGTTTCATCATCTTGTCCGTCTTCATCTCGTCCTCGCTTTTCAGGAACTATGCCTAGAGTGCACTGTTCCCTCCATGTGGTGCTTATATTTTTTTAATGACCAGCGGCACATTTTTTTTTAATGAAGTCGGTATCACTCAAGGCTGCCTTACTTTCCCAGAAAAATCGTGGACCCGTTTATGGCTGGGTGAACCTTGGAGATGACGATCGAACTGGCACTCGTATTTATTTGCTGCCCAGTTGACCATTTACTTAGTTACCACGGTTGTCAGGCAGTGGCATGGTGAGAGAAAGGAGGGGGAGGGAGGGGGGGTCTCGAGGCGTGGTTCCCCCTTTTACGGCGTAAATACCCAAAAGAAATAAATTAAAGTAGAAATAATAAATAAAAAATAGCAGGTTGGGAGAGTACTCACTACATATCTTACTTCGCACGCTAACAACTCACATGCACACTTTACCTCAAACGCTAACAACTCACATGCGTGCTCTACCTGGGTCGCTACCAATTCTCATGTACACTTTATCTCAAGCACTAACAACTCACATGCATACTTTACCTCAAACGCTAACAACTCACATGCGCACTTTATCTCAAGCGCTAACAATTCACATACATGCTTTACCTCAAACGCTAACAACTCACATGCGCACTTTATCTCAAGCGCTAACAATTCACATGCATGCTTTACCTCAAACGCTAATAACTCACATGCGCACTTTATCTCAAGCGCTAACAATTCACATGCATGCTTTACCTCAAACGCTAACAACTCACATGCGCACTTTACCTCAAACGCTAACAACTCACATGCGTGCTCTACCTGGGTCGCTACCAATTCACATGCATACTTTACCTCAAACGCTAACAACTCACATGCATACTTTACCTCAAACGCTAACAATTCACATGCATACTTTACCTCAAACGCTAACAACTCACATGCATACTTTACCTCAAACGCTAACAACTCACATGCATACTTTACCTCAAACGCTAACAACTCACATGCATACTTTACCTCAAACGCTAACAACTCACATGCATACTTTACCTCAAACGCTAACAACTCACATGCATACTTTACCTCAAGCGCTAACAATTCACATGCATGCTTTATCTCTGGTGCCAACAACTCATATGCATACAATGGTCTGCCTCTTCCTCGTTAACCAGGTAGCGCCCATGTAAATGCTAGGTTCGGATGCTTGGTTCCTTGCATTCGTAGAACGTCGCCCTGCAATTTCCATCTTCTTTTCACTTCTTAATTGATGCTGTGTACGACTGATCTAATGGCGATTCATTGTTCGAAATGTGCTGATCCCAACTTATGTTTAGAATCTTCATAAGACAGCGACCTTCAAATCCTTGTAGTCGACTTTCTACCTCATGTTTCATTTTTCACGTTTCTGATGCATATGAGAGCCGCGATAGCTCAGTGGTTAGTGAACTGGACTACAAGGGACAAGGGATAGGGTTCGATCCCAACCGACGGCTTCCGGGTTCACCCAGCCTTAAATGGGTACCGGATTTTTTTCTGGGAAAGTAAAGCAGCACGGGCGTAATACCGACCACATTACCCCAAAAATCATGTGCTGAAGGTGTGTAAAATATAGGATCACTAACACCATATTTCCCTATACGCCACTCGGCGTGACTGGGGTACTTTACTCTTTTTTTACTGATGCATGTGAGAGTAGGGATCGCAAATTTGACTTATAAACTTCAAGCTTGGTGCTGAGATGTTGACTGGTTGAACACCCTAATATTTAAAAGTCTATTGAATGTCTGGGCTGACATGCCTATTCATGTAGATATCTCTTTCTCGATGTCGCTTTTAATGAAATATAGTTTCCCAGATATTTAAGGTGATCCACTTCTAGTCCCATTTCTCTGAATGTAATTTTCTTTGTACATTTGACATTTGGCATTTGTCCTCATAATCTTAGTTTTCTCTGTATTTATTTTTAGTCCTACTGTGTTAGCAAACTGATCCACACTATCTGTATTTTTGTTGTTCTTGTATGTCTTTGTGACAGTGGGTGGGCAAGCCAACATCATCTGCAGTCAGTATCTTCAAGACGTCTGGTGAGATCCCAAGCAATTCCGTTTGGTCTGTCGCCAACCACCATTCGCATGATCCAGTCCATCACCACAAGGAAAACAAGAGGAGGCAAACTACATCCTTGTCTAACTTCCGTTATGACTCTGAATCAAGCTGTTTGCTGTCTTCCATGTCTTACACAGCACTGGTTGCTGTCCTTCATGTCGTACACAACACTGGTTGCTGTCCTTCATGTCGTACACAACACTGGTTGCTGTCCTTCATGTCTTACACAGCCCTGGTTGCTCTCCTCCATGTCTTACACATCACTAGTTGCTGTCTTCCACGTCTTACACAGCACTGGTTTCTGTCCTTCATGTTTTACACAGCACTGGTTGCTCTCCTCCATGTCTCACACAGCACTGGTTGCTGTCTTCCACGTCTTACACAGCACTGGTTGATGTCTTCCACGTCTTACACAGCACTGGTTGCTGTCTTCCACGTCTTTCACAGCACTGGTTGCTGTCCTTCATGTCTTACACAGCACTGGTTGCTCTCCTCCATGTCTTACACATCATTATTTGCTCTCCTCCACGTCTTACACAGCACTGGTTGCTGTCCTTCATGTCTTACACAGCACTGGTTGCTGTCTTCCATGTCTTACACAGCACTGGTTGCTGTCCTTCATGTCTTACACAGCACTGGTTGCTGTCTCATGTCTTACACAACACTGGTTGCTGTCCTTCATGTCTTACACAGCACTGGTTGCTCTCCTCCACGTCTTACACAGCACTGATTGCTGTCCTTCATGTCTTACACAGCACTGGTTGCCGTCCTTCATGTCTTACACAACACTGGTTGCCGTCCTTCATGTCTTATACAGCACTGATTGCTCTCCTTCATGTCTTACACAGCACTGGTTGCTGTCCTTCATGTCTTACACAGCACTGATTGCTGTCTTCCATGTCTTAAACAGCACTGATTGCTGTCCTTCATGTCTTAAACAGCACTGATTGCTGTCTTCCATGTCTTACACAGCACCATTTGCTGTCTTCCATGTCTTACACAGCACTGATTGCTGTCTTCCATGTCTTACACAGCACAAGGTGCTGTCTCCCATTTCTTACACAGCACTGATTGCTGTCTTCCATGTCTTACACAGCACTGGTTGCTATCCTTCATGTCTTACAAAGCACTGATTGCTGTCCTTCATGTCTTACACAGCACTAGTTGCTGTCTTCCATGTCTTACACAGCACTAGTTGCTGTCCTTCATGTCTTACACAGCACTAGTTGATGTCTTCCATGTCTTACACAGCACTAGTTGCTGTCTTCCATGTCTTACACAGCACTGGTTGCTATCCTTCATGTCTTACACAGCACCAGTTGCTGTCCTTCATGTCTTACACAGCACTAGTTGCTGTCTTCCATGTCTTACACACACTAGTTGCTGTCTTCCATGTCTTACACACACTAGTTGCTGTCTTCCATGTCTTACACAGCACTGGTTGCTATCCTTCATGTCTTACACAGCACCAGTTGCTGTCTTCCATGTCTTACACAGCACCAGTTGCTGTCTTCCATGTCTTACACAGCACTGATTGCTGTCTTCCATGTCTTACACAGCACTGGTTACCGTCATACATGTCCTTTCTATACCCCCCCCCCCTCCCCAAAAAAAATATTAAAAAAAAAAAATTCATGGAAGTGGCCACGAGTGGCAACAAAACAAAGTAAGTAACCTTTCTAGCTAAAGTCAATATTTCTGTGCGAATTATATTCTAGCAGCTAATGCTCGTAATAAAAAGATCAAAGATTGACAAATCTCAGAATTTCAGTGGTGTAATAATCAATTTTTAATCTACAAGTTTATTTTTTAATGTTTAGATGCAGCTTCTTCTAACCACTATGTAAGTACAGGAGAAGTGTGTGAATGTTATCTTACTGGAAGGGCACAAATAAGCAAATAAACTAAAGTGTTCGTGAGAGAAAACTGTAAGAAACAATCACAAAAACTGCAATGCTGTGGACTTCGGAGGAAAAGCGCCAAAAAGAAAGACTAATGACACTATAGCAGCAGACAGTTGATAAATTAATAGAGTCCGCCAGACCTGGGTCAACCTGCAGAGTAAAGCCACGAAATGTTGAAACTGTGTAGTTGTTTGCAAGACTCCACAAGAGAGCACAGACTCCTTTGATGGTTTGTGACTAGAGAAAGAAGAAAATTAAGAATTCAGATCCTCCAATATGCAAGAATGTAGCGTGGCGGTGCGGTAGAGTAGTAGTTAATATACTTGTCTAATGAGGATAAGTGATCGAATTTTATCTCAATTCAAAAAATTTCATTTGTCTTGCTCTAATTGTGTTTAGTAGTTCTTTTTTTCATGTTTAGTTGTTTTAAAACTGCTTCGTATGTTATCTTTTCTTTCCATCCAATTCTACCTATTCTTCTATAAATCCACATTTCAAAGGCTTCAATTTTCTGTTCTGTTTTCTGGTCTAATGTCCATGTTTCTGCACCATACAGGAATATTGAGAAGATGTAACATTATGCTATTCTTAGTTTCAGCCCTGGTGTTATTTGTTTTGATGTTAGTATATGTTTCATGAGATTGAAATTACTTTTTGCTATTCCGATTCTTTTATTTATTTCAGTTGTACATTTTCCATTGCCATTGAATACCGACTCCATTACCTCAAATTTGCAATGGTTTGAAGACAAAAATATACACTAATTTCATGTTTGACATACGTCATGATGTATGGCGAGGATCTTAACAAAAAATAATAATGTAAAATGTGCAATAACTTTACTAAAAATGAATTGAGCACCTATTACTGAGCCCTCAAAGTAGCGATAGGCTTATTAGCTTTAATAATTAGGTTTCATAATTGATGTGCCATGGCTAGTCTTCATTACAAATATATTAGGGCTGTTGTTTGTTAAATGATTAAATACGGAGAATACGTTTCTTGAACTAGTTATACCAGGAGAATATATTTCTTCCACTTCAAGGAAAAGATCTCAGAGAAATGTATGAAGTATGACAAGACATGTCGCTATCTGCGTTCAATTTACTGCTCTTTACTCACGCCCGTCGGGGCAAATGAGGTATGTTTCCTCTCAGTTGAAGAACAGCATCGCTGCATTGGCGTAGACAACTATCAATTCAAGGAGGTATGTAAACAGCGAATTTATGCCCAAGGATAAAGAGTTCTCTCCCCAGGTATGGACACCGTGGGTCCACCCAGCTGTTAAATGTGGTACTTGACTCATAAAGCAAGATATTTATTGTAAGGAAAACACACTTTCGAGGAAATTGAATAACATATTGTAGAAATGAATATCGATGAGTATAAATAGGGTTAGTTTGTTTGTTTTGCGTTTGTTTATTTTCTACTATGTTGAGTATAGAGGTGTAACTAAGATAACAGAAGGTAACTCTAAAATCACAGGATAGTTTTCGATTTGTGTCCTAAGAGAAAATAATTAACTCAAGTAGGACAGTTTTTAAACTGTAAATTAATTCCGATAGCGCAATGAGAAACGTATCCATTAATCTGATTAATACAATTAGAAACAAACAAAAAATGTATATCAATGCAAGCAAAACAATTTTTTATTTTTATTTTTAATGAATTCTAACATAATAAATTTGCTCCATTCTTTGCTGGATTAAAGTAATTTCACTTATACGCCATCATTTGTTATACATGAAGTGTTTACTGTATACATGAAGTGTTTACTTTATGTATTAAGTGTTTACTTTATACATTAAGTGTTTACTTTATACATTAAGTGTTTACTTTATACATTAAGTGTTTACTTTATGCATTAAGTGTTTACTTTTTACATTAAGTGTTTACTTTATACATTAAGTGTTTACTTTATACATTAAGTGTTTACTTTATGCATTAAGTGTTTACTTTTTACATTAAGTGTTTACTTTATACATTAAGTGTTTACTTTATACATTAAGTGTTTACTTTATGCATTAAGTGTTTACCTTACATTAAGTGTTTACTTTATACATTAAGTGATTACTTTATACATTAAGTGTTTACTTTAAACATTAAGTGTTTATTTTATATATTAAGTGTTTACTTTATGCATTAAGTGTTTACTGTATACACTAAGTGTTTACTTTATACATTAAGTGTTTACCTTATACATTAAGTGTTGTCTTAAATTGTAACAGTAGAGAGTAGTTGATGACGTCATATGGTAATTTGTGAGTCACATCATCTGATAATAAATGGGTAGCTTTCTCTTCTTCTTTCTCTTTCCTTTAGTGGATTGCCTGGTGCCGTAAACAAATTTGTCGGAGGCTACTTTCTTAGCCTCTGAATTTCCTTGACCTTCCTGCAAGGCTTACCTTGAAGGTCATGGCAGCTGCCAAAATCGAGCAGAGGCTACTTACCCTTCTGTTCCAGTGACTAGTCCTTGCACCAATCGAGTATGCCCTGGCAATTCTTACTGTTGGTAAGACGCAAATTGACAAGCTGGATAAAATATATAATGCAGCTATGCGCATTATTTTGGGATATACGAGGAACACTCCATGTGTAGCAATGAAGTATCTTCTTGACTTTTCAACCATGAGTGCCGGGATCAAGATCTGGAGGGCACGAGCATACCTGAAGATAAGTGCAGATAAAGAGCACCCATTGCATTAATAGCTCAAAACAGGGAAAGCTGTCAGGCTAAAAAGAAACAAATCATGGGTGGACCGAGCAGATGTCATCAAACATGTCTGTGGTCTTACCAATCAACGCAGGCGAGGAGAGGATACCGATGCCTACGTCATTCAGAGGGAAATTTTCGTGCATTTTCACACTCGACAGGAAAATGTAGGGAACATAACTCAGTCGTGGTCAATGCGGAGGTCAATGGCCTCATCTGGGATAACACCGATGAGAAAGACGCAGTAATCTTTACAGACAGATCTGTAATACAGCACCAAAGAAGTGCATGGACATTTACAGCACGCTCGGCAGACAAAATAGTCAAAGAAGACAGTGGTGCATACGTTATGACCACGAGTAGCATGACGAGGTGATGGCAGTGACCAGGGCATTCATCTGGTTAGAGTCACAAGACTACAACCAGGCCTGCATACTGAGTGATCGATGAGCATGATAAGGAAAATGGAGGCGGGCTCTGTACGTATGCAATGGGTAGAGTCACAGCAGAAGTTAAAAATACGTAAGGTCACCTTTGTCCCAGGACATGCAGGAGTACGGGGAAATGAAAGACCGGGCAGGTTGGTTAGCTGCACTATCGTTAAGGGCGGTCAACCAATGGATCGTGCGGACATCATCAATGCCCTGGGAGAAGTGGGACGGACACATGCCTTCTACAACCATGAGTCTACGTCACTCCTTTGAATGAAAGAGATGGGAGTTAAGATGGGCACAGCTAGAAACGAGAAACTTAGCGAGCGTGTATGGAGTCGTCAAGGACACTGCGAGACTTGCTGATGAGGAGATCTGAGCACTTATGATGGACATGTTCGGAGTGCAATGATGATGACCCGCAAATAACTCAATAACTCAATAACTACTGCAACGCTGACGTTGATTGTAGACAGAAAACTGTCCCTCCAAGAAATGCAACCTTACCTAACAAGCGAATCTTTTCTGCTCGAGTTTGCATCAGTTGTCCATTCTCTCAGATGAAACATTTAAAATGTCCACACCGAGAGGTCTTAGACACCATGCTCTCCCATAACCTTCGACCTTGTGTAACAGTTCACTCCTAGATCTTTTCATGTGCCACGTCATCAAATTATTCAGTGCTTTTGTCTACCTCAATCTATTCTGCTTTCTATTTTTAACTGTTTTCAGTAAAGTATTCTAACTCGCCCCTTCTTCATGCATGTCCAACAAATCTGAGTTGTGTTTTCTTAATCCTCTCTTCCTCTGCCTTTTTTTGGTGCATTCTCATTTGGTCTTTTTGACCGTCTAGTGTATCGCTAGCGTCCGTCTAAATATCCACATTGCAACTGATCCTATCACATGTTAATATCTTTTTTCGAAAATACAACAAGTGGTTTCCCCTTCTTGCCATCGAATTTGTGTGTTGTTTACTCTACAACACCCTTTAGCTCTAAACAAGGTCTAACCTGCAAGACAACAGGTGGTTTGAAGTCAGAGTTTCCATTCTCCGATTAGCCGTCGACAAGACTATCGAACCTCATCTACTCGGAGAAAGCTCAATTTAAGTCGCCAGAAACTTGCTTCATTGGTTTGATTTATTGTCCGTCATAATTACTGAAGGGAGGTCAAAAAGTAATGCACACCAATTTTTTTCTCGGAAACTATTCGGGCAAAATGTGTGAAATTTTCACAGATTGTAGCTGAACATCCTGTTGACACTACCTATTTGTCAACATAATCCTCGTCCAAGCGTATTGCCTTACGCCAACGCGAAACTAGGTCATGAATGCCTCGTTTGTACCAAGTTTTGTCCTGCTCGCGTAGCCATTTTTTAACTGCACGGATCACATCCTCATCATTGTCAAAGTGTTTCCCACGCAGGAATTTTTTGAGTGGTCCAAACAGATGGAAATCTGAGGGAGCCAGATCAGGGCTGTAAGGAGGATGGGGCAGTACAGTCCAACCAAATTTGTTGATTGCTTCCCGTGTTACCAGACTTGTGTGAGGGCGTGCATTGTCATGTTGAAGCAACATATCTACAGATGGCTTATTATGCCGAACTCTGTGGAACCGATTTTTGAGTTTTGTCAGTGTATTGATGTAAGCTGTCGAGTTGATTGTCTCACCTCTTGTCATTACATCAACAAGAATCACACCATCAATGTCCCAGAAGACAGTGATCATCACCTTTCCGGCTGATGGAGATGTTTTGAATTTTTTTCTTTTTGGTGACTGCGGATGATGCCATTCCATTGACTGCATTTTTGTTTCAGGCTCATAATAATGTGCCCACGTTTCGTCACCGGTAACAATTTTTGACAAAAACATTTCTCACTTCAACACCGAAACGCTCCAACAATTCAGAACAGAATGTTTTCCTTTGAACTCTGTGATCATTTGTTAGGCACCGAGGAACCCATCGAGCGCAAATCTTTGAATATCCGAGAGTTTTAAAAATTGCGATTGCACTTCCCTTGCTGACTGTAAGCTGCAATGCCAATTGCTGACTAGTGATACGCCTATCCTTACGAATAATGGCATCAGCCCGGTTTAACATGTCTGTGCTGGTAGCCGAGGCAACACGTCCAGAACGCGGTAAATCATGCAGCTCCACTCGTACACTTTCTGCAGCTTTAATTCTCTGAACCCAGCGACTAACTGTGCTCCTATCGACTGCAGAACATGTGTACACTGCACACAGTCGTTTATGAATGTTTGCGACAGTTTCTTTTTCCGCAACCAGAAATTCTATGACAATTCGCTGTTTGTAACGGACATTGTTGACAAGCTCCATTTTAACGGTTCATAGATTGCGTAATATTTTGCAGAATGCTGTGCAATTTGGTGCACATAATTGGAACATGTAATATTCCAAGTGTGCAAAATTTCATATTCCTATCTTTATTTTTAGCCGAGAAAAAAATGGTGTGCATTACTTTTTGACCTCCCTACGTAATATGCTACTCCAGTATGAATTATTTTATGTGATTTACGAGAGTAAATTTGGCTTTGCTTAACCAAGTTGTTCTTTCTAGAAAGTATTTTTGGGTGTAAATTTTCAATTGAGATTCCTGATAGTACCAGCTGGATCTCAACATGTGCACCTCAACCCAACAGCCGTTAATGTTTAGTACGTTATGTTTCTGTTTCCTTCTCACAAAATCTATTAACTTGCCTTTTAACCTAAATTTTGTGATTTTCAAATAAAATATTTCATCAGTGTCTTTAAGTTATTATTGAGTTATTGAGTTATTTGCGGGTCATCATCATTGCACTCCGAATATGTCCATAGGTGCTCAGATCCCCTCCTCAGCAAGTCCCACAGTGTCCACGCCCACTAAGTTTTTCGTTTCTGGCTGAGCCCATCTTAATTCCCATCTCTATCATCCGAAGGAGTGACGTGGATTTGTGTTTGTCGAAGTCCTGTGCTCTTCCCACATCTCGGAGGGCATTGATGATGTCCGCCCGATCCATTGGTTGACCGTCCTCAACGACAGCACAGCTAGCCAACCTGTCCGCTCTTCTATTTCTCCGTACTCCCGCATGTCCAGGGACATAGACAAAGGTGACCGTACGTATTTTTGACTTCTGCAATGACTCTAACCATTGCATGCGTACAGAGCCCGCCTTCACTTTTTTTTCCATGCTCATCGAATTACTCAGTATACAGGCGTGGGTGTAGTCTTATGGACTCTAACCAGTTGAATGCCCTGGTCACTGCCATCACCTCCATCGTCATGCTACTCGTGGCCATGACGTAAGCACCACTGTCTTCTTTGACTATTCTGCCTACCGAACGTGCTGTAAATTTCCATGCACTCCTTTGGTGTTGTATTACAGACCCGTCTGTATAGATGACTGCATCTTTCTTATCGGTGTTATCGCAGATGAGACTGTTGACCTCCGCATTGACCACGACTGAGTACTGTTCCCTACTTTTCCTGTCGAGTGTGACAATGCACGAAAATGTCCCTCTGAATGACGTAGGCATCGGTATCCACTACTCGCCAATGATGATATTTGTAAGCCCACAGACATGTTTGATGACATCTTCTGCTCGGCCTACTCATGATTTGCCTCTTTTTAGCCTTTCCCTGTGTTGAGCTCGTGGTGCAATGGACGCTCATTATCTGCACCAATCTTCAGGTATGCTCGTGCCCACCAGATCTTGATTCTGTCATCCATGGTTGGAAAGTCAAGAACATACCTCATTGTTACACAGGAAGTGTTTCTCGTACACCCCAAGATAATGTGCATGGCTTCATTCAATATTTTCTCCAACCTATCAATTTGAGTCGTACTAACAGTAAGAATTGCCAGGTCATACTCGATTGGTGCGAGGACTAATCACTGGAACAGATGTTCATCAATGTCATATGTCCACTAATATTTAAAGAAACACACGCACACACGTACAAACACACTAAATCATATACGTTTATATATTTTATAGGGGGCATTATCGAATATATAATTATAATCACCGTTTAGCTCTCATTACCTTATTAACTGGCAACAAGCTGCTTGTGTTTCTCTCAGGCCCGTGATCATTCATCGCAGAGTGCCGCATCTATGGTCTACAAGTCTACACAATGCATACAAGAACAAACAAAGAATAGAGACCCTTCACGTCACGTGGGACTTAGAGAATACAGAGGTAAGTGTTCATATTTGTTATAGATCTTCGTATTTTATTGGAGCAATGGGGTTAGTATTGCGTCCTTGCCCATTTCTTTTCCCAGAAAAAAATTGGTACCCATTTAAGGTTAGGTAAACCTGGAAGCCGTCGATCAAGATAGTACTTAATCTCTTGTCCTTAGTAATCGATATCATAGAGCTATGGTGTCTCCTACCTAGCACATATATATGGCTTATTAATTTGCGCCTCGTCGTCGTTGTCCTTTGTCTGTCGGTCTATTCCTTTTTAACTTCTCACTGAGGACACTCGGTAGAATCTAAAGCTGCAGGAAGTGAGTAGAATATCCAGAAGTGAGTGGTTCAAAAGGCCCTAAGGTAGACGATGGTGACATGTGCTGTAGGTATCTTTTGATATCTCATACAATTCTATTTCCGTTCCGAGCGTATAAACTCTTGTCTCCTCCTTTGGAATTCCTAGAAAATGTGTCGAATGTGTGAATGCGTGCGTGTGTGCACGTGTGTGTGTGTGTGTGTGTGTGTGTGTGTGTGTGTGTGTGTGTGTGTACTCGATTGTGTGTGTTAACGCTCTAAGACTATAATAACATAACGGAACAAGAAGCAAACAAATGAAGATATTGCTGTTCCAGGAAAGACTAACAAATCATAAATAAAGCATTTTACATGTTAACTGTAAAAAAAATACTTTTGTACTACTTTGGTCCCAAGACGTATTAGGCATATAAACTATAAGGAGTCTGTGACTCTTAGCTGGCTACCTGTGTCAGGACAGGGGAAACAATAATTTATCGAAATTCTGTTCCACTTCCTCTTGATGCCTCTGGAAAACGACTAGTAGAGAAAAAGTAAAGAGCCCCGTCATGCCAAGTGACGCATAGGGAATATGGTGTTAGAGACCATAAATTTTACAGACCATCAGCACATGATTTTTAGGGTAATGTGGTCGGCATTACGCCCGTGCCGCTTTACTTTCTCAGAAAAAAATCCGGTACCCATTTAAGGTTGGGTGAACCCGGAAGCCGTCGGTTTGGGGTCGAACCCTAACTTTTGACCTTTCTAGTCCAGTTCACTAATCACTGAGCTATCTCGGCTCCCAGGAAAACGACTAACCATTCAGATAAAGCGAGTAGGAATCGGAGAGGGAAGACAACCGGTTACTAAAAATTACAATTCTGGAGTCGAAGGTACTGGCCAGAAAGGTGTAAATAACACAACGTACTGTATGTAAACTACGTAACAATGCATCTTTATTCCTTTAACTGTCTTTAAGGTCGAATGTTTGAGATGAGTAGAAGTATGCGAAGAAGGAGAATCAGAAAAGAAGAAGAAAGGGTACTTCTATTAAATGAATCAACCAGATTTGATTTAGCAACAATAATTTTAGAGAGAAAGACAAAATTAGGAGGGAAGGAGAGTGAATGTGTATTCTACACGACTGCTTGTTTTCATCGCTATGTAGCATTTTGCGTCTAATCTTAGAGCTGTAGCAGTGTTTATTCATGAAGATTTAGGTCTAATCTTGGAGCTGTAGCAGTGTGAAGATTTAGGTCTAATCTTAGAGCTGTAGCAGTGTTTATTAATGAAGATTTAGGTCTAGTCTTGGAGATGTAGCAGTGTTTATTCATGAAGATTTAGGTCTAATCTTGGAGCTGTAGCAGTGTTTATTAATGAAGATTTAGGTCTGATCCTGGAGATGTAGCAGTGTTTATGAATGAAGATTTAGGTCTAATCTTAGAGCTGTAGCAATGTTTATTAATGAAGATTTAGGTCTAACCTTGGAGATGTAGCCGTGTTTATGAATGACGTTTTAGGTCCAATCTTGGAGATGTAGCAGTGTTTATGAATGAAGATTTAGGTCTAATCTTGGAGATGTAGCAGTGTTTATGAATGAAGATGTCCTGATCGTGTACACTCCACTTATTACATAAATTGATATTTTATGTGAGTGGTTTTAATGTGTGACACCAGACAGCAAACGTACTATTGTTTAGCTGTAGTCAATGCACGAACTATACTTTAGTAGTTGATTCTCGTAACATAAAGATCAATGGTTGGGAATTTGACATTTTTAGTGGATACAATATTCAAGTTACAACCACACACGTTTTCAAATTTTAAGATACAGCTTCTTCTAATCACTTTGAATATATCATAGAAGAAACGTGTTTATTTTATCTTCATGGAAATTAAGAAATGAACAAGTGAATTAATAGTGTTCCTTGTTGCAGTTTCCTCATATTCCAAGTCCATGGGGAACTGGTTAGTTCCGGCAAGACGCCGGCGTCGGGATAGAAAGGTTGTGGGTTCAAATCTCGGCTACAACGGTTGGGATTTTTATTTATGATTTATCTCTGCGACAACCACCCCTGGTCTCAGCAACGAGGCCCGGCTTGAAACGTCAGTTACTCATCGACGAAAAAAAACATGAGTACCTCCGAAGTCGGAGTTATCTGCCTGTGCGGCGAGGGACACATGTGCACGCGGCTGCCAGGGAAAAATTGATTAACACGCAAAACTCAGTTCCTAGTCTCTAGGGACTTCGTCAGAGTTGAAAGCTGGCGAACGCAACAACAACAAAAACGAATTAACAAATGAACTAAAGTATTAATGACAAAAGAACTGTGAATGTATATACAATGTATTCTTGCTTTGTATTGATGGTGCATATACTAATTTATCCAACAGGAAAAAAGCGGATCCGTCTATGAAAAATGTGCAATTGCCGCCCATGACTTGGAGCATAATACACAGTTTAATAGTCTCAGGCTAACTCATCGGGATCGGCCCAGCTTCTGGAAGCTCCGGGGCATGGCAAACAATACGATACAATATCTGCTAGCGCACGACCTGGTGATGGATGGCGTTGATAGCAGCTCTCAGGTTTGCTCTTTGAGGATCGCTTCCTTTCAGACCGCCAATTTAACAATTTAATTCTCCTCTCGGCGGGGGTCGGCGACGCTGGCGCGGTTGTGCTGACGGTTGAGGACAGATAGATGAAAGCAGCAGCGACATCAGCAGCAGTAGCAGCATCAGTAGTAGCAATATCGTACTTAGCTGTCGTTAAGTTTGTTGTTTGTAAATTTCAGCTTATATTTTTCATAACGGCTGTTTTACTCTCGTATTTACATTACTTTTACAATTTTACTACATTTAAGATCTCCTCGACCTGTTAACACATCATATTCCCGTCCTTGGTTTATGTTAATTCTTTTTACTCTTATATTTCGTGCCCCTATCTCTCCAAATGAGCTTAATTTTAGTAATATATTTATTCATCTTATGTTTTAACCTTCATATAAAGAAATTCATTCACATCATATTTGTGTTCTTAACTGTAAAATTTCTATCATAAAGCCACTTCATATTTCTGGTATAATTTCATCTGTGTTTTTTACGTTGGCTTTTTTTTTTTAATTTGTCAGAATTCAGATTTTGACAGCTAATGCATTACGTTTATGTTTGAACTGATTGCTTTGTTTGTGAACGTTTACTTTAACTGCGATTTAATTTTTGGAACCACATGCAAGAGAGAATAATGGCTTTCTGGCTATCGTACTCGCCTGCCGATCTCAATGTACGGAGTTCAAATGCAAACTGAGGTAAAAAAAAATTGTACGACATAAGAAGCTCTGGTGATCCACCCGGTGTCAGAGATATTTTCTGGGCGGGAAAAGCAGCGAGGATAGGAACTGGCCACACCATCTCATAAATCTGAGGTTTGGGCCAACGAAGTCACTAACACCTCACTACCAAACGCAAATTGCTATGGGGACTACTTTATCTTTAGATACAAAAAATACCAAAAGATATACATTATGGGCAACTAGCAGATGGCAAAAGAACTACTGGGCACCCGCAACTTTGATTAATAGAGCTGTGTAAACGTGACACGAAGACTCTGAACATAAATTCTGCAGCCTGGGAAGAGATAGCTGCAGATCTTAATCATTGGAAACACAGTTTAAAACTCCAACTCAAGCAACAAGAAGACACATTCATAGAAAAAGAGAATAGACGGCGAAAAAAAGGAAAACATTACATTTCCTAGGTGGCGCTGGAAAATCCATAGTCAGCTATGACTGATTGAGGCTATTACAGTCAACTATGACTGACGGAGACTACTACAGTCAGCTATGACTGACGGAGGCTACTACTTTACCTTTCTATCTATCTATCTATCTATCTATCTATCTATCTATCTATCTATCTATCTATCTATCTATCTATCTATCTATCTATCTATCTATCTATCTATCTATCTATCTATCTATCTATCTATCTATCTATCTATCTATCTATCTATCTATCTATCTATCTATCTATCTATCTATCTATCTATCTATCTATCTATCTATCTATCTATCTATCTATCTATCTATTGTCCTTTCGAGCCGAAGACGGCACATAGGGCAGAACTACAATCATAAAAACAGAAACCTTGCGTGACAAAATGGCACATGTTGCAGAGATCACTGCTTCTAAAATCTATGGTTCTGTTTCCATAACAATGCATTTTACAATGACAGCTACTTTACCTTTAACAAACACAAAATAGTATTATCAGAGACGCTAATCGTTGAATAGTCTGTTAAGCAAACTATCCTGCAGCAATGATTCTTGCTGAAATGAGTTGCGCTGGGTGTTTACTGAAGCTAACCAGAATGGAATGTTGACTGAGTTGAGATTGTGCACTGTTTAGGCTCTTCTTCTCTTAGAGTCCATCAGTTAAGTGAGCAGTTATGTTGGTACCGTGTGGACAATACTAATATAAAGTAAACAACAGAATGGATAACAAGAGAGCAGCATGTACTTGGACAAAGAGAGGCGTTAACATGACTCTGAAATCGTTCAACGAAGAATTTGGGGTAACGAACTTAACAACATCACGTAACCGCGCCTGAACGAAGAGTGAGTAAAGAAGCGGAGATTCCACAGCAGACCTTTCCTCGGACAAGGGAAAGCCATAATTATGAGTATACTCTCCTTCGTTCTTGTATGGATGAAACAATCATCATTTTTTGGCCAGTCAATGAGAATGGTGTCGCTAGAAATATATTGTGACAACTGAGAACATTGAGGGCTAATAGATAGAGGGAAGCAAAGAGAAAAGATACCAGACAGCTTAAGAGAATGGATTGGCAGAAGATCAAAAACAGAAATGATAATAATTGTCGAGATCGAGAATTGTGGAGAGACATGATCACCTACGCTAGCAGGCATGGAACTTTGATGATAATGATGATGACTCTCGTTCGTAGAACTGAACGGAATGTTCAGGAAGTAGTCTCATTTGATATACAGGGCTGAGGCTTTCTCTGATATCCAGCGATAGTGGACGTGACTTCTGCGAGAGATCCTGTGTTAGAGGAAAACCAAAAGTAGCTTCATTTGAAAGGAGCCAAGCAATAGGTAGTTATTGATAGGTATTTGTCAACTCCTCATGAAATGAGGTGAGGGACAGAGAATATTAAGGCGGAGTTACAGAAGTCCTATGTAAAACCCATCGAATAGAAGACTGACCTTCACAAAGTTCCCAAGTTCTTTGCCAGATGGGCAGGGCTTTCTTGAAAACAAAAGGGCTGCCCACAGACTTTTGAGAGACCTTTCCAGATTTTCAGGAAGACTTTTAAGATGTAAGAGCAGAAGAGTTTAATACAGATGGCTTCGGCCGATCCCTGTTTAAGGCTCTGATGTAAAGCAGATGTTTGTAGAATAGTCTTAGATTTAGCACAGAGAAACACAGTTAACAATTATTAGAAGTTACTAGAGATATTTCAGAACCTTTGGAGTAATTAAAGACAAGCTTTATCAGAGATTTCCTGGAGATGCTACGTTCTTACACTTTTCTGCGCATTAGTTGAGAGAAACAGTCTAGAGATACTTAGATATTTCATAGATATTCAAGGAGAAAGATATATATCAGCCACAAGTCAGAAAACCGATAGATGGATAAAGCAACGACGCGTCGAAATAGTAGCGATAAAACTCATAGTATAATTAAAGGATTACGGGCTAACCACTAAATTATCAAGGGAAATTAATAAACGATCACCAGAGGTTATATGCCAATAAAGATCGTCTGCAGACAAAGCTATGTGACACGTCACAAACTTGTAGAATAGAAGTATATTGCTGAGTGTGTAAGCTACTGTCAAGGCATCTAGACAAGAATAATAAAGAATTGACTAGGAATATTGTAATGAACAATTGTGAGTTTTAGCAAACTATTTATGTGTGATTTGATAACTCACTTCATAGACTACTTCTTCTATTCATCAATATCAGTAATGAGGAATTATTAAAGATCTTATTTTTATTCCAAATAATTAACAGTATATGTCTATTTTAATTTGGTTCATGTGACGTAGGATTTTCATCTTATAAAAGATAACATGGAGTAGTACTATACGTCTTTATTCTTTAGTTGGGACTGGCGTCATCGCAGTCGAGACATTCCCATATCTGCTCTGACGCCCGTTCCAGCAACCATCGAAGTTTTCGTCTATCGATTGTTCCTGTCCTGCATCGATTTAACGTGTTGTGTGTTTTGCCACAGAGGATACTTTTCCTGCTTTCGTTATCTGTTCTGTATCGTTATATCAGAGGACTAGACATCGAATCTTATTTATCTATGAGGACTAGACATCAATCTCATTTATTTCAAAGGACTAAATATCGGATCTCATTTATCTCAAAGGACTAGACATCGAATCTCATTTATCTCAGAGGACTAGATATCAGATCTCATTTATCTCAGAGGACTAGATATCGGATCTCATTTATCTCAGAGGACTAGACATCGGATCTCATTTATCTCAGAGTACTAGACATCGATTCTCATTTATCTCAGAGGACTAGACATCGATTCTCATTTTTCTCAGAGGACTAGACATCGAATCGCATTTATCACAGAGGACTAGACATCAAATCTCATTTATCTCAGAGGACAAGACATAGGATCTCATTTATCTCAGAGGACTAGACATCGGATCTCATTTATATCAGACAAACATCGGATCTCTTTTATCTTAGAGGACCAGACATCGGATCTTACTTATCTCAGAAGACTAGACATGAATCTTACTTATATCAGAAGGCTAGACATCGGATCTTACTTATCTCAGAAGGCTAGACATCGGATCTTACTTATCTCAGAAGACTAGACATCGGATCTTACTTATCTCAGAAGGCTAGACATCGGATCTTACTTATCTCAGAAGACTAGACATTGAATCTTACTTATCTCAGAAGACTAGACATCGGATTTTACTTATCTCAGAAGGCTAGACATCGGATTTTACTTATCTCAGAAGACTAGACATCGGATCTTACTTATCTCAGAAGACTAGACATTGAATCTTACTTATCTCAGAAGACTAGACATCGGATCTTACTTATCTCAGAAGACTAGACATTGAATCTTACTTATCTCAGAAGACTAGACATCGGATCTTACTTATCTCAGAAGACTAGACATCGGATCTTACTTATCTCAGAAGACTAGACATCGGATCTTACTTATCTCAGAAGACTAGACATCGGATCTTACTTATCTCAGAAGACTAGACATCGGATCTTACTTATCTCAGAAGACTAGACATCGGATCTTACTTATCTCAGAAGACTAGACATCGGATCTTACTTATCTCAGAAGACTAGATATCGGATCTTACTTATCTCAGAAGACTAGACATCGGATCTTACTACTCAGAAATAAGAGGAGGGTAGAGCCACGAAGAAACCGCAGAATCAGTTTTGACAAATGTCTACATTCTATGCTGAGATTTGAACCCCTGATCTTCCTAATGAGATGTCGGCGTCTTACCTCTAGACCACCCAGGTCGACTGTTTAGATTCAAATATGGAGAAAGTTGGAACATTATAAATTATTAATTTGTATTTCTTGCACTAATACTAGTGTGTTTCCGCTTCAAAGAAACATAAAAAATATCGGTCTGCTCATTTTGAGGTAAACGCGTCAGTTTTGAAAGTTTCCTGACAGTTGTAACAGCAACAAACAAAAACGTGACTTTGATCAAAATCAGAAATAGAAGTTTGAGTAATGTGGCTTCTTTGTTATATGTAAAGCTGAACTACGATTATTCATCACACGGCGGCGCATGACAGCATGTTCAAACTGTGCATCTCAAAACAGAGATCATCCTGAATATCTATGTTTTCAGCAGCTGTTCGGCGCCTTCCCGTCGTTGAAGATATTCCTCATTTTGTTTCCTGCTGTAACAATTCTTTTATATCCAATTCTCTCATTGAAAACATCATTTTAAACAAAAATAGCAAGTATTCCTAAGTTTCCAAAAAATGTCTGTTTTTCCCTTTTTACAATTATTAAGTAGGACTGATGTTTAAACAACTTTGTCGACTAAAAGACAATATATGTATTTTCAATGTTTCTACCAAATGAAGTTATGAACACTTTCATTTGCATTTAGATTCGCAATTAAAACACTTTCTTAATACATTATTATTATTATTATTATTATTATTATTATTAATACTTCGCTGTTTAAAGATTTATGGGCATGTGTGGAGAAGTGGCGGTTTGAAAAACTTAATAACAAAAGGGAAAAAAATAGGTCAGAGAGGTCTTCGAACGGTGGGTTCGAAACTTGAGGAGTCAGAATGTCCGACCGAACTTTTAGGTTGACCTATGACCAGGTATTTGTCGACATAAACGTTAATTATGCTAAGACCCCAACAATCATGTCGATGCTCAGATGTCGAAGACTAAGATGGTTGGGGCACGTCCAGCGATTGGAAGAAAAACGCATCTCCAGGTAAATACTAAATGGTGAACTAACACACGGAAAAAGACAAATCAGCAGACCTAAACTACGATATAGAGATATCTGTAAATCGTCTCTGAATGACTTCTCCATCTGTGAAAATTACTGGGAACATCTGGCAACTGAACGCACATCATGGATAGCACGTATAAGGAAAGGTATAACATCATTTGAGACTGTGCTAGGGCAAAACTTAGAAGAGAAAAGACTCATGAAAAAGGATGGAAACCCTTGTTGATCAGTGGGCTTGACTTGTTTATTATATGGTCGTGTGTGTTTGTCAAACATTGGCTAGAATTAGCCACGAGAGAAGCTGTTTGACAAAAACAAAACCTTAAAATAATACACAACAGCTCCACTAGACCGTCTGACAAGGCGAAAAGGGTCGTATAATCATTACTGCAATTAACGCTATGTAAAACATTTCCCTCAATTATTACCATAAATTATCATAATTATCATAAATGTTAGTTATTTGTAGTATAAGCTATGTTAATTGTTAATTAATATCTCTTCCAGTTTTGTTGCGGAATGTTATATAAAGACGCAGCGCAGTGGTTCTAATGAAGATCAAGATAAGGTTGTCTGCTATTGGTACTACTTTTATGTTTCTATAAAGTGATAGACAGCTATCTTATTAGTTATTCGTCTGGTGCCATAGCAACCAGGAGCTATTTCCGGAATTGCCTACCTAATTCTCATAAACGTTACAAGGTCGATAGATGACGTTATACGATTGTAGTAGATATGACCTCAATGGACATAGAACACTGATGACGTTATACGATTGTAGTAGATATGACCTCAATGGACATAGAACACTGATGACGTTATACGATTGTAGTAGATATGACCTCAATGGACATAGAACACTGATGACGTTATACGATTGTAGTAGATATGACCTCAATGGACATAGAACACTGATGACGTTATACGATTGTAGTAGATATGACCTCAATGGACATAGAACACTGATGACGTTATACGATTGTAGTAGATATGACCTCAATGGACATAGAACACTGATGACGTTATACGATTGTAGTAGATATGACCTCAATGGACATAGAACACTGATGACGTTATACGATTGTAGTAGATATGACCTCAATGGACATAGAACACTATTCATTTGTAACGGCACGATTTATTTGAACTATATCACAGCTATACTAGGAAATGCGGTGCTTGATGGTACATTAATATTTAACTTACGGTGGCTGACTGTAAATTGCATACGTGCACTGGTGTCTTCCACCTTCGCACCGGTTTGCAGGTGGAGTGCACTGGGGTTCCACGGGAGTGATCGCAATCCATGTGTCCTCCTAATTGAGAAGAGCAGAAATAGAAGCCAGAAAAGAAAGCTCCACACATTCCACTACGAAAAAAGAGACCAGGACGTCATTAGCAAAATCAGACATAGGAAACAGAGCGCCCCTCGTAGGAGGCAGGAGAGATGGACGCAGCCACCCTGGTGGAACGTAAAAGTCGAGGAAGCTTGGCGGAGCATGAGACAAACGGTCAAGACATGGCAGAAAGCCAGAAAGAATGGAAGAACACAACCTGAGCTCTTGACGCGTCTGAAAGTAGAGGTCGACCAAAAAATGATGCACTTTAAACTATGTGCTAAGCAGGCTAAGGATCCCAAATGGGATGACTTCTGTAAAAAAAAGTGTGCTCAGAAAAATCGCTCGCCACTTTCTGGCGGCTTCATCAGAGCATGAATGGCACACCACGACACAGAGGCATACCAGACTTTCAGAGCACATGCCGGATATGGCACAAATCTGATGAGAGCAAAGGGAAGACCTTGCTAGCCCGCTACACTCGGTTCCCACCCACACTCGGAGGTTATAGATATAACAAAGAGACATGGCTCAATGCGGCAGTCTTTGCCTATGACGTCTAAGGCTTCCACAGACGAGAGGAGACATGTGCTGCTGCTATGCATCTGGAGGATGCATACAACAGGGTACCATTTGAATATCTCATGTATATGCTCCTCAAACTGGCGGTGCACCCCTTCCTCATTAGATGGATCGCCGCGTCACTGTTTCAGAGGAAGGTGATACTCAGATGTGGAAGTTGGTCTTCCGAGCCAACATCCATTTGTCCTGGGCTGCCACAAGCTCACCATTGTCACCAGTTCTATTTAACGTGTACACAATAACGATCACGGCCCAACCGCTGGAGGGGAGGGGAAGAACTATGACTTTTGCTGATGATATTCTGGTATATCGACAGGGAAGAGACAGACGGGGAATCGCCTCCACAATGCAAGACGAACTCGATCGCATTTCTTCCTGGTGTGGGGTTTCAGGTGCCTTGGTTAATCCTAATAAAGCATCAGTTTCATGGTTCCCCCTTAACAATCATATCATTAATACGACCACACCGGTAGTACGAATGGGAGCTGATGAGGTGACCAGGGACAAGTTGATGACATACCTCGGAGTTAAGTTTGATCGCAGCCTGTGTTTTCGGGACCACGTCGACCATGTGATAACAAAATCCCGCAAAGGATTAGCGACCTTGAAGATCATGGCAGCTGCCAACATCGAGCAGAGGCTACTTACTCTTCTGTTCCAGGGATTAGTTCTCGCAACAATCGAGTATGCCCTGGCAATTCTTACTGTCAGTACGACTCAAATTGATAGGCTGGAGAAAATACAAAATGAAGCCATGCGCATTATCTTGGGATGTACAATGGACCCTCCCTGTGTAGCAATGAGGTATCTTCTTGACTTTCCAACCATGGATGACAGAATCAAGATCTGGAGAGCACGAGCACTCCTGAAGATTAGTACAGATAAAGAGCATCCATTGCACCACATGCTCAACACAGGGAAAGGTTAAAAAGAGTCAAATCATGGGTGGGCCGAGCAGAAGATGTCATCAAAAAGGTCTGTGGGCTTACCAATATCAGCGTTGGTGAGGAGCGGATACCGATGCCTACCTCGTTCAAAGGGACTTTCACGTGTATTGTCACACTCGACAGGAAAAGTAGGGAACAGAACCCGGTCGCGGTTAATGCTGAGGTCAACGGTCTCATCTGCGATAACATCAATGAGAAAGATGCAGTCATCTATACAGAAGGATCTGTAAGACGACACCAAAGAAGTGCATGAGCATTTACAGCACGCTCGGCAGGTAGAATAGTCAAAGAAGACAGTGGTGCACACGTCATGACCACGATTGGCATGACAATGGAGGTGATGGCAGTGACCAAGGCATTCAAATGGTTAGAGTCACAAGACTACACCCACGCATGTATACTGAGTGATTCGATGAGCATGATACAAAAAGTGGAGGCGGGCTCTGTACGCATGCAATGGATAGAGTCGTTGCAGAAATCCAAAATACGGATTATAATACGGAATAAGGTCACCGTTGTCTATGTCCCTGGATATGCAGGAGTACGGGGAAATGAAAGAGCGGACAGGTTGGCTAGCTGTGCTGTCGTTGAGGACGGACAACCAATGGATCGGGAGGATATCAATACCCTCCGAGATGTGGGAAGAGCACAGGACTTCGACAAACACAGATCCACGTCCCTTCTTCGGATGATGGAAATGGGAGTTAAGATGGGCACAGCCAGAAATGAGAAAATTATTGGCCGTATAAGAAGACTTATCAACCAACATGGAAGTGGAGTCGTCAGTCGCTGGACACTGAGGGAATTGCTGAGGAGGGGATCTGAGCACCTATGGACATGTTCGGAGTGCAATGATGATGACCCGCAAATAACTCAATAAATAACATTAATATTTAACTCACGGTGGCTGATTGTACATTAATATTTAACTCACTGTGGTTGATTGTTGTATTTAACTCACTGTGGTTGATTGTTGGTTTTTAACTCACGGTGGCTGATTGTTGGTATTTAATTCACGGTGGCTGATTGTTAATATTTAACTCACTGTGGTTGATTGTTGGTATTTAACTCACGGTGGCTGATTGTTGGTATTTAACTCACTGTGGTTGATTGTTGGTATTTAACTCACGGTGGCTGATTGTTAATATTTAACTCACTGTGGTTGATTGTTGGTATTTAACTCACGGTGGCTGAATGTACATTACTATTTAACTCAATGGGCTGGAATGTGATTGTGTTATGTAATCTGATAAAATATTAGAAGAATCGTGGCCTATGTTGCCTCCTCTGAAAATCCGCCGCTGTCGGAGAGACAAGGGTTAGACAGAGGGAACAAATGTTTTTGGTGGCTTGATGACGTGTAACGGGAAGAGATCAACGCTGGAACTGTTACACAACGCACAAGATCGACGCTGGAACTGTTACACAGCGTACAAGATCGACGCTGGAACTGTTACACAGCGCACAAGATCGACGCTGGAACTGTTACACAGCGTACAAGATCGACGCTGGAACTGTTACACAGCGCACAAGATCGACGCTGGAACTGTTACACAGCGCACAGCATTGACGCTGGAACTGTTACACAGCGCACGAGATCGACGCTGTAACTGTTACACAGCGTACAAGATTGACGCTGGAACTATTACACAGCGCACAAGTTAGGCGCTGGAACTGTTACGCCTCGCACAAGTTCGGCGCTGGACTTGTTACACAGCGCACAGGATTGACGCTGGAACTGTTACACAGCGTACAAGATCGACGCTGGAACTGTTACACAGCGCACGAGATCGACGCTGGAACTATTACACAGCGCACAAGTTAGGCGCTGGAACTGTTACGCCTCGCACAAGTTCAGCGCTGGACTTGTTACACAGCGCACAGGATTGACGCTGGAACTGTTACACAGCACACGAGATCAACGCTGGAACTGTTACACAGCGTACAAGATCGACGCTGGAACTGTTACACAACGTACAAGATCGACGCTGGAACTGTTACACAGCGTACAAGATCGACGCTGGAACTGTTACACAGCGTACAAGATCGACGCTGGAACTGTTACACAGCGCACAAGATCGACGCTGGAACTGTTACACAGCGTACAAGATCGACGCTGGAACTGTTACACAGCGTACAAGATCGACGCTGGAACTGTTACACAGCGTACAAGATCGACGCTGGAACTGTTACACAGCGTACAAGATCGACATTTATCCAACAACCTGATATCCAACGCCATCTCGACACGGATGAATGAATATTAAAAAATTAAAACATTGGCGTTGTTGCTCAAGAAACAAGAAGTGGGACTGCATTTCTGTGGATATTGTTTCGTGGGATTTACTTGGAAGGGCATTAGTTGCCACAATCATCATGTGTTTTTATCCCTGTTCCAATCGTAGAACATTGTTAATATTTATTCTTTTGACAGCTCTATAGTGACTTTGATTTTCTTTTTTTTCTTTTTTTTATTACTTTTCTTGCCTCGTGATCCTTTGCCTTATTTTCTTTGATAACGGAAGATGAAATTTTAGCTCAAGAACTGTGTTCATAAAATACATCTTTCGTTTAAATAAAAATGGGAGAGCTGTATTTAATTTTTTAAAATAAATAAATAAATAAAAAAATAAAAAAATAACTGAACCGTAAATGTTACAACTGAACCGTAAATGTTGTCTCCGTCGCCAGGTGGTAAATCGTGATCGGTCACTTCTGTAACGACGAGAGTAGTAGATCCCTTTTAGATGTAAAGAGCTTGACTGAGGGATAAAGTGTTACAGTGAACATTAAAATATTGTGATACATCTGATATGGTCCCAGCAGCTAACATTGCATAGGCTGAGCTCGCCTACATTTTTACATGATTACATTTTCTTCTGAGTGATATTAGGTTTAATCACTGATCTTCCACTCATCTGTGATACATTCTCTATTACGCCATTTTCAAGTGTTTTAGCTTACACCGTGATTATCTCCCCATTATAGTTTGAAATGCTTGTAACTGCACGTGTAAGTAGGCACCAACCACATTGAACCGTTCAACAAATTTTATTTCGTATCGTCCAAGAAGTCACTCACACTGTTATCACTTAACTTTGTTCATGAGCATTTAAATAATGAAAACAATACCATTTATGAATGTGATGCTCATGATAATACAAATAATAATAACAATAATCATTATCAGGTGCCATGCCCACATTACCGTTCTTTATCCCTTTAATTTATCCCTCATGTTTTTCAACTTATTAATGTATACGTTTGTTTCTCCATCTAGTACGTGCTTTAAAACATTTTCTAACCGGTTAATTCCCTCCAAAATAACTTAATTATTTTTTAAAATATGTTTATTTAATTATTTGTATTCCAGCAGTATATAGGATGAGTAGCCTCGGTGGCTGAGTGATTAATGTGCTCGCTTTAGGATCAAAAGCATCCGTGTTCGTGTCCCATAAATGGTAAACTTTTTTTTTCGGACCAGCCTTTAAAAATAGTTACCATATATTTTTTCTGGTATATAAAGGCGGCCTGGCGTTATATACTGGCCTCATCACACACAAAATGTTATGTGGCTGTAGAAATATATAATCATAACACCATATTGCCCTTACCACAAAGCAAGGCATGGTGGGAGCCTTTACTTTTTACCTTTTCTTATATTAAGTCAGGATAACGTAAATTAATAAATGATCAGTTAGCGATTGATGTGTGATTGTTTCTTAGTCAGAGAGTCAGAACTAACCAAGATCCCACTCAGCTGCCTTCTGGTTGTTTGGGAACATAATAATCATTCTGACCAAAAGAAAGTTGTCGATTTAATGTTACGAGTCAACTGAGCCATTGACAATTAGGCCAAGTTCGTGCTGTAACGAGATACAATTGTTTTCTTGGTTTCTCAGTCTCTTCTGGAAACGTTGAAGCTGAAAATAATTAGATAAAAAGAGACCGAGGGAACCACACAGAAAATATAAGAGGCAGCTAAAGATAAGAGTATGGGAGGAGTTCAACAGCTACATTAATAAACAACCTTAGAGACCCATCATCATCACCATCAACATGTGCCATACCGGTTGGCGTAGGCGATCATGTCCTTCCACAATCTTCTATCTACAGTGCATCGTATCAGTTCTGTTGTTGACTGTTTGCCATGCCATGACACCAAGCTATCTAGTATTTTCTCTCTTTGTCACCCGCGATCTCTCTTTCCTTTTATTTTGCCAGTTGTAACCAAGTATTCCAACTTTCCTCTTCTCACGATGTGTCCGAAAAATGTTGATTGCTTCTTTCTGATGTTTTTTAGGAGTTCCCTTTTTGTGTTGGCCTCTTTGAGAATTTCCCCATTGGTTCTTTTAGTTGTCCAGGGAACTTTTAACATTCTTCTGAGAAATCCCATCTCTGTGGCCTCTACTCGTCTTTTTGTTTGTCTACTGTCCATGATTCGCTTCTATAGGTTCCAAACTAAACAAAACAAAACTTAGAGACAGGTAGCTGTGGCGAAACATAGTTGACTGTGACAGTTAACATGGTACTTGATGATGATGATGATGATGACAAAGTTTAGTGTTTTCTAAACATTTTGTTATATTTTCAATGCACGTTTACTTTAATTTTAATTTTATTATTTCCTGAATAAATAATCATTTAAACTAAATCGCTTTCACTACATGCTCTTAACCTTATGAATTTGTCTTTATATTTCTCATATTTGTTTATACGTCGACGATAAATACCAGCTAAAACAAAGCTGTGAAAAACATAATCATAAATACCAGCAAAAACAAAGCTGTGAAAAACATCATCATAAATACCAACGAATAATGATGCTTATGATGAACACATTGGATGACATTTTACTGCTCTTTTAAAGCACACCTTTTGTGTTCTTTTCTATTTGGAGCAGGAGATTTGTGAAAACGATTTCCCCCAGAACATTAATCAGGCGGCCACACCAAAAAAGAAAGTTCTAGAACACATAATATTGTGCGTATGGTTAATTTTCATTAGCACATACTTTAACAGAATATAATTAAAAGGGAGCTGGTAGCCGTGCGAGGGAAGCAGTTTGATATACTTCTGTCTAATTCTCGGTATCAGTTTTATTTTCATATCGAGAACAAAATAAACAATATATAAATGCATTCTACTTGTTAGGAAGCCGCGATAGCTCAGTGGTTAGCGAACTGGACGACAAGCGGCTACCAGGTTCACCCAGCCTTAAATGGGTACCGGAGTTTTTTTTCTGCGAAAGTAAAGCACCATGGGAGTAATACGGACCACATTACCCCCAAATTCATGTGCTGAAGATCTGTAAAAAGTATGGTTACTAATACCATATTTCCGATCTGTCACGTGGTGTGACAGAGCCCTTTACTTTTCATTTTTTACTTCTACTATTTGATTGTTCTGTGCACTTGACGTTTATTGCCTTCACTCTAGAGCTCAATCGCCGGATTACAGTTACACTTCAATCAGTGAGCAACTCATAATTGACTGCTCTACAGCAGGTGCATTGAACCAAGATTGATCAGAAGTGAGTGATCTATTCTACCCTCTGCATTGACCGGCAAAATAGACTAACGAGTTTGCTTGCCGGATGTGAGTAAGAAATCCAAGAATGAAGCAAGCCTGGCGCTAATAAAATACCGCTCTGAAGTCGGATGTGTTGAGACGAAAGGCGCAGATGTCACACGTTGTTATAATTTAAGTATAAATGGCTACGTAGCTTGGTAACGTCCATTTAACACAATTTGTAAAGAGCGGACGATGAAGTTAATAAGGCCTAATCTTTGGGCAAACACCAAACAAGAAGCCAGCTTCTTTAGACACCTTACCGAACTCAGAATTGTTACATTTCAGTGAACTATATGGCCGATTTTTTCACGATCTGCCACACCTAAGTTCTTATATCGCTCCAATCTTCGAAACGACAACGTTCCTCAGGTTTCGTCACTAACACACTCTCTTAGAACGCTGTAGCCATATATAGTTAAAGTTACACAAAACTAAGAGATAATAACACTGAAAACACAAAGATAACACAACGGAATCATCATCATCTTCTATCTACAGTGCATCGTATCAGTTCTGTTGTTGACTGTTTGCCATGCCATGACACCAAGCTATCTAGTATTTACTCTCTTTGTCGTCCGCGATCTCTCTTTTTTTTATTTTTTTTCAGTTGCAACTAAGTATTCCAATTTTCTTCTTCTCATGATGTGCCCGAAAAATGTTGATTGTTTCTTTATGATTTTTTTAGGAGTTCCCTTGGTTATTTGGTTATGGAAGGCCCCGGTATCACTGCAAACGAATTAAAATCCATAATTGCTCAACCACCTGTGCCATAGTAATCATCCGAATTAATATCTCATCTCCCAAACAAAGAAAGGTAACAAGTCCCCATCGTTGCAGTCTCAGCACACGCCAAAAGACATAAGGCATAAGGCGAAACTGCGCAGAAAGTGTACACAGCCAACTGTTCCCTGTCATACGATATCATCATTCATCGTAAACAATTGGAATATCCAAACATGATCAAAACGGATGAGGCACACAGCTCACGGTGTGCACAGAGCACTTAACTCAGTAGCTCCTGCAACGAGCCGGACTTGGAATATGAGGAAACTGCAACAAGGAACATTTTTCATGTTCCCGCCGCCTATCCACCATATACCAGAAGTTCAGGAGCTCCCTTTGTGTGCTGGACTCTTTGAGAACTTCCTCATTGGTCTTTTTAGCTGTCCAGGGAACTTTCAACATTCTTCTGAGAAATCCCATCTCTGTGGCCTCTAATCGTCTTTTCATTTGATTGTCTACTGTCCATGATTCGCTTCCATAGGTCAGAATTGGTTCTATATAGCACCAATGAACTCTCTTTCTCATTTCTATTGATATATATTTGTTGCATAAGTTATTTTTCATTTTCTGACTTGCTATTTTGGCCTGAGCTATTCTGCTTTTTATTTCTGTAGTGCATCTCCGATCTGATGTTATTATTGCGCCCAAGTATTTCAAACGTTGCACTTGTTTCAGATTCGTCCTGTTTATTTTTATAGTGCATGATGGTGATGATTGTTTCTTCGATATGACCATCACTTCTGTTTTCTTACTATTCAGACTGAGGCCTTTCTTGTTGCTTTCTTTTACTATTATGACTATCATTTCTTGTAGTTCATTCTCTGTCTCTGCATTAAGATTGGGTCATCCGCATATCGCAGATTATTTATATTGTGACCGTAAACAAGAAACCTTGACATATTGCATGCTTGCTGGCACATTAAACAGTAAAAATAACAATTTAACACTTGATGTACACTGCACAGATTTTATAATCCAGTGCAGTTGTTGTCTGTTTAAGAAGTGTCGCTTGAACAGATGTTGAAGTATTGATCTGTGATGCTCTAGTTGGTAAAAGCATGAACACATAAAACCAATCAATAACCCGTCTATTTACTTTGGTCACCACGTGGAGGGGCGTGTACGGGGCCATCTGGCTTTCTGTCTATAATTAAATGTAAGCATTAATATGAAACAGATTATTTCTCAATTCAAATTCTACAGACTTCAAGGATATAATATTATATAGTTAATAAACATTGCCTATATAGATACTGGAGCCGCGATAGCTCAGTGGTTAGTGAACTGGACTACAGAGGACAAGGGGTAGGGTTCGATCCCAAAGGCTTGTAGTACCTACCTACCTACCTACCTACCTACTTACCTACCTACCTACCTACCTACCTACCTACCTACCTAACCACCCACCCACCCACCTACCTACCTACTTACCTACCTACCTACCCACCCACCTACATACCTATATATCTACCTACCTACCTACCTACCTAACCCCCCACCCACCCACCTACCTACATACCTACCTACCCACCCACTTACCTACCTACATACCTATATATCTACCTACCTACCTACATATCTATCTATCTATCTATCTATCTATCTATCTATCTATCTATCCATCCATCCATCCATCCATCCATCCATCCATCCATCCATCCATCCATCCATCCATCCATCCATCCATCCATCCATCCATCCATCCATCCATCCATCCATCCATCTATCTATCTATCTATCTATCTATCTATCTATCTATCTATCTATCTATCTATCTATCTATCTATCTATCTATCTATCTATCTATCTATCTATCTATCTATCTATCTCCTCATCAAGGCCAGCTCCTTGTCGTGGGGATGGGGCTTAACAGTCACCAGGGACTGAAAACTAAGACTGGCCAGGCCTTCCTACAACCAAGCAAGACCACAGTCTGCTCTAGCAAGTTCAAGTGCTGAAGTCGGAGGCAACCAGCCAAAAGGCGCACAACAATCAGGATGCCACGCACTCAACGCATATGGAAGTATGTCTATAACCGCAAATCGATATGGCACTCGCCCTGTGATGGGCACTCAGGCAGGTGCAGCGCCGGGCCCTCAGCCTCGAAAGGGCCCAAACTCTATTACTGGATGTCCTTCTCAACCGCCCTGTGGAGTCAGGGGGCGAGAGAATAGAGCTACTGGCCAATCCAAAATAAGACCACTAAAAATAATGCACTGGAATGCTGAAGGCATCAACAGCAAAAGAGATGGGTACAGTAAAAAGATAGAATTAGAAAATATCCTGCATGAAGAACAAATAAGCATATGCTGTTTGCAGGAAACCCATCTAAACAACGACATAGCCTTGAAGATTAGGGGATACCAGTGCTACCGATCTGACAGAATAAATAGACAAAAGGGTGGAATACTGACTCTTGTAAGGAACAACATTAATGCATGTCAGATTGAAGTGTATATGGATGGGGCGGAATATCAAATACTGCACCTCAGGACAGGAAATACAGACTTCCATCTACTTAACTACTACTGTCCGAGTGACCGCCCACTAGCACTAGACACAATTACATTAAAAGAAATAATAATTGTATGTGGAGACTTTAACAGCCACTCACAGAGCTGGGGCTATGAACATATGGACAAGAGAGGTGAAGAGCTTGAAAATTGGCAGGATGACAATGGGCTTATACTATTAAACCAGGCAACAGATCCACCAACATTCTACTCCAGATCATGGCATACCACATCTACACCAGACCTTGCTTTCCATTCACCAGACCTGGATTGGAATATCACACGAATTGTTGGGAAACAACTTGGAGGCAGCGACCACCGACCAGTCTTTTTAGTGGTGCAAAATGAGGCCATCAGGGAGAGCAGCACTCTCTCCAGATGGAATTACAAAAAGGCAGACTGGAAAATGTATCAACACTACACCAGTGTACTGACTAAAGATATAAATACAGATAGAGACATCAACAAAATAGTTGATGAATTCAGTAGACTAATAATACAAGCTGCCAGTGAAACAATACCTAGAGGGGCACGGAAACACTACAAACCATACTGGAGTAGTGAACTAGAGGAACTGCACAATGACATGGAAACATCTCGAAAGCAAGCAGAAAATAACCCTTGCCAAGAACACCACAACAACTACCAGCATGCTAAAGCCAAATTTCAACGGGCTAAACTACAAGCCAGACGGAGAAGCTGGAAAGAGAAACAGAGTCCTTGAATCTTGAACGAGACACAAGAAAAGTGTGGAAGCTTGTAAAACAGCTGAATGATGAGGGTACAGAAAGGAACACCAAAATTACACTGAAGAAGGATGGAAACATTCTAACAGGTAAACATGCAGCAAATTACTTTGCAGACTCCTTTGCAAATGACAATAATATTGAAATTAGCCTAGAAAAACGACAAGAGACCCGTCTAAAACAACAAAATGCAAGACAAGAAGAGACCACACATGAAGTCATGGAAACACCCATTACACAAAGAGAGCTAGAGCTGGCAATATCCAAATTAAAAATGAAAAAGTCACCAGGCAATGATGGAGTGTCCAATGAAATGATTAAGAACTTGGGAACTGCAGCTAAAGCAAAACTACTGCAGATCTACAACATTTGCTGGATCACAGGTAGAGTGCCACAGGCATGGAGAGAAGCAATTATGATACCATTACTAAAGCCAGGAAAAGATAGTTCAATGACATCCAGCTATAGACCAATCAGCCTTACAAGCTGTTTGTGTAAAACAATGGAACGTATAATCAATCTCAGACTGCAGTGGTACCTGGAAAGTGAAAATCTCCTTGTCCCACAACAAGCAGGCTTTAGACAGTGTTACTCTACCGAAGATCAAACAACCTATCTTTCCCAGGAAATCGAAGATGCGTTTCAAGAAAAGAAACTGGTACTAGCAGCATGGATAGACCTAAAGAAAGCATTTGATAAGGTATGGAAGGAAGGGCTTCTGAAGAAACTGAGAAATTATGGAGTAAATGGCAGGATGTACAAATGGGTTAAAGCATACCTGCATAACAGGAGAGCCAGAGTGCAACTGGATGGTCTTAAGAGTAAGAAGGTCTTATTGCGCCAGGGCGTTCCACAAGGAGGGGTACAATCTCCAACACTTTTTCTGATCTACATCAATGACCTAGTTACTGAACTACCACATGGCATCAAAGTGGCAATGTATGCAGATGACTTGGTAATGTGGTGCACAGAGGAGTATGCAACAGTGGCCTCCAAATTGCTACAAAGAGCTATGAATGCACTGAATTCATGGACAAATAGATGGTGTATCAGCATCAATACAGACAAATGCAGTACTACACTTTTCACACTCTCCACAAAACAAAAAGCAGGAGCCATCTACATAAACAATGAGCCTGTGAAAGAAGACATACAAGCTACATATCTCGGAGTTACATTTGATAACAAACTATCTTGGAAACAGCAGATAAATAAGGCAACCCAAAAAGCAAGGAGAAAATTGGCTATTCTAAGAAAGTTGTGTGGAACCACATGGGTGCGAGTGGGAAAATACTCAGTAAAGTTTACCAACAGAGTATACGCCCACATTTAGAATATGGATCATCCGCATGGTGCTCAGCATCAAACACCACATTGCAAGAACTGGATAAAGTACAAAACCAGGCACTTAGGGTCATCACAGGAGCAATGAAATCAACACCAATATTGGAGATGGAGAAATTGTGGAGGATACCAGCACTGAGAGAACGGAGAGACACAAAGGTGCTGATACAGGCAGAAAAATTTGTATGCATGCCGAGACATCCAATGAAGGACAGATTCCAAAATCTTGCATTGGGACGACTTAAGAGAAGCAGCTTTATCCACCAAGCCAAGCGTATTAGTAGACAAACACCAGACATGCCAAGAGTTGTTAAACCCCTTCTGCCCATACCAGAACAGACTCCCTGGACAGATGAATCAGGATTATCAGTTCAAATACGGACAGAAGTTAAAGGAATAGTTGACAAAGAGGAACAAAATAGTCTACAGCGAAAAACAATAGCTCTCAGTTTCCTGGATGAAGAATACCCACAAGACCTATGGATTCGTGTGTACACAGATGGATCAGCACAGAATGCAGTAAAGAATGGGGGAGCAGGTGCATATACAAAGTACCCAAATAACACTAGGGATATGAATAAAATAGCAACAGGGAAATATTGTCACAATTATGATGCAGAAATACAAGCAATAAAGTTGGCAATAGAAAAACTGCTGAACAGTAATCTTAGCCCACAGCCTGTAGTGTTTTTGACAGATGCAAGATCAGTACTCCAGGCACTACAATCCAGAAAATTACCACATCTGCAGACCTTATTGACTGAACTCTGCAAGCACCACAGGGTTGCCCTGCAGTGGATCCCGTCTCACTGTGGAATACCAGGAAATGAGAAAGCAGATCAGTTGGCAAAGGAAGGTTCAACAGGCACACAACTAGATACACCAGTTACATACCATCATAAGAAACAGATAATCAAATCAATCAGAGGACCACAAGCCCCAAATCAGGATGCCTTTCATAATGTGAATAGATATGAACAAGTTATCATTATACGCCTAAGAACAGGACACAATCGACTCCATAGTCACATGTATACAAAATTCAAGATCGGCACATCAACTACTTGTACATGTGGACAGGCACCCCAGACTGCTGAACACATACTTCAAGACTGCACTGAATATAGTAGACTGAGGAAAATCCATTGGCCCATAGATACAACACTACAGACAAAACTATATGGGCCACTGCAAGAATTACAAAAGACAGTAAAATTTATACAGGAAACGACATTGCAGATATAGACAATACTTCAGGCGAACGAAAGATAGATAGATCTATCTATCTTCCTGTCTTCCTGTCTATCTGTCTATGTGTCTATCTGTCTATCTGCCTGTTTGCCTGTCTGTCTGTCTGTCTATCTATCTATCTGTCTATCTGCCTGTCTGTCTGTCTGTCTATCTATTGACCTTTCGAGCCGTAGCCGGCCCAAATGGCATAGACCCAGATACTCTTTCTCTTCTCTTATCTAAATTTTGATTCTAGCATTTTTCAATCCTTGTTAAGATCTTTTATTTAATCTCGCCATTGGTCTGTTCTGTGCAAGCAACTCATCTCATTGAGGGAGCCGATTCTTGCTGCTCTTGCCTCTCTGATCAATGTTCTTCTCAGTGACTCTCTCTGGGTCGGCCTCTTTTCCTCTTAACTGTTGTTTCCCATATGAGGGCTTGCTTTATTAGTTGGTTATTATCTTTCCTCATCACGTGTTCAACATATGACCATCGTCTTTTCTTGATTACTGAAGATATTAGTAGTTGATTGGCGATTTCTCTAATTTCCTCATTTGTTTTTTAATTCGTTCCACGCTATACAAGTGTTTTCCTTAGACATTTATTTTCGAATGCGTCCAACTTTGTTTCTATGTCTCTTGTTGTTTTCCAGCTCTCACAAGCGTACGTAAGGGTTGATAGTACGTTTGACTTGAATAGTCTAAGTTTTGTGTTTGTGCTGATGAGTTTTGATTTCCACAACTTTTCAAAGTTTCTGAAAGACATTGCTGCTTTAGCTATTCTGATTATAATTTCTTTACTTGTATCCCCTTCCCGATCAATGTAATTTCCATGATAGATAAAGTGATCGATCTCTTCCACTGGTTTGTTTTCCATGTTTATTCTGTCATCTGTTGGAATTAAACTTTTCATGATTGATCTCAAGCCCAATTTTGCTGGCTATTGATGATAGTTCATATGTGTTTTCCGTATCGTTTTTATGTGACTGCTGATGAAGTATAGCGAGCATTTAAAAAAAAAAAAAAGTAAAGAGCCCGGTCACCCCAAGTGGAGTATGGGGAATATGGTGTTAGTGACTATCATGTTTATAGACCTTCGGCACATAATTTCTTGGGTAATGTGGTGGGTATTACGCCCGTGCCGCTTTACTTTCCAAGAAAAAATCCGGCACCCAATTGAGGCTGGCTGAACCCGGAAGCCGTCAATCAGAATCAAAACCGACCTCTCGTCCTTTGGAGACCAGTTCACTAACCACTGAGCTATCGCGGTTCCCAAGCAAAAAAAAAAGTAAAGAGCCCGTCACGCCAAGTGGCGTATAGGGAATATGGTGTTTGTGAACATAAATTTTACAGTGCATTACACAATTAATGAGCTCACTGGAAGTTACATGTGGATGACGTTATAGTCAGTGTATTCGAGCTTCCTAAGATCCAACTCCAAGTTCTTCGACAATGCTAAGAAAAGGTGACAGTGATTATTGGGCGAAAACGAATGGCAATCCCGCTCCCCAAAAATAATTCTGATGTGTCAGCACAAATCAGTCAATGTTGAAGACTGTTATAAACTGTGACAAGAAATAATAGCAAAAGTTGGGCACGTGGGGGCTTCACTTGATACATTTGCTCATCTCATTAAAGATGGCGCATCCTTTTTCTAGCAGGCGGTTTGACATGAAAGTGCAGCATGCCCCGCCTTTCCATTTGATTTATTAAGCGTGTCTTGAGTTAATAAACTTGAAAAAAAACTGGGTCCACGTCTGGAGATGATTTTAATAGACCCTCACGGGCGTTAGAATATTGCTCTAAATACCGTCGCATATTACATTTGTTTACCCTACAGTTTGTTTACAACAAAATACTGCCGTATATTTTCTAATTATTCACATACGCCCGACCAGCAGCTACGACAAGATTTTAATGACGCACTGAGTGCATTATAGGAATGTCTTCAATCTCCAAGCTTCGTTTTCACTAGGGGGAGCCGCCTGTTTCATTTCTTCTCTAATTGGCTTCTACCTACAATCTTGTAAGTTCCATTTTTTGTCTTTGAACATTTTTAACGGACGAACATTCGGTATATATTCAACGCTATCCGAGGAACATCTGAATGGGTAAATTAGAAAGCCTGGCTGGAGAGCTAATGACATAAAGATTATGTCAACCGGATCCAGATTTACAGCAGGCGTTTAGCTTTATAATGGCAGACATTATGTTATGGTGTTATTTTAGCTACGAAGGAAACCAAATTCACAGAACTCGTCTTATCCCTCGGTTGTTGCTGTTGGTTATTTATTTATTTTTTTTTTAATTCACTAACCTGCATGGAGCTTACAGAACCTGAATTGCCTACTGCAGATTGGTTATTTGATCATTAGAGTGGTGATTTGGAAGAGGGGAGCGTGAAGAAGTTTTCACATTTGTAAGAAGAGGGACGGTATAGAAGCTTTGTCGTTTTAAAAAGGAATAGCGTGAAAAAGTTTTCACATTTATAAAAAGAGAGAGGGTGAAGATGGTTTCACATTTTGGTTTACATACAGGGTATGATGGTTTACATACAGGGTAAAGACGTTATCACATTAATCAGAACGGGTGAAAAGTTTTTTATTTTATGATTTTAGGAGGAATGGGATCGACGAATTTATTATATTTTATGATTTTAGGAGGGATGGGATCGACGAATTTATTACATTTTATGATTTTAGGAGGGATGGGATCGACGAATTTATTATATTTTATGATTTTAGGAGGAATTATGTTGACGAATTTGTTCCTTTATCTTAAGATGAATTAACATGAATACACAAGTGCTAACATAAAGAATAGTATAATATTATATCTTCTCAACATTCCTGTATGGTGCAGAAAAATGGACATTAAAGAAAACTGAACAGAAAATTTAAGCCTATGAAATGTGGATTTATAGAAGAATATAAAAAAATGGATGGAAAGGAAAGAAATCAAAAGAGGAAGTCTTAAAAACATCTACAAATGAAATGATAACTATTAGACACAATTTAAACAAGACAAATGCGATTTTTGGGGCATGTTAAAAGACACAACAGCTACTCTGCAGACATTCTTACTTCCAACTACACATCTAAAGGGTTGACAGACACATTTGAAGCCAGCCTGTCAGCCTCTTTCTTTTGCATGAACCACTTCTTGGCCTGGACGATATATCCTGACAAGACATTGTAAGGTTTAAATGGCAGGACAAAATAGCCAACTTAACTGTCCTGTAACGTGCTAAGACCGCAACAATCATGTCGATGCCCAGAAGTTGAAGACTAAGATGGCTGGGGCACGTCCAGCGAATGGATGAAAAACGCATCCCCAAGTAAATACTATATAGTGAACAAATACACGGAAGAAGACAAATCGGCAGACCTAAACTACGATATAGAGATATCTGTAGATCATCTCAGAATGACTTCTCCATCTGTGAAAATGACTTGGAACATCTGGCTAGTGATCGCACATCATGGAGAGCATGTATAAGGAATGGTATAACATCATTTGAGACTGTGATAAGGCAAAACTTAGAAGAGAAAAGACTCATAAAAAAAAAAAGAATGGAAAACCCAGTGGGCCTGACTTGTTCATTCTATGGCCGTGTGTGTTTGTCAAACATTGGCTAGAATTATCCACGAGAGAAGCTGTTCGACAAAAAACAAAACCTCAAAAAAAACCCAAAAAGAAATACACAATAGCCTCCACTAGACCGACTGACAAGACGAAAAGCGCCACATATATTTAAAGGTTTGACCTTGTATATGTCACCAGATCGTGCAGGAGACACTATTTCTTGACTCGCCAATTAATGATTGCCAAGAATACTGTCTCATTCAATTGTGGCGTTTGAAAACCATTTGGTGGAGTGATAGATGGCAGCAGTAAATGCTTTAATCTCCATTCTCATTTTTGATGTCTATCTATTATCAAATGTAACCTCGCTCTCTCTCTCTCTCGCTCTCTCTCTCTCTCTCTCTCTCTCTCTCTCTCTCTCGATCAAGACTCAATCAGAGTAGGATTCCAGACTCTCCCATGAAGTCAGCTGTCTGTTTAAGCGAAGATTCAGCTGTTTCTTGAAGTCTTTCCGGTCAGCGGTAAGTTCCAGTCTGATTGATTACTTGTTAAAACGTTGCACTGTATTCTGCGCCAGTGGCCCAGTGCATCCGATTTCAGCAAGAATTTTATTCAAGTTTGCTTTCTTTAGCCTTCGATTGTTCCCAATCTTCCTGCAAGGCAGCAGATTGTTTTTTTTCTGTAGGGGGATTCAAATGTAACCTGAAATCGATAATATCAATATGTTGTCAATGTAACGCATATGATATGAGTTATTGAGTTATTTGCGGGTCATTATCATTGCACTCCGAACATATCCATAGGTGCTCAGATCCCCTCCTCAGCAATTCCCGCAGTATCCAGCGACTGACGACTCCAGTTCTATGTTGGTTGATAAGTCTTCTTACACGGCCACCAAGTTTCTCATTTCTGGCTGTGCCCATCTTAACTCCCATTTCCATCATCCGAAGAAGTGACGTGGATCTGTGTTTGTCGAAGTCCTGTGCTCTTCCCACATCTCGGAGGGCATTGATGATGTCCGCCCGATCCATTGGTTGCCCGTCCTCAACGACAGCACAGCTAGCTAACCTGTCCGCTCTTTCATTTCCCCGTACTCCCGCATATCCAGGGACAAAGACAAAGGTGACCTTACGTATTTTAGATTTCTGCAACGACTCTACCCATTGCATGCGTACAGAGCCCGCCTCCACTTTTATTTTATCATGCTCATCGAATCACTCAGTATAAATGCGTGGGTGTAGTTTTGTGACTCTAACCATTTGAAAGCCTTGGTCACTGCCATCACCTCCATTGTCATGCTACTCGTGGTCATGACGTATGCACCACTGTCTTGCTTGACTATTCTGCCTACCGAGCGTGCAGTAAATGTCCATTCACTTCTTTGGTGTCGTCTTACAGATCCATCTGTATATATGACTGCATCTTTTTCGTCGGTGTTATCGCAGATGAGACCGTTGACCTTAGCATTAACCACGACCGGGTTCTGTTCCCTACTTTTCCTGTCGAATGTGACAATACACGAGAAAGTCCCCTTGAACGACGTAGGCACCGGTATCCATCCTCACAACGCTGATATTGGTAAGCCCACAGATCTGTTTGATGACATCTTCTGCTCGGCCCACCCATGATTTGCCTCTTTTTAGCCTGGCACCTTTCCCTGTGTTTAGCAAGTGGTGCAATGGATGCTCTTTATCTGTACTAATCTTCAGGTATTCTCGTGCTCTCCAGACCTTGATTCTGTCATCCATGGTTGAAAAGTCAAGAAGATACCTCATTGCTACACAGGGAGTGTCCCTCGTACATCCCAGGATAATGCGCATGGCTTCATTTTGTATTTTCTCCAGCCTATCAATTTGAGTCGTACTGACAGTAAGAATTGCCAGAGCATACTCAATTGTTGCGAGGACTAATCCCTGGAACAGAAGAGTAAGTAGCATCTGCTCGATGTTGGCAGCTGCCATGACTTTCAAGGCGGCTAATCCTTTGCTGGATTTTGTTATCACATGGTCGACGTAGTCCCGAAAACACAGGCTGATCAAACTTAACTCCGAGGTATGTCATTAGCTCCCATCCGTGTGGTAGTATTAACGATATGATTGTTAAGGAAGAACCATGAACTGATGCTTTATTAGGATTAACCAAGGCACCTGAAACCCCACACCAGGAAGAAATGCGATCGAGTTCGTCTTGCATTGTGGAGGCGATTCCCCGTCTGTCTCTTCCCTGTTGATATACCAGAATATCATCAGCAAAAGTCATAGTTCTTCCCCTCCCATCCAGCTGTTGTTCAGTGATCGTCATTGTGTTAAATGTTAAATAGAACTGGCGACAATGGTGAGCCTTGTGGCAGCCCCGGACAAATGGATGTTCGCTCGGAAGACCAACTTCCACATCTGAGTATCACCTTCCTCTGAAACAGTGCCGCGGCGATCCATCTAATGAGGAAGGGGTGCACCGTCAGTTTGAGGAGCATATGCATGAGATATTCAAATGGTACTCTGTTGCATGCATCCTCCAGATCTATAGCAGCAGCAGCACATGTCTCCTCTCGTCTGTGGAAGCCTTCGAAGACGTCATAGGCAAAGACTGCCGCATTGAGCCATGTCTCATTGTTATATCTATAACCTCCAAGTGTGGGTGGGAATGCGCATTTCTGTTCAAGGTGACAGGTATGGACACGGGCAACTATTTTCTCCAGCAGCTTGCCGGCAGTAATCTGCATTGTGATGATTCTGTTGGCACTGATCTGAGAATGGTCCTTGTTTGGCTTCGATAGCGGTAGTAAGTAGCTGTGTAGCCACTCTTCCTTAATCTGGCCACTCCGAGTGCTGGCATTAAACTCATTGACCAGTTTTGTCAAGTCGTCGTCAGCTAAATCGCCTATGTCATCGTACTGAACACCATCTGGACCAGGAGCAGTGTTGTGTGACCTTTTAAATGTCGTACGAATGGTATCAGTTGTGATTGTGAGATCTTCTTCCAGCACTACATCCTTACACAATTTTTACAGCGATCCCCGTATCCTCATCCTTACAGCCTCATTTCTTTGGTCCGTCTGCTCAATGTAGCGGGCAAGCAGGGCCTTCCCTTTGCTTTCATCAGATGTGTGCCATATCCTCCCGTGCTCTGAAAGTCTGGTATGCCTCTGTGTCGTATTGTGCCATTCATGCTCTGATGAAGGCGCCAGAATGTGGCTAGCGATTTTTCTGAGCACACTTTTTTACAGAAATCATCCCACTTGGCATCCATAGCCTGCTTAGCACATAGTTTAAAGTGCATCATTTTTTGGTCGACCTCTACTTTCAGACGCTTCAAGAGCTCAGGTTGTGTTCTTCCATTCTTTCTGGCTTTCTGCCATGTCTTGGCCATTTGTCTCATGCTCCGCCAAGCTTCCTAGACTTCTACGTTCCACCAGGGTAACTGCGTCCATCTCTCCTGCCTCCTACGAGGGGCGCTCTGTTTCCTATGTCTGATTTTGCTAATGACGTCCTGGCCTATTTTCTCGTAGTGGAATGTGTGGAGCTTTCTTTTCTGGCTTCTATTTCTACTTTTCTCAATTAGGAGGACACATGGATAGTGATCACTTCCGTGGAACCCAGTGCACTCCACCTGCAAACCGGTGCGAAGGTAGAAGACACCAGTGCAAGGTCTATGGCACTATCAGAGTCCCCTGTTCGAGTGGCCATTCTTGTTGACCTCCCATCATTCAAGCACACTATATCGACTGACACTAGTGCATTCTCTAAGTCTTGTCCCTGCTTGTTGGTTATGACGTTACCCCACTGGTTGCCTCTAGCATTAAAGTCTCAACAGAAAAGGACGTTCTCTTCATCGAACTCGAAGTGATTCTACCATTGTTGTGTGTCCACCTTCCCATTACAGGCATTCACATTTGCAATCACGAAATGAACTGGGGTCTGCACCTTAACCGCATGTACCTGCAATTCTGCATTGTCCCACGCAGACCTATCAACCTCAGCTGCCACAATATTGTTGCGCACAAGGATGGCCTGCCCAATGTGTCGCTTATGTAGAAACAATGAAATCCAGGAGTACTTACTGTCCTGTCACCAAGAAGAGTTTCTTGCAAAACCATTATAACGGCGTCGCACAGAAGCTTATCAAGAATGGGCCGTCGTGATTTATGGACCCACAATTCCAATATGTAACGCGCACATACTTTAGGCCTAGCCTCTCACACTTCGACAGTTGAATGTCACCACGTTTACCTTGTCGTGTTTTCCTTCTTCGATGTTGTCGTTTGGGCTGCATCTGAATACTAACCGTCGTCATAGTCTCATAGATGATATTGTCGCTGAACGTCGATGCTGTGGATGGTCTAGACTCACGTGCACTTACTCAGTCGCACGGTCCAGAACCGGTTTCCACGTTATAAACTGGTAACTCCAGTAAATTGCTCTGCAGCATGCGGATACACTGTGAGCCTTTTACAAATTAAATGAATTACGCGTCCTTGACGACAGACCGGCGAAAACAAACCGCCATTTTTTGACGCGTTCAATAGCGCAATCAACAACAAAGATGAGTATCAGTTATCAAATAAAGAAATTGTAACAAAATGCAATGAATCAAAGGAAGCAAAGTGATTTACATCAAATAGAAAGCGCGTACAATCACATGATCCCTTCAAATATCAATAAAAACAAACAAATAAACAGAAAAGTTAACTGGAAATCTGCACTTGTCTGTGAGTCCTCTGAAGAAGACAGCGAACAGGGCGCCATATTCACTGAAGAAGACAGCGAACAGGACGCCATATTCACTGTAGAAGACAACGAACAGGGCGCCATATTCACTGAAGAAGACAGCGAACAGGGCGCCATATTCAGAACATCATACCAATTATAAAGATCAAAACGGGAAAATATAAGGTCGCTCTATTTCCGAAAAATAGTTGAGTCGGTTGACCAAACCTGATCGTGGCCAAATCTTTTCCTCGGAGCTTCCTTTTGTATCATAACAGGCTGCTTACATTAATCTACAACAGTTCAAAAATGGTTTTATTTCAGAAATGAAGTCTACCATTTCTTAATGACTTTAATTCATTGCCATATGTACAAACGATTATCATGATCCACTTCCTCAATTGGCTCTTATTTCTATTATGTTAATTTATTTCATACTAATGTGTATAATCATCATCATGTGCCATACCCGTTGGCGTAGCCGATCATGTCCGTCAATGATCTTCTATCTACAGTGCATTGTATCTGTTCTGTTGTTGACTGTTTTCCATGCCATGTCACTAAGCTATTCAGTATTTTCTCTCTTTGTCGTCCGCGATCTCTCTTTCCTTTTATTTTGCCAGTTGACTTCAATTCCTTTTTTGTCTCCTATAGATCTCATAATATGTTCGCTGTGAAGTGAAAACAAAACCGGCGACAGAACACAGCCTTGTCTGACTCCTTGTTTTATATATTGGAATTGTCCTGTTTGGTTGCTAATTCGTATTGCTGCTGTTTGTTGCCAGTACATGTTTTTAATGATTCGCAGATCTTTGCCATCAATGTTTAATTTCTCTAGTATATTGGTTATTTCCACATGCTTTACTTTGTCAAATGCTTTTGGGTAGTCTATAAAGCACATATATAGATCTTTCTGCACCTCTATAACTCTTTCTATCAATGTTCTTATATTGCATTATTGGTGCCCTTTCTTTCCACAAATCCACATTGTTCCTCACTTATTTCTGGTTTTATTTTGTTCCTTACACGTCTCATGATGATTCTTAGTAATATTTTCGTCATATGGCTCATGAGACTAATAGTGCGATAGTCTTCACAATCAGTGGCGCCTGACATCTTCGGTATGGTTACAAAGATATATTTTAGTAGATCTTTGGGCATGTGTCCAGTGTTATATATGTCATTGAGTAGTTTAGTTATGACTTGTACTCCCAGCTCACCTAATGCATTTATCTCTTCGATTGTTATATTGTCGAGACCTGGAGCTTTGCCTCTTTTTATGTGTTGAATTGCCTCCTTCACTTCACTCTGCATTATTGGTGGTCCTGTGTCTTTGTTTGAATTGTTTAACTCTGGTTTTTCATCATCATAGAGTTGACTGATATATTCTGTCCACCTTTCTATTGTCTTCTCCTGTCCCATTATTATATTTCCTTTCTTTGATTTAACAAATCCTGAAACTTTGATTTCTTTTCTTCCTGTTAATTCATTTAAGCGATTGTGCATACATTTTAAGTCTTTCTTTTGTTATTTTTTTCCATTTGTTCATATTTCTGCTTTAACCACACTTCCTTAGCTTCTCTGCATTTGTTTTAGATCTATGTGTGCAATATTTTGTATGTCCGTTCTTCTTACTTATGTTTTCGTCTTTCGTCCATTAGTTCTAGCATTTCTTCTGTCATCCATTTCTTTTTCTTGACTCTTTTAGTCACTGGTATTACTTCTTTTGATGTTTGTTGAATCTATTGTTTGTGCATTTCCCACTGCTCCTCGATGTCCTACATTTTCTCAATAGCATTATATCTATTTTGTACTATCGTACTGTACTTATCACTCATCAGTCTATCTACTGTAAGCATATCTAGTTCTAATTTCATATTTCTTGGGAATTTCTGTATCTTTCGCAGTTTTATTCTTATCTTTCCAACTACTGGATTAGGATAGCTCGTACAAGAAATGGTCACAACATGAGGAAATATTGGTCGATCAAGCAGTCATTGCAGCCTTGCAGTAAGAATGTTGAGCATCCAGCACTTATCGACCTCATCACCTAAAAATGTATCGTGGTCATGAAAAAACCTAATCACTGAAACATAATTCTCCATACTTCTATTATAGCAAGACATGGAAGGAACCTTTACTTTTGTCTCTCCGACAATGTATTCAGTGTTTATTCATAAACTAATGCTGTAAACAAAATACATTTGTGTAAATCTCTGTCTGTGGAAGAGTATTGCATTTAACCGCTCAACTTGGCGCAGCAAGTCTACTGGAGGTGCTGGGAGGTTAGGAGGAAAACAAAAGTTCATCCACTTCACAAGACATACTTCAATACCTCATTATCCTCGACTGTTCTACATTCAATGCACCCTCGTCTTTTGCGACGTAGGTACCTCAAGTCTTGTCTAACCTTCATAGCAATCTTCGAACCAGCGTTAAAGAGAGAACACTGACAATGTAGCTGCCATCAACACTGACGAGCAAACAACTGTTATAAATCATAACGTGAACTACCCCTAAAATGTACACTTTCCAGTAGCACATTTCTCCAACATAATATTGCTAACACGGAAACAGTCGTGTACGAATGGAAGCTGCCCATGTGACCAGGGACAGGATGATGACATTCCTAGAAGTTAAATTTGATCGCATTCTGTTTTATGAACCATGTTGACCATGTGATAAAAATAAAAAACTCGCATAACACAAGTTGCAATGAAGATCATGACAGCTGCCAACATTGAACAAGACTAATTATATTTCTGTTCCTGGAACCGATCCTCGCACTAAATGAGTATGCCCTGTCAATCCTCATTGTCAGCACAACGTAGATCGACAGGCTAGAGAAAGTACGAAATAAAGCGAGGTGCATTATCTTGTGGTGTACCAGAGACACTCCCTGTGTAGCAATGAGGTGCCTTCTTGATTTTCCAATCATGAATAATAGGTTCAAGATCGGGAGGGAGCGAGCATACCTGAAGATAAGTGTATATAAAGAGCATCAATTGCACTAAGAGCTCAACACAGCAGAATCCAGTCGTGGCTGATGAGGAGGTCAACGGACTCATTTTGGACAACACCGACGATGAAGATGCAGTCATCTATACAGACGGATCCGTAATACATCACCTCACCAAAGGAGTGCATGGGCATTTACAGCAAGCTCTGCAGGCAGAATAGTCAAAGAAGACAGCGGTGCATACTAGTATGACGATGGAGATGATAACAATGACCAAGGCATTCACCTTGTTGGAGTCGCAAGACTGCACCAATGCTTGCATACTTAGTAATTTGATGACCATGATAAGAAAAGTAGAGGTGGGCTAATATGTAGGCAGTGGATCGAGTCATTGCAGAAGTTAATTATACGCAAATTCACCTTTGTATGCGTCACTGGATATGCGGGAGTACGAGGAAATGACAGAACGGACAGGTTAGCCAGCTGTGCTGTCTTCGAAGAAGGTCAACAAACATCATTAATGAATTCCGAGATGCGGAAAGGGTACAAGATTTGGGGAGCAAAAGTCCACGTCACACAGGTAATAGCGATGGGAATAAAGACAGGTATAGCCAAGAGGACGTATCAAAACAGAACTGTAGTCGCCAGTCACTGGACGCTGCGGGACATGCCGAGGAGGCGATCTAAGCATCTAAGGATATGTTTCGAGTGCAGTGACGATAACCCACGAGTAACTCAAGAATTCAAACAAAAATGTATAAGAAATGGCAGAACGTGCACCAATCTATCCTGATTGTAACACTAATTATCCGTTATAAATTATATCGTTTATTCATCCATTATTGTTGAACTAAAAATCTCATCTGGAAAATACAATCATCCTGGCTTGAGCAATGAGTTTCCATTGAAAAACCAAAGCACACACACACCCGAGCTCCAAGAATTGATACCGCATCGATCAATACCAATCAAGTGAGAAGAAAATGCCTTCATTATATAACTTGCTGTTCATAACCTTATCATAATTCACACCGTTTCTTTCCTCATTCACTGCCCAGAGAACCTTGTGACAGAATCTATCAAACCTCTCAGAATATGGTTTCTGTCTCATTTCCGGTTCCAAGTGACAAGTTAAAAGTCAATATTTTGCCGCCGTAGATCGACGGGATAAAGACAGCCGACTCTCTTAAGGGACCTTCGTCAGGAGCAAAAGATAACCCCTTGCTAGCGGGGATGGCTTCAATTTCCGAACGTTCTTGTGATGGATGCCGCAGGCGCGCGAACAGGGACCCAAGTTTGCTTGCCAAATTGTCACAGGACTTTTTCTTGTAATGCCTCTTTTCCCTCTCATTACACTAGAGATCAAATCGCCCATTTTCCCGATAGTGCAAACGAAGACGCTATATTCAATTATTCCAAGATTTCTAGCATATTTTAAATGACCACTGATTGACGGAGCTCATCACTGAAATGTGTGTCTTTCTGAAGTCATCGTTCATGATGTACGCCCAAGGATCCTGAAAATGTATTGATTTGGTTCTATATAACAGTGATGTAATGTATGTACGCAAGAATTATTAAATAACAAAGCGTGGGGCCTTCAGTTTAAAGACACAAGCAACTGTTCTTGTCAGGGCTGGCAACAAGAGATCCCACACCCATAAGTGAATTAGAACATAAACATATTCTATCTAGAAGGCCCAAAAGGATATATGTCTGTCTACCAGTCTGTCTGTGAGCCGCTATAGCTCGAGTGGTTAGTGAACTGGACTACAAAGGACAAGAGGTAGGGTTCAATCCCAACCGACGGCTCCGGTTCACCCAGCCTTTTTATGGGTACCGGATTTTTTTTTTCTAGGAAAGTAAAGCGGCACGGGCTTAATACCGACCACATTACCCCAAAAATCCTGTGCCGATGGTCTGTAAAATTGATGGACACTGACACCATATTCCCTATACGTCACTTGGCGTGACGGGGATATTTTACTTTTTTACCATTCTGTCTATTCTTTGAACTTCATCCGTTGTTCACGATATCTCTCAATTTATTTATATTGTTTGTTAATTTCTTGCTTGTTCGAATACTTCCTGTGCCGTGTCCTTGATGCCATCAATTCATTGTGTTATTTATCTACCCCCATGCTTTGAAATATTCACATTTCTCTGTACGATATATCTATCTTTCGTTCGCCTTTCTGGACGATCTATCTATCTTTCGTTCGCCTCTCTGTACGATCTATCTATCTTTCGTTCGCCTCTCTGTACGATCTATCTATCTTTCATTCGCCTCTCTGTACGATCTATCTATCTTTCATTCGTCTCTATGGACGATCTATCTATCTTTCGTTCGCCTCTCTGTACGATCTATCTATCTTTCGTTCGCCTCTCTGTACGATCTATCTATCTTTCGTTCGCCTCTCTGTACGATCTATCTATCTTTCGTTCGCCTCTCTGTACGATGATTTTAATCAGGTCATCAGATCTTGCGCCATGCTCGCTCCACATACCCCAAGTAAGCAGCTCACCCTGAACGCCATTGGGACTGTTGATGATTTTATGACCTTCCTCTTTTGAGAGAGATCATTGGAAGCCCTGGTGGTGCAGTAGCTAGTGTATTGGTCTACAGAGGGAACAAATACCTTGTTCGATCTTCAGCAATAGCTTCTGGGTTAATCCAATAAATAGGTACCAGATTTTTTTTTTAAAAGGTAAAACAGTACTGCCGTAACACTGACCAGATTGAGCCAAAGTGTCGCAGGGAACATCTACATAAATACTGGTATAATTTATTTTTTAATTTATTATTGTTTTTGTGAATAAATCTACATTTTAAACGGGGAACTATTTTTTCTCTGATTGTTTAAACCAATAGTAACTTATTGTTTTCTTTATTCTTTAAGTTTTTTTCTATATTACAAAAAGAAAACTGAAATCGAACTGGCTGCTGTCATACCAAGATTTTCCTTCAACGTACGTAAACAATCGCTCACTGAACCCCTGGCAAAATCTCACGCAATATTAGCTGAGAAAAGCTGTTATAAAAACTAGTATAATTTTAACAACACTAGTCATCTAAACACCAGTATCATTGTAACAACACCAGTCATCCATACACCAGTATCATTGTAACAACATCAATCCTCTAAACACTAGTGTAATTGTAACAACACCAGCCACCTAAACATTGGTTTCATTGTAACAACACCTGATCTCTAAACATCTGTATCGTTGTAATAACACCATACATCTAACATCAATTTCTTTGTAACAACACCAGACACCTAAACATCGATTTAATTGTAGCAACACCAGATTTCTAAACATCAGTTTCATCGTAACATCACCACACATCTAAACATCCGTTTCATTGTAACATCGCCAGACATCTACAAGTCTGTATCATTGTAACAACACCAGACATATATATATATCGATTTAATTGTAACAACGCCAGATTTCTAAACATCATTTGCATTGTAACATCACTAGACATATAAAAATCTGTATCATTGTAACTAACAACATACATCTAAACACCTGTATCATTGTAACAACACCAGCCATCTAAACGCAGGTGACATCAACATTATTGTTTTAAAAAAAAAGAGTAAAAGTAAATGGTTCCCTGAAGGACATGCTAGAATTGAGCATCATCTTTTCGTGCGTTGTTGACTGCATTTATAAGAGTAATTGGGATTTTATGGGCGCAGTCATTGTTGTGTGTGTGTGTTACGTCATCCTAAAACGGCCGTACGCTAATAGTGAAAGGCGGAATGGAGTTTCGTACATGACTTCACAGAACTGGGGTTAGTCTCGAAGATTCATGTTAGTCAGGAGGGATTCATAATTTCACAAATTCACATTGCAGGGAGATCTTACAGTATGTTGTTTGATGTGCGACGGGGATAGTCCGATGATTAACTGTGTTTTATATGTTCGGATTTGGAGTCAAAATGATGTCCTAACATCATCAAGCGCTATTTTTTTTTTAAAATATGACGATCATCATTTTCACGAGGACGTGAACTTCCGGTCAATATGGTGGATAGGTGGCGGGAACCATTAAAGGCTATATCTGAAAAGTGTTCCTTGTTGCAGTTTCCTCATATTCCAAGTCAGGCTTGTTGTAGGGGTACTGAGTTAAGTGCTCTGTGCACATGTGAGCTGTGCGTTTTATCTGTTTTGATCGTGTTTCGATATTCCGATTGTTTACGATGAATGATAATATCGTATGCTGGAGAACAGATGGCTTTGTTCACTTTCTGTGCGGTTTCGCTGTATGTCTTTTGGCGTTTGCTGAGACTGCTATGATGGGGACTACAGCTACCTTTCTTTGTTTGGGAGATGAGATAGTAATTCGGATGTTTCCACTGGCACGAACGGTTGAGCAATAATGGATTTTAATTCGTTTGCAGTGATACCGGGGCCTTCCATAACCGTAACCATGCTAGAATATGGGTTAGTGACCATATTTCTCCATTACCATTTCACATTGTTGGCGATGTGGTCGGCATCACGCAGCGTTTAATTCTAAGAAAAATCCCTGATACACACATTTAGGGTTTTGATGAACCCTGGGCCCTCGTCGATCGGAGAAAGAAATCCATCACTTCTAGGAATTGAACCTGCGTCCTTATGAACAGAAAGTGAAACTAGGTGAAAAAGTGAATTCTACTTTAATTTGTGAATGGCAATTGCGGTCTAATATTACATGAAAGACTTAGTCTGAGGTTAACAGATCGTGCGTCGCCAAAAATTAGGCAAAACCTGCAAGACCACAACTAGCCAGCCGTCAATGGCTTGCCAACGTCACTGTGTTCTAAGCTTAAGCGTATGTAGATAGATTTTAATACATAGTCAGCTGATATAGACTTTAATATATAATCAGCTGATATAGACTTTAATATATAATCAGCTGATATAAACTTTAATACAAAGTCAGCTGATATAGACTTTAATACATAATCAGCTGATATAAACTTTAATACACAATCAGCTGATATAGACTTTAATACGTAATCAGCTGATATAGACTTAAATACATAATCAGCTGATATAGACTTTAATACGTAATCAGCTGATATAGACTTAAATACACAATCAGCTGATATAGACTTTAATACACAATCAGCTGATATAGACTTAAATACATAATCATCTGATATAGACTTTAATACGTAATCAGCTGATATAGACTTTAATACATAATCAGCTGATATAGACTTTAATACGTAATCAATGATATAGATAGACTTTAATACGTAATCAGCTGATATAGACTTTAATACGTAATCAATGATATAGACTTTAATACGTAATCAGCTGATATAGACTTTAATACGTAATCAGCTGATATAGACTTTAATACGCAATCAGCTGATATAGACTTTAATACGTAATCAGCTGATATAGATAGACTTTAATACGTAATCAGCTGATATAGATAGACTTTAATACGTAATCAGCTGATATAGACTTTAATACGTAATCAGCTGATATATCCTAAAAGAAAACTTCAACTGAAGTTGAAGATCTGACAAAAATATCGGTGAAACACGATGATTGAGACTAGTACTTGTAGTTATAGTTTGTCGAAAGCCCCGGTATCACTGCAAACGAATGAAAATCCATAATTGCCCAGCCACCCGTGTCAGTGGTATCATCCGAATTAATATCTCATCGATTATCCAAACAAAGAAGAGCAGCTACAGTCCTCCTCACAGCAGCAGCACACACCAAAAGACATAAGGCCAAGCGGCACCGAAAGTGAAAGCAGCTGAACTGTTCTTCGTCATACGATATCATCATTCATCGTAAACAATCTGATTATAGAGACACCATTTGGATGAAAAGCACAACTCACAGTGTGCACAGAGCACTAAACTCTTTAGCTCCGACAGCAAGCCGGACCTGGAACATGAGGAAACTACAACAATGAACATTTTTCAGACACAGCCTTTTAACAGTTCCTGCCGTTTATCCACCATATTGACCGGAAGTTTATAAAGTTCTTTAGAGACTAGTACTAAACCAGAACTCACAATAAATGGCGCTATCGTTGATTGTGTAATATATTTACGTTTTCTAATGAAATTTCCGCCCCAACACCCACTAAGTTTATTATTAAATTGTTTAAAAATTATAATGTTAAAGATCAAATTATAAATATAAAAAAGCGTTACACCTACTTATACAATTTTTGTCATAAGCTTACAGCCAATTACCTGGGAAGACAGCAATGTAATCATGTGCGGCTGTCATTAAAACGATAAAAACCCCGACGCGCGCACAAAGATCGTGGCAACAATAATGGGAAGAAACACGATGGAGGTACTAGATACATTTACAAGTCCGGAGTCCTACTTTGAATGAGCCATGATCGCAGAAAAAGATGTTTCGCACATTTGCTACAATATTTACTTTATAATATAATTCTTAATATATATTATATATAATAATATAATATAATATAATATAATATAATATAATATAATATAATATAATATAATATAATATAATATAATATAATATAATATAATATAATATAATATAATATAATATAATATAATATAATATAATATAATATAATATAATATAATATAATATAATATAATATAATATAATATAATATAATATAATATAATATAATATAATATAATATAATATAATTCTTCATTTCTGCTGCTACATGTGAAGTTTCTTCTTGCTCTTTCAGAGTAAGCACGTTCAAGGTGAAAATTCTGGAGGTTTTCCTGGTAGACAAAAGATGAGTTAACCCTCCAGTCTCTTTATGTCTTTCTCCGAGTATCCACATATATTTCCTAAATAGAGAGCCCATATATTCTAGAAGTCGAAACTCCCACTTCTTTTCTTTCTTTGACTTGTTCGTACAACTTTTACAGCTCACTTTTTGTTTTACCGTCTGGATTAACCAGTGTCTTCCTTTGTTGCTTCCTGCGACAACCCTGTTAGGCCACAACCTCACTATGCCTCCCTTCCTTTTCAGACCCCAACAAAACAACGGACTTGGCCTATTTATTATTAAAGATAAATGTGAGGCAGATATCTAACCGGGACATCATTTTTACTGTGAATGACATAATTAAATATACCTTTTAAATCTTCGAGGTTTGTTTAATTCATAATTTTTATTTAAAAAAAATGAAGTATGCATTTATTAAAATTGTTGTGAAATTTAATAATAATTATTAACTCCTAAGTTCCGGAATTATCTTCCTGGGTTGGACAGAATTCTGAACCTCTAATGTTACCACATTCAAACTTGCGTATAACGTTTGTTTCTAATTAGAATTTATTATATTATATATCAAATTAAAGAGGGAATATTACACTACGTAGAAATAATATTTGTAGGGCATTATAATATTTTATTGAAATTGTTCAAAGCAAAGAATAGGCTAAATGAAAAAAAAAACGAAGCGAAAATTTAACTTACCAAATTGTAATCTCAGCTCAAATTACAATTATTTTGAATGAAAAAAAAAATATCTGAAAATATTATTTTTAAATAACGTATATTCAAATGTATATTTGATAGTTGAATATCTCATTCAGAATGTTCAATTTTAAAGTAGAATTCATATTTACTTTAGGAACGGGGCAAAGAATAAAAAATGTAATAGAAAATCTCATTTTCTATCCTTTGTTATACCTTAGTCACATACAATATATGAAGCTGACACATTGTCTACATAAACTATGTATTTTTACATACACATCGTCCACATAAACTATATGTTTTTACATACACTTCGTCCACATAAACTATTTGTTTTTACATAAACATTGTATACACAAACTATATATTTTTACATACACATCGTCTACACAAACTATTTGTTTTTACATAGACATCGTCCACATAAACTATTTGTTTTTACATAAACATTGCCTACACAAATTATATGTTTTTACATGCACACCGTCCACATAAACTATATGTTTTTACATACACATTTTCTACATAAACTATATGTTTTTACAAACACATTTTCTACATAAACTATATGTTTTTATATAAACATTGTCTACACAAACTATATGTTTTTACATACACATTGTCTACACAAACTATATGTTTTTACATAAACATTGCCTACACAAATTATATGTTTTTACATGCACATCGTCCACATAAACTATATGTTTTTACATACACATTGTCTACATAAATTATATGTTTTTACATAAACATTGTCTACACAAACTATATGTTTTTACATACACATTTTCTACATAAACTATATGTTTTTATTTACACATCGTCTACACAAACTATATGTTTTTACATACACATTGTCTACACAAACTATATGTTTTTACATACACATCGTCTACACAAACTATATGTTTTTACTTACACATCGTCTACACAAACTATATGTTTTTACTTACACATCGTCTACACAAACTATATGTTTTTACATACACATTGTCTACATAAACTATATGTTTTTACATACACATTGTCTACATAAACTATATGTTTTTACATACACATTGTCTACACAAACTATATGTTTTTACATACACATCGTCTACACAAACTATATGTTTTTACTTACACATCGTCTACACAAACTATATGTTTTTACTTACACATCGTCTACACAAACTATATGTTTTTGCATACACATTGTCTTCACAAACTATATGTTTTAACATAGAAAAACCTATTTCACAACCTATATTTACATTCTACAAATCATTCTTTTGACCATGTATACAGAAATAAGTGCACACACACACACACACACACACACACACACTAGCTTTGTTTCAAACAAACACTCCCGATCTATGTGGTAGAATTAAATTGGACGGAAGTTTTGGAAAGGAAATTGCCTGCAAATTTTAATAGATTTGTCCAAATACAGAAATATAAATGAATCAGAGGAAAGGTGATTTTAATTCAAGACGGTACCATCATTTCGCCGTGCTATCAACTATTTACCAGCAACGCCCTTAGAGTCGCTCCAAAGTTAAACTGCTTTTAAACGCTTTTTTCCCCCCTAAAATGTGTCTACAAAATGAGAAGATAATTTCTCAGAGAGCGACCGAAGAGTCTTTTTCATGCTCGATCTGGCACTTTTCTCCTGACTATTTTCGGGTGCTAAAATCACTCGGTGCACAGCAACTAGAGTTATCTTTGCTCGACAGAACGTCCGTAAATCAAGGTCGCTGCTATCTGGCCAGACATTCACCTACCGGGAGCTCTTGATTGGCAGATGGCTCTTTACCTGACCGCAATCTCTTAATTAGTACTTAGACTGGCCATGAGTAGGTCTGGAGGACGAGTCGAGGTGCATGCAGTGATTACAAGTGATGGGCACTTTCTCTCGCTAGCGGCAGGAGGTGAATCAAAGTAATTTCAGAAAATTAGGGCAGGAAGCATTTCCCCGTTACCGAATTTGCTGTTCCTGTAGACTAATTCTTGCGAATAAGCGCTGTCCATATAGGCCTATTGAAGTGAATCATGGACGATTAAAACAGAATGTCAGAAAAAAAAATCTTCAGACGCTACAGAAATTAGAAGTTACAGAATAATGTTGAGAATACCGTGAGCATCTTAAAAAAGAGAGTAAGAGGGGAAAAAACCCCTAAGTTACCAACACTATGAGGAAACAATCATCATTTATTTGTGGCATCGTAATGAGAAGAGTAAGCTAGAACAGTTTGTAATAACTGGACAAATCTGCGACAAACGAGACGGAGGATTTTAGATTTTGTAAAAATGTATCAAATAATGACGTCGTAGAAAGCTTCACCAGAAAACTCCTGTTGCTAGTTCTCCCAGCTTTAACTCATCGCTCGTCTTTAAAATGACGCCAACTGAAGTTTTGTTGACGTTTACTGCAAGCTCCTATATTTTGCATTTTTCGTCCCAACACATCCGACTCCAAAAAGGCTTTTTTTTTGGTTATCCGATTATCTTCCCTCTTCGCTCCGTGATCGACCTGTCACACTAGTTAGTCTGTTACCAAAACCACGCGGAGGTGCGAGAGGGCCTTGATCAATTATGGTTCACTTATCCTTACACAACTGTTCAGACGCCGACCAGCTCTGATGTTGTGACTTGTGTTCAAAGAGCAGAGGATAAGTTTTAGAGACAAAGTTGTGAAGAGATACCGCCACATGATAAACCAATAAGCATGGTAAAAATGAAGATGATCTTCCTCTTTCCTTCCTCGTTTGCCATTCAGCGTCAAGAGGAGACATAATTTGCGGTCTTTTGCTCTTCTGTTAGCTTCTGCTGCTGTTGTTTCCTAGTGCTTCTAATATTCCATAGATCCATCTTTTTCGTGGTCGACCATTGGGTCTGGTGTTCTCGCGCTTATTGAAGCTCGTGTTGTGTTGTGTTTTGGTCACTCTGCCTTGTCATGTGGCCAAACCATTTTATCTGTTGTTTCCTTATATATTCTATGGCGGGGGTTATTCCTAGTTTTTTTTCTCAGTTCTTCATTTCTGATCTTGTCTCTCAGACTGTTTCCTGTCATTCGTCTAACACATTTAATCTCAGTAGAAGTTATTTTTCTTATTGTTCTTGCATATAGGGTCCAGGTCTGGGATTAGCAGCACAATGTTGAGATGTAGATTGCATTGTACAGTGCCCTTTTTGCCTCTAGCGTAATTTCCTTATTGGACATTAGTGGTGATAACTGTCCAATGATTTGACAAACTTTTATACATCTTGAGTTAATCTCTGCTGTTTGAGAATTGTCGTTTGTCACTAAACTGCCCAGGTATTTGAATTTCTCTACCTGTTTTAGTTGCCTGCCTTCTATAGTTAGTTATGTCTTAGTATGTTAAATGTTCTGTTTCACTCTTGCGACATTCATGATTAATGTTTTGTTGATGTTGAATTTCATGTTGTATTTTGTGCCTGTGCTGTTGAGTTTATTTAAGTGTTCTTGTAGGTTTTCTATTTTTCCATTTATTAGTGTCTGTTCGTCTGCAAATAAAAGCTCGTTGATCTCCTATGTCTGTGTTGGGTTGGCTAACTTGCATATATAGTACATGTATGTAATAAACAGTAGGGGGGATAGTATGCACCCCTCTCTTACAACTGATCTAACTTCGAAGTGGTCCGTGTAGCCTGCTGCTGTTCTGACTGGACAGCTGCTGTTGATGTAAAGATTTTTAATTAGGTTGGTTAGATGTTGGCTTACTCCGTATGTTTTTAGTATTCTCCACTGTTGTTCTCTGTTTATTCTGTCGAATGCTTATTCCTGGTCAATGAAAACAATGTACAAATTTTGATTGTGTTCTGTCGTTTTTTTCTACAAGCTGTTTTAAGGTGAATAGAACGTCAATACATCCTCTGTTTTTTTCGGAAGCCCATTTGAGAATCGCTTAACTGTAGTTCTATTATTGGTCTCAACCTTTTTTCCAGAATTTTGGCGTAGAGTTTACCTACATGGCTCAGAAGAGATATACCTCTATATTGATTGCAGTCTCTTTTGCTACTTTTAATTTTTCATATTGGTACGATTATTGCCTGTTGCCAGTTTTCTTGTGCTTTTTGTTGGTGCCATGCCGCATTGAATATTCTGTGCAGCCATGTCAGTCCTGTTTCTCCTGCTGCTGCTATTATTTCTCTTGCCATGTTATGTATCCCCGGTGCTTTATTTCTTGGTGCATATTTGATTACTTCTTCGATTTCCTCTTTCATGATGTTGGGTTCAGTATATGTGCGTTCTAGCGTAGTTTTTGTGGTCATATTGGTAGTTGTTGTCATGTTTAATAGGTCTTCAAAATATTCGTTCCATCACTGTTGCATATGTTGGTTATTTGATATTGGCTGTCCGTCTTTGTCATTTATGAGGATGATGATATAGAAATATCAGTTGAGTTCAAGATTTTGGAGGATTAAGCTCATTTTTTCGTCTCCATCTTTGTTCAGTGTCAGACATCACTAGGCAACATCAACAGATGCCATGAACTATGTGGTTCACTTCAGATTCTCCACAAAACAACCAAGATTTGAAAACAATGCAGTCACGATAAGTCATTTTTCCGCTCTTTCAATAGTACTGATACTCTTCCAGAACATGTTCTACTATTCTTGGGCTCTGTCCACAACTGTGCAGGTTAGGTAAAGGTAAGATAAAGGTAAGGTAAAGGTAAGATAAAGGTAAGGTAACGGTAAAATAAGGTAAAGTAAGAGACTTGAATCGGCGTCTAAGCACGCGAGTTTTCACCTGTATGTACTCGATCCAGAAGTGTTCGGAGACTTCTGGACAGCGTCGCTTCAAGCATTGAAATTCACGATGCAAGGTGTGTACAGGAATGTACAACTCTACAGGTGTGTTTAGTCAATACCTGTTACCTGTCAACAACTGTACAGGTGTGTCTCACAATGTTATTTTTTCCCTTGCCTTTGTACATCTGGCTTTTGAGTCCTGTGTTTCGTTCAGGGCCTGACCGAGTGTCTAATTTTTTTCATTACTTCTGCTTTGTTATTGGCAATATTTTATTATGCTATATGATCTCTTTTCTATCTTAAAGAAATCTTTATTTTTTTTTTTAATGAAATTTTCTTTCTGTTTGCAGTTATATTGGAAACCCCGAAAGACAAAACCTGACGAACAGAGTAAGTTTTCTCGTTTAAAAAACACGCAGATATGTTCCATGAAAAAGATAATTTAATAATAAGTAATCAGTATTAATGTCACTGCCTCTCGAACGAGAAATAAAGAAACCAGTCTGTCAAACAAGCTGGGATCGAAGAGAAAAGGAGGCTCGGTATAAAAAAAAAACCAAGAAAACAAAAAATAACATGGGTTGTACAGAAAGGTGCAAACATGGCAAGTTGCTGTAAATCATAATACAACGCAACTACAACTACAACGTAGCTACAACTACAACGTAACTGCAACTACAACGCAACTACAACGTAACTACAACTACAACGCAATTACAACTACAACGCAACTATAACTACAACTACAACGTAGCTACAACTACAACGTAACTACAACTACAACGTAACTACAACTACAACGCAACTACAACGCAAATACAACTACAACGCAACTACAACTACAACGCAACTATAACTACAACGCAACTACAACGCAACTACAACTACAACGCAACTATAACTACAACTACAACGTAACTACAACTACAACGTAACTACAACTACAACGTAACTACAACTACAACGTAGCTACAACTACAACGTAACTACAACTACAACGTAGCTACAACTACAACGTAACTACAACTACAACGTAACTACAACTACAACGTAGCTACAACTACAACGTAACTACAACTACAACGTAACTACAACTACAGCGCAACTACAACGCAAATACAACTACAACGCAAATACAACTACAACGCAACTACAACGTAACTACAACTACAACGTAACTACAACTACAACGTAACTACAACTACAGCTCAACTACAACTACAACGCAACTACAACGCAAATACAATTACAACGCAACTACAACTACAACTCAACTACAACGTAACTACAACTACAACGCAACTACAACTGCAACGTAACTACACTACAACGTAACTACAACTACAACGTAACTACAACTACAGCGCAACTACAACTACAACGCAAATACAACTACAACGCAAATACAACTACAACGCAACTACACCCACTTAACGTATTTTTTTTAAAGAGAAGGCATTTTTCCGAATAACCGTTGAGACAAAAAGTAACAACTGGTATTGAAATGGCAAACCATAACACGAAACATTCAGACCAATGTGTCCAAAAGTTGGGATCGACATTTCTTAGAATTGCCGGGAGCGAACCACATACCAGGTGGACTGCTTTCTGCACGACCTACAACTTATTCATATCGTTATGATACCCTCGGTGTAATTTCCAACGCGCTGACTGTTATTTAACACCACTCGGAAAACCCGCCAGCAACTCGGAAAATACTGAAAACAAATGGCAGCCAGAACCGAGTTATATAGAGAAAATGGCAGTTAAAATATATTAGGAGAACTCGGAGATTGAAAAATAAGATGTTAAAAGGATAATGTAAAAAATTGTGCGATCCTAAGAGAATGTCGCCAAACAAGAGAACTGGGAAAATGTTTGTATCAAACTTGTGTTCCACGAGATGCTGTTTGGTCTAGATGTATGACGTCGACGTCTGAACACGAATGTCCTGGGTTCGTTTCCTGGCATAGCCGGTGGGGATATTTCTATTTGAATCCTTGGTTTCTTCATGGCTTTATCCTGTCCCAATGTCTTGGTAATGAGATTCGATAACTAACCGGTCCGGATAACGGCCAAAAAAAAGAGGAAGTCCCGTGTGTTCTTTGCGCACGTTAAAGATCCTCTGGCAGTTGGAAATTACAAAGAATTGATTTTAATTGGCCGCTGTTCGGGCACACTTGATAGAAAAAAAAAGTACCGAAATACGTCCAAACAATCGACCATAAAAAAAATGGGAGTATCTCTGAAGTCGTAGAATATAGTCGCCTGTATGACGAGGGATACCTGATCACGTGACTGTCGGTGTTTAAAAAAAATAAAATCCCCAGGTACTTTTACCAGATATATATAACTGGTATACGAAACAAAAGAAACGACAGAACTTATGCCCCACAGTGAGTTGAATTCGAAAAGAAAAAAGAACGAACTATACCTTACCTACCATTCATTAAAATAAAACCAACTTCCTGAGTTTTACTGTGTTTACTATAGGCGATGCTACAGAAGTTTGTTCGGCAAGATCTTCCTATGTGATCACAACGGAGGCTCCAGTACTAATACGAAACATTAACCGAGTGCAATGACGATATTGTGATATACATATATTTATGTGGAATGAGATCAAACATTAACATTGGTAATCAGATCATGATATCAAGGATGGGTTTTCTGCCTGCCTCTAACTGTATGTCATTCTGGCCACATCTCAGTCTATTTGTCTGTCTGTTCATGTCTCATTGTCTACTACAAATATAACACGACTTTTTTTCTGTCTCACACCCCTTCCTTTCTTTGCTAACATCAAACCCACCAACCCACGCAACCCTTCAGCTACAGCCCCTTGTAACCAAACACCTTCACTGACAGAACGCGTGGCGCCGAGGAGCAAACCTTCGCTGCAGATCTCCTCAGTCTTGTAATGTGATACTTCACCAACTTATAATCGCTACTATCTCTAACCCGAACCACCAACTCAAACATTCTCATATTAAACAACGTTCACTTTTAATTTATCAAATCTCCTATTCTCTCTCTGCCTCTCATATACATATCCTCTGTTCGCTCTCTATGCCTCCTCTTATATACATATCCTCTGTTCGCTCTCTATGCCTCCTCTTATATACATATCCTCTGTTCGCTCTCTATGCCTCCTCTTATATACATATCCTCTGTTCGCTCTCTATGCCTCCTCTTATATACATATCCTCTGTTCGCTCTCTATGCCTCCTCTTATATACATATCCTCTGTTCGCTCTCTATGCCTCCTCTTATATACATATCCTCGATTCGCTTTATGCCTCTTATATACATATTCTGATTGGCTCACTACGCCTCCTTTCATATACATCAGTGGCGTATTCTCTATGATACAGCAGATACCGCCAGTATTTATTATATTACAAATTTTCGAATATTCTATAACACATTTCGTAGGCCAATATGATTTTTTGCTTTGATTTGCATTTATTAAAGCAAGGATTTCCTCTGGCCACTATAACGTTTGTGAATGAAACCAAAACTACTATACATTGAAACCTCTAGAAGCCAACGGTATATTTTTCCTCTATCCGGAGCTTGTATTAACGATCTTGACATTCAAAAATGGGAGTCAAAATATATAGCGGGTGTTGCCGCAAGAGAAATGAGATTTCATGGGTTATATTTAGCTCTAGCCAATCAGAGGCGTCACAAAGTGAAAGTGAAACTATGCCTGATTACCGGAACTTACTTAGCTATTTATAACTACGTTATGCGCATCAGCATCTGTAGAAAGAACTTTTTCTGCTCTCAAGAGAATCAAATCTTATTGTCGCTCAACTCAGACACAAGAACGCTTATCTGGTTTGGCAATAATGTTCATTGAGAAATCATTCCCTAAAAATGAAATGGCCATGCAACAAAAGGCCTCATCTACAACTAGGAAGAGAAGATGGACATATGTCGGACATGTGCTGAGAAGAGACAACGAGAGAATTCCAAAACATGCTCTTTTATGGAAAACACCAGGATACAGAAAAAGAGGATGACTTAAAAGAGACACTTTAAAAAATTACTTGTAAAAGAAGCAAATTTGGCAGACATAGACTCATTAGATAAGATTAAACAACTCCCAAGAAATGAGATGGATGGCGAAAAACAATAATAAACTCTATGCGACGTCTAGCAGCGCTGGAAGGATCAAGATCAAGTTGTTTGTAGTATTAATAGTAGTCGAAGTAATAGTTGCAGTAGTAGTAATAGTAGTAATAGTAGTAGTTGCAATTGTTGTAATTGTTGTAATAATAGTAATAGTAGTAGCATCAGTAGTAGTAGCATCAGTAGTAATAGTGGTTGTAATTGTTGTAATAATAGTAATAGTAGTAGTAATTGTTGTAATTGTTGTAATAATAGTAATAGTAGTAGTTGTTGTTGTAATTGTTGTAATAATAGTAATAGTAGTAGTAGTTGTTGTAATTGTTGTAATAATAGTAATAGTAGTGGCAACAGTAGTAGTAGTAAGTAGTAGTAGTTGGTGTAATTGTTGTAATAATAGTAATAGTAGTAGTAATTGTTGTAATAATAGTAATAGTAGTAGTAGTTGTTGTAATTGTTGTAATAATAGTAATAGTAGTAGTAATAGTAGTGGTTGTAATTATTGTAATATTAGTAGTAGTGGTTGTAATTATTGTAATAGTAGTAATAGTAGTAGTAGAGGTTGTAATTATTGTAATAGTAGTAGTAGTGGTTGTAATTATTGTAATAGTAGTAATAGTAGTAGTAGAGGTTGTAATTATTGTAATAATAGTAATAGTAGTAGTAGTTGTTGTTGTAATTGTTGTAATAATAGTAATAGTAGTAGTAGTAGTTGTTGTAATTGTTGTAATACATGTAATAGTAATAGCAATAAGTAGTAATAATAGCAGTAATAGTAGTAATAGTAGGAATAGTAGTAGTAGTAGTAATAGTAGTAATAGTAGTAATAGTAGTAATAGTAGTAGTAGTAATAGTAGTAATAGTAGTAATAGTAGTAATTGTAGTAGTAGTAGTAGTAATAGTAGTAATTGTAGTAATAGTAGTAATAGTAGCAGTTGTAATAGTAGTAGCAATAGTAGTAATTGTAGTAATAGTAGTAATAGTAGTAGTAGTAATAGTAGTAATAGTAGTAATTGTAGTAGTAGTAGTAGTGATAGTAGTAGTAATAGTAGTAGCAATAGTAGTAATTGTAGTAATAGTAATAGTAGTAATTGTAGTAATAGTAGTAATAGTAGCAGTTGTAATAGTAGTAGCAATAGTAGTAATTGTAGTAGTAGTAATAGTAGTGATTGTGATAGTAGCAGTAATAGCAGTAATTGTGATAGTAGCAGTAATAGTAGTAATTGTGATAGTAGTAGTAATTGTGATAGTAGTAGTAATAGTAGTAATTGTGATAGTAGTAGTAATAGTAGTAATTGTAATAGTAGTAGTAATAGTAGTAATTGTAATACATGTAGTAGTAGTAATAGTAGTAATTGTAATAGTTTGTAGTAATAATAGTAATTGTAATAGTAGTAGTAATAGTAGTAATTGTAATAGTAGTAGTAGTAGTAATAGTAGTAATTGTAATAGTAGTAGGAATAGTAGTAATTGTAATAGTAGTAGTAATAGTAGTAATTGCAATAGTAGTAGTAATAGTAGTAATTGTAATAGTAGTAGTAATAGTAGTAATTGTAATAGTAATATTAATAGTAGTAATTGTAATAGTAGTAGTAATAGTAGTAATTGTAATAGTAGTAGTAATAGTAGTAATTGTAATAGTAGTAGTAATAGTAGTAATTGTAATAGTAATATTAATAGTAGTAATTGTAATAGTAGTAGTAATAGTAGTAATTGTAATAGTAGTAATTGTAATAGTAGTAGTAATAGTAGTAATTGTAATAGTAGTAGTAATAGTAGTAATTGTAATAGTAGTAGTAATAGTAGTAATTGTAATAGTAGTAGTAATAGTAGTAATTGAAACGAAGTCGAGAGGGGGATAGTGCGACTGGGTAAAGCACTATCTTCATATCCTGTGCCCAGGCAGAGTAGGCAAAGTGAAATGAGGAAGAAAGCACCAATGTTTAAACTTGGCACATGGAACGTAATGACCATGTGCCCTGGACTTACTAAAACAAGCACACTGAAAGAAGGACAAATTAGAACAACAGCACTCATAGATAAAGAACTAAATAGGCTACATGTTGATATTGCTGCCCTACAAGAAACAAGACTCTCAGACTGTGGTTCTGTAAAGGAAGAAAACTATACCTTTTTCTGGCAAGGCCTAAGCCCCGAAAAACCACGTATACATGGAGTAGGCTTTGCTGTACATAACAAACACATAAACTCCATAACCACGCCAAAAGGAGTGTCTGAACGCTTGATGATACTCCAGCTACATACGAAGAGTGGATCAATAAATATCATTAGTGCCTATGCACCAACGTTGGCTGCATCAGACGAAGAGAAAGACAACTTCTACCAACAACTGCAAATGACCATTGACTCACTTCCAAAAGAGGAACTATTATACTTACTCGGTGATTTCAATGCACGCACAGGATCTGATCAGCAATATTGGCCAACATGTCTAGGTCACCACGGCATTGGAAAAATCAACGGAAATGGCCAGCGACTCCTAGAATTCTGCTCAAATAACCACCTATGTGTAACAAATACATACTTTAATGTGAAACACAAGCATAAAGTAACATGGCGTCATGCTAGAAGTGGTCACTGGCACCAACTAGACCTAGTTCTTACACGTAGGCAGTCTTTAAATAACATCAGAATAACACGAACATATCACAGTGCAGACTGCAACACAGACCACGCTCTAGTCATTAGTAAGATCAAAGCCAGAAGTAGTCGTATCTACAAATCAAGAGAGCCTGCAGCAGCCAAGATCAACATCACAGCGACAAAAACCACACCAACCGAAGATATTTTTAGATCCAAGTTTGATGAACTGGTAGAAGAAGTAGAAGATGCATCAAGTGTGGATGACAACTGGTGCTCCCTGAGAACACACATCTATAACTGCGCTCTATCTACCTACGGCCAGAAACGGTTCTCAAAGAACGACTGGGTCGAAGAAAATGCAGCAAGACTAGACCCACTAATAGCTAATAAGAAAAAGGCTTTACTGAACTTCAATAATAATCCCAATCAAATCACCAAGGATCAGCTCAAACATGCGCAAGCCACCCTACAACGCGAAGCAAGAAGATGCGCAAACGAATACTGGAACAATCTATGCTCTGAAATACAGAAAGCCTCAGACAGGGGCGACTCAAAAACCGTGCATGACAATATAAAAAAGGCCCTTAGACCAAAAATAACAAAATTAGCCCCCCTAAAATCCAAGTTTGGAGAACCTATTACTGACAAGGGACAACAAATGCAAAGATGGGTTGAACACTACTCTAATCTATACAGTGACGACAGACCAGCAAACACAGCTCTAGCACAATCAATACCCAAATATCCTACAATGTTTGAACTGGATGTTGAGCCTACTATGAACGAACTTGCTGACGCTATAAATGCCCTCTCAAGAGGAAAAGCTGCAGGAAATGACAACATTCCCACAGATGTACTAAAGGACAACCTAAGCGTACTACTTCCACACCTATACAAACTGCTAATTAAATGCTGGAGAAACGGAGAAATACCTCATGATATGAGAAATGCTAAGATTATAACGCTGTACAAGAATAAAGGAGACAGGGGTGACTGCAACAATTACAGAGGCATTTCTCTTCTTAGCACAACAGGCAAAGCTTTTGCTAGAGTCGTACTTAATCGCCTGCATAGACTTGCAGAACGGGTGCTTCCCGAGTCCTAATGCGGTTTCAGACCCGGGAGATCAACCATAGATATGATCTTCACTCTTAGACAACTGCAGGAAAAATGTCGGGAACAAAATATGCCGCTCTATATTGCCTTTGTGGATCTCACAAAGGCATTCGACACAGTAAACAGAGATGGTCTCTACAAGGTGTTAGAAGGCATAGGCTGCCCTCCTAAATTACTTAGGCTGATAATTTCCTTCCATGAAGACATGAATGGCAAAGTCCATTTTGATGGGAGTCCATCAGAGAATTTCAAAGTCAACAAAGGAGTGAAACAGGGATGTGTCCTCGCCCCCACCCTTTTTGGTATATTTTTTGCTGCCCTCCTAAATTACACCTTCGAAAACAGCTCAGGAGATATTTACATTCGCACTAGACCAGATGGCTCACTGTTAAACCTAGCACGACTAAGAGCAAAAACCAAAACAAATGTTGCCCTACTTAAAGAATTTTTATTTGCTGACGATGCAGCCCTAGTCGCTCATAGTGAGGCCACCCTACAGTCGCTGATCAACAACCTGGATAAAGCATGCGACCTTTTTCACTGTCAATTAATGTTCAGAAGACAGTAATACTAAATCAAGGTGACTTCAAACCTATATCTATTACTCTAAAGACTGCCCACTAGAATCAGTACAGAAATTTACATATCTTGGATCCACAGTTACGCAAACCTTCTCTCTTGATGAAGAAATAAACTGTCGAATTGGTAAGGCAGCTACGACCTTCGGCAAACTCACAAAAAGGGCATGGAACAACACGAAACTAACTCAAAAGACTAAACTCTTAATATATCAAACTTGTGTGCTTAGCACACTACTATATGGATCCGAAACCTGGACAACATACTCAAACCAGGAAAAAAGACTAAATGTCTTCCACATGCGATGTCTCCGCAAAATAATGCACATCAAATGGCAGGACAAAATAACCAACTTAACTGTCCTGCAACGTGCTAAGACCCTAACAATCATGTCGATGCTCAGAAGTCGAAGGCTAAGATGGCTGGGGCATGTCCAACGGATGGAAGAAAAACGCATTCCTAGGCAAATACTATATGGCGAGCTAAAACACGGAAAACGACAAATCGGCAGACCTAAACTACGATATAGAGATATCTGCAAATCATCTCTGAAAGACTTCGCCATCTGTGAAAACGACTGGCAACATCTGGCAAGTGATCGCACATCATGGAGAGCACGTATAAGGAACGGTATAACAAAATTTGAGACTGTTCTAAGACAGGACTTAGAAGAGAAGAGACTCATGAAAAAGGATGGTAAACCCTGTGGACCAGCGAGCCTGACCTGTTCATTATGTGACCGTGTGTGTTTGTCAAACATTGGTAGAATTAGCCACGAGAGAAGCTGTTCGGCAAAAACAATACCTCAAAAAAATACGCAATAGCCTCCACTAGACCGTCTGACAAGACGAAAAGGGCCATATATATATAGTAATAGTAGTAATTGCAATAGTAGTAGTAATAGTAGTAATTGTAATAGTAGTAGTAATAGTAGTAATTGTAATAGTAGTAGTAATAAACTTCTGATAAGCTCGTCGACTATGACGCATCTTCGTCGTCGTCGAAAGAAGTACATTCCGATGGTTAAGTTGCGATGGGTCCTGTCTTCTACGATGTTTACGCCTAAAGTCTCGGTATATTTGCTTTCATCTAGACACTAATCAAGTGTAATAGTTCTGTATACGACAAGAACATCGCTGCCAACTCCTTACACCTATATACCCCCCACCCCCCAAGCTCTCTCACTACTTTCAGAAGAAGGGAAAATTGGGGGGGGGGGGGGGCAAAAAAAAGTAAGGAAAGGAAACAAATAAAGAGACGAGAAAATAAAAAAAATATTTTAAATAAAATAAAATAAATGAGAAGAAATGAGGAAAAGAAGAGAAGATAAGAGGAAAAAAAATAAAAAGGGAGAACCAGGCTGTCTAGTCGTCCATAGCCCAAGTGTCTAGAGCCTTAAGCTCAAGCAGATCCCGGAATTAGCTCACAGAAACAATATTTGTCTAGTCATCGTGTTTTCCCCATAATATTTACATATTCTTATTTTCACACTAATCTACTGGCATGTTATCTACATATTATGTTGTCATATTATTTTTAATTTACAAAATCAAGCATCACGGTTGGTTAGCCTGGTCTATGTTTGGTCTATGTTTGATGATAGGAAAGTCAGAACAACTATTGTATCTAAATCTCTCTCGATGTCTTTCCTTTCCCACTACTGGGGCAAGAATAGACCTCCATACCTCGATCTCTCACTGGCCGATCTTTATCTCTGGTTTATGTAACTATTTTGTTTATGTAACTATTTTGTTTATGTAACTATTTTGTTTATGTACCTATGTTATTTATGCAACTATGTTGTTTATATAACTGTGTTATTTATGTAACTATTTTGTTTATGTAACTATTTTGTTTATGTACCTATGTTATTTATGCAACTATGTTGTTTATATAACTGTGTTATTTATGTAACTATTTTGTTTATGTAACTATTTTGTTTATGTACCTATGTTATTTATGTAACTATGTTGTTTATATAACTATTTTGTTTATGTAACTATTTTGTTTATGTAACTATATTGTTTACGTAACTGTGTCGTGTATGTAACTATGTTGTTTATGTAACTATGTTGTTTATGTAACTATGTTGTTTATGTAACTATGTTTGTTTATATAACTATATTGTTTATATAACTATGTTGTTTTTGTAACTATATTCGCTAAGGTTTATATTAAAATCCACATATTATTTCTCTCAATTCATCTTTTTCTTTTTCATTTTATTTTGAAAATCTGTCAATTTCGGTTTAAAGTCTTCTTCCTCTTCTCTCCTTCCACATTTGCCTTTCAGCGAGGAGGGGAGATATAATTTGCGATGTTTTGACCGTCTGTTTGCCACCAACACGGGCTATATTTCCTAGGATTTCTAAGATTCCGTCAATCTATCCTTTTTTGTGGTCGGCCCTTGGGTCTGGTGTTCTCGTAACGTTTATTGTAGGCTCGTTGTGTTGTGTTTAGATTGTTCTGCCTTGTCACGTGGCCGAACCATTTTATCTGTTTTTTCTTTATATATACTATGGCGTGGGTTATTCTTAGCGGTTTTTTTTTCAGGTCTTCATTTCTGACTTTGGTTAGAACGCACTTATTCTTGTCCTCTTTTTTCTTTTTTTCTTTCTTTCTTTTTCTTTCTTTCTTTCTTTCTTTGATTGTTTCTTTCTTTGTTTTTTTGTTTCTGTCTTTGTTGTTTTGTTTGTTTGTTTGTTTTTTTCTTTGTTTCTTTGTTTTTTTTCATTATTTATTTCATTCTCTCGCTCAGCCAATCAATATAATCAAGATTCTGACAAAATACCCACTCCTCTTTTAATGTTCTTTAAGTCTATCCTTTTAAATTTCCTAAAGCCATTGCCTTTTTCTCATCATCCACCCACTCACACACTCACTCACTCATCCACCCACCCACCCACTCACTCACTCACTCACTCACTCATCCACCCACCCACCCACTCACTCACCCACCCACCCACCCACCCACTCACTCACTCTCCCACCCACCCATCCACTCACTCACTCTCCCACCCACCCACCCACTCACTCACTCACTCTCCCACCCACCCACCCACTCACTCACTCTCCCACCCACCCATCCACTCACTCACTAACTCACTCATTATTCCTATCTAATTATTTACCACAGGGTTGGCAACCTTTCAAACCCTACGGGTCAGACATTTACAAAATGAAGAAGCCGAGAGCCAGCCACTATTACCTATTGAAGTCCTGTGTTAAATTATATTAGTTTGTATGCACAATATGCTGTAATGTAGAAGTTCTTTTCAGGTGAGCAAACAATCTAATTGGCTGTTTCCATATGTAGTTCAGAATTTATTCTATGTCCTATCTCTCTCTTACATCAATTCAGTCTCTTCTGATCAGGCCAAACGCTTTTCTCCAACATCCCATCGCAGTGGTGACTAGCTTCTTTTTATGTTTATTTATAAGCGACCATGTTTGAAACTGATGGTACAAGATAGAAATGAATATACTCTGTTTAAGATGTTTCTTGTTGGTGATATGTACTGCCTTTTGTTGTAATTTGTTTTATCGTATTTGGTTTGCCTTGTTGCATCAAATGTCTATTTCTTTATCCATTTTGCTATCTCCATATAACGTTGTCCCCAGATATTTGAAGTCTATCACTTGCTTTATAGGGGTGTCCGGTTAGCGCAATCGATAGGCGGTTGGCTTACCACGGCAACAGCCGGGGTTCGTACCCTGGCGAGGACACCTGGGTTTTACTAATTCCCTAAAAATTCCCGACCTCTGAAGTCGGAGTAAATCTGCCTGCAGGGTGAGGTGCATCCTATAATGGGATAAAACAGACTTTACACGCAAAATTCAGTCCCACAAAATTGAGTGGGTGGGACTTCGTCAGAGGTCAAAGCTGACGAAAGCGAACGAACGAACGAACTTGCTTTATAATGTGGTGTTCAACGGCTGTGTTTAACATCTGCTTTTGTCGTCCTGTTGTTATGACTATCATCATGTGGTCTACCGACTCACACTGGACCACAATTGACGATAAAAAGTTAGTCATAAAATCGTTTCACCATTTCTTTTCGACATAACCAACGTACTTCACAGGAGTCAAGCAGATGGCCATGCCCAGGATCCTGATGTGGCGCACAGGTTTCTTTGATGAACAAAATAGTAAGAGGGTGAGACATTAAAACTGTAATCTAACAGGTGGGATTTAGTAACCGACTGATTATTGATTGGTCATAGCTAGCGCTCTGTTCTCACCCCACACAGCTTGGCCTAATTTAAACCAAAATAGCCGACGCCGAGCTCCATTGCTTTGATAGGTCATCGCGTGAAACGGAACACTTGAGTGATTGTATACTATAGTCCGTTCAGAAATTCATAATCACACCTGAATTATTTTTGTGTGATAACCGCTTGTTATTTTGGTTTCAAATTTTGCATGCAATCTTAGAATATTGATGACGCAAAGATTTTGGTATTTTTTTAATCCACAAACACAACAGATTTTGCACATCAGCGAATTCCTTTGATCTTTTATGACGATATCACACACGTTGATTCAAATTTTAGAGTTTACAGTAATCGTGTTAAATTTTCCAGTTTACTGCAATTCTTCTCAGAGGCGTATCTACATAGTGCTTAATTGTGGGTGTTGTTCGTTATGTGTATTTGCAAACATGAATTCAATTGGTTACAATTAGTTCTGTCCTTCGGTCACCATTAGACCTCAGGACGTCCTAACTACAGCTGGAATTGAATTCATCTTAATTTTAATCATTCCGAATCTGACGATTCCAAGAGGTTGATAATCATTACTGGCTGGACAAATAGTAATCCATCTCGTTTCCAGTACTCATCTTCTACCCGCAGCACATGTTCAACACACTTCTTCCAGAACGGAATGTCTATTTTTGAGAGAGCCTCGCGTGTCAGAAATTCAACATCACACATTTTAATCGTCCTGTTGTGTTCTGTAACTTGTTCTTTGACGTGAGCCCAGACACGTTCGATTGGATTAAGGTGCGTATGATATGCAGGGAACCGAAGAGAGGTGTGGCCGTATTTCTCAATGATTTTGTCAACATGGTACACCTTTTTCCTATTCGTATTCTTCACAAGTTGTAACAATTCGGTTTTAAATATGTGTCGTCAAATTTGACATTTTCATTCGCAAGCCATGTCCTAATTTGCTCTTTTGTAATTGATGCAGTAGGCACTTTGTCTTCCTCTGATACGACATTGTGGTATGATGCATTATCCATGACTATGCATGAAGGTCTCTCCAGGATTGGTAAAAGATCGTTCTCCAACCAGTGCCTGAAAATGTTTCCATTCATTTCAGTATGGTAGTCCCTATCGTCGGTACTTTTTGATTGGAAAATAAGTCCCACATCAAGGACAAGGCCGTTTTCAGTGCTTCCAGCATGCGTTAATATAATGCGCTGGCCTTTGCTGCTCGGAATTGTTCTTTTGAGTTTGCCATTTACTGACTTCCATTCTTTAGCATAGGTGTGGTGTGCGTTGACCCATAATTCGTCCAAATATACAATATCATACCGTTCACTCCGCCGCTCACGGATCTGTCTCAGGTATTTGCTTCGAGCAATGACCAAGTGTGGTTTTTCACAAATAATATTCCTGCCCCCAACAGTTTTTCTGAAAGTGAAGCCGGCTCCTCGCACAATCTTCCATAGAGTACTTTTAGAAATGTCAATATTGCAATCATGTCCCTCCACAATCTTCTATCTACAGTGCATCGAATCAGTTCTGTTGTTGACTGTTTTCCATGCCATGACACCAAGCTATCTAGTATTTTCCCTCTTTGTCGTCCGCGATCTCTCTTTCCTTTTCCAACTAAGTATTCGTATTCCAACTCTTCTCTTCTCATGACGCGCCCAAAAAATGTTGATTGTTTCTTTCTGATGTTTTCTAGTAGCTCCCTTTTTTGTATTGGCCTCTATGAGAATTTCCTCATTGGTCTTTTTAGCTGTCCAGGGAACTTTCAACATTCTTCTGATAAATCTCATCTTTGTGGCCTCTAATCATCTTTTCATTAGTTTGTCTACTGTCTATGATTCGCTTCCATATGTCAGAATTGGTTCTATATAGCACCGATGAACTCTCTTTCAAAGGAACAGCAGTACCTAAACATTTATTTGTAATTTACTTCCAATAATTTATTGAAATGAGCAGATTTATTCTGCCTTCCTTGCTTCCCAGGTGAGCTGTAGCTTTCATGTTTCAATTGAAAATGACGTTTTAGAATATATTCTTTAAGAAAAGAAACGTTTTTTTTCATTATTAACGCACAGTCAGCGTAATACATAATACAAAAAATACTAGTTTAATTCATGGACAAGTCATTGTACAACGGACAACGCCATAGTGCTCATATCTTTTCCTCAGCACGTTCCCCATTTCGAACCACATCAACTGCTCACTAGCGAAAGAACTGAAGAAGGCTTCAGGGTGGATGCACGATTCTGTAACACCGGCGCAGACCTTGTTCCCAAAACATTAGTCGCTTCTTGCAATCTGCAAGAATAAGCCAGAGCTCATCTTGTCAGGAGAGTACATTTTTTAATCCACTTTCCTTCTCTTTCTTGTTCAGCTTGACAGAACAATTGTGTAAATAACTGGTAACAATAGATTAATTACTCTCAATGCCTTCCTTATTAAAATATGCATATCAACCACCGTCACTACCCGTTTTCCTTGCCCATACCAATGTTAAATACAAAGCTACATCACCCTTTTGATCTCTTAGATTTGCCGACACAAGAAATAACTGCTTCCACGTAAATTTCTCATTATCGAAAACGGTTTTTTTTCTGTTTGACTTTTCTCAAGTTAGGTTTGCACAATCAGACTTTTGCCGAAATCACTTCCGTCATGTTGACATTGTTTAGGAGATCTCTAATTTAAGACAGTCTAATTAAAACAAAAATATTATACACTATTATTTTTCAATTCTATTTTTGTATTAGCTCATGAGCCGTGGTTTTTACTTTCAATGAAACTCGCGAGCCATCATTCAAATTGCTTGTCGTGCCGGTTTAACATTATTGGACCCTAAAGTAGTGAAGGCTAGAAAAAGCGCACATAGAAGAGATATACTGAAATTACGAAACAGCCAATAATAAATAACGCAGAGACCATGAACTTCGGAAATAATCTTGAATAATAAGTCAATTATGAATTTCCTATTGTTATTGAGTTATTTGCGGGTCATCATCATTGCACTCCAAACATGTCCATTGGTACTTAGATTCTGCAAGTCTCGCAGTGTCCAGCGACTGACGACTGGTTCTGTGTTGGTTGATAAGTCTTCTTACACGCCCACTAAGTTTCTCATTTCTGGATGTGCCCATTATAACTTCCATCTCTTTAATCCGAAGAAGTGACGTGGATTCGTGGTCGTCGAAGCCCTGTGCTCTTCCCACATCTCAGAGGGCATTGATGATGTCCGCTCGATTCATTGGTTGAATCTCCTAATCATGAGTTAAGAGTAGAACGTTGACCTGAGAGCCAAATAGTAAAGAAAATTATTACGAACCAAGAAGGATACCAAAATAAGGATATCAAAAGCATGAGGAGCTTTCGTCGCACTGGAAAACATAGAAATCCAAAGAAATTAGTTAAATACAAAAAAAAAAAAAAATTCAATTCCAATGTTAAGTCGGTCCAATTATATGGCTGTGAAACATAGAGAACAACAAAATTGACAATCATGAAGATACAGACTTTCATTAATTGATGCTTACGCAGCATAAAAGGATGGAAATGGCAGGACAAAATCACTAACATAGAATTATGGAAATGTACCAGTCAAATACCAGTGGATAAAGAGATACAGCGAAGACAATGGCGCTGGATAGGACACACACTGCGGAAGCCAACTGACAGTATTACACAACAGGCCCTTTTTGGAATCCCCAGGGGAAAAGACAAAGAGGAAGACCAAGGAATTCTTGGAGAAGACAGATAGAAGCAGAGATGAAAATGATGGGGAAGACATGGAACGATCTTAAAATAATGGCAAAAAACAGAACGACTTGGAAAGTGTTTGTTGAAGACCTGTGCTCCACAGGGAGCTGAAAAGTAGAAGAAGAAGAAGGTTCGCTCACAAGTTGCTCGTGCAAAGGAATAATTTTTTTTTTATTATTTACGTAATTGTAAAACCTCTAGATAAATTTTAAAAATTTACTAGAGAGCCTTCTAGATTGGTCCAGGCAGCCAATGAGCAATTAGACCAAACATATAGACAAGAATTAGAAAATACAAAAGCAGAAATACTGAAGGCAAGGATCTTCTTCGAGATTATCGAAAGTACAACCAGATCCGAGTTGTCTGAAGTAGAAGTTCCAGTTGGCTCTGTCCAGATCCGAGTTGTCTGAAGTAGGAGTTCCAGTTGGCTCTGTCCAGATCTGAGTTGTCTGAAGTAGGAGTTCCAGTTGGCTCTGTCCAGATCTGAGTTGTCTGAAGTAGGAGTTCCAGTTGGCTCTGTCCAGATCTGAGTTGTCTGAAGTAGAAGTTCCAGTTGGCTCTGTCCAGATCTGAGTTGTCTGAAGTAGAAGTTCCAGTTGGCTCTGTCCAGATCTGAGTTGTCTGAAGTAGGAGTTCCAGTTGGCTCTGTTCAGATCTGAGTTGTCTGAAGTAGGAGTTCCAGTTGACTCTGTCCAGATCCGAGTTGTCTGAAGTAGGAGTTCCAGTTGACTCTGTCCAGATCCGAGTTGTCTGAAGTAGGAGTTCCAGTTGGCTCTGTCCAGATCTGAGTTGTCTGAAGTAGGAGTTCCAGTTGGCTCTGTCCAGATCTGAGTTGTCTGAAGTAGGAGTTCCAGTTGGCTCTGTCCAGATCCGAGTTGTCTGAAGTAGAAGTTCCAGTTGGCTCTGTCCAGATCTGAGTTGTCTGAAGTAGGAGTTCCAGTTGGCTCTGGCCAGATGTGAGTTGTCTGAAGTAGGAGTTCCAGTTGGCTCTGTCCAGATGTGAGTTGTCTGAAGTAGGAGTTCCAGTTGGCTCTGTCCAGATGTGAGTTGTCTGAAGTAGGAGTTCCAGTTGGCTCTGTCCAGATGTGAGTTGTCTGAAGTAGGAGTTCCAGTTGGCTCTGTCCAGATATGAGTTGTCTGAAGTAGGAGTTCCAGTTGGCTCTGGCCAGATCTGAGTTGTCTGAAGTAGGAGTTCCAGTTGGCTCTGTTCTGATCTGAGTTGTCTGAAGTAGGAGTTCCAGTTGGCTCTGTTCAGATCTGAGTTGTCTGAAGTAGGAGTTCCAGTTGGCTCTGTTCAGATCTGAGTTGTCTGAAGTAGGAGTTCCAGTTGGCTCTGTTCTGATCTTAGTTGTCTGAAGTAGGAGTTCCAGTTGGCTCTGTTCTGATCTGAGTTGTCTGAAGTAGGAGTTCCAGTTGGCTCTGTCCAGATCTGAGTTGTCTGAAGTAGGAGTTCCAGTTGGCTCTGGCCAGATCTGAGTTGTCTGAAGTAAGAGTTCCAGTTGGCTCTGTTCAGATCTGAGTTGTCTGAAGTAGGAGTTCCAGTTGGCTCTGTCCAGATGTGAGTTGTCTGAAGTAGGAGTTCCAGTTGGCTCTGTCCAGATCTGAGTTGTCTGAAGTAGGAGTTCCAGTTGGCTCTGGCCAGATCTGAGTTGTCTGAAGTAAGAGTTCCAGTTGGCTCTGTTCAGATGTGAGTTGTCTGAAGTAGGAGTTCCAGTTGGCTCTGTCCAGATCTTAGTTGTCTGAAGTAGGAGTTCCAGTTGGCTCTGTCCAGATCTGAGTTGTCTGAAGTAGGAGTTCCAGTTGGCTCTGGCCAGATCTGAGTTGTCTGAAGTAGGAGTTCCAGTTGGCTCTGTCCAGATCTGAGTTGTCAGAAGTAGGAGTTCCAGTTGGCTCTGGCCAGATCTGAGTTGTCTGAAGTAGGAGTTCCAGTTGGCTCTGGCCAGATCTGAGTTGTCAGAAGTAGGAGTTCCAGTTGGCTCTGTCCAGATGTGAGTTGTCTGAAGTAGGAGTTCCAGTTGGCTCTGTCCAGATCTGAGTTGTCAGAAGTAGGAGTTCCAGTTGGCTCTGTCCAGATCTGAGTTGTCTGAAGTAGGAGTTCCAGTTGGCTCTGGCCAGATCTGAGTTGTCAGAAGTAGGAGTTCCAGTTGGCTCTGTCCAGATCTGAGTTGTCTGAAGTAGGAGTTCCAGTTGGCTCAGGCCAGATCACACTCGACCAGACAGACGATAAAAGAGGGCTAACGATAAGATATAACCGAAGCTATTCGGTTAAGGAAGTTATGGAACGATAAAGCGGGGTGTTGTTCTCGGGACATCATTGAGGTTGCTACTGTGATTTTTATAGTAATTCTCAAGAACCGACTGAATTAGAGCAGAGAATAGGTAAGTCGATGTGAGTTATCTCCCCATATCAGACTTGGCAACCGCCATTGGTTGAAGACCCTAGATTGGTGTAAAGAATGTATCCGCAACAATCAATATGGCACATTCACATCCATTTGGTAGTCATCTCGAACAGCCTGCGATAACGTATCAATATACAATGAATAATGAGTGTAATCAGGATATAGTAAGTTGATAAGCTGATAACTGTTTGGTGTTGTAGAACTAGGGCGCTATACAATTTGTGTGCAGTAGTGATGAACTGTTAACTATCAATAGGATGCATGCATTTCATAGACATTAATGAACCAATGAAATGAAAGCATTTGTTATTGATGACTCCATGTCGTTGTGAGTCGTAATTGTCTCGTTGGTTACACACACACAGACGGGGGCCTCGGTAGCCTAGTTGGGAAAACCACTCGACTGGACTACCGACGTTCGGACAACCCGTGTTCGATTCTCGCTGGGAGCAGTGTGAGTTGTACTCTTGGTTGGAAAAAAAATACCCCAACGGTCGACCCAGTCGTTGGCAGAAATGGGTACCAGGGTATTACTCTGCAAAGGTGAGGAATGTCGTCTCGCATCGTGAGTTTCGATGCTTGAGGCGACACTATCCAAAAATCTCCGAACATTTCTGGATAGGCGGCCATGCACATATGGGTGTAAAATCGAGTGCTAAGACGCCGGTTCAAGTCTCGTACTTTACCTTTATCTTTACCGTACACACACAGACACAGACATAGACAGACACACACACTGAGGCACACACACACACGTACAGGCACATCACAGACAAACCCACACAGACACATACACAGACAGACACACACACTGGGCACACACGCACAGACACAGCATCAAACAAACCCACACAGACACATACACATACCCTCCGCCCAGCCTAGTAGAACCACCTTATGTCGTTCCACGTATACGTTGTGATCAAACACTACCAAACCGATCCGGCCCCGCGGGCCGTAGGTTGCCAACACTTGACTCTACCACAATCACGCCCACATACTTTTGCCAGCTACAGTTTTTACAACTAAACTAGTGACAACAGCGGGTATTGAGTGGAAGCAAATAATCAGAGAACTTACGTTTCTTCAAATAAGATAAGTCAGATATCAGATTGACATGTGCTGAAGGTCTGTAAAATATAGGGTCACTAACACCATATTTCCCTATACGCCACTTGGCGTGACGGGGGGTACTTTACTTTTTTTTACAGATATCAGATTACGGAAAATGGCAGAAACATAAGCAATGAACTATATCTACCTCACTACTTGTGTACCTCACTACTTGTGTACCTCACTACTTGTGTAATGCGTGTGGAAAGTTCACGAAACATTTACCGTTTACTTCAAATCAAGTCCTCATAAAATGTTATAAGTAAAGTAAAGAACCCCGTCCCGCCAAGTGGCGTGTAGGGAATATGGTGTTAGTGACCGTAAATTTTACAGACCTTCGGCACATGATTTTTGGGGTAATGTGGTCCCCAGAAAAAAAAAAAACCGGTACCGATTAAAGGCTGGGTGAATCCGGAAGCCGTCGGTTGGGATCGAACCCATTTTCTCTTGTCAATTGTAGTCCAGTTCACTAACCACTGAGCTATCGTGGCTCCCTTCATAAACTGCTGTCTTGGATGTTTATTTGACCAAAGAAAGTTTCGTTCATTTTTCCCCATTCATTTTCCTTTTCGGCCGAAGACGGCTGAAAAATGTAGTTCTCTACGATTGTCGATTTACTGCTTGTCCTTGTGTCATTGTTGTTTCGTAGTCTCATGGTTGAGCATTCCCTAGTGATTGTTCTGCGTAGCGAATCTCTTGGTCTAATTTCTTTTATTTTCTTGTAGCAGATGGTTTCCACGTTAGAAAGATTGCCACTAATAAATGTTTATTCAAAGTAACAGAACAAAATCATAACATATTGCAAGGGAGGAAATCTCAAAGCTCCTATATAAACATATGAGCATATGCTGAATGAGATCAAAGCAAAAAAGAGAGCTAATTTCCAGTATTTGGAAGAAACAATAATCATTGTTTGGTCATGCAATAAGAAGGTAACAGCTGGAATATATTGTGACAACTGGGAAAATTGAGGGACGAAGAGATAGAGAGAAGCAAAGAAAAAAGACACCAGACAACTTAAGAAATTGGCTTGTCAGAAGGTCAACAACAGAAATGATAAATAACTGTCGAGATCGAAAGTTGTGGAGAGACATGATCACCTAAGCCAGCAGACATGGTGCTTGATGATGATGATGATGACGAAATATTCATTAATATATTAATATAAATAGTTGAGTTGAAAAATACATAAAAGGTAGGGAGGGGATGAGGGAACTGGGATAGTGAGAGAAACTAGAGAGAACGAAATATTAAGAGAGAGAGAAATGAAAATGTAGTGAAGGTGTTAGAAATAATGAGAGATTGAGTGATAGAAGAGACGAAAGCTTAGGAGGGACAGAGTAAAATACGGTGTACAAAGACAGAAGAGGGGAAGGAAGGAAGGAAGGCTGGAAGGAAGGCTGGAAGGAAGGAAGGAAGGAAGGAAGGAAGGAAGGAAGGAAGGAAGGAAGGAAGGAAGGAAGGAAGGAAGGAAGGAAGGAAGGAAGGAAGGAAGGAAGGAAGGAAGGAAGGAAGGAAGGAAGGAAGGAAGGAAGAATTTGAGCAAAAAAGCATAAATATGAGCCGCATAGAATAAGAGTGAAATAAGAGATAGTAGAAATGTGTGAGAAGATGAAAGAGTGAGAGAAGAGTTAGTAAACCAAAGCTGATGTGTCCTTGCTCAAAGCTCTTGTAGTGGTCTCAGCAAATATGACAGACTAAGTGAGTGGGTGGCTAAAGCAACGCTCCTGATGTGGCACTGAAATGATATGTATCCTGTCCAAAAGTTCACATATGATCATTCAGTACCGCCTCCATATCGAGGTTGGCTACCATGGAGCGTCATTCCACTCTGTCTCTTGCTTTGATGGTGCAGATCGTCATAGGCTGAGTTGTCTATCTTTTGATGTTGCTCGTCCACGTTAGTCTTGGTCTGCCTCTGCCTCTTTTACCTTGTATTTTCTCTTTCAAAATTACTTTTAGTAGGCTGTTGTGTCTTTTAACATGAACCACAAATCTCATTTGTCTTGTTTCAATTGTGTTTAGTAGTTTTCTATTCAATTTTAACTGTTTTACGACCTCATCGTTTGTTTTCTTTTATTTCCATCAAATTCTACCTGTACTTCTATATATCCACATTTCAAAGGTTTACATTTTCTGTTCTGTTTTCTTGTCTAATGGGAGCCGCGATAGCTCAGTGGTTAGTGAACTGGACTACAAAGGACAAAGGGTAAGGTTTAATCCCAACAGACGGCTTCCGGTTCACCCAGCCTTTAATGGGTACCGGATTTTTTTCTGGGAAAGTCAAACGACACGGGCGTTAATACCGACCACATTACCCCAAAAATCATGTGCCGAAGGTCTGTAAAATTTATAGTCACTAACACTATATACCCTATACGCCACTTGGCGTGACGGGGCACTAGTTTTTCTTTTAAGATAACGGTCAGTGATAATTAGCAATGTCCATTTTTTTCCACATACAATGCTTCTTTCTTTCTTTCTTCTTCTTCTTGCTCTTAGTTCTGATTCACTGTTCACACAAAGGTTGCACAGTAAAATTTAGTGGAATTCATTAATCCATTGCTAGCTAGAAGTAGTTGTGGCAGCCCCATTGTTCCTTTACAACATTACATGAAGGTCAGTATCTCATGACAACCGTATTCTTTTCAATTATACTAAGTCTATTTGTTCACTCTGTTTGAATTAGTCTTTTTGTTCTCTCATGTCCTTTATCGTGTATTATCCGAGCCCTGTCCGCTGATCTTATCATTTCCGTGGTAGGTACACAATTTCAGCATTCCTCCTTGTTATTCTCTCGCCCACTCGTCTCTGACTGTGCCTGGTGCGAAGAGACACGTGACTGCCACTGTGTGCGAGTAATTGTCTGCCAGACCTTAACGTGAAAGCAATGTCTGAACACAAACATTATCGTATCGTTAAGCTATCAACCATCTAATTAATTCTACACTTCTTCCTTCTATATCTCAACAATCTAAAATGGTTTACAACGTTCAGTTGTTATCTTCTTCAGCATCAAAATGGTGTCTTCTAATTGAAGGAGCAGGCGAGTCGTGCAGGCTGTTATAATGTTAACATCTGATCTAAGAAAATGTATTAAGCAGTGATTTCTTTTATAAATGCATATGCGTAAACATACGTTCATGCGTATTAACGATTATGCCTCTTGAGTGCTGTACATACGTTATCTTGTTCCTGTTATATCTCTTTTTTTTATCATACAGTATTCGTATTTTGTTGAATTCTGTTCAAGATAGGTCTTACTTCTAAAAAAGAGTAGTTGAGTATTAATTCTTTGCATCCGGTGTCTAAGTTTGTAATGTTAGTTGGACACTTATTAAACCTTACATCTCATGTTTGTGGTTGTGATGTAGAGGAACCGGTTGTGTGGCCCAAAGGTAAGACGTCCATCTCTGATAAGAAAGGTCCCAGGTTTGAATCCCTTCACGGGCGATGTGAATTCTTCTCATTCAACTCCGTGGATTATTATGACTCTGCCAACCTCTAGATAGTGAGATCCAATGTTTGTTCTCTTGTAAAGGTGAAAAGTAGAGGATCACGTGTTCACCAGTTTGAAGTTAAAATAATAGGTCGCTGCTCCCATACAAAGTTTTGTGAGATTTTAAAAAAAACTGCACAATTGCCCCCTCAATTTTGTGTGCGTCTGAGCTTAAACTTTTTTTTTTTTTCGCTAGCACGTGGCAGATGTCCTGGCATGCTGGGGAAGGTGCTGCGGTGGGTATGTGAGCACAATGGAATTGTCCTTTGATCAATGAAGATGACAAAACTAGACTGTATTTGTGGTGTCGGTTTCTTCTTCTTCTTTTCTCTTCTCACTGATACCTAAAAGGTGTCGTGGTTATATCATTTGTCGTTCTTGAGCTGCTCGAACTGTCTGAATTAGTGATTTTCCTTTGTTGTTACATGTCTCTGTCACTGCATCTGTCCATCTTCTTCTGGGTTTTCCTCTTGGTCTTTTTCCATGCATTCTCGAGAAGAACACCCTTGATGGTGATTGGTGAGGACTCATTCTGACCAGGTAGCCAAAAATGTAAATTGTTGTTCTATATATTCTTGGCAGGGTTTTGTTCTTACCACTTTTCTTATGGTTTCATTTGGTATTCTATCTCTTCTTGTGTTGTTTGTTACTTTTCTCAAGCATCGAATCTCACATGTATTGATCTTTCTTAAATGTGATTTAGACAGGGTCCATGTTTGACTTTCATAGCACAAAGTTGGTATGAAAATGCTATTTATCATTTGTTCTTTAGCTGGCATAGAAATGTTTGGATGTCTTAGCAATGGTGAAAGCTGGCATAGAAATGTTTGGATGTCTTAGCAATGGTGAAAGCTGACATAGAATGTGTGGATGTCTTAGCAATGGTGAAAGCTGGCATAGAAATATGTGGATGTCTTAGCAATGGTGAAAGCTGGCATAGAAATGTTTGGATGTCTTAGCAATGGTGAAAGCTGGCATAGAAATGTTTGGTTGTCTTAGAAATGGTGAAAGTTGGCATATAAATGTTTGGATGTCTTAGCAATGGTGAAAGCTGCCATAGAAATGTTTGGATGTCTTAGAAATGGTGAAAGCTGGCATATAAATTTTTGGATGTCTTAGCAATGGTGAAAGCTGCCATAGAAATATTGTGTCGGTTTAAAGTAATAAAATGTTAAACTAACAATTCTTGTTCCTATTTGTATTTTCCTGTTCGCTGCAAGCACCTGTTTCAGTCTCCCTGTTTTCTGCCCTATTCTTACATTAATTTACTGACATGGCATTTTTTGTATCAAGACGGTTGAACTTGTTAACGGGAATGGCTCCACTTGGGGAGAGTTTAACGAAATTAGTTCTGAACAGCCAACTGTGGCAAGTCTCAAAGGTGGATATATGTGCTATTGCTAACGAAGAGAATTGACTGATTAATCGATATATGGATTCATTGATTGGTCATAATTTTCGCAGAAAAACTGATTTAGTAATTGGTATTAATGTTAACTAAATTAATTAACTTCGAGAACATCATCAACAACCATTGGAAGCTGTCATCTCAGATCAAGATATACAAGCTGTGTGCCACGTCTACAGAACAGACAGATCGGTTGCTTCAAACAGCTCCTATCTACATTTTCCAGTCCTGTTGCCACCTGAGTTAGGTGCACTATAAAGTCACCTCAAGTAATGATTTGTATGGTTTTTTTGTTGTTTTTTTTTACTTCTAGTTGACTGCTTTTTTTTTTATCTAAAGAGTATTTTTTTTATATTATAAATTACCAAATATCATTTTTGATTGTGGTAACCTTACCACGAGCTGTCAAAGAATAGTCAGTGTTTTCGAGCAAATAATTCCTACTCATATTTACAGTTTTATAAGGAATAGTCATATATATATATATATATATATATATATATATATATATATATATATATATATACGTTGTGGGGGGAGGTCGCCTATAGTTTTAGAACCTCTGTTTCTGGCTTTGTTTGTTATAATTATTTCAATGAAGTATATTATTAAAAGGGTTGTTTTTATAATCATTTAATTCTGTCGGCTCTTCGTCTAAGGTCTTATTGTGTTAGAGTTCTTCATGTTTCCAGCAAATAATTTTTGTTTGCACAGATCAATATGGTCTCTAATTTCCTGTCCCGTACTTTGATAACCGATTCCTCGTCCAATCGTATCTGAAATTCCTGTTTGCTGTTTCGACATGTTGCTATTATATTGTCTGTGAATTTGTGTGCCCATATTTGTTTTCACATAAACATTGGTATCATTTAGCTACAGTGTTATTTTCCAGATGACAGATCCATCATAGAAATTATGTGTGCCAGACACATGACTGTAAACAGCCTAAGAAATATGATCAGAAATAAAGGGTTACTAAACAGACTAGGAACAGAATCGACTATTGAATACATTAAGTGACAATAGATCTAGTGGCAAGCGACACAAAGAACTAAATCTAAGACATTAGCCACCAACAAACGATACGAGAACACCAGACCAAAAGGACGACCAAGGAAAGAGGTGGATAAACGGCATACTAGAAACACTCGAAGGTATAACAGCAGAGGAGTCCAATAGAAGAGCACGAAACCGCGAACCATATCTTCTCTCGACGCCAAAAGGCAAATAAATAAAGGAAGGAAGAAAGAAGGAAAGACAGAAAGAAAGAACGAAAAGAAAGAAAGAAAGAAAGAAAGAAAGAAAGAAAGAAAGAAAGAAAGAAGAAAGAAAGAAAGAAAGAAAGAAAGAAAGAAAAAAGAAAGAAAGAAAGAAAGAAAGAAAGAAAGAAAGAAAGTAAGGAAAAAAGAACGAAAGAAAGTAAGGAAAAAAGAACGAAAGAAATATAGAAAGAATGAAAGAAAGAAAATAAGTAAGAAAGAAAGAAACAAAGAAAGAAAGAAGTTATGTTCCAGGACAGTTGTGTTAATGAAGGGTCTATTTTACTTATTTAGTTGCCATCTATTTCCTAGTTGCAGTGAGGAACTTTTGTCCGGCCTAAAATGTAAACATATTACATTACTTGCATAGTTCCTGTGCATTTACGTTGGGTTTCAGTCACAAGAGCACAATAAGATTTGCCATCGCTACTCCATTACTGGACAAAACAATTCTAGTAGATGTTCAACAAGAGAGTAAATTCTGACTATTGAGAAACAAATATGCACATGGAGCACATTTATGGCAGCCTAGTTGGGAAAAGCACTCGACTGCGCTACCACGTTCTGACAGCCCGTGTTCGATTCCCGCTGGAGGCAGCGTGAGTTGTACTTGTAATTGGGAAAAAAAAAATACCAGGGTAGTACTCTTGGAAGGTGAGGAATGTCGCCTCGCATCGTGAGCTTCGATGCTTGAAGCGACACTATTCAGAAGTCTCCGAACACTTCTGGATAGGCGACCGAGCACATATGGGTGAAAACTCGCATGCTAAAACGCCGGTTCAAGTCTCGTACTTTACCTTTACCTTTAAGTATGCACAGCTCAGGTCAAGACATAGTTTTGAGAGTTAAAAACGTATTATAACAAATATATGATTTTATGTTGTTGCATGGACTCAGATTTAATAGGTCTTGCCAGGGGATTTCAGATGTTGACTTCTGCCGTTAGCTGTCGTTTATTTTCTTTCTCTGTTTCACTTACTTCTCTAGAATCTTCCACCACATGTCGAGGGGAGATACAATGTTGTAACTTGCATTTTTCTGGCTGCCACCACAATTTTCATGCTATGCTGTTCTAGAATTTGATTTGCAGTTCTATACTTACTCTGGGTCTGACTCTTGTTCTGAGCTCTTTCCATCATTTAGTATGCGCCTTATATGAAATAGGGAGCCGGGATAGCTGAGTAGTTAGTGAGCTGAACTACAAAGGACAAGAGGTAGGGTTCGATCCCAACCGACGGCTGCCGTGTTCACCCAGCCTTAAATGGGTACCGGATTTTTTCTGGGAAAGTAAAGCGGCAGGGACGTAATACCGACCACATTACCCTAAAAATCATGTGCTGAGGGGCTGTAAAATGTATGGCAACTAACACCATATTCCCTGTATGCCACCTGGCGTGACGTGGGTTCTTTACTTTTTACTTTAATTTTATGAAATAAAAGAATCAGGATGTTTAATCTTCAGGCGGAAAAAACATTGTATTTGTTGTCTCTATATAAAATTAAAGATTAGTTCTGCACCGATTTTTTGTTTCTCTTACAGTCTCACTGTTAAATTCATCTCTTGTGATTACTTCAGCAAATTCTCTTCAATACCATATTAATTTGCTGTCACTACAGCATTAGCATGGTTTGAGACACAGATTTAAACGTGCGGTTTCCTCCGTGACTCAATGAGTGTGCTCAGACAGATCGCAACTGGCTGGGCTCAACGACACTAATCAGAGTCTCTGTGGACGTCTAGTCTGACAAAAGTCTGTTTATTTTTGTGCCAGGACACGCGGGTGTAAGAGGTAAATGAGCATGCTGGTAGACTTAGTCAGTTTGGATCATTTTGTTTGCGAAAAGGCCACTGACCCGCGTTGACATGCTGAATGCCCTCATGAACAAAAAGAACTAAAAAAATGATTCTCATTCCGCAACTTGAACAGACTGCAGTAATGTCATGTCAAAGTGAGAGATGCTAGACGCCAACGCTCCGCAGAAATTCGAAGAAGACTTGTCAACCATAACATCGGCCTCGATAGTCGGCTACACGTTGAGGGATATACTTTGGAAGAAACTTGAGCACTTATTAGCTTTCTGTATGCCCAGTATGGTCATGTAATGAGAAGATAACAACTAGAATATATTGTAACAACTGGGAAATTTGAGGGACAAGAGATAGAGGGAAGCAAAGAGAAAAAAATACCAGACAGCTTAAGAAAATGGCCTGGCAGAAGGTCAACAACAGAAATGATAAATAACTGTCAAGATCGAAAGTTGTGGAGAGACATGATCACCTACGCCAGCAGGCCCGGTACTTGATGATGATCTACATATTATTCAGAGATCATTCTTTGCTCAAACTTGCGAGATGTTGTATTCTTTCATTCTGTTTTTTTTTTTTTTAGTAGTCCATGATCATCTGCAAATGCAAACTCATTGATTTCATTGTTGTTTTCGCTTCTGAGCTTAACAACTTTACAGATGGTGTCTATCTGCATCAAAAATAGAAGAGGCTACTGCACGCAACACTCTCTGATACCCCCCAATGATCTTGATGCTTTTTGTTTACTTCTAATTGCAGTTTTTATTGTAAAAGTTCTTGTCCTTTGATTATTTGTGTGTGTTTGTTTTATATCCATGATTTATGTGTGTTCGTTCCATGATTGATGTACGCAGTAAGATGGTGTTCCATGGTTATATATATAATCTGGAATATTAGTCGATAGTCATAATATAAGAGACCTGAGATATACTGATGATACAGTCTCTATTTTTTGTGTTTATCTTGTTGCGCTCGCTAGCTTTCAGCTTACAAGTTTTACAAGTGAATATCAAAGGTGAAGTAATCGGCCTAGAGACAGTTCAGAGCTACAACTACATTGGACATACTACAACCAGCGATGCAAAACTGAAACAAACAAAGGAATATGAATGGCAATGAGTAATTTTAAAATCATGAAAAATATATTAACATCAAAATAAATAACACCAGGGCGAAAACTAAGAATAGAAAAATGTTATATCTCTTCAACATTCCTATGTAGTGCAGAAACATAGACATTAGACAAGAAAACAACCGACGGCTTCCGGGTTCACCCAGCCTTAAATGGGTACCGGATTTTTTTCTGAGAAAGTAAAGCAGCACGGGTGTAATACCGACCACATTACCCCAAAAATCATGTGCTGAAGGTTTGTAAAATATAGGGTCACTAACATCATATTTCCCTATACGCCACTTGGCGTGACGGGGGTACTTTACTTTTTACTTTATGCTGTTGGAACATCACGGTCTCCAGAGTCACTGCTCTCACGTTTAAACTGCGGGAGAGGAAGAGACCAAAACAGTGCAGTCTTCAATTTCATGAAATAAAACTTTCAAACCATTATGAAGTGGTTTATCTACGTTGTAAGATGTGAACGTCACACACCAAATGGTTGGACAAGACCAGTTCCACCTCCAGCAATATACTACCGAGTATCAACAGTTGATGAAATTAGAAATTCAGTTTCGCACGAATATTAAAATATAAATAAATAAATAAAATAAAATTTAGAGCTACAGTGTCAACAACAGAAGAGTGCAGCACTAGACTGCATGAACATCCTGGTCCTTGTATTGTTGTTGTTGTCAGGTACAGTATTACGATAATATAATATTTCAACAACCCTAGTTTTCAATTACACAAATTACCTTATTGCGTTCCAAACCGTTCCGGTTAAAAAATAAACCTTAATTTTGTTATTAACATTCTCAAAGAGAAGATAACTTCCCATAGTTTTCTTTACAACCGTATTATTTATCTACTCCCATAATGATAGTATTGTTTTCTCTAAGACAAAAATATATCTTGTATCTCGTCGTTAGCTAGTGCTTTTTTAAATAACTACGTTACTTTAGGGAGCCGCGATAGCTCAGTGGTTAGTGAACTGGACTACAAAGGACAAGGGGTAGGGTTCGATCCCAAGCGACAGCTTCCGGGTTCACCCAGCCTCAAATGGGTACCGGATTTTTTTCTGGGAAAGTAAAGCAGCACGGGCGTAATACCGACCACATAACCCAAAAATCATGTGCTGAAGGTCTGAATATTGGGTCACTAACACCATATTTCCCTATACGCCACTTGGCGTGACGGGGTTACTTTACTTTTTACTTTTTTACGTTACTTTAGTTTATTAGGCACGGCACGTAATGATAATATAATATATATATATATTATATATATTATATATATATATATATATATATATATATATATATATATATTTATATTGTTTTGTGTAAATGGAAAAAGTTGATATTAATAATTAATGTCATGTCCACTTACGATCAACATCAAAGTTAAGCATGTTCTATTAGCAACAGTGACACTGATTGACTTTCTAGCAGAAATTCTGCGTCATAACATTTCTGTGCCTATACAGATGATGTGTCAGGTTATTGTAAATATGTCTTCCCAGTGTGTAGCTGGAGGGGAGAGAATGCTGCAGTGTTGCTGTGCGAGTTCACAATGAGCACATGAAAGAGCTTTTGGCAGTTTAAAACAGAAAAAAGAAGTCCGCCGCAAGCCACGGCATTAAAAAAAAAATAGTTGCCATCCTTGAAACTTTCCAAGATCGAAATCACTGCTGGTTTTCTCGTTCATTCCGGCATTTACCTGATGACAGCTCAGGTCATGAATAGACTTCATTGTCATCCGCACTTAAATGGACGTTACATGGCCGTAGGTTTGCAGCTAGGCCGTGATATTTCCGCCTTTTGACAGAACATTTCCACTTGATCGCAAGTTCTGTGAGAACTGGCTTGCCTTCTTTTGACAGAACATTTCACTTGATCGCAAGTTCTGTGAGAACTGCTGCCTTCCCTTTTGCAGAACATTTCCAACTTGATCGCATTCTGTGAGAACTGCTTGCCTTCCTTTTGACAGAACATTCCAACTTGATCGCAAGTTCTGTGAGAACTGGCTTGCCTTCCCTTTGACAGAACATTTCCAACTTGATCGCAAGTTCTGTGAGAACTGGCTTGCCTTCCCTTTTGACAGAACATTTCCAACTTGATCGCAAGTTCTGTGAGAACTGGCTTGCCTTCCCTTTTGACAGAACATTTCCAACTTGATCGCAAGTTCTGAACTGGCTGCCTGCTTTTTTTGACGAACATTTCCAACTTGATCAAGTTCTGTGAGAACTGGCTTGCCTTCCCTTTTGACAGAACATTTCCAACTTGATCGCAAGTGAGAACTGGCTGCTAGATTGCTGAGAGTGGTTTTAGAAGTACCGCTGAGAAGTAGAGAAGAGTCTTGGTCAGCTCTGTTGTTTGTTAATCCTAATGAACGTGGTCACCTGTAGGGCCGTTGATCTCACGCAGGCCAGTTGTTATAAGGGCTTGTTTTAATCATCTGACTTATATTTGTATTAAAGACTTTTTAAAAAAAGTAAAAAGCCCCCGTCACGCCAAGTTACGTATAGGAATATTGTGTTAGTGACCATACATTTTACAGACCGTCAGAACATGATTTTTGGGGTAATGTGGTCGGTATTACGCCCGTGCCGCTTTACTTTCATATAAAAAATCCATAACCCATTTAAGGCTGGGTGAACCCGGAAGGCGTCGATTGGGATCAAACCCTACGTCTTGTCCTTTATAGTCCAGTTCACTAATCACTGAGCTATATTAAAGACTTTTACGTGGCTCTTATTCTAAAGCCATACCGGCATATAATAATAAACAAATGCATCTCTTAAGCTGTCACACTATGTGACGCCATTCATATTCGTCGAGTCATTCCAAGTCACAGGCAAGATAGGCTCTAAAAAAAGCAATCTACGTGAGCTGTCCTGGAGAATAGAACTAGTCCTGCAGTGGATATCATCCAACTGCTGAATGTATAGAGAAGTACAGGCAGATAAATAACAAGGAATGAAGGACGCTTTCAAATCCTAGTGACGAGCTTTAACAAAATAATGACACTTCTTTAAAAAAACAAAAGCCATAGAAATGGAATAGAGAGAAATACATTAAATTAGAGCCATAACCAGACAAATATGGGCATGTTTTTTTTAATAGACAGAGTGAATCAAAATCCCCCCCCCCCCCCACCCACACACACAACACACTTTTTTTCTCTTATTTGAATCTCAGAGACTCAATCACCTGGGACCCGCGTTGCAGCCAAACGTAGACCCGTAGAAGATTGCGTCCTGCAGGATATATTATAGAGGAACCAAAGGAGACCTTAAGTCATTGGTGATTCTTGCCTTCTTGCCGTTATAGGTGGATAGCAGACGTTGATTGTTGAAGAAGTAGGAAGAAAAGAATGAGCAAGAGAGAAGAAGAGGATGAAGAAGAAGAAGAAGAAGTAGAGAAACAGAGAGAAGAAGAAAAAAAGGAGGAGAACGAATAGGAGAAGAAGAAAAGAGGAATGAGGAAAAGAGGAAGAATGAAGGGAGGAGGAGGTAAGAAGAAGAATTAGAAGAAGAAGATAAATGAGAAAAGGGAACAGAAGTTGTAAAAAGAGCAAATGGAGATGAATATAAAAGGAGGAAACGAAGAAGAAACGGGAGAAAAAAAAGGGGCTAGAGAAAAGAGGAAGAAAAAAATGGTTGAAGAAGTCTTTTTGTTATGACTGATGTTGAGAATAGCTTATATACAAAACATGAATGTGATAACTTCCAACATAAATTATTGAGAATAATCAAAGTGAAGGATACGTCCGAGTTTCGTTTGTTTAATATTAACTCTTTTCCTCTCAGTGTGTTCGAAATTATTTTTGCTGTGGAATAAACTATCAATGGTTTGTGGCTTCAAGCTTTGTTTACAACTGCTTTATTTTGATCTCAAATTTACTCACGATTGTTTTCACATTCGAGTTTCACCACAATTTGTCTGTCTCGCTAGTTTGCTCACAAGAAATACTTCGTACAGACTTAACGAGAAACGAGCAGGCACGTCATTGGCGCGCGGGTTTATTATGATGACGTTCATTAATGCTCACCCTCTGAAGCAGATAGCGTATGTGCATTGTATATGTAACTGTATCCATAGAGTAGAAACGTTAATACACTTCGGGGCCTCGGTAGCCTAGTTGGGAAAACCACCCGACTGGACTACTGACGTTCGGACAACCCGTGTTCATTCCCGCTGGAAGTAGTGTGAGTTGTACTCGTGGTTGGAAAAAAAAATACCCCCACGGTCGACCCAGCCGTTGGCAGAAATTGGAAACAGGATATTACCCTGGGAAGGTGAGGAATGTCGCCTCGCATCTTGAGCTTCGATGCTTGAAGCGACACTATCCAGAAATTTCCAAACATTTCTGGATAGGCGCCGAACACATATGGGTGGAAACTCGCGTGCTAAGACGCCGGTTCAAGTCTCGTACTTTACCTTTACCTTAATACACTTCACTCTGGGTTATAACAAATGTGTTTCTATATTATGAATGACGATAGGATAATAAATGCTTTAGACACGACGACCCTGTTATAATGATACCTAGTTCGTTGAACTGTTTCCGAATACCACCACAGTGTAAGATGAAGTAACAAAATCAAAGAAACTATACACCAGCATCACGTGACAACGACTGAGGCTGCAAGACCTCGAACTTTGTATCACATTCGTTACCTGAACATACATAAAAGGAAGCCACTAAAGACGAGAGACACACATACACAGAGGTATATACAAATATATATATAATCAAAAACAGACTATCACTTCACAAGTATCAAAAGCTAAAGAACGGATTAAATGTATTAAGACCATTCAAGAACAAATATATTAAGTATATGATGATGTCAGTAGCTTTTAACTAAACACCGCTTCTTAATACATGTTCAAGTCAAAGTATGAAAATGTGCGCATAGAAGAGCAAGAAGAAACCCACACCAGACATTGGTCCAGCTAACTCCCTGGACAACAACATCAAGACAAATAACCAGTGTTGTCTGCCTCCAGCGTCGATGAAACTCTATCTAAATGCTCAGAAAAGTCTGGGCGCCACGTCGGCGCCTAGTGGCGACAGTTGTCAGACCGCCAGGATACGCCCCCTCGCCGGGCAGCTAACCTTAGTGGGCGTGGCAGACGCGACATTCCAAGATAAAGAACCAGAGAGAAGGATTGAGTTAATCTAACACTGCAGCTACTTTCACTTTCAGACACTTCCAGTCACTTCTATTCTCTATCTCATATTTATATCTGGTACGTGTGTGCGCCAATCGTTCTGTGGGAGACTGAATTTCAGCAAACAAGTATAACTTAATTAATAATAAAATGACTTCTGTTTTGACTTGCCAAATGTAAAAATAACTTGCAAAGGCTTACTTTGAAAAATAGTGCAATCACTGCAGCCTTTTCTCACACTCTGTATATGTAGTTAATTATTTGAAGACTTGATCTTGTCTTTGCTAAATTGAATAAACCGGTCGTTTCCACTTTTTTCCCCCTTTAATTTGAAGAAACTTAATTTCGCTGATTTGTTAGTTCAGTTTGCTCATTATTATCGCCCCTCAAGTGTAGACTGGCACTGGAGCTAGCAGCAAGTGTGGGCGCCTCGTTTTTAGTTAGTGATGGGAAAATAATAACAAGAAAGGGAGAGAGCTGAAAGCAGAGATGTGACTATAACTATCAACTAACACACACACAGAGTGAGAAGTGAATATATAAAAACTTTAACAGATACCTCAATGAACTGACTGCCATAACGCATACATGAAAGGAGCGAGAAGATTTGAAAAATATGATTATGTCTGCGACTTTGTCACAGAGTGGTTTTTGTGCGAGTATATAAACATTTCATGAAGTAACAGATCAAAATGCCTTACAGAAAAAGGTTGCTAGCATGATCTGTGATCGATTGACAGTAGATTGAGACAGATAGATCTATCGTTTTGATAATTAGCAAATTGAACACCTTCGCACTCGGGGCAGATTCCGAATTAGGGACACCGCGGTATCTCATTGGTTAGTGAGAAGGACAAGAGGTTTGGTTTTATCCTCATCGACAGCTCCTAGGTCCACAAACCCTTAAATGGGTACCGAATTTTTCTCTGGAAAAGTGTGATGGATGGACGTAATGCCGACCATATCCTCAATAAAATGGTTGGGGTAGGTAGCATTTGGACAAGAAGGTTTGGGTTCGTATCCTAACATAGGCGGTGGGAATTTTTCTCTTCGAATCCATGTTTCTTTTTGGCTCTTACCTCCCCTGATCTCTTGGTAGTGAAATCCAGTGTGTAGCCCTCTCTGAGTAGTGAGATCCGTGTGTAGCCCTCTCTGATTAGTGAGATCCAGTGTGTAGCACTCTATGGGTAGTGAAATCCAGTGTGTAGCCCTCTCTGAGTAGTGAGATCCGTGTGTAGCCCTCTCTGAGTAGTGAAATCCAGTGTGTAGCCCTCTCTGATTAGTAGATCCGTGTGTAGCCCTCTCTGGTAGTGAAATCCAGTGTGTAGCCCTCTCTGAGTAGTGAGATCCAGTGTGTAGCTCTCTCTGGGTAGTGAGATCCGGTGTGTAGCCCTCTCTTGGTAGTGAGATCCGGTGTGTAGTAGCCCTCTCTTGGTAGTGAGATCCAGTGTGTAGCTCTCTCTGGGTAGTGAGATCCGGTGTGTAGCTCTCTCTGTGTAGTGAGATCCAGTGTGTAGCCCTCTCTTTAGTGAGATCCAGTGTGTAGCCCTCTCTTGGTAGTGAGATCCGGTGTGTAGCCCTCTCTGGGTAGTGAGATCCGTGTGTAGCTCTCTCTTGGTAGTGAGATCAGTGTGTAGTCCCCTCTTGGTGTGAGATCCGGTGTGTAGCCCTCTATGGGTAGTGAATCCAGTGTGTAGCCCTTTTTGGTAGTGAGATCCAGTGTGTAGCTCTCTCGTGGTAGTGAGATCCAGTGTGTAGCCCTCTCTTGGTAGTGAGTTCCGGTGTGTAGCTCTCTCTTGGTAGTGAAATCCAGTGTGTAGCTCTCTCTTGGTAGTGAAATAAAGTGTGTAGCCCTCTCTTAATAGTGAAATCCTGTGTAGCTCTCTCTTGGGAATGAAATCCAGTGTGTAGCCTCTCTTGGTAGTGAAATCCAGTGTGTAACTCTCTCTTGGTAGTGAGACCAGTGTGTAGCCTCTCTTGGTAGCGAGATCCAATGTCTAGCCTCTCTGGGTAGTGAGATCAGTGTGTAGCTCTCTCTTGTAGTGAGTAGTGAGCCTACTAGCCCTTCTCTGGGTAGTGAGATTCAGTGTGTAGCCTCTCTTGGTAGTGAGATCCAGTGTGTAGCTCTCTTTTGGTAGTAAGATCCTGTGTGTAGCCCTCTCTTCTAGTGAGATCCAGTGTATAGCTCTCTCTTGGTAGTGAGATCCAGTGTGTAGCCCTAGCTCTCTGTGTAGCCCCCTTTCTGGTTAGTGAGATCCAGTGTGTAGCCCTCTCTTGGTAGTGAGATCCTGTCTAGCCCTCTCTGGACAGTCAGATCCGGTGTGTAGCTCTTTGTAGTGAGCTCCTGTGTGTAGCCCTCTCTGTGTAGTGAGATCCTGTGTGTAGCTCTCTCTTGGTAGTGAGATCATGTGTATAGCCCTCTCTGTGTAGTGAGATCAGGTGTGTAGCCCTCTCTTTGTAGTGAAACAGGTATGTATAACCCTATGAATAACGGCAAGAACAAGAGTTCCCGTGTACACTGTGTTCGTGTAAAAGAATCCTTAGCAGTTGGCAAAAGTGTAGGTAAAAAATGGTCGCTGTCCGGGCAAAATTTATAAAAAATTTCTACCCAGGAAGGTCAGACTTTCGACGAAAAAAAAGTTGGAGTGCTTCTGGAGTTGAAGAATATCTGCCTGCATAGCGAGGGACACACGAGCAAACGACTGGCGGTGTGAAACATAGGAACAAGTGATAAGTAAAAAAAAAAAAAGCAAAGAGCCCCGTTCCGCCAAGTGGCCTATAGGGAATATGGTGTTAGTGTCCATAATTTTTACAAACCTATCGGCACATGATTTTTGTAGTAATGTGGTCGGTATTACGCCCGTACCGCTTTACCTTCCCAGAAAAAAAATCCGTTACCAATTTAAGGCTGGGTGAACCCGGAAGCCGTCGGTCAGGATCGAACCCTACCTCTTGTCCTTTGTAGTCCAGTTCACTAACCACTAAGCTATCGCGGCTCCCTAACAAGTGATAAGCATGTACAAATTCACTCAGGACGGAAAGGCCGTTTAGACGTTCATGTTCAGCCATCTTGATTACAGAAATTGACCAATTGTAAATGGTCTTTATTGTTAGACTAGACTTCTGTTTATGAAAGTTGCTGTTATGAAAGCTTTAAGAGATTTTTAGAGAGATTGTATGCAGAGTTTAAAAGCAAGTAAAGGGGAAAGAGGCAACTATTTATATTTTCATAGGGGACATAATTTCCGATTACAAGAAACCTGGAAAGTGTTATAACATCGACAGTTGCATTAGACACCATGAACCCAGCGATATAGAGTTGATAGATTAAAAACGGCATTATTTGTATAGAGATACATTTAGAAGCAAGACATTTATCGAGACGAGTTTATAAAGTATAACTAGACTGCCTCTTCAAGTGGTCGCGACAAGTATTGACGACAAGTGTTGTTGTGAACTTTAGATAGTAAATTACTTTGTGGAAGAAAAATCTCATTTACAGGATTCTCTTCCGCTTAAAAACAAACTAGATTTATCGACGTCAGCAAGGATAAAAAGCTGCTACCTCTTCGTTAAACTATACAAATCGTTCCCACATTTCATACACCAGTTACAGAGATTCCAGCATACCATCATTGTCCGCCTGAGAACCGGTCAGTGTAGACTCTTAAGTCACCCCTACCATCTCGAAGTGTCCCACTCTAACGAAAGCCCACGTGGAACTGGTATCCAGGACCCAGAGTGTGTCTTCCCTTCTATATGTACCCAGCCCACAAGGAAGCACGGTGTGCAATCAATTGATTGAAATTATTTCACTGTCCATTTTTCCAAATCATCACTACATTCTTTCATTTGTCGACTTATTTGTGTGTGGACTTTCTCTATTTCTTGTAAGACAGTCTTGATTAGGTCGTTAGATATTGTGGCATGCTCGTTCAACTGCAATGTTTATTTTTAGTTACCGATGAAAAAGAAAAATACCCCGCCCTTCTTGTGAATCGATATTACTGATGACGGTCAAGAAACTTGCCACGATCGTGTCACGTGATGCCTATAAACTAACTGACAGTTGTTTGTCTATGGTACTTTAGTTGAATGTGTGTCTTAGAAGGGAAATAAAACTGGGTTTGTTTATTTCTTATAAATTTCAAGTAATTTGAGGACACTTTATCCTACAATTCAAACGCGTTGTTGTTAAAAATGAAATATTAGATCCCGAAACTCTCAGATTTTCCAATCTTTGATCTTTCCGTTAGAAACTATTAACTCCATTGTTATAATATCATCGTCATTGTTCATCATCAACTGTGTCTGCTGGCGTAAGTGATCATGTCTTTCAACAACTTTCAATCTCGACAGTTATTTATCATTTCCGTTGTTGACCTTCTGCCAAGCCATTCTCTTAAGTTGTCTGGTTTTTTTTTTTTCTCTTTGTTTCCCTCTATCTCTTCGTCCCTCTATTTTTCAAGTTGTTACATTATATTCCAGCTGCTCCCTTCTCATTACATGACCAAAACTATAATAACATGCATATATAAATATTGACTTCGTTAAACATTGTTACGTTTTGTGTGTGGTGTCACACATTGAAACCATTTCCATGAAATATTAATATAAAGAATTAAATGAATGTACTAGCATCATGATGCCTTCATAAATGTGCAACATGTCCAAGATTATAACTAATATGTCACGGATACCATCAACTATCAAGGAGGGATCAAGTCGTCATACTTCGCCTACGCACTGGCCACAATAGAATGAGAAATCACATGTCCACCAAACTCAAAATAGTACAACCAGCCTATGCTACTGTACACTGGACAATATGACTACAAAACATGTTCTACAGGATTGCCCCCAGTACACAGACCTGAGAGGAGCAATGTGGTCCACGCCCACCTCCCTGGAAGAGAAACTCTGGGGCAATCGATTCGCTTAAATAGACAGCTGACTTCGTGAGAGAGTCTGGAATCCTACTCTGATTGAGTCTTGATCGCAGAGAGAGAGAGAGAGAGAGAGAGAGAGAGAGAGAGAGAGAGAGAGATTTAAAAAACTAAGGCAGCGCGACTGAGTATGACCAGTAGATGCAATCAGAAGAGTTGGGAAAATATATGGAGTCAGTAGTCGGGTGTGATAAACACTCCAAGGTATAGTCAGTAGTCGGGTGTGATAAACACTCCAAGGTATAGTCAGTAGTCGGGTGTGATAAACACTCCAAGGTATAGTCAGTAGTCGGTGTGATAAACACTCCAAGTTATAGTCAGTAGTCGGGTGTGATAAACACTCCAAGTTATAGTCAGTAGTCGGGTGTGATAAACACTCCAAGTTATAGTCAGTAGTCGGGTGTGATAACACTCCAAGTTATAGTCAGTAGTCGGGTGTGATAAACACTCCAGGTATAGTCAGTAGTCGTGATAAACACTCCAAGGTATAGTGCCAGCTTTACAAGGAAGGAACACAACACAATACTGACGTTTCGGCCTGTGGCCTTCTTCAGAAAACAGGGACAACGACAACAACGGTGAAGCACAATTATCTATAACTACATGTTAGATGATCAAGTGAGGGAGAGGTGGACAGATAGAAGAAAGTAATATGTAGAAATAAGAAAGGAGAGAGAGAGATGTATGTCTACATGAGGGGAGGTAGGGTGAGCGTCGAGATATATAAAAATAAAAGATTAGAAAATGAGGAAGAGCTCGAGACTAAAGAGTAGAACGTAGTTTAATTAGTCTATGTCAATTGTAGTGTGAGTTTTTAGGTTCAATGCAGCAGTGGACTGACGCATGGGAGTCATGACCCAGGCGTGCACACCGCTTAAGAGTGTCAAGAAGTTAAAGAATCGAATCATTTGATTAACTTTTGGTGATCAGATTCCGCCCTGCTGCGAAACTCTGTATAGTTTCCTAATACTGACCTGCGTTGTTACTTTTGGCACATCCTCTACATCACAGCTAACAACGCCATCTTGAAAGTCCATGGCGAGTTATGTCTTGTATTGCTAATTTAAATGTTTTTTTAAACTTCCACCATTGCGAAATAAATGGTTAACATTATGAATACAATGAGCTGTTAACATTTTAAAATACATGAGCTGTTAACTTGTTCAAATACAATGAGTTAAACATTTTCAAATACATGAGCTGTTAACTTTTTCAAATACAATGAGTTAACATTTTCAAATACAATGAGTTAATATTTTAGAATACAGTGAGTTAACATTTGCAAATACAATGAGTTAACATTTTCAAATACAATGAGTTAACATCTTCAAATACAATGAGTTTAACATTTTCAAATACAATGAGTTTTAACATTTGCAAATACAATGAGTTTAACATTTTCAAATACAATGAGTTAACATTTGCAATACAATGAGTTAACATTTTCAAATACATGAGCTGTTAACATTTTCAAATACAGAACTGTTAACACTTTTCAAATACAATAACATTTGAATATTGTGAGTAATTAACGCGTATGATATACAGTGAGCTGTTAAGATTTGAATATTGTGAGTAATTAACGCTTATGATATACAGTGAGCTGTTTAACATTCCAGTATACCGTATATCATTCCTTCAAATTGAAAGAAAAATCTGCATTGTGACCATTGAAAGAAAGTACTATGTGACAATAAAGTTTTATAATTAAACTTCCTGATTTCAACATATCTATAGCAACTAATTTTATATAAGATACACAAAACCAGCTCCTGCAGTACCACGCTACCCCAACAAGTTGAATACTTCCCTGATCTAGTTAGTCCAAAAACTCACATCATTTGCTAATGTGTCTCTTCACTCAACATCCTTGACATTTCTCTTTCATCATCATCATCAAGTACCGTGCCTGCTGACGTAGGTGATCATAACTCTCCGCAACTTTCGAATCTCGACAAATATTTATCATTTCTATTGTTGACAATCTGCCAAGCCTTTTCTTAATCTGTCTGGTATCTTTTCTCTTTGCTTCCCTCTATCTCATCGTCCCTCAATTTTCCCAGGTGTTACAATATATTCCTTCAAGCTGTTCCCTTCTCATTACATAGCCAAAAATTATGATTATTTCTTCTTAATATTGGAAATTAGCTCTCTCTTTGCTTTGGCCTCTTTCAGAACGTTTTCATAATTTTTGTTAGCTGTCCATGGTATTTTAAAAATTTTCCTGTAAAACTCATTTTTACAGCCTACAGTGATTTGATGTCCGTTGTCCATGATTCACATCCATATGTTAAAACTGGCTCTACATAACATTTAAGAATTATTTTCTTGTTTCTATTGTCAAAAAATAGGTTGCACGGTATCTTTTTCAATTTGGAAAGCTACTTTTGCCTGAGCAATTCTGCACCTCACCTTTGTTGTACATCTACCACCTGAGGTTAACATTGTTCCAATATATTTAAATTAATTTACCTAATTAATATTTTCCTCTTGTCTTTATTGTGCATTGCGGTGATGTCTTTTTCTTTGTTGCTACCATTACTTCTGTCATTTTGCTATTGAGCTGAGATCTTTATATTTGCTTTCCTTAACTATAGTAAAGTTTTAAAAAAGTAGCAAAGTGCCTCCGTCACGCCAAGTGGAGTATAGGGAATATGGTGTTAGTGACTAAATTTTACAGACCTCCAGAACATGATTTTTGGGGTAATATGGTCGGTATTACGCCCGTGCCGCTTTACTTTTCCAGAAAAAATCTGGTACCCATTAAAGGATGGTGAACCCGAAAACTGTCAGTTGAGATCGAACCCTACCTCTTGTCCTTTGTTTTCCTTAACTATAATGTCTAACATTTCTTGCAACTCGTTTCACTCTTAGCGATTAAGACTTATTTCTCTTTAGAAATCTCTACAGGGGAAGGCAAGGGGGGGGGGAGAGATTTATTAAGCCCAGTGACGTTTAGTTAATATTGTGTTTGTGCCCACATATTATTAATATCGGCACATATTATGGTAAATGTGGTCAGCATTATGCCAGTGCCGTCTTTATCTCTCATAAAATGCTGGTATCATTCAACTGGTGTGAACATGATCCTAAATATCTTGAAGATTTGTTCCTATAATGGACCATTCCCATTCCTCTCTCAACATTTTTTTACCTTCTAGTTTTATTCTGTGGGAGTTCTTCGTGTTTCTTATTGTGACCACGTATCAAGAAAAGGTTTTGATTCCACTAAAAAAATCGTTTATAAATAGCGTTATGCCTTTAGCGGGATGATCGCTTCATGTTTGTTTGCCCCGCTATCTTTATTAATACTTTGACAGAAATTCATTAATGGCTTATATTTTTAAAATGTAGACCAAAAAATGTACTGGGCATAAGCAGTAGCAGAAACTGACCCCTCACATTTGTAATGGAACACCTGGAAGGTAAGACAAGAAAACTACAAACGTGAAAAAAGCCCTCGAGAGATACACAGTGTATTAAAGCTTCTACAAGAGACCACAACAGTTGAAGAACCAATCTTTTCGATCGGAAAAACAACATTTTAGGTTTATGTTTTTGAGAACTTATTTAGCTGGTTTTTTTTAAAATAATAGATTTATATTTTAAATCAAATTTATCGTCTAATCTTTACTTTAATTGCTTGAGCAGAGTCCACGATGGATGTATTGGGCCTGAAGGAGGAGATATTGCGACCGCTGTACATTAGCGACATAACTGTTGTACGCCACTTAACGTTTTTTTTAAACCCTGAAGAAGTAATAATAATAATAATAGTAATTGTAATAGTAAATAGTAATAGTAATTGTAATAGTAATTTAATAATTGACAACGGAGAAGAATAGTCGTTGGATTAGCACAAAAGACGAAGCTGGGAGAGTAAAAAATACTCTGAGAACAGCAGGAACAGTCCCAATAAGTGAATGCATCGAACATCAAATAATGAAATGGTTTAAACACATGACCAGAATTAAATCTTGAAGTACGAGCATACAATTTGAAAGTATCTCTAACGGCATGACGGCACATGAAAATGTGATAGATGGGACTCAGGAGGCCACTAAATAAATTCAAGATGAAAACAACTCAAGCTTCACAACTCACGAAACACATAATGCTATTCAGGTTTCATCTCTGCGGCGCCTGATAGCGGTAGCAATATGCCAACCGAAGAAAGAGAAAAGTCGAACTACATTGTCTAGACAACGTTTATGATTGAGTACACGTTATTTCAAATTGTCAACAGCCACAGATGATTTCCATTTTTAGAAGGTTCCCTATAGATTGCTACTCAATTTTTATCTATGTTATTTTATCCGTTGTATGTATATGTATGTTTATGCATCATCCTTCTTATTTATCTTCCTCACTAAAACACATTATCTTTACAAAGCCGTAGCTGTCAAATACGGCGCAGACGTACAATATGTTTCTTGCTTTTCTAGGTACAGTTCATTAATCTTTATGTGGGTCCTATCTCTACATTTACCTACTCCTTGTCCGAGTTGCACGCAATTAACGCCAACATTTACCCTCCGAACCACCCTGGCGTGTAAAGATAATTCAGAGACTGACTGATTAGTCGCCAGTCAAGATTACGTGTATTCTGGTGCATCAACTATTTTTATAATTAATCTTTTTGTCTTCTAGAACAAGTCCCTCTGCTGCCTCTGAACTAGGTAAGACAGCTTCCATATGCTTCATCTCACGTGAACACATTTCCGTAGAAGGCACGCGCTCTCTAGGGTCAATTAATTGAAAACACGGTTGTTTGTCTTTGATACTTTCGTTGATTTTATGATTTGTGTTTTTTTCCAGAAAGAAAAAAAATACACATTCTTCGTCTATTCTACATTCAAGATGATTAGAAGAAGTGGTATCTTGAAATTTAAACAAAAATGTGTGCAGTTAATAATTGAATATTTCACCCGAAAATCACACAAAATTGACAATCTAATCTGTTTATATGTAATCTATACTGGGAGCAAACGGCAGTAATAAAATAAACAAAGAGAACTCTACACCCATTGATATAAAAAGAGGAGTAAGACAGGGATGCATCCTATCATCAAGCTTGTTCAATCTATACACTGAGCAAATCTTTTAAACATCATAGAGATGCCAGGCATACAAATTAATGAAAAGATAATCATAACCTAAGATATGCTGATGATACTGTACTACAGCAGAAAATCCTAAAGATCTACAACAATTACTTAATGAAATAAACATGACAAGCAAAAAATAGGACTAGATATAAATATCAAAAAGAACAAAACTATGATCATAAACAAAGAAGATACTCAAAACCCACAAGTGGATATCAAAACGAAGGATAGACCTGGAGACAGTTCAGAACTACAACTACCTTGGACATACTATAACCAGTGATGGAAATGTACAACTGAAATAAACAAAAGAATAGGAATGGCAAAAAGTAATTTTAATGTCATGAAGAACATACTAACATCAAAACAAATAACACCAGGGCTGAAACTAAGAATAGCAAATGTTACATCTTCTCAATATTCCTATATGGTGCAGAAACATGGACAGAGAAAACAGAACGAGAATTGAAGCGTTTGAAATGTGGATATATAGAAGATAGGTAGAATTGGTGGAAGGAAAAGAAAACAAACAATGAAGTCCTTAAAACAACTAAAAATGAAAAGAGAACTACTAAGCACAATTCAAACACAGCAAATGCGATTTTTGGGCCATGTTAAAAACACAACAGCCTACTAAAAGTAATCCTGGAGGGGAAAATACAAGGTAAAAGAGGCAGAGGCGGACCAAGACTAACATGGACGAGTAACATCAAAAATGGACAAATCAGCCTATGATAACCTGCACCATCAAAGCAAGAGACAGAGCAGAATCGCGCCACGGTAGCCAACCTTAGTTGCGGAGAAGGCACTCGATGATGATGATGATGAATCTGTTTAAACGAAAGTTCGTGATGTTTGTCTTCCAATGCCAACGTGAAAGTGTGATCTTCAAGGGATTTTGTTTCACTACTTGCTGGACAAATGAAGTAAAACAGTGATGTAATTATCAAACATCTTTGATGTGCTCCATCTGTGTATGGATGACGTAGTTCCTAATGATCCAGACCGCGAGCGATCGACCCCTGTAAAGTATTGCCCGAATTCAAACATCGTGTTATGTGTTTGACGCGTATTCTTCGTGCTGCTCAATCTGCCGATGTCTTTCAACTACTCTTGTACACATCATGTACACATCATGGTGTACATGTATTTTTACGCCAACCCTGACAAATTCTTACTGCAGAGATGTCCATGTCAACATGACCACCTCAAGCTAAGTAGATTTCGGCAAAGACCGTTGCCCAAAGTGACGCCTCAAACCGAACGTGGTAGACCAATGTGTCTCTGCTACATTGTGGGATGCGGTTGCCAAAGAACAAAGATGCTTGAACAAAGAACCTTTTTGCCTAATACAATTACAGACTATTCTTGGTACATTACTTCTTTTTATGTAAGCCTTTAGCTAACAGTTGACAAAACAGTCAGTAGCCAAAAATAATTATTTCATTTTGTATTGGATAATAAAGAAAATATTCACTTTGCTTAGCACGTGCTCATCCTTCGTACTAGCAAGTCTCCAAGTCTGGTTCATATAGATATCGACTTTAAGACTGTTTACTATGTCTTTCCCCTCATTGTTAGTCCTTTCTCAACTTTTCTCCAAATGTTGTCCCTCGCTGATATTCTGTCTAAGACTATTCTCCAAAAATGTCACGCAATGATATTCCTTGCCTGTCTACTCTCCAAATCCTGTCTCCACTGATATCCCTTCCCGGACTATACTCTTTCATTATATTCTTAATTATATCTCCATTTTGTCTTCTCGCTTGTAATTTCGACTTATCACCAGAACGCATAATCAATGTAGCTGCAACGTAGCGTTTGCCTGTTAACAATGTATGTGTTTTATCTTGGTTGCGTTAGATCATAAATTTGCGTTGCCGTTTGTGTTACTTAAACAACGACAAACTACGCTACTACTTCGCATATACTCGACTATATATCAATGCAAATATTTTTTTTACAAAATAAAAATTAAAAAATTAATCACAAATACGTAATTATGTTACAGGACTGCCCGCCGTTGGACAAAATAAATGAATCAACGATTGTTTTTAATTTGTCTCTGAGAAGCTCAAAATATTGATGTTTCCTCATTAAAACATCCGTCATAAGGACTGTCTAACATGGCGTAGTAATATCAGTATTGCAGCCAGTGTCGCTGGTGAACGTTGAATCGGAAGGTACGGGGGAAATTCGCTCCCACAGTTTTAAATAAATTTAAACATCACAAATGCCCAGCCTGGACCGGTTGTATGTACCCTGTGTTTAGAAATTCGTTTTCCAAATTGAAGGTTACATTCATTGTCGTAAACACGAAAGTCAAAGTGGGTCTCTGTAGCCTAGTTGGGAAAACCATCCGACTGGGCTACCTACGTTCGAACAGCCTGTGTACTATTCCCGCTGGAAGCAGTGTGAATCGTACTCGTGATTGAAAAAAAAAAACCCGCGGTCGACCCAGCCGCTGTCAGAAATGGGTACCAGGGCATTACTCTGTAAAGGTGAGGAATGCCGCATCACAACGTGAGTTTCAATGCTTGAAGCGACACTATCCAGAAGTCTCCGAACACTTCTGGAAAGGCAGCTGAGCACATATGAGTGAAAACGTGCATGCTAAGAGGTTGATTCACGTCTCGTACTTTACCTTTACCTTTACCTTTACCTTTACCTTTACCTTACCTTTACCTTTACCTTTACCTTTACCTTTACCTTTACCTTTACGAAAGTCAAAACAAAACAAGTCTGACACTGTTTTGGATTTCGCTTGCGATACCTAATGTGATTAAACTTCTTCCACTAAAAGGGACAAGAGAGCTATGATGTGTCACAGATAAATATAAACGACAATATGAAAACAAATCCGGCATCTGCGCTGAGAGTGGGCAGCAACTCATAGCTGGCCTACTCTCAGTCATTGACACGTGGTTGCCGTTGAAGAGTCTCTCTGATGTTGTCACTTCAAAATAGTTTGGATCTGACTCTAGCGCCGCCTTATTCTCCTTTGTGTGTATGACGTCAAAAGGCATTCTCTCCAGGTGGTCAAACCATTTTATATGTTGTCTTTGTATGTCATTCAATAACTGGTTCTATGTATGTCATTCAACAACTGGTTCTTTGTATGTCGTTCAACAACTGGTTCTTTGTATGTAATTCAATAACTGGTTCTTTGTATGTCATTCAATAACTGGTTCTTTGTAAGTCATTCAACAACTGGTTCTTTGTGTGTCATTCAATAACTGGTTCTTTGTATGTCATTCAATAACTGGTTCTTTGTATGTCATTCAATAACTGTTCTTTGTATGTCATTCAATAACTCGTTCTTTGTATGTCATTCAACAACTGGTTCTTTGCATGTCATTCAACAACTGGTTCTTTGTATGTCATTCATAACTCGTTCTTTGTATGTCATTCAACAACTGGTTCTTAGTATGTCATTCAACAACTGGTTCTTTGTGTGTCATTCAATAACTCGTTCTTTGTATGTCATTCAACAACTCGTTCTTTGAATGTCATTCAACAACTCGTTCTTTGTATGTCATTCAACAGCTCGTTCTTTGTATGTCATTCAACAACTCGTTCTTTGTATGTCATCAACAACTCGTTCTTTGTATGTCATTCAACAACTGGTTCTTTGTATGTCATTCAACACTGGTTCTATGTATGTCATTCAACAACTGGTTCTATGTATATCATTCAACAACTGGTTCTATGTATGTCATGTAACAACTGGTTCTTTGTATGTCATTCAACAACTGGTTCTTTGTATGTCATGTAACAACTGGTTCTTTGTATGTCATTCAACAACTGGTTCTATGTATGTCATTCAATAACTGGTTCTTTGTATGTCATGTAACAACTGGTTCTTTGTATGCCATTCAACAACTGGTCTTTGTATGTCATTCAACAACTGGTTCTATGCATGTCATTCAACAACTGGTTCTATGTATGTCATGTAACAACTGGTTCTTTGTATGTCATTCAACAACTCGTTCTTTGTATGTCATTCAATAACTGGTTCTTTGTATGCCATTCAACAACTCGTTCTTTGTATGTCATTCAATAACTGTTCTTTGTATGTCATTCAATAACTGGTTCTTTGTATGGCATTCAACAACTCGTTCTATGCCAACCCATTCTCTTAAAACCTCGTTTCTAATTGAGTCTCTTCCGGTCAACTTCTACGGATTTTCACCAACGTATGTGATCCTCCGTGCTGACTAATCTTCTTGTCTAGCTTGTTTATCACGTAACATAAAGAGACAGGATAGATATCCTTTGTACATGTTTCTTTGTGTGTTTGGACCAGCTGTCCCTATACTTGCGAATCATTTCAGGGGAAGTGCTTTGTTTACAACACGCTTACAATAGAAACAAAAAAACAAGGAACAATGAATAGCCCGAAGCAGGATTGAACCCGTACTCATCGGCACAGCGCTTTGCCACCAGAAGTCAAACGCTAGAGCACACGCTTAACCGGCTATTTAAAAAGATAGCTATCATTGGCCTGAAAGAAAAAGACATCACCTCAGTGCAAAATAAAGACATTTGGAACAATATTAAAACAGGTAAATGAATTTAAATATTTGGGAACTTTGTTAACCTCAAACGGAAGATGTACAAAAGAGGTGAGATATAGAATGGCTCAGGCAAAAACAGCTTTCCAAAAAATGAGGAAGATACTATGCAATCCATTTTTGACAATAGAAACTAGAAAATAGTTCTTAAATGTTATGTAGAGCCAGTCTTAACATATGGATGCGAATCATGGACAATAGGACAACAGACAAGAAAATCACTGGAGTCTGAAGAAATGTGGTTTTACAGAAGAATGTTTTAGAGTACCATGGACAGCTAAGAAGAGTAATGAAAACATTCTGAAAGAGGTCAAAGCAAAAAGAGAGCTAATTTCCAATATTAGGAAGAGACAATCATCATTTTTTGGCCATGTAATGAGAAGAGAACAACTTGAATATATTGTAACAACTGGAAAAAAATGAGGGGCGAAGAGATAGAGGGAAGCAAAGAGAACAAATAACAGACTGCTTAAGAGAATGGCTTGGCAGAAGGTCAATAACAGAAATGATAAATAGCTGCCGAGATCGAAAATTGTGGAGAGACATGATCACCTACGCCAGTAGGCACGGTACTTGATGATGATGATGATCATTGGCCATCTATTGTTCTTTGTTTTTTTTTTTGGTGTTGTTTATTTGGGATTTTTTTCCGAGTCTTATAAACATACTTCTTCCCTGAAATGATTCGCTGATCTTTCGCCTCGGAAGTTTCCCTCCATAATAATATTTATTTTTGTTATTTGTTTCCTGTCACTTTAGTTTGCTTACTGCACCGATGTGTTTTTTCTTTATTCATTTTGCCACCTTCGGAAAATGTTGTTCCTAGTTGCCTGTAATTTGATACCTGTTTTATATCTGTTTACCTCAATTGAAATATTTACGGGTTGCATCTCTCTGTCTTTCTATTTCTATGACTTTTTTTGTGTTGATTCTCGTGTTGTTTGTTTTACATTCCTGATTCATGGTGATTGTTTCTTCTTAATATTGAAAATTAGCTCTATTTTTACTTTGGTCTGTTTCAGAACGTTTTAATTAATCTTCTTTGCTATACATGGTATTCTGAACATTGTTATGGAAAAATCACATTTGTACCAGTGATTTTCTTGTCTGTTGTACAATTATCCAATTGTCCATGATTCACATCCATATGTTAAAACTGGCTCTACACAACATTTAAGAACTATTTTTCTTGTTTCTATTGTCAAAAATGGATTGCACAATATCTTCCTCTTTTTTTTTTTTTTTTTTTTTTTTTTTTTTGGAAGCTGCTTTTTCCTGAGCTATTCTGCATTTCACCTCTTTTGTACATCTACCATCTGAGGTTAAAATTGTTCCCAGATATTTCATTTCATTTACCTGTTTTAATACTTTTTACTTGTCTGTATTGTTCATTGGGGCGATGTCTTTTTCTTTGTCGTTACCATTACTTAGGTCTTTTTCCTATCAAGGCTAAGTCCTTTATTTTTGCTTTCCTTCACTACAATGTATAACAATTCTTTAACTCATTTTCACCCTTAGCGATTAATGCTGTATCATAAACCTCAGATTTAGACCGAATTGTTATATCAGACATAATTTCTAAATGTGGGTCGTGTGTGTTCAGGAATTGTCATTTAGGTGTTACCTCTAAGTCATTTATACCAGGGAATTATAGACGGTGGAGTGACATCACAATGTGGACACAGTGTGTCGGTAACGCCATCAAGCCAAGTCAAAGATTGAAAACACACCAATTTCCGAGTGGTTTACAATTTGGCTTGTCACGCGTATGAAGAGTGACGAAACCGCGAAAGACTATCAAGCTCCATTAGCGAACCAGATCTCAGGTTTACATAGACAGAGAAGCGAGAAGGTGGCGGGTAACAGACACACTTTCAACAGAAGCATTCTCCCTACAACTTCTGCTTTACTGTTAGAAAATTATGCTAATGTTACTGTTCAGCCAAACCGGCATCTTTTCATCTGCAATAACGGTAATTTCATATTTGCCTTTTCATGTCATATCATGTTCTTATCACAATTTGGGGTGATTAAAGAGATAACTACCTGCACTCACTAGCGTGGGAAATCAAGAATGGTGAGGAAAAATTACATAGCGCAAACAGTAAGGCAGTAGCTTCAATTAAAATGCAAATTTGGAGCTGTCAGGTTCACCAAACAATTTAAGCTTCTGCGGGTCAAAAATCTGACCTGATCTATGGAGCTTTTCTAACACGGGAGTGGCAAAAGTGATTGTAGTCTCTTCCGGGAATTATATAAGAGGCGGTGTAAGGGAAGATAGTGACCGAGAAAATAATGGCAGTTTCTTTGGATAAGTGGAAAAGACAGGGGCTGGATGGGAAAAGGTTAGCTATAGAGCAGGCAGACATTAGACGACGTAAAATTGTAATAGAAGTTTGTAAAATTAAATTCCTGTACAGTAGGGCGACTATTCTGACCTATGGAAGCGAATCTTGGACAGTAAATAAACTGATGGAAAGACTATTTGAGACCACAGAAATGTGATTTCACAGAAAAATGTTGAAAGTTCCATGGATAGCTAAAAAAATCAACTAGAAAATTCTCAAAGAGGCCAACACAAAAAGGGAGCTCATAAGAAACATCAGAAAGAAAAATCAACATTTTTCGATCACATCATGAGAAGAGGAAAGTTGGAATACTTGGTTACAACTGGCAAAATAAACGGAAAGAAAGAGATCACGGACAAAAAAGAGAGAGAGATATTAGATAAGCAGATGGAAAAGAGTCAGCTACAGAACGATTTATAATGTGATCAGCATTATGCCAGCACCGCCTTCCTTACATAGATACTTTAATAGTAAGACTTTATGACCTTGAGACGAGACGATTGATCTCGACACGTTGGGTAACCTGCATTTCACTAGCCTCCAAAACAGTCACTTAGACGTCCAGGTAAAACTGATTCACCGTTCCTTTATCATAAATATTCTTTAATAATTTTAAGATTGTTTTTTACCTAGAGACAGTCGATTTTATTCGATTTTGATTTACATTTTTGTCTCAGATTGTGCTTGTCTTGTATTAGTGGTCCAATAACTCGACCTCCTTGTCATTACTGGTCCAATTCAACTAGCCACTTAAGAACTCGCTCATTTCGCCCGTTACAAAAAAAAAAACTGCGGGTTAAATGCCTGATTTAAACCGTCTTTCGTAAACTTTGCTGTTCTAGTTGTTGTTTTTTTTTTTAATATCTGTTATTTATTTCCAATACATTTGATTTATCTTATGTGTGTGTTTGTTAATTGTGTTTTGTCCGCACTGAAGTGCTCCATTTCTTTTATTTACTTAAAAAATATTATAAGATAACCAGCAACTATCAAGAGAGGAGAGAAAAAAAAAGACAGAGAGAGAGATAAGAACAGACTGAGATAGCGATCTCGAAATGAAAATAGCAGTAAACTTAAATGGTTAGACGAATCCTTCTGGAAACATTCACAACAGTAACTTAAGCAAATGCCGCTGACTTTCACAAAACAGAAGATACAAGTTTGAACTTACGTCGACACACACAAGTATCACATACAGACAAAGGATGTTAGAGATTGAGAGAGAGAGGAGAAGAGAGAGGAGAAACAGAGAGGACACACATGATGAATATACACATGAAAGGTATATTTTGGTCAACTTAAAAATACTGGTAATGTACCCACACGTCCACACACACACACAACAACAACTTATAATGTTCTCCACTCTTTAACAAACTAAACATACAATAGTACGTACACACACACACACACACACCATACACACATACACGGCATACTGCAGAACCGTTTTTTCCCTAATAATTCCAATGCAAGCACACAATATATTATCAGTGCTGTTTTCTTTAATAATTGTGTTACAATCATATTGCAGCGCTGTCCTCGTTTGCCAGCACACGATGCACTGCTGTAGAGTTATCTTGAAGGTTCGATGCCAGCAGCTTTTTCTTTCTCTGGGCACTTTTATTAACTCATAACTTACGGAATTGAAGACCATGGCTTGATTAACCGTTGAAAACTAAACGGACGCTGTCAGCGGCATTTGCCTCAGTTAAAATTAGTGCCGGAGTTAAAGGATTAATTAGTGAGCGGTGAGTTAAACGATTGTTGAAAAGTTTAAAAGGCAGTCGAAGAGATTCTTGTGGGAAACGGTTGGAAGAGAGTCGAAATTTTCCACATGCTGCCTGATATGTTGTTTGAACAACAGTGCTACTTTTGGTTGATTTACCATTTCTAACTGCTGGAATAAGGTATTGATTTACAACCGGATTACTAGAACATGTCTGCAGATAAAATGAAGATGGAAGACGTACCTTATACAATTTTTGATTAAACATGATTTTGATAATTGCTTGTTTTTTTTTCTTTTTTTTTTTATTTTTATTTTTTTTTATTTTTAGAAAATATGCACTATCACATGAAGCAAATTTGATGTCTAGTTCAATCATTTAGCACCGATGTCTGTTTCTTTTTCCATTGGGTGTGCAAACATTTTCTGTGAAAAGAAATTGGGAGATGAGAATTTTTTACTTAATAATTTGTACAGATTTCAGTTTCTAAACGCGAGAATCGTTTTATGTCTAATAGAGGTCAATAAGTTGAGCAGGACAGATTCGTGCATGCCTTAATCTTCTAAAGGAAATGAGCGGCATGCGAATATTTCTTTTTACGCAATCTACACTGCGGGAGAAAAAAAATTCCGCACGCACAAGCTCGCTTCACGTGAATCTAATCAACCCGCATTTTAACCCTCATTGCCAGCTCGTGTAGTATGACCGGAAGCCAGTGATACTCATGGCAAATATTTTCTGTTTCGCTGCCGGAGATTTTCCCGGTAAAAGATCTTTTAGGCTAAATGCGATTCACGAAAAGAAAGAGCGGTGGGTCGTTGGAAATGACAAACTTGTGTTGAATATTGCCTGTGTACCGTACACGTGTTTCATAATGACTTTGTTATGATTCCTTATTAAGTTATGCTCAGACGTGGCTTCCGCAAAGGCGCTGCACTGATAATCATTATAAACATCGTAATAGCGCGGGATACAGGCACAACGTTGGGGTCTCATTTCCGGTGGAAGGTTTTTCTGAAACTTCGGCCGAGTCTCTGACGAGGACCCTGCTGTGAACTCGGTCTATGTAACCGACAATAAGCCTGTGAATCAGACGTATACAAACATGTATAATTTGGTGAGCGAGACATGTGAAAGAACATGGAACAAAACAGGAGTTTTAAAGTATTAAACATGGAAGAATTTCACTTGTCTTAACAGTCACGTGGCTCGGTGAGTCGCTAGAACACCTTCAACTAGCACAACTATTCTTCTCAAGTTTTCTCTACCTTTCTTTGTCTGTGCTTTCTTTACGTCATTTCCCCCCCCCCCCCAGATCTAGTGTTTGCCGGTGAGTCTGTAGAGTTTTAGAATAAAGGGCATGTCTAAGGCAGTCGCCACGAAGTGTTACGAGCAGAGTTTTTATTTCACCCCCCCCCCCCAAATCCCATGTAATAAAAACAAACTTGTCAACCCGACCGTGATGCGAGAGTCCACCTTGTTTGGAGAATACCAGATTTCTTGTTGTTGTCTGTGCGCTGTAGAAATCAAGACCTCTCCATTCCTTGGTCATTTCAGTTCTTTTAAAGTCTCCCATTTGTACTGTCCTTCAGTCTTCTTTATGGAAGTGTTTGCTATACCTGATAAAGAACGTAGTAATGATGACACTGTCGGGATCTCAGGAAGTTTAAATACACATCACATTTTACTGAAAAAAAAAACAAGGATTATCATAACGAAACAATTAATGTTGCTTCCTCGCCTTACAGCGAATGGAGTACACGGTGTAAGTGCCAATATTTGTCAGTAACAAGCAGCATATTTTATGGATGATATGGTCATTATCGAGCCAGGTTGCTATTATATTTCCCGGAAAAATAAATGATGTCCACAGTAAGATACTCTGTGAACCCCCAAGACGGGTCGAACTAAAAATTAAATTAATTTTAAAAACGAGCCGCATGAAGAAATTAATTCCGGACCCTTCTGATGATAATGCACTAACCACCCACGCGATTCAATCTAATTAGCATAATAGTCATTATCATCTCTCTTTCGTGCGTTCACCCAATGACTACTAAAGGGAGTGGTTGACATTTTCGTCATCCTCCCTTAAAGGACATTAAGTGGTTGTAGATACGTTGTGTTGTAGTTTATTTACGCGTTTCGGCCCAACAATCCGACTTCAGCACGGAATTTTTGACTACCGGGTTGCCTTTCCTCTTCATTCTATTGGCTAGACTAGACAGGTTAGTCTGTTTCTAAAGGTACCGCGAAGAGGCGGATGGTTCTGATTCACCGATCCTGACCCAAGCCGTCAGCTATGAGTCGTTGACAGGTTCCGGCTCTGGTGCTGTGAGGTGCCTTGCCTCCAATCATCATCGTTATCACATCTTATTTTATTTCTATAAGAAAGTAAAGTGCCTCCGTCACACCAAGCGGCGTATAGGGAATATGGTGTTAGTGACCATAAATTTTACAGACCTTCAGCACATGGTTTTTGGGGTAACGTGGTCGGTATTACGCCCGTGCCGCTTTACTTTCTCAGAAAAAATGCGGTACCCATTTAAGGCTGGGTGAACCCGGAAGCCGTCGATCGAGATCGAACCCTACCTCCTGTCCTATGTAGTCTAGTTCACTAATCACTGAGCTATCGCGGCTCCCTATTTTATTTATTTACTGCCCTTTTAATAACCCTGCATTGAAAACATACGCGACAATCATAGGCCACCTACAAACGTTCAATAATTCTTTATCTGGTATTACCCCGTCAAGTATTCCCCAGATAAAAGTTGTTTTTTTTTTTCCCAAAATCCATGACGCCAGGTTTCTGTGTTATTTTATTCCTAGGTCGTCCAAGTTGTTTATCTCCCCTTATGGGTTCCGGTTAAATGATCGTCTAGTAATTATTGTGACAGGGCAGAGTGTGTTATACCACATCCATCTATAGATTTACAAAGGCCCGTGGGCAGAAAATAAAACCGGAAAAACCTCCAACTAGCCTGATTATTATCAGCTAACGGAGATGTAGACGGCTGACGTCACTCAACCTACAACCGCTTCTGCGCGCAAAGCTTAAAACGTCATCCTCTATTAAGTTGGAGGGTTTCCGGGAATTTCTTATCAGCCTATATGCCTTTGTAAATCTATAGATTACTTTGGCTATACCTGTCCCCCAAATTTTTTATTTGTCATTTCTTTCACTGTGTCGTGATTTGTTTTCTTGTTATATCTTTTATATCAGCCTTGGAAAAGTTCTTCTTTCTTCCAAACTCTCTTCCTGGCTTCTTGTTGGTGTTTCCGTAGTCGGACATTTTTTTTTTTTTAGAGCAAGTGGAACTGGCCTCATGTCCAACCTTCCTCTCTGTCTTCTGAGCTCGGAACCTGCTTCAACGGAGTTACGACGCTTGTTTAGTTAATCAGTCTTAGATGTTATAAAGGTCGCACATTATGCCCTTTTATTGCTCTAATGTATAGTCTTTCTTATCACTTTTGCTCAATCAGTACCACCTTTTGACACAGAGACCTATGTACGTGTTCATGGAGTGTTCTTACTTTTTCCATGTCAGTTTCAATATTTTCATTCTAAGACATTTTTTGTTTAAAAACTAAGACGAAAGCTTTAATAGAGTAATAATAACATATGGGCTTAATCAACAACGTTTAGTCCATTTTAGGACTGATAAAGCAATCATAGCTGACGTTTGAGTGTGACAGCATTAGAGCCGATGACCACTGGCAGAGTAACTGGTGACGTGGTCAACAGTATGCCATGCCGCTCTACCTCCCCAGATGAAATCGGTTATGTTCGTTTCAAGAAACTGAAGGAAGCTTCAAACCGTACTGGCGTCGTTTTTTTTATTATTATTATTATTATTATTTAAAGAACTAAGAAGCTGAGAGTCGAACCCCAACTAGATGATTAAAATACGAGTGCACTAATCACTTCCGGTTTATTGAAGTACTCTAGCATTTCTTCCTAGCTCTCTCGTAATGACCTCCGCAGGAAGTGTTTTCAAAACTAATTATTATGTTCTTTAAACGGAAAACCACTTTAAAATAGAACATAAGTTAGTACATATGTGTTGCTCCAGGACACTGTTAACCAAGGTCGGAGTCACAGTGTTCATTCTCTATAATCATAATATAATCTAGAGTCAATATGGCGGCAAGAACCATTAAGGCATCGTCCTTATTGCAGATTCCTCATATTCCAAGTCCGGCTTGCTGCCGGAGCTACTAAGTTTAGTGCTCTGTGCACACTATGAGCTGTACGTTTCATCCGGATTGTGTTTCGATATTCCGATTGCTAACGATGAATGATGATATCGTATGAAGAAGGACAATTCGACTGCGTTCACTTTCGGTACCGCTTGGCCTTATGTTTTTTGGCGTGTGCTACATCTGCTATGGGGACTGCAACTGCCTTTCTTTGTTTGGATCCTTTATTGAGATGAGATGTCAATTCCGATAATTCTATTGTCACAGGCAGTTGAGCAATTATGGATTTTAATTCGTTTTCAGTGATACTGGGGCATTCGACTAACCATAACCATGCTAACTTGCCAGTTGGTTATGTTAAACCTCTACGGCGCCCTTGTCTCTCCACAGAGCTACGGTCTGTTGATATAGAAGACCTGGTATGGCAGTAACTCTAGGAAGGACAAGATGCAGCTTCTCCTGCAGGACCCAGAAAATCAAGAAAGCTATTGCAGCTCGATACATCGAGCATTGTTTAGAATGCAAAGAAAGCATTTGATAAAGTATGGGCTCTTGAAGAAATTGAGAAATTATAGAGTAAATGGCAGGATATACAAATGGGTGAAAGCACACCCGCCAAACAAGAGAGCTAGAGTGCAACTGGATGGTCTTAAAAGTAAGAAGGTCCTACTGCGTCAGGGCGTCCCACAGTGAGGGGTACTATCTCTAACGCTTTTTTTCTAGTCTACATCAACGATCTTGTTACTGAACAACCACATGGTACTAAAGTGGCGTTGTATGCAGATGACTTGGTAATGTGGTGCACAGAGGAGTATGCAACAGTGGCCTCCAATTTGTTGCAAAGAAATATGAATGCACTGAATAATGATGATGTATCAGCATCAATACAGACAAATGCAGTATTACACTTTTTACTCTCTCCCCAAAACAAAAAGCAGGAGCCATCTACATAAACAATGAGCATGTGAAAGAAGACATACAAGCTACTTATCTCGGAGTTACATTTGATACCAAACTTTCTTGGAAACAGCAGATAAATAAGGCAACTCAAAAAAAGGTAGATGAAAATGAAAGTTAGCTATTCTAAGAAAAATGTGTGGAACCACATGAGGTGCGAGTGGGAAAATACTCAGTAAAGTTTACCAACAGAGTATACGCCCACATTTAGAATATGGGTCATCAGCATGGTGCCCAGCATCAAATACCACACTGCAAGAGCTGGATAAAGTACAAAACCAGGCACTAAGGGTCATCACTGGAGTAATGAAATCAAAACCAATATTGGAGATGGAGAAATTGTGGAGGATGCCAGCACTGAGAGAATGGAGGGACATAAAGGTGTTGATACAGGCTGAAAAATTGTCATGCATGCCGAGACATCCAATGAAGGGCAGATTCCAAAATCTTGCATTGGGATGGAAAGAGTGTCTGCCCCCTACTGCCCATACCAGAGTAGACACCTTGTACAGAAGAATCCGGATTGTCAATACAAATATGGACAGAAGTGAAAGGAATACCTGACAAGGAGGAACAAAATAGTATACAGAGTATACAAATAAATGTCAGTTTCTTGGATGAAGAACACCCACAAGATCTATGGGTTCGTACACAAATGGATCAGCACAGAATGCAGTAAAGAAATGGGGGAGCAGGGGCATACATAGAGTACATAAATAGCGCTAGAGGTATAAATAAAACAGTAATAGGGAAATATTGTCACAATTACGATGCAGAAATCCAAGCAATCAAGTTGACAATAGAAAAACTGCTGAACAGTAATCTTAGCCAACAGCATGTATTGTTTCTGACAGATACAAGATCAGCACTCTATGCACTAGAATCTAGAAAATTGCCACATATGCAAACTTTATTGACTGAACTCTGCAAGCACCACAGGATTGCCCTGCAGTGGATCCCATCTCACTGTGAAATACCAGGAAATGAGAGAGCAGATGAGCTGGCAAAGGAAGGCACAACAGGCACTCAATCAGGCGCAACAGTTACATACCATCAGAAGAAACAGATAATCAAATCAATCAGAAGATCATAAGCCCCAAATCAAGAGGCCTTGCATAACAAAAATAGATTGGAAGATGTTATCATTATATACCAGAACAGGGCATAATAGACTTCACAGTTATATGTATACAAACTTCAAGATTGTCTCCTCAGCCACCTGTACATTTGGACTGGCGCCCCAGACTGATGAACATACACCTCAAGACTGCACTGAATATAGTAGACTGAGAAAAACCCATTGGCCCATAGATACAACACTACGGACAAAACTATATGGGCCACTGCAAGAATTACAACAACAACAAAAAAAACAGTAAAATTTATACAGGAGACGACATTGCAGATGTTAGACAATACTTCAGGCGAACGAAAGATAGAAGATAGATAGAATGTTGTCAGATGTTATTGTGGATCCTGACACACTTTATCAGCTATGAGTCGCTTTCAGTCCATGTATTTTCTTGGTCTCACAGAGCTAGTGAATGTAGTTGTGTAGTGTGCCACCAGGCAGCATTTCATCTTAAGATGAGAAGAGAGAAATAATGTTCTCTTTCATTAAAACCAGAATGTCGCACAACTTCTCATCACAAAATGTAAGCCAAACGTTCATGATTGGAAACATGTGAGTGCAATTAGGCCACATTCTTCCCCTTCAAGCATCAATATAACCCCCGAAACGTTTAACATTGTGGAGACAGATTTCTTCTCTACATGCTTGTGAGCTGTTAGCACCAGATGTGGGAGTTACATTGAACGTCAGAGAAATATAACATTCCGAAAACGAATGCCATGATTATAAAAGTGTTGGAGCTAAAGATTGCTATTACAAGAAATTTTACATTAGCTCCCACATCAACAACACGGCGGGAGAAAGTACCGCCATGTAGGATATTTGCCGCTGGAATACCAACGTTCATCTGTGTTCCCGCCGCTACTCATTACTGCTTCAGTTTATCTTAACTGCTCGACCTATTTAGTCAAGAGAGGAGTTAATTTTTGATGCCTTTGCATCCAGTATATTTATTTACGTGGAATTTTACCAAATGGAAAACATTTTCACCAGCAAGTTTTAGACTTTTTGTTTCAGATAAATTCTGTTCTGTCATATAAAAGTGTATCATGGACAATTGATGAACAAGCAAGTCGATCGCTAAAAGCAATTTGGTTCTACAGAAGTTTATCGAGAATAATGTGGGCAACTATATGGGGTAATCTCTCTCTCTCTCTCTCTCTCTCTCTCTCTCTCTCTCTCTCTGCGATCAAGACTCAATCAGAGTAGGATTCCAGACTCTCTCATTAAGTCAGCTGTCTAAGTGATTCGATTGCCCCAAATATAGTTTTTCTTCCAGGGAGGTGGGTGTGGACCACATTGCTCTTCTCAGGTCTGTGTGCTGGGGGCAATCCTGTAGAATATGTTTTGTAGTCATATGTGGTAATAAAGATGTTTTGAATGAAGCCTGTGCACGCAAATAAATTTTGAAGCAATGCACAAAGATAATAGGATAAAGACAAGTGGAACAATATTAAAATTGATGGATTTAAATAAATCAGGTAAATGAATTGAAATATCTGGGATCAATGTTAACCTCAGATGGTGATGTACAACAGAGGTGAGATGCAGAATAACTCAGACAAAAGCACCTTTCCAAAAAATGAGGAAGATGTACATATATACAAGAAATATGCAATGTAAGTAATAAATATTATTCACCAGATCTGAATATTTTCTTCCGGAGTGACTATTTTCACCAAAAGTAAACATTTTAACCAGTAGTGGTATTTTCACCTGAAGTGAATATTTTCTCCAGCAGTATTTTTACCTGAAGTGAATATTTTCTTAAGCAGTATTTTCACCTGAAGTGAATATTTTCTCCAGCAGTATTTTTACCTGAAGTGAATATTTTCTTAAGCAGTATTTTCACCTGAAGTGAATATTTTCTCCAGCAGTATTTTCACCTGAAGTGAATATTTTCTTAAGCAGTATTTTCACCTGAAGTGAATATTTTCTCCAGCAGTATTTTCACCTGAAGTGAATATTTTCTCCAGCAATATTTTCACTTAACTCCGACCTTAAACCGTTGCTGTCTAGCGGGTCTACTCGTTCACGGAAAAGGCTTCGGGTGTAAACCCTGAGGGAAAATCTGGAGATGGAGTCCTTAAGGCAGTTCAGTGTTGACTTCAACATTGCTCTGGCAAGTACTGCGACACAGTTGACACCAGATTGTTCTGGCCCTGCTAGACCTTTGGATCCCTCGTCTGCGTAGAGAGAAGAAACATGTTGCATGGGCTCGGCTGCGTGGAGAAAAGAAACATGTTGCATGGGCTCGGCTGCGTGGAGAAAAGAAACGTGTTGCATGGACTCGGCTGCGTGGAGAAAAGAAACATGTTGCATGGGCTCGGCTGCGTGGAGAAAAGAAACATGTTGCATGGGCTCGGCTGCGTGGAGAAAAGAACATGTTGCATGGGCTCGGCTGCGTGGAGGAAAGAAACATGTTGCATGGGCTCGGCTGCGTGGAGGAAAGAAACATGTTGCATGGGCTCGGCTGCGTGGAGAAAAGAAACATGTTGCATGGGCTCGGCTGCATAGAGAGAAGAAACATGTTGCATGGGCTCGGCTGCGTAGAGAGAAGAAACATGTTGCATGGGCTCGGCTGCGTGGAGAAAAGAAACATGTTGCATGGGCTCGTCTGCGTAGAGAGAAGAAACATGTTGCATGGGCTCGGCTGCGTGGAGAAAAGAAACATGTTGCATGGGCTCGGCTGCGTGGAGGAAAGAAACATATTGCATGGGCTCGGCTGCGTGGAGGAAAGAAACATATTGCATGGGCTCGGCTGCGTGGAGAAAAGAAACATGTTGCATGGGCTCGGCTGCGTGGAGAAAAGAAACATATTGCATGGGCTCGGCTGCGTGGAGGAAAGAAACATGTTGCATGGGCTCGGCTGCGTGGAGGAAAGAAACATGTTGCATGGGCTCGGCTGCGTGGAGAAAAGAAACATGTTGCATGGGCTCGGCTGCGTGGAGAAAAGAAACATGTTGCATGGGCTCGGCTGCGTGGAGAAAAGAAACATATTGCATGGGCTCGGCTGCGTGGAGAAAAGAAATATATTGCATGGGCTCGGCTGCGTGGAGGAAAGAAACATATTGCATGGGCTCGGCTGCGTGGAGAAAAGAAACATGTTGCATGGGCTCGGCTGCGTGGAGAAAAGAAACATATTGCATGGGCTCGGCTGCGTGGAGAAAAGAAACATGTTGCATGGGCTCGGCTGCGTGGAGAAAAGAAACATATTGCATGGGCTCGGCTGCGTGGAGGAAAGAAACATATTGCATGGGCTCGGCTGCGTGGAGAAAAGAAACATATTGCATGGGCTCGGCTGCGTGGAGAAAAGAAACATATTGCATGGGCTCGGCTGCGTGGAGAAAAGAAACATGTTGCATGGGCTCGGCTGCGTGGGGAAAAGAAACGTGTTGCATGGGCTCGGCTGCGTGGAGAAAAGAAACGTGTTGCATTGGCTCGGCTGCATGGAGAAAAGAAACGTGTTGCATTGGCTCGGCTGCATGGAGAAAAGAAACGTGTTGCATTGGCTCGGCTGCGTGGAGAAAAGAAACGTGTTGCATTGGCTCGGCTGCATGGAGAAAAGAAACGTGTTGCATTGGCTCGGCTGCGTGGAGAAAAGAAACGTGTTGCATTGGCTCGGCTGCGTGGAGAAAAGAAACGTGTTGCATGGGCTCGGCTGCGTGGAGAAAAGAAACGTGTTGCATGGACTCGGCTGCATGGAGAAAAGAAACGTGTTGCATGGGCTCGGCTGCGTGGAGAAAAGAAACGTGTTGCATGGACTCGGCTGCATGGAGAAAAGAAACGTGTGTTGAGAGAAGAAACATGTTGCAGCTTGTCTCTTATTTTTCTTCTGTCAAAGTTTGCGTCAATTCCTGCTTCTCCATTTTGGTGTGGACACAACACAGAAAGCAACAGTTACCGGTAATAAATCATTCTGCCTATTTGGCGTAGGGCATAAAGCCATGGTTGCCTCCGACAGTGGGAGAAGTCTATCAACTTCATTGGACAGCTACCATCCGCTCAAAGCTCTGTAGCACTCAGCCACTAACGTGCTACCTCGCCACGTCCTGCTTTCCACATTGGGTGAATGGGGATTAGGAAAAACCCGAAAGACAGACTTACCATTCACACCTGCAACACAAGAGAAATCAACAGCCAATAAACTTAACCTACGGCTGGGTTGCTAGAACGACAGTACAATGCAAGCTGGCCTATATGACAATTTGCGCGACATTGCGACGCTAGAAAGACAACCATAATCAATAACGAATTGAAAAGACGTCAAGTGGATTAGTCGCACTCCTAAAGGACCGTTTGCTATCCTGAACGAGGCCGACTACGTGTTCTATTGACAAGGGAAGAGCAGCGACGTCAAAAAGAGAACAATGCGTGGAGTTTGTTATGAAAAAATATCTAGAAGATTCGGTTGCACTAGGCCAGAAGTGATACTACATTAGAACGTATAATAACACTCCGTATCGATACAACAGCAGGACCAGTAACCCTCAAAAGCGCGTGTATACGCTTTCACTTTGTACTCTCCATATGAAAGCAAAGACAATTTCTACGAAAATTTGACAGAAGTCACGCAAAAGATCACACTGTGCTACTGTGGGATTTCAATGCTATAGTTCGCTTCAGATTTTTTGCCTCACTTCAAAAAACCACAGCTCAGCAACCATTTGTGCTACAGTGCTGATATTTTGCATGTAACCTACTGAATCTCATAACGTAATAGAAAAAATAAATTCATTGCAAACAAACTGCTGGTTTTTCTTGTGCGCTTGCTTACCAGGAGGATAAAAGTATGATTAAACTTGGGCACATTTGAATCAAAATTTAAGAGTATTTACCCCTTCCATATCACTTCAAGAATGATTTAAACATCTTCATTTGGGAATTTCCTTTATATGTTGGTGGGTAAAGGCACCGGTTTACACTATTGAATTGCAAATGTCAGATTTTTGTCAATATTTGCACATATGTGTAGCAAATTTCTCTTATATTCGGTGCGCAATTCTGGTTTTGCACTTACTGGATTAAAATTGTCAACTTTTTGTATCACGTCATTAGTATAACGTCACCAAAAATACAAAATCAAATTATTTACATAGGCGTGTTTTGTGAGTTGTGCCCTTAACAATGAGTTTAAAGTTGAAATTTGTTACTGAACAAAATATTACAAAGAAATTATATTTATATTTTTGTAGAGAGGCAAAACGAGGGAGTCTATATCACAGCATATCAAATCCTGAAAAGTAGAATGTAAGAATCCACGATGTGAATCCACGATGCACGTGTTAGGTTTAAGTAAACGGTCGTTTCATAGATCAGTGAAAAATGTTCAATGTGAATGTTCAAGGAAAGAAAGAAGTCGAGGAAGAAAACATTTGTTAGACAGTTTTGACAGAGAACTTGTCCGCAGAGAGATTTGTAAAATGTTTGACTTAGGGGAAGAAGTTACCATAAGGAAACTTAAGATTTGGCTTAAAAAGAACACCAGTATTGATGTATCAAAAACTACACTATGGAGAAGTGTGCGGAGTTTAGGCTTCACTTTTAGAAAATATTCTTGTGGAAGAAACATCATTTGCGAGAAACCTCATTTAGTAGCTGCAAGAAGCAAATATTTACGTGAAGTTAGACAAATGCGTAATGAAGATTATGACATTGTGTACTTGGACGAAACATGGATTAATGCCCACCACACAAATGAAAAAGAATGGCAGTCATTAGATGGGACTATTAAAAGGTATGTACCTAGCAGCAAAGGAAAGCGCCTTATAGTGGCACATGCTGGGAGCAAAAATAATGGCCTGGTGGAGAATGCTGAACTTGTTTTTATTGCAAAGTCAACTGATAACCAGGATTATCATTCAGAGATGAACAGTCATATGTTCAGAGATTGGATTAAAGACACTCTTTTGCCTTTATTAGATCGACCATCTTGTTTGATCATGGATAATGCATCTTACCATAACAAAGTGGCACAAGAAGATAAAGTTCCAACATCATCAAGCACTAAAGCTGAAATAAAGACATGGCTGACAAGGGAACAAATACCATTTAACGATATGTATCTCAAGCCTGAATTACTTTCACTTGTAAAACAGATACAACGGCCAAAGATATTTCAAATAGATAAATTAATTGAAGAACATGGTCATAGATGTTTGAGGCTGCCTCCATATCACTCACACCTAAATCCTATTGAATTAGTTTGGGCAAAGATCAAAGGGCAAGTAGCATCCGAAAATAAAACTTTCAAATTATCTGATGTTAAAGAGCTTACCAATGTTGCTATTTCAAACATAGACAAAGATTATTGGGCTAGTTGTGAAGACCATGTTATGGTTGAGGAAGATAAGTATTGGAGAAACGATGGTCTGTGGGTTATTCAACCAAAAATGGTAATACGTCTATTAGATTCGGCAGATTCTGAATAAAACTCATTTGTTTGAACTTACTGAAGTGACTTTGTTGGAGTTGGAAACTCTGGATACGGACCACTTCAGGAACTGTTTTTTTAGTGAGTTGACGATGTATTCTGTGTTCTTAAAATAAATAATTTCTATTCGGTGAATGTTCGGCCTATTTTGATTTGATTCAATATTAGTTGTATAATTAAAAGAGCCCAATCCAAATGGGTAGCATGTTGTGAAAAAGTGCAATTGTGGCGGTTTATTCCCCTATACACCTTCAGGCATGACAGGAACACTTACTTACTTACTCTCTTATTATAAAGTAATAATGTCCCTTATATAAAATAAAAGTTACGCCTTTTCCTCTAAAAAGTGTAAAAGATCTTCATTTACCGTACATTCTGTTTTTTGTGTCAAAATAAATACAAATATGAAGGAGATCAAAGGAAGTTGCCGCTTTGAGGAAACGGTAACACATACGATAATTTAAATGATAAATTCGTTACGTCATTGAAAATCTAAGGTCGTATGCAAAAAATCATGGTATTCTATCAGACGGTTTTCGAGATATTACTGGAATTAGGGAGGCAAACAATCTGAAACAAACTATAGAATTGGTGCAGACCACAGTTCGTGGACGACTTATTTTACTTGAAGTATTTACACCAGGGAGCCGCGATAGCTCAGTGGTTAGTGAACTGGACTATAAAGGACAAGAGGTAGGGTTCGATCCCAACCGACGGCTTCCGAGTTCACCCAGCCTAAAATGGGTACCGCATTTTTTCTGGGAAAGTAAAGCGGCACGGACGTAATACCGACCACATTACCCCAAAAATCATGTGCCGAAGGTCTGTAAAATTTATTTGTCATTAACACCATATTCCCTATACGCCACTTGGCGTGACGGGGGCTCTTTACTTTTACTTTACACCAGAATGAGTAGTTATCTCAAGTATTTTATCCAGTTACCACACTGGCATTGGGTAAACACTTTGGCATGGATGTAGTCTTTTAGTTTGTGGCATTCTTTTTCAATCTCTGCCATACCATCCGAACAGTCACAATACCCACCCACCCCACACCCCGGCCCACATTGTCACACTACTACGCCTATGTTTGTGATGTATTTTGTTCCCGTCACTTTCATTTCTGATTACTATTTTTTTCTTTCCTTTTCCTGAACTAACGACCAAACAAGATGAGTGACACGCCTTTGATCACAAGCCTTGAACACATTTCGCCTTTCTCTACCATTTTCTTCTCCTTCTTTCTCTATCCTGTTGTTCAATCTTCAATCTTTCCCGTGTTTACCTGCTATCTCCCTCTTTGTAGCTTCCACTTTGTAGGTTATCTCTATCTGCATTCTTGATGAGTCAAGCAGACGGTGCATTCTTCATAACTCATGACAGAAACTTGATTACAATCATCCCGCACCAACATTTCAATATCTGCACAAATCAACAACTAGCGCTCGGCTCTACGTTTTTATAAAACAACCCTTCATGCGAAATTCACTTCTTGATATGCACACAAAACGGTTGATTTATCGTTGTAAAAATTGCGTGAGATTCATCACTTAAGATTACTTAAATCAGGCGAAAAATTTCACCCTAAACAACCATTTGTTATCGAAGCTCCCGTTTTGTAACCAGAACGAAGAACAGCTTATATACCAGATTGCCGTTTGTAAAAGCTCAAATGACGAAGACAGGCTGGAATTTTTAACTCACGGATATTTCCCAACTGACGCTCGGCGCCTCTTTTCCTATAACACAGATAAGGTTAATGATCACTTGATAAAAAGACAGAGGAGGCAACGAAAGAAATTTTCAAGAGATTGGCGGGTTTCTATCAGGTAAAGCATTATACAAGCTAATGTTTTAGGAAACGCCGTCAGCAATGCTATGTTGTAGACTTTCTACTGACTTGCATGTCTTGGGCTGTTTCTGTTGTTTGTTGACAGAATGCGATAAGCCATCTCCTCATGTTGATTGCATTTCTAAAGCTACATGATTTGTATCCTATTTCTGCCGATAACATGGCTAAGTTTGAGCGGGAAAATTCAATCTGGGTGGCTAAAACTATCGTTTGGTAATTTGACATGCAAGCTATAATAACATGCCCGGTACATAGGTCAGATTAAGTGTCATCTGCGCTTATATTAACGGTAGTGGATAGTCAACACTTATCCAGCTCGCAACAGTAATTTCACATTTACAGTAATTTATTACAGAGGAACACGTATGTCAGAACAGCATTTGGAAAAATGTATAAACAATAACTGACAACAGTAACTAGCTGAAACCAGGAATTGAATGGGTACCTTTCTGTTTGCTTGAGCAGGTTTATCTCACTGTAGTGCTCACATTTTTTTTTACTATCTTCATTTCTGCCTAGTTATAACTCTCTTATAATTTTCCTATATATGTAGCAGTATAGGAGAAAGTTACAGTTGTTAAAGAATAATTAAAAGCAAAATAAGTCAAGGGTCGATGACCAGACAGTGTGGGCAGCTAGACAAGTAAACGAGGTCAGTAAGGATTGACCACCAGAACGCATGAGGGTAAAAATAAAAATAAATAAGATATGCCAACAAGTGGGTGACTAGGAGTGGCCAGTATATAAAAACTAGTATCTCATCCCCCAAGTTAGAGGCACCTCATCTCCCAAGTTAGAGGCAACTCATCCCCAAAGTTAGAGGCACCTCATCCCCCATGTTAGTGGGATCTCATCCCCAAAGTTAGAGGCACCTCATCCCTTAAGTTAGAGGCACCTCATCCACCAAAGTTAGAGCCAACTTATCCCTTAAGTTAGAGACACCTCATCCACCAAATTAGAGGCATCTCATCCTTTAAGTTAGAGGCATCCCATCCCCCAAGTTAGAGGAACCTCATCCCCAAGTTAGAGGCACCTCATACCTTAAGTTAGAGGCATCTCATTCCTTAAGTTAGAGGCATCTAATCTCTTAAGTTAAAGGCATCTCATACTCCAAGTTAAAGGCATCTCATCTCTTAAGTTAGAGGCATCTCATACTCCAAGTTAGAGGCATCTCATCCCTTAAGTTAGAAGCATTTCATCCATCAAGTTAGAGGCATAACATCTCTTAAGTTAGATGCATTTCATCCATCAAGTTAGAGGCATATCATCTCTTAAGTTAGAGGCATCTCATCTCTTAAGTTAGAGGCATCTCATCTCTTAAGTTAGAGACATCTCATACCTTAAGTTAGAGGCATCTCATCCCTTAAGTTAGAGGCATCTCATACCTTAAGTTAGAGGCATCTCATCTCTTAAGTTAGAAGCATCTCATACCTTAAGTTAGAGGCATTACATCTCTTAAGTTAGAGGCATCTCATCACCCAAGTTAGAAGCATCTCATCTCTTAAGTTAGAGGCGTCTCATCCCTTAAGTTATAGGCATCTCATCTCTTAAGTTAGAGGCATCTCATCCCTTAAGTTAGAGGCAACTCATACTTTAAGTTAGAAGCATCTCATTCCGTAAGTTAGAGGCATCTAATCTCTTAAGTTAGAGGCATCTCATCTCTTAAGTTAGAGGCATCTCATCCCTTAAGTTAGAGGCATCTCATCCCTTAAGTTAGAGGCATCTCATTCCTTAAGTTAGAGGCATCTCATTCCTTAAGTTAGAGGCATCTCATTCTCAAGTTAGTGGCAGCGCATTCCTTAAGTTAGAGGCATCTCATTCCTTAAGTTAAAGGCATCTCATCTCTTAAATTAGAGGCATCTCATACCTTAAGTAAGAGGCATCTCATCCCTTAAGTTAGAGGCATCTCACACCTTAAGTTAGAGGCATCTCATCCCCCAAGTTAGAAGCATCTCATCCCCAAGTTAGAGGCACCTCTTCCCCCAAGTTAGAGGCAGCTCAACCCACAAGTTAGAGACACTTCATCCACCAAGTTGGAGGCATCTCATCCCAGATGTTAGAGGCACCTCATCTCCCCCCCCCCCCCAATTAGAGGCATCTCATACACCAGTTAGAGGCACCTCTTCCTCCAAGTAAGAGGTTATCTCATCCCCCAAGTTAGAGGAATCTCATCCCACAATTTAGAGGTTATCTCATCCCCCAAGTTAGAGGCACCTCATCCACCAAATTAGAGGCACCTCATCCACCAAATTAGAGGCACCTCATCCCCCTAGTTAGAGGAACCTCATTCCCCCAAGTTAGAGGCACCTCTTCCCCCAAATTAGAGGCATCTCATCCCTTAAGATAGAGGCATTTTATTCATCAAGTTAGAGGCATCTCATACCTTAAGTTAGAGGCATTTCATCCATCAAGTTAGAGGCATCTCATACCTTAAGATAGAGGCATGTCATCTCTTAAGTTAGAGGCATCTCATCCTTTAAGTTAGAGGCATCTCATTCCCAAGTTAAAGGCAACTCATCCCCCAAGTTAGAGGCACCTCATCCCCGAAGTTAGCGGCACCTTATCCCACAAGTTAGAGGTATCTCATCCCAAAGTTAGAGGCAGGCATCTCTTCCCCAAGTCAGAGGCACTTCATCCTGCAAGTTAGAGGCAACTCATCCCCCAAGTTAGAGGCATCTCATCCCACAAGTTAGAGGCATCTCATCCCCCAAGTTAGAGGCATCTCAACCCTTAAGTTAGAGGCATCTCATCCCCCAAGTTAGAGGCATCTCATCCCCCAAGTTAGAGGCATCTCATTCCCCAAGTTAGAGGCACCTCATTCCCCCAAGTTAGTGGCATCTCATCCCCCAAGTTAGAGGCATCTCATTCCCCAAGTTAGAGGCATCTCATCCCCAAAGTTAGAGGCATCTCATCCCACAAGTTAGAGGCACCTCATCCACCAAGTTAAAGGCACCTCATCCCCCAAGTTAGAGGCATCTCATCCCACAAGTTAGAGGCACCTCAACCACCAAGTTAAAGGCACCTCATCCCCCAAGTTAGAGGCATCTCATCCCCAAATTTAGAGTCACCTTATCCCACAAGTTAGAGAGACCTCATCCACCAAGTTAGAGGCATCTCATACACCAGATAGAGGCACATCATCCCCCAAGTTAGAGGCATCTCATCCCCCAAGTTAGAGGCACCTCATCCCCCAAGTTAGAGGCACCTCATACCTTAAGTTAGAGGCATCTCATTCCTTAAGTTAGAAGCATTTCATCCATCAAGTTAGAAGCATTTCATCCATCATGTTAGAGTGATTTCATCCATCAAGTTAGAGGCATCTAATCTCTTATGTTAGAGGCATCTCATACTCCAAGTTAGAGGCATCTCATACCTTAAGTTAGAGGCATGTCATCTCTTGAGTTAGAGGCATCTAATCTCTTAAGTTAGAGGCATCTCATCCCTTAAGTTAGAGGCATCTCATCCCTTAAGTTAGAGGCATCTCATCCCCCAAAGTTAGAGGCATCTCATCCCTTAAGTTAGAGGCATCTCATCACCCAAGTTAGAGGCATCTCATACCTTAAGTTAGAGGCATCTAATCTCTTAACTTAGAGGCATCTCATACCTTAAGTTAGAGGCATCTAATCTCTTAAGTTAGAGGCATCTCATCCCTTAAGTTAGAGGCATCTCATCCCTTAAGTGGGTGTCCGGTTAGCGCAATCGATAGGCGGTTGGCTTACCACGGCAATAGCCGGGGTTCGTACCCTGGCGAGGACACCTGGGTTTTACTAATTCCCTAAAAATTAGTACCTCTGAAGTCGGAGTAAATCTGCCTGCATGGCGAGGGGCATCCTGTAACGGGATAAAACAGACTTTACACACAAAATTCAGTCCCACAAAATTGAGTTGGTGGGACTTTGTCAGAGGTCAAAGCTGACGAAAGCGAACGAACGAACGATCCCTTAAGTTAGAGGCATCTCATCCCTTAAGTTAGAGGCATCTCATCACCCAAGTTAGAGAGTCTTCTTCTACATACCTTCTTTTCTTTATTCACTTCTTCTACATACCTTCTTTTCTTTATTCACTTCTTCTACATACCTTCTTTTCTTTATTCTCTTCTTCTACATACCTTCTTTTCTTTATTCTCTTCTTCTACATACCTTCTTTTCTTTATTCTCTTCTTCTACATACCTTCTTTTCTTTATTCTCTTCTTCTACATACCTTCTTTTCTTTATTCACTTCTTCTACATATCTCTCTTTTCTTTATTCACTTCTACATATCTTCTTTTCTTTATTCACTTCTACATATCTCTCTTTTCTTTATTCACCTCTTCTACATACCTTCTTTTCTTTATTCTCTTCTTCTACATACCTTCTTTTCTTTATTCTCTTCTTCTACATACCTTCTTTTCTTTATTCACTTCTTTTACATACCTTCTTTTCTTTATTCACTTCTACATACCTTCTTTTCTTTATTCACTTCTTCTACATATCTTCTTTTCTTTATTTTCTTATTCAACATTTCATTAGTTTTCTAGAATTTTTACCTACTTCTGGTGAGGGATATTCATTCCAACTGAAACTGTGCCTTCTAGGTTATACTGGAGCACCTTTTGGCTGTGGATTCGGTGGGTTCTCCAAACAGAATTTTTTTTTGTAGGCAGTGATAGTGGATAATCCAGCTGTAACTTGGTGCTAGAAGTGTGGATATCAATGTTGTAAATGGTATGGGAAAAATCACATTTTGCATGGCATGGAATCGCACAACATTCATTCCAGGAAGGCAAATAATGTGCTTCTTGTTTTTATATAAGTTGCTCAAGATTGGTTCTATTCAAGTTATTTCTCTAACAGTCTTATTCTAATCATTCCAGCTGCTTTTCACAAAATCTCATTTCATACATTTGAAACATTACATATATTTATATATATATATATAATTGATTTAACTGAAGCTCATTACTACAATGAGGGGAAAAAAAGTATAATAAACAAATGTGAGTGTAATTATTTACAGTGCATTAGTTACACACTGACTTCATGATACAAGTATGCTAGTCCCCTGACAGACATGGTCCATCCAATATTGTTTTCTTCTTATTCTGCAATCATGATTCATTCAGACTAGGATTCCGGACTCTTTTAATGAAGGTTGATGTTTGTTTCAGTGATATGGCTGCTCTGTAGAGTTTCTCTTCCTTGGAGGTGGGCATAGGCGACCTGTTGACCTCCTTAGGTCTGTGTCTACTGGGGGCAATCCTGTAGAACATGTTTTGTTGTCATGCCATCCAGGGTACAGTGGCATTGGCTGGTTGTTCCTATTTTGAGTTTAGTGATCCTCAACACTGTTTTAACAATCATTAACTGGCTCATTGATTTAGAAGAGGTAGCAGCAGCAATATTGAGCATACCTCCAAATTATCAGGCATTATGTAGATCGCTGTTGTTAAAGCTGATATCACAGCATGCTTGGCTAACTATAGGTAGTCAGTCACTGTCAGTAGATTTAAAATGTTACTCATACTAGAAATCCAGGAGAAATACATTTTACAGGATATATGTTTTTGCATTGTGAGGCTGAAGGAGCTTAAGCCCATACAGCATATTATATGTAGAGACTGCAACTTGAAATATAACATATCATATTGTTTTCCTGTCATAAAAGTTCATGAGAAATTGCACATAAGATCATGTGTGCATTTAAGATGCACTCACCAAAATGTAATTAAAATCCTTATTTTTCAGCTAAACAATGCACACATTAAATGGGCTGTCAGTTTACTAATTACATTAATCTTTTGTCTTGTGAAATCTTATATAAATGATACATTTAACTTATATTAACCCCAGATTATGAAACTGTCATTAAAAAAATTACAGCTTTAAAACACAAATTCTTCAAAATTTGACATTTTGCAGTGGCCAAACATTAACCCCCCCCCCCCCCCCCCCCCCCCCCCACCGTGTACCTCCCTAATTACCACTTCCTGTGACCACTGAGTGTTGAATTTGTTTGCATTGTTGTTGGATTTTTTCTTTTGGATTTGTTTCTTGAGATACAATCTCTTACAGTTTGAAAAAAAATTTTCGAATTTTCGAGAATTGGTCGATTTTCCTTTTCTTTTTTCTGCTGTGACCAGGGAAATTTCTTCGGTCGATGGCTGACATCAAACAACCTTTTGTAACTCTGGAAATGCACTGAATGAGGTAGCTGAACATACTGATGGACTTAAGGCGTCCATACCAACAGACATTATAACATGTCTGCCTGTTGCGGTCAAATTCAAACCATAAATCAACCTGTTACAGGAAATCAGAGTTCCCTGTGTCTCTCCTAGTGTAAACACACAGATGTGTGTCAAAAAGTTTGAAAAAAAAAACCACTATTTTTAGAGCTCCTAATGTTATAATTAAGTGGCAGTAATTTCTGTGTGCCGAACATACTGTGTAAGCCTTAGAGGCAATGCAGCAGGAGGTCGACGCCTGGGAGTCATGACCCAGGCGGGCCCACCTCCCCTAGAGTGAAAAGAAGCCAAAGGGCCGAAACACTTGCTCGACAGGGTCTTCTTCTGATGTCAGATTGCTTCCTGCTGCGAAGCTCTGTACAAAGAGTTTTCTACTACTAAGTGACAGTAATTTTTGCTATGGTATCATAAACATGTTAGTCACAGACAGGTATCACAATATAGGGGATAATCTTTTCTTGTCTTATGAAACCTTATGTAAATGATACATTTAGCAATCTCACATGGAAGATGTTCTTACAGGGAGCATAACAACTTTTAAGCCACCGCCCACTTTCAGAAACTCAAACAATAGCAAAATTGAAAAAACACAAATCAAATATTGGTTCAAATGTCAACATATTAAAAAAAACAATGCCAAAACCAATAGTAAAATCAATACAATATAAGAAGCTACAAAAGAAAAAAAAACAATAAAATATTTTTAATAGGTCAGATCAGAGCAATAAAATTTGTACTGAATTTAGCAGGCCAGGTAATGATAATAAATATTTTAGTGAATTTAGCAGGCCAGGTAATGATAATAAATATTTTAGTGAATTTAGTGGGCCTGATCATAATAATAAAGATTTTCAGTGAATTTAGTGGGCCAAATGATGATAATTAAAGTATCTCTTAATTTACCTATATTTAGTCAAAACAATTAGTATGTACCATTCAAACAGGGCAAATTTTTCAATAATACAGTCGAACCTGTCTAAGGCGACCATTCACGGGACTTTCAAAAACTGGTCCCATAGGACAGGTGGTCCTGCCTCACAGGCTTCACATAATAAATAGAGCGATAAAAAAAATTTTATCCTAAGCACTATGAAAACTAACCTGCAAATCAGCGTAATCCATGAGTAGAACATAGTGCACATGTCGGTCTACAATAGCCACTGGTTGGACACTTTTCATAAAACACGATAGTTAAACACACAAAAATAAAACACACATACACAGATTCTACTTATACTGTACATGTATCACTTTTGACTTGAAAAAAAATCCAATATGGTAGTCTGTTGTTTGACAGATGAAATAAACGATAAGTTCAATTTTTCTCTCAAGTCCATGATAACGTCTAGTATGTCAGATCTCCCGTTTGTTATTGAATAGGTGCGCTTTTGACACTGGCCATTTCCTATATTGTGTGTAACACTTTTAAAATCCACAAAAATAATTCACTGAGATACTGTACATGTACGTGAATACACTCTAAGCGGGCAATGACTAATTCTTTAGTTAATTCCTGTAATTTATACGGGCCACGCAATGGTCTACTCTGGTCTAGACGGAACCGCGAAGTGATGTCACTTCACGAATCATAGATCTGTGTCTGCCGTGTTTCTCACACCAGTATTGACTGATAAACGTAACACGTCCCACTGTAATCTGGGACTCACTAAATACGGGAAAACTTCGACACCTGTAGACACCTGTGTCGATCGTTTATGGCTCCCAGCGAGACGGAGAAGGACTGGCTGGTCAGTGTATCATTATCTCGGATTACCCGCGTGTCGTAAACGGGATAAATAACATTGGCGGCGGTTAATTAGCCTGGTCTCTGGTCGCGTCATACGGTGAGCGCCGTAGTCAGTGTTAGCATATAGTAAAAAACTCGGGGAAATTGTAGACCCGGTCCTATAACCAGGGAAACGCTTTAAACAGGTGGTCCTAAGACCAGGTTCGACTGTATTATATACATTTTTCATAAGTTTAAAAAAAAAAAGACTTTATCTTTTGAGAAAATTATAATTTATCATAAATAAAATAATCTAAATAATTTTTTTTAGCTGAAAGAAAAAAATACATTAACATGCTTAAATTACTGGAATTTTACAATTTAAAATGTACGTGATGGTGAAGAGTTATCTGTCCATAACTGTTGGTTGGTAGATTATTGATGAAACAGGCAGTATGTCCTCGTCTTTTGTGCTGCTAAGATGAATACAGATTTTTCCTCAAGCCAGGTCTGGAACTATAAGTGGAAAGCAATTTCAACATGAAACGTAAGTTGGCACAAGTGCCAAAACACTGTGTAACCAGCACAGCGGTATAAGTTGGCACAAGTGCCAACAAACTGTAACCAAGGTTGGGAACATAAGTTGGCACAAGTGCCAACAAACTGTAACCAAGGTTGGGAACATAAGTTGGCACAAGTGCCAACAAACTGTAACCAAGATAGGGAACATAATTTGGCACAAGTGCCAACAAATTGTAACCAAGGTAGAGAATATAAGTTGGCACAAGTGCCAACAAACTGTAACCAAGGAAGAGAACATAAGTTGGCACAAGTGCCAACAAACTGTAACCAAGTTAAGGTTTTCATGCTTACCCCATGTCACAAAGTTTGCTGGATATGTCTACTTCTCTCAACCTTGCTGCACATAATTCAAAGGTTTAAGATAAATGAATCATCACATGCTGAGTGAGCCTAGATGAAGTTATGATTGGTTGCACCCACAATGATATGCTGCCACTACAGCCCTGTGTTGGTAAGTAAGGTCTGGTTCTTTGCCAAAAACAGACGCTCATGCATTTTGACTAATATACAAAGATATATACATATGGCAGTCATCATGTTTTGGTCATGTAGTAAGAAGAGAACAACTGGAATATATTGTAACAACTGGGAAAATTGAGGGACGAAGAGATAGAGGGAAGCAAAGAGAAAAAATACCAGACAGATTAAGAGAATGGCTTGGCAGAAAGTCAACAATAGAAATGATAAATAACAGTCGAGATTGAAAGTTGTGGAGAGACATGATCACCTACGCCAGTACTTGATTGATTGATTGATATACACATGGATAATTGTCAGGGTTTTAAGAACAAAACCTGATTATGTTAGTAATGAAAATCCTAATTTATACTGTAGAATGGAGTCTAATTATAAATGCAGTATGAGACAATTAAGGGCTATGCATTAAATACAATGTTTATTTTACAAAACAAACCTGACATAAAATTGAATGCAAATTGATATATGAATGACAAACACTAAACAGAGAAAATATTTCTACATGTTACACACTACCTTTAGGGCCTTTATTCCTAACAGACTATTGTCTAATTATAATGGTCTTGTACATAACAAAATATGCACAACATACCAATACCATTTACAACAAGAACATTTTGGTGAATCTTCCCTTCACAAGGAGTCTGCTGATGGTTAATTATATCTTACAACTGTCTTTCCTTTCACAAGGAGTCTGCTGATGGTTAATGAAATCTTACAACTTTCTTTCCCTTTACAAGAGTTTGCTGACGGTTAAATATATCTTACAACTGTCTTTTCCTTTCACAAGGAGTTCACTGATGGTTAATTATGTCTTACAACTGTCTTTCCCTCACAAGGAGTCTGCTGAGGTTTAATGATATCTTACAACTGTCTTTCCTTTCACAAGGAGTCTGCTGATGGTTAATTATGTCTTACAACTGTCTTTCCTTTCACAAGGAGTCTATTGGTGGTTAATTATGTCTTACAACTGTCTTTCCTTTCACAAGGAGTCTACTGGTGGTTAATTATGTCTTACAACTGTCTTTCCTTTCACAAGGAGTCTGCTGATGGTTAATTAAATCTTACAACTTTCTTTCCCTTCACAAGAGTTTGCTGACGGTTAATTATGTCTTACAACTGTCTTTTCCTTCACATGGAGTCTGCTGATGGTTAATGTCTTACAACTGTCTTTCCCTTCACAAGGAGTCTACTGATGGTTAATTATGTCTTACAACTGTCTTTTCCTTCAGAAGGAGTCCACTGATGGTTAATTATGTCTTACAACCGTCTTTCCTTTCACAAGGAGTCCACTGACGGTTAATTATGTTTTACAACTGTTTTTTCCTTCACAAGGAGTTTGCTGATGGTTAAATATATCTTACAACTGTCTTTCCCTTCAGGACCAAGGAGTCAACACATGCTTAATCACTTCTTACCTGACATTGACAAAGCAAGTCATAACTGCAGCTAGCCAGAATTACTCATCTTTTTATAACTATAATGTGGTCAATACCAAGCTTAGAAATCTGCATATGGCTGACCGGGTCCTGGGAATTCAAGTTACGCTCCTTGCACTATTTAGATAATTCAAGTAACACATGTTGCACTGTTTCAATAAATCAAGCAATACACGTTGCACTATTTAAATAATTCAAGAAATATATGTTGCACTATTTCAAACAGGAATGAACAATTCCAGTAAATTTTGTTTCAGAGACAGCAGCTGATTTGAATTGCCTGTTCCAAGAAATCTGAATCCACATTTAGCTGACCTTTCATTCAGAAAACTAATATCAACCATTTCACTTATATTAAAATTATCATATTTATCAAATATATTAAAAGTTGACTAAATTATAGCATCCTTTGTTGATGGACTATCAGTGAGAAATAACAGAAAGTGAAGAAGATAGCCAAAATTGACATGTGAATCAATTAGATACTTGCAACAATAGTTTTTGACGAATCACAGGAAACAGCCTGCGAGACAAGATCAGAAATGAAGAACAAAAAAAAGCTAGAAATAACCCCTGCCATAGAATATATCAAGAAACAACAATCAATTGGTTTGGCCATATGACAAGGCAGAAAGATCAAAACACAACACAATGAGCCTTCAAGAAATGTTGCGAGAACACCAGACCCAAGGGCAGACCACGAAAAAGATGGTTTGACGGAATATTAGAATCACTAGGAAACATAACAGCATCAAAGGCGAACAGAAGAGCAAAAGACCACAAATTGCTGAAGACCCCTCAGTTCTGAAAGGCAGATGAGGAAGAAAAGAAGAAGAATAGTCTTTTTCCTCATGTTATGTTAAGCTCCAACGCAAGCAAAAAGTAGACAGATTCATTAAAAAAAAAGAGAACACACGGTGAAAGGGAAAAAAAAATAACATTTCATAGGGGAGCTGCAAAATCCAGTCCACTATGACTGATGGAGGCAACTGCTACTATTATTTAAATGTTGTCTCACCATGTCTAATGGTAGCCTAGTCTTCATCCATAATTATGCAGTTATTTATGCACCAGTTTCAGAAGTCAACATTTCATCTGCTTGACCATGAACACCTTCATTTATTGCCCATATTGTACCAGTTACACAGACCTTACTCCACCTCCCAGTGGTGCTCCTGGAAACAGACTATCCAATCTGACCAAGTGAATAGGAATTGAAGAAGAAAGACAACCCAATTCTCCAAAATCCCATGATGGAGTCTGATGTGTTGGTCCAGAAGGTGCAAATAAACCACACACAATGCATATATTACACATATCCTTTAAAGGGTGGATGGCAAAGAGGTCTACTCATTTCTCTAGCAGGCAAAGGGTGAATGAAAGAAAGAAAGAAGCATTTATTACAAGTTCAGCATTTACCATCACTCACATGAATCAACATTACAACTCCAATTCAAACCAAGTATTTACAATTCAAGTAACTGATTTTTTTCAGTAAAATTATCTGCACATATGCCGCATCACTTTAACCTTCACAATTCACATAACTCAATTTGTGTCAGCAAAGTATTACTTGTAGTAAACCATGCAATCATTTGAAAAGAATTACTTTTTTTAAAGCAGTAAAATTAACTGTGCTCAGTATAAATGTTTTATCGATAAAGGGGTGAAAAATACAAACATAATGTCCCTTTTTAAATAACAATTGATTTAAATGTACAGTGACATCCCCTTCCCATAGAAGACTAATTATTTATCTTAATTTATGTACAGGAAGTTTTAAAGTTCGTTTTTTTTTTCAAAATAAATATAGAAATAGATAATTAGGTTAAATACATATAACACAGTGCTTTAATATAAATAGGAAGTCAGTACTGATTGAGGCATACCTTAATTCTAAGTGCAGAAAAAATGTGAACTTAATTATGCACCCTAATAAAAAATGGCTGGCATCACCTTTAAGTGAAAGAAAACAAAAGATGCAATACCCTTTCACAATGATTTACAATTTAATCAGAAAATATATTTTTTATGCTACTTAGATTTTAGTAAAGAAATGAAGATGTGATCGTATACACTTTGATGTACAAGTCATTCGCTCTTTTATTTGTATTCTTTGAAAATAAAAGCAAAATTGAATTTGTTCATAAACCAAATGTACAGAAATAACCAAATTTTAATCATCTAAAATGAGTATCTTATTAACACTGAAGTTTAGCTGCAACGAATTTCAGTCTCTTGCCATTTGCTTCATTGTGACCTTTTAACAGGCTGATTTATCACGTCCATGTATGCTTTTTCCTCTCTTTTCTGTTTTTCATATTGCTCCATTTTAAGTTCCAAACATTAAGTAGAATGCTTACAAACTATGATCTTTCATATTAATAAAACATATATGATGCAACAAACTATTACTGCTACCATTTTTATATAGATCTTGTCAAAAACACAACACTTTTATCTTTCTTGTTCAAAACATCACTTCACATCCTATTTGGGTTCCTTAGTAACAATCTGTGTCAGAATGGCTAGAAGAGGATTGCTGTAGTTCCCTCAGAGCTGGGGTTACTGGTACAGAAAATCTAGAACAGACAAGATACACCACCTTCAGCAGAGCCCAGTAAATCAAGGAAACCATTGCAGGTTGCCACATCACCATGTTGCGTCTAAGAGCTAATTGGAACTTCAGTCCTGTTGTACTAGATCAACATCAACATCCTTTCAACTTGAGAGGATGAAATAAATTATTTGAAATGCAAATTTTATTTTTCATTCTAGAGAGAGTGCAGTTTTTTTTTTTTAAAACCCTATGCCCATATAAGCAGTGATCTCTGTAATGTGTGCCATTTTGGCATGCAAGGTTTCTGTTTTTGAGATTGTGGTCCTGCCCTATGTGCCGTCTTCGGCTCAAAAGGACAATAGACAGATAGATAGATATGCCTGTATACAAACATCACCATCTGGGCGTGTAGCCTTTACATTCCCAGCACCCTCAGTAAACTACGTGGCAGGAAAAGTACTCAGATAATGCTGTAATAGATATTTGTTTTCCTTCTTTGGCCTTGAAGATGAATACTTCAATGATTAATCTTTCAGTTACAATTAAAGTAAAATTAAACCACAAGTAAAGTAATTGCAAATATGTAAAACACAATGATGTACATGCTAGTTTAAATACATGATGGCATCTTATTACTGTTGTCCCCTTCTATAGCCACCTATCATAGCTGGTCCCATAGGAGGGGGACCAGAAAGTCCTTGATTCTGAACAGAAGGCAAATTGGAAAAGTCTGGAGCTACATAAGGTGACTTCCTGACCCCAAGCTGTGTTTGTGATGACTGAGGTAGCTGTGGGCTGTACATGTGAGGAGGTGGTCCCACCTGTGGCTGTGAAGGTGGGGCAATGAAAGATGACTGTGGGCTTTGGATGTTGCTAGCAGGGGGCTGAAATGAGGCTGGAGGTGTCTGGTAAGAGCCTGATACATGAATTGATCCAGCTGTAGGAAGAGGCCCCACAGCGCTTGTTGCCAGTGGTGGTGGCTGTATATATCTAGGTGGTACTGATGATTCTCTTGATGTCTTCACATTGTCAACTCCAGGCATTACAGGACGGAATCCAAGGGGTGAATAAATCTCCTTCAGCAACAAGAGAGCTGTATCTTCTGATTCCCTGCAATGAGAAGATAACGCTCGTCAACTGCTGATCTACAAATTTTAGATTGTGGATGCATCAATATTTTAACTCTTATATGACACAATTAGCCTTTTGCATTTGTTCATGATTTTGGCCTGCAGTATTCTCTTCATGTCTTATTTGTTTTTATGTCTGTATATATTTTTCATTGGTACATGGTCATGGCTTGTGTCTATTTACTTGTGGATTTCAGAATGAGACCATTTCTAGAATTGCTTTTACATATTTTCTTAATGTATGCCCTAATTTGTGTCATCTTCTATTCAACTCAACAATCACTGGAGTCTGTTTACTTACTTCCATATTAATGATCTTATTGTAACCTCTCACTCCCTATATTTTGTAAATAAATTTACTTTATTTCAGTTTGTACTTTCTTAAATGTGGACTTTTTTACTTGAATGCTCTTAAAACAGGCAATTTTATTTGGGCACAGCAGATGTTAAGTCAGACAAATATAACAAATAAAAACATTATCTGCTACCAAACAAAATTATATTATGGTCATGGTTTCTGGTTTTTGTGTGTGTGTGTTAATTTTCATATTTTGATCCTTGCATAGTTCATTTAATTCATTCAAATGTTGTCGTAGTTCCTGTTATGTTCCTGTAAGTGTTTGATTGTTGGCAAAAAGGCAGAAAGTAAAGAAGATTACATTTTTTTAATCTCAAGTGATGAATTGATGTGCCATTGCAGTCCCAGCATTAAGAGTGAACACAGAATCTGTTATGACTAAATAGTCCTATTCTGGAACAGAACATACGTAGTCGTATATTAAGAAGGATGATGGTATTTTTGCTGCATCTTTACTCTTGCATCTTCTATTTTCTTGCCATTTGTTTTGTCTCTTTTCATCTCTTATCTTTATGTCACTCTTTACCAATGTACACTGATTCCATCTTTACCACTTGTTTCCATACTTTTGTTGTCAATACTGAGCCGCTTCATGTTGCAAAAGCAGGCATTTTTAAAATAGAATGCTGGTCAGCTAAAAGGCCATATGCTGAACACCAGCTTGCTATACAGAATATTTTTTGGGAAATTTGCTATCCTCCAAATGGTTGACATATCTCAACCACCTGAAACAATGTTGACTTAGCAGGACATATATGGTGTTCATGTTTGCTACCTAAAGTACAGCAATATTGGATATACTATCTTGTCATCTGATGTGTTAAAATGATGTTCCTGATGAGTTATTATGTTGTCCATGCTTCCCCTTCTAGCTTGTCATAAAAGACAACTAGAAGGTTGTGATGAGACTCCCATATTCATCCTGTAAAAGAATAATCTTCCTTAACAAAACCTGAATGCACTGGGACATAAAGTGCAGATGTTGCAGCTTAGCTGTAAATGGCAAACAAGCGCATCTCATTAACAGATAACAACAAAGAAAAGAAGCAAATTTGGCCTGAAAAACAAATGGTCTTACCAGTAGCATGAGTGTGAGGCTAGAGCAAACAAATAATCATTGAAACTTTCAAGTGGTCCTTCTTGTAGCACATAGTCCACTCTCTGACCTTCATTCAGCTGTCCCATGTTAATGTCTTCTTCCGCCATTGATGAAATTGCTATGGGTTTAAAAAAAAAAAAAGAACAATCAGGAAACAAACAGGACCAGACTTTCACCTTGAGGTATGCAACTATTATACTTTGAAACCCGTGCCCTTCTTGTCCAGAGGCAGACGTCTCAACTCTAAACTACTCTAAGCCCCTATTTGAATCACTAATATAAATCACAAAGGATTGAGAAAACAGAATGACTTACCAAAAGAATAAAAGTGGCAACACCTATGGCCATATGTTCACCTTTGACCATGATCTATTTGTGGTAGGGAATTTCATGCAAGAATTGGACAGTCAATTATGTACACACAAAAGAGATGTACCAACACTTGCCTGAAGCTGTTTTGTGTGACGAATGGCTAGTAGAGATTTTAAAATGCTCATTAAAACTGTCATCCATTGATAAAGAAATATTCTTGCACATGTTAAATGAAAATATACATTCATTGTAAAGAACAAATCCAATTCACTCACAAGCACCATCATCTTCTGACTGTTGAGCAATGTGTGACATCATCTTGTCCATCTCTGACTGGACCTCATTTTCCATGGTACTGCTTTTAGAATCAGCTCTGTGAGCACGTGCAAATTCATTAATAGTGTTCCATGTACTCTTGAAGGAATCTATTATTTTTTGCTTGATGTCTGTGCCATATCTCGATACTGCCTCTTTGAATTCTGTAAATGGACAAATTTAATAAATTTCGGTCAAAATGAGTGAAATAAATAACCAGTATGGATTTTGAAGCTTGATGTTATCCTAAGAATTCATGACCACAGACTCTCCCCCCCCCCCTTCTCCACCAAAATCATTTACAAATTAATAATTGTTATATTTTAAACGTTTCATTAACAAAGGCATTTTTATGATAGTGGCTTGTTAAACCTCTAATCAACGGTTCTATGATACAGAATGTGTAAATTAGCAGTAGATATTAGTGATCAAGCCCTCATGTGGGAAACAACAGGTAAGAGGAAAAGAGGCCGACCCAGACCCAGAGAGACCCTGAGAAGAACATTGATCAGAGAGGCAAGAGCAGCAGGAATCGGCTACCTCAATGAGATAGAGTTGCTTGCACAGAACAAAAACAAATGATAAGATTTGATAAAAGATCTTTACAAGGGTTGAAAACTGCTGGAATAAAATTTTAGATAAGAGGAAGAGTATCTGGGTCTATGCTCTATGGGCCGGCTACGGCTCGAAAGATCAATAGATAGCTAGATATTTTCAACATTTTTATAAGACTGCAAAACAATCATTTCTACAATATCTTAATTTTCAGCAAAATAACCATTGCACTCTCAAACCCACCTAAATGAAGCCTTTTTCTGCCCTTATAGTGAGGGATCTGCACAGGTTTAAGAACAGCAGCATTTGGTCTAATCAAAGGCTCCAGTCTGTACGCCTTATTGAGGAAAAAGAGAATAAAAATCACATTAACTCTGAAAAAATGTTTCATGACAGAAAACAGTAATAAGTTTTCCTGTATATGAGAAAATACATCTGAGCTACACTTAATGTGTCAAGTCATTTTAACATACAACACAAGTCTTCTCTGTCATTCAACTACCTTCAAGGCATTGCTGTCTATGCAATGTCTTATACTTATGTCAAATATATAGCTATTTTCAACCTATATAAATAAAAAATCTATAATTATGTCAAATATATAGCTTTTTTCAACCTTTATAATTAAAAAATCTATAATTATGTCAAATATATAGCTTTTTTCAACCTTTATAATTAAAAAATCTATAATTATGCCAAATATATAGCTTTTTTTCAACCTTTATAATTTAAAAAATCTATCATTCATATAACTCAAACTAGTAACCAAATACTGAACCTGTTAAACTAAAAATGTTCTTTCTTCAATCACACCCAAACTACTTATCATCGTTGTCCTTAAAAAGACTAATGGTCATAGTTGTGTTGTGGTTTTAAAGCAAGCTGTGATATCTGCACCTATTGGCCCGGCACATCCAACTTCAGCACTGCAATTTAGGTACTGAATTGCCTTTCCTTTTGGCAAGATCATCTGTGGTGGGAATTAAACCTGTGCCCTTCTTGTTCAGAGGCTGACGTCTTCACTCTAAACCACGAAGCCTCTATTTGAAGCACTAGCGTAAATCACTTCTCTTTCTTCATATTTGCTTTAGCCAGACTAGTTTGTTTCCAGGTCCACCAAGTGAAGTTTGAGTAGGATGATGATCAGATATAGCTCACCGATCCTGTTGCAGTCAGTCAGCTATGAGTCATTAACTACTTTCAGCCCAGATGCTGTTAGACATCTTGGGTCTATTAATAAATTAATTTTAAAAATGTTACTTACCATTGGGTCAAACTTTTATTGATGGCCATGATGGAGGAAGAAAGAAAAAGAGAAAACAGTAACTAGCACATTACAAAAATAATGACATACGTTGTTTTTAGGTTAATTATGAAGGGTGAACAAAATGTATATAGTAGTAATGTAGTTTTTATGAGATTATGTGTCATTCTTAACATTACTCACAATTAATTTACAGATAATTGTTTCTATATGCCCTTGCTATGTTTTCTGACTTTCAAAAATCTGATTTCAATAATTCCTTTATTTCTTCTAGATGTTTATAGTTAAGTCATTTGATTATGACACAAATATTTATAAAACTCACTAACAGATAAAAATCAATAATTTGATTGAGTACTTTAACAACTACAGGACAAACCAAAACAGAATGAAAGAAATAATAAAAATAAATTATGAATATGATTGTAAACGTTTGTCAATGTTCTTATGTACACAAGTTAAACTCCTTGCTAATATTTTCTATCCATGATTACTTCTAAATACCTTATTGTTATAGTTATTCAAAGGCCTCGGTATCACTGCAAACGAACGAAAATCCATAATTGCTCAACCACCCGTGCCAGTGGAATGATCCAAATTAATATCTCATCAAATATCCAAAAAAAGATAGGCAGCTGCAGTCACCATTGTAGCATATACAGCACATGCCAAAAGACATAAGGCATTTAGCAGTGAACGCAACTGAACTATCCTTTGTCTAAATATTGTCTTCTACTTTAGTGCAGGGGCCATCAACTAGAATTTTCCTATCCTTTCTGCTCTTCTACTTTTCTCCAGATGCAGTTTATCTTTGTGATGTCTGTCTAAAAGTTTCATCTCCATAAGTTTCTAGATCTTCCCTCTTTTGTTGTAGGTTTCTGATGACAGCTTGTTTGGTAATCATTGTAGCTGGTTTTTGAAGTATATATGATTAAATCCTAACCTTCCCCATACACTTTTATTGAGAATTTCTTCCACAGCAGGTTGATTTGTTCTTTGCAACAGTTCATATCTAACAATGGTGGTGATCTGATATGTAGTATCCTTCTAGCAAGTATTAATAAATGTCTGCAATTTCTAATATTCAAAACTGTGAATTTACCTGCCATAATTCAAGTACTCACTTATACATTTACAGGTTACATAGTACTTAAAGAATATAAATAAAACATATAACATAATCAAAACAATGTTATAGAATCATCTATTTTCTGTGATCTGTTAAATCAGTATGAACACCTGTATGTAAAAAAAAAAAAACTATCATTATGGCATTTATAACATTTCTGGTATCTGCCAGGGGAACTATAGGGCAAGAGAATAAGGCTGAATGTTCGGTGCATCAGTTATGAGGTACTCCGTTCAGAGTTTTTATTCCGCCCCTGATAGAAACAACTTTATGACCCTAACATGATGCAACCCACGTTCTCCCAATTTGGAGAACAAGCAGTTATCTATTTGGCCAACCACTCCCCAAATGTTTGTATACTGAAAGTTAACGTAATGCACATGGTACTCTTTCAATATTACAATGTACAAAATAGTGTGAATATTTGTCAAAAGTTGATTGGGTTACACAAAATATTTTAACCAACTGAAAACAAGCTTATGCAGACTTACAGGGTGAAATATGTTGTAGACCCTGGAACAAGTAGGTAGCTGGAAGAGTTCCCCCAACTTCTGCACATCCCGTAAGGATAATAGTACAGCAATAGGTGAGCCTAGAGCAAACAGAGCAGTTGGGCTAAAATCTAGTTGAGGGTAATTTATCTTTAACTGGCCAGCTCCAAATTCACCCTGTATGTATTTGGCAACAACATACTGTCCATGCCCACTGTGAAGAAGTGTATTTGAGTTATTCAAGGTACAAAGATTGCATATGTACATAATACATGCACATGTTCTACATATAAAGCACACTCGCATGTGCCAAGAACACATGTAAACTTTAACAGTAAAATACCAAATTGGGTCACAAGGTGTCAGTGTCCATGTTTTCCATGACCATAAGTTCATGATGGTTTGTAATCAGGCTGCCCAACTTAGAAATCCTTCTATATCATACACATTTACTTTAACATTATGTCATTCTTTATATGCTACTCTTTAGAAATATTGAATTTTTCCTTTGTTAATATGCCTACATTTTCTGACAGGACAGAGTCCAACTTGTACTTAGAAGATGGTTATAAAAAAAGTGGACAGCAGATGGATTAAAAAAAAAACAAATAAGATAATGCCACTAAATTTAAGAAACTCTAGACTGGTCTGAATAGAGAACCCGGAGCATGCGAAAGTGAACACATTCATCTACTAGGGAAGCACAGTATCACTTGATGGTAAGGGAGGAAGAACTTTTGTCAATCTAGACATTTGGAAATCTGCACAAAGCAGAACAAGTACCTAGCTATGTATATGTGAGTTCTGAGAAAGAACTTTGTGAGCTTCTATATGGATATCAATATAATAGAGAGCAACAAAATATAAATCAACAAGACTGCCATAATTCATAGATTTCATTGTTTCTTCTGACTAAGAAGAATTCTCAGTCTTAAACAAAATAAGCAGCTGAAAACAGCTCAAGAGATCAAAACAAAGACTGAACATAATGACATCAAGCAGACATTGAAGCTGGTCAAGTCATGTGATAAGAAAAGACTCAGAGGTAATTAGAAGAATTGCCATGCATTGGACTTGTTTTTGAAGGAAAAAGGGAGTGGATCCAACCAAGGACAGCCTAATGGAGAGATTAATAAAAACACAGTAGGGGCAGATTTGGGGCACCCTGAAAAGAATAGATATGGAGCATGTAACATTGAGAAAATGTCTTTGTTGTCCTACAGGAAGCCAAAAAGTACATCAGCCACTGACTGCTTTGTCAGTCTGTGTCCAACTTCCAAAGTAAAGAAGACAGATGAGGTTCTTCATAATTTGCTCCTTATATACTGCACACTTCTGTAATAGTAATTCAGTTAAGGTCACAATTACATAAAGTTACTATGTTTTAACATATGGTACTTTAGTCATTGCTCTCTGTTGTGCTAAGTCAGATGTGTTGGGCTGAAAGGTGAAATATCACAGTTATACCGCAATTCACAACACAAAGCAGACGTCCTTTTAAGGGAAAATGACAAAGAACTGTACTCCTTCAGTCATCGGGCAAACGCAAGCAAGCATTGCTCTCTGTGTTGAATGAATAATAGCACAACATTTTTTTTCCTTTACGGCTAATTTTTACAAATAAATTCATTACATGATGACTGTATCAAATATCTGATACATTGCTTGCAATCTCTACTAAATGTATGGTGTTATTTGTTCTTTGAGACACATTAACTTACTCATCATTAGAAGCATCACTTTTAGCAACAGCTGCAGCTCTTGCTTCTCTCTCAATCTTTTCTTTCTCTTCTTTTTTCTTCTTTTCTGCTCGCTCTTTTGCCAGTTCCTGAGGAAGTGATTATTAAAGTGAAGTTTTCAAAACTTTTAACAAAAATAATTATTATTCTATCATTCTTTAAAAAAAATTATTATTATTCTATCCTTCACAGACAACCATAGTTGTGAGTTCAAATGGTGGGTGAGTTTTAATTTGTACATTCAGGTTTGAAATGGGAAAAGAAACAGGTACTGAGGTATTTGCAGTTATATAGGATTCTCACTTCCATGAGTCAGAAGATTCAAAATTGATAACTAAGTCAAGAGCAGGTGATATATAGAGGTCTAATCTTTTTAGATCCATGAGGATCTTCTCAGCTGGACATCCAGGAGATAATGACAATGGAACTGACAGGCTGATTTCAAATTCACCTATTGTTGAGGCAATGATTAAGAAGAAAGTAAGTGCTTTATGATCAATGATTGTTATTTGTATGGGTGCTGCCATCATTTTGGGAGAAATTTTAATGTAGATGGGAGTAAATGAAGGGAAATAAAGTAACAAAGTTGCTATACTAATCTTCATTTTACTAATTATCTGTGATGCTTCTTCTGCATTATATGATTATAGATGTTTTAAAAAATCCTAACATTACAGCATTATCCAATTTCTGGGGTGTCTGGGAAAAGGTATAGGACCAAAGAATAAAGGCTACTTGTCCAGTGCAGTCACCACAAGGAGTTCGAGTCTGAGGTTTTTATTTCACCCCCAATCAATTCAGCCACCCACTCTCTGACCATAGAGTAATTTATCAAATGTGTCTACAAGAATAATGATTCTATATTTGCATGCTGAAGTTGAATGTACTAAAATGCAAAGTGCAAATACCTTTTTCGTTTTCTCTTCTTTCAAGAATCCTAAAAGTTTTTTCCTTGGACCCATGGGAATACCAATGTCCTTGAGATCATTTTCACTGCACATTATCTGCAAAATACAAAGTCTCACTAGTAAAATGATAAAAGTTGAAATTCATACTAGGATGACTTTCTCTAGTTTTGTCAAGGAAAAGCACAAATCTGATTAGCATATTTCTTGATGGTATATACTTTCATCTTGTCTATAATGCTGGATTGCTAATTAATGACATAAATAATCATCCTCATTCCATTCAAGACAGACTCCTACATGCACAACTCCTATCAACAGAGGAGACAATGTATGTATGCTGAAGGTTTCTGCACACATACTCTAAATTTATCATCAGTATTGCAGAGAACTGTGAGAAGAATTGAGAAGGAAGTTGTAGGAAGAAAAGACCAAAGAATGAACAAGTCATGGTTTTGCCAACTCTCAGTTGTCATCTTCTTCAGCAATCAGCTATTGTTATGCATTTAGACAGCTTGGGTCATGAACAAGATGAGATGGTGCATTTGAGGTCATCACCAGTTTTCCATGGCTTGTCACATAGGGTTGTTTCTGTGGGTCATATTTGTGTTCCTAGGGTGTTTACAGTGCTGCAGTCCTGTAGTGTATGTTCTGGAGTTTGTCCTATCTTGTGTAGATGTGCTCGGAGGCTACAATGATCTGTTCTGAGTCTGAATATGTTCCTCTGCTAAGTTTGTTTAGGCTGTCATGTTCTGGGCTCATATTTTCCATGCAATTCCCTCCATTCTGTTTTTCTAGCTTGCTTAATGATTGCTTTTATTTCTTTGAGACTCTGAGGTTGGTTGAACTCTTGAAGGCTTCCACCTGCTTTTGAGAGTTCATCATTTTTCATTTCTCATTTCCAGGGATGTCACAATGTGCTGGCATCCACTGCAAGACTAGTTCTGTCACTCATCTGTCACTATGTGGAAATTGCTGTACTCCAATGATCCCCAGCAGTTAGATGAAGAGTAAATATGCCACACATACCAGCAAATAAGTGAAGTCAAACTTTCTTTGAAAGGAACCATTCAATACTACATTAGATTAATGCTATATTAGATTTTAAAATAGGACACGCATAATTACTATATGTAAAGTTATATGCAGATTTATATGTACATAAATATTCTTAAACAAATTTGTATGCATACCAGTGAGTCAACATCTATTTGTTCTCCTTGAAAGACACTAACTTTGTCCTGCAGTCCCACTTTTGAAAGTAGAGTTTCTAGAGTAATTTCCTCTTCATTGCCATCTTCTCCAGCAGATGTTCCAGTGACATCATTTGCATTTTGCTTGACATCTACTGCAGATGAGGGCTCCTGAAATTGATAACAAAATGTTTGTTTACACTTTCTCAATCATTATTTACTTTTGCATTACATTATAGGGGGACTAGGTGGTCTTTAGGTAAAATATCTGCTTCTGGACATGAATGTCGTAAGTTTGAATCTCGCCATAGGCAGTCGGAAATTTTCATTTGAAATGTGTGGGTTTTTTTTGTAGCTTTACACTCGACTGGTCTCTAGGGAGTGAAATCTGATGTTTAATCCTCTCGAATAACAGCTAAAAATAGGTTCTGTGTGCACTCGTGCAAAGAACCCATGGCAGTTAAAAGTTGAAGAGTAGATGAAAAATGGCTACTGTCAGGCAAAATTCTTAACCTAATGTAGAAGACGAACACGTCTCCAACAAACTAATATTCAGTTTTTTAGTAGTTCCAATTTAAAAAAAAATATTTCCTGAAACAATCTGGATAAGCTGCTTAGCCTTAGCTGTAAGTAAACATTTCAAGCCTCAGCTGTAAGTAAACATTTCAATCTCATAATAAATTGATAATCCAAATATATATATATATATTACAATATTATCCAGTTGGTATCTGCAAAGTTATTTACTAATGAGCTGGACATGAAGGCTGATGATTAGTGCTGTTGTCACTTAGTGTTCTTAATAAGACTTAGTTCTGATAGAAAAACCCCTTATAATATCTAAAACATCCATCTAAATGGAAAATGATAGATTTATATTCATTTGTCCATTGGCTCCCATAGCACAAAGAAAAGAAAAATTAATGCAGATAACTGTTAAAGAAGCTATTATATAATAATATAATCAAATAGTTGTAACTATATGGAAAGCACAACATACCTGCCCTGAGGAATTCAAGTCTCCGTTGTTAAGGAGTAGCTCTCCTGGACGTCTTTGGTTTAGCAGAAGGTCAAACAAGATTACAGATCCTGTTTAAAAAAATAACAGCTCTAAAAATAGGTCAGTGCTGCACTATTACTTTATACAACAATGTTCATTCTAATGGTGCAACAAAAATGAATTATATAATTTAAAATATAAATAATGCAAGCAACTTTTGACAATACCAAAATGATTTTTTTTTTACCTCAGATAACAACTGAGTTGTAAAAATTACTGTTTCAAAATTCAAAAGTCTACAGATAGCCGAGGGTGATAATGTATTTTCCTAAGTGTTCAAGCTAGTCGCCCAGGATGCATCAATGTGACCTGGTATGTTTTATTTTTTTTTAATACAGCCGGTATGTTGTATAAAGTAGTTATCATATAACAATTTTTATAGTTTTAATTTTCTGCACCAGATGGCGCTGTCACTTCAGGTTTGTTCTAGCTATACTTCTTAATTGCTTCAATTATTATTTTAAACTAGAATTCTTCAAAAGTGTTATTTCTCCAAAGATTTGTAAAAAAAAAAAACATTTCAATAATTGTATTTTTGTTCAAGTTACATTGAGTTTTATTAGTAGTAAATTTTATGACAGTATCATAATAATGTATTTACAATGAAGTATCATAATATAGGGTTAATATTGAGGGGAAAAAAAAATTAAGTAAAGAAATATGAGAGCTGCATATCTTCTGTGCTTTTATATGGTTAGTAAAACAGTAGCATAATAGATACAAGAAACATTAAGACTGTTATAACTTCATACAACCTGCCAGACCTGTTAAATCGTAATAGCATTCTGACAAAGGAAAGCAAGCAACCAAGAACTGCAAAGAAGAAGGTGAAGTGTACACGGTGTTAAAAGAAAGACAGTGGAGATGATTAGATTATATGCTCAGACACAATTACTATTACAAGAACTCTTTTGTCAGAAGAACAGAAGAAACAGAGATAAATACTGTGGGAAAAATTTTTAACTCCTTGTTAAAGAAGGTCAGAGACCATGCAAAATGTGGGAACATTGATGCATCCCTACACAAGGTCACAAGGAATGTCAATCACTGACGGCTTTGTCAATCCATAACCAAGAAAAGAAAGAATATAAAATGTATTACAGATTATGAAAACAAACTATATGCACTTATGTGCACAACTAAAGTATACATGCAATAATGAAAGATAGTTTTTTTCTTCTTCAAATTTTTTAATGAATGTTGTGTGTATGGGAGTGTGTGTGTGTGTGTGTATAAATTATCCCGTAACCTTGTCGATCATTGGAGCATCATAGATTTAACATTTTAACAATTTGCTTTCAATCGTTGCAATTTAGAACAGCTCTCTGCAATACAACGAAAGACATTCCTGTCCATTCTCTGATGTTATTCACCTATCTTTTCTTTTGTCCTCCCTGACTTCGTTTGCCTGGTACTGTGCCTTGCAGAATGGTTTTGGCAAGGCCTGTGGACCGTGTGACGTGCCCATATCAGGTCACACTCTTTTAGTATTGACAATAAGTCTGTTATTGATCTAGTGGATTGTTGGATTCTTTAGTGCACGTCTTCATTGGTAATATGTTCCATGTAATATCTTTCTACACCATTTCATCTCCAAGGTCTGTATTCTTCTTAGGAGATCAGCAGTTAAGTAAAACACTTTATATATATATATATATATTTTTTTTTTTTTTTAATATGTCCAGCACAATTGAAGCTAAAATTATTGCTAAACTGATATATTTCATTCAAATGTTGCATTTTTTTTATACTTTAGTATTCAAAATATTAAAATTTGAGCAACTGATATCAATATTTTTTATTTAACCCTTTATTACAATATCTATCTGTAACTCTTTCAGTTATGATACCATAGTCAAGATTACTACAACTTAGTTGTAACATTAGGTGATCTAAAAGTACCCATTTCTCTGAACTTTTGACATATTCTTGAGTGTTCACACTAAGCAAAACACAGGGACTCAGAATTCCTGGCTGAATTTGCACTCATCGACCGGATGTGTTATAATGTCTATTGCTGCGGTCGCCGTAAGTCCATCAGTATGTTCGACTACCTCTAAACTTTATTCCCTGTGTTTCCTCGAGTCAAAAAGGGTTGTTTGATGTCTGTTGATGACCAGGAAATTTTCCTCCTGGACACAGGAAAAAAAAAAGGAAAAACAACCAATTTCTTGAAAACTGGCGATTTTTTTCCACAAAAACAATGTACCTCACGAAATGAAAAAAAAATAATCCCACATCAATAGAAACAAATGCTGGGGTGTGCTGATGTTTGACCACTGCAAATTGTCAAATTTAATAGAATTTCTGTTTTGATGCGGTAATTTTCACAACAGTATCGTAATCTGGGGTTAAATAATGCACAATTATTTTTAGTCACTCACCCAAGCTGTGACCAACAACAGACACATCACCATTGAATGATGCATTTGTTTCCAAGAAAATATGAAACATTCTGTTCATTTCACTGCCAACGGTCTCACAAATTTTCTAGAAGGATCATTAACAAACAATTATTGGTTTGGACAATAATTTTTCTAAAAATTTCATTGAAAATGTAGAAACATAAACTAAATAACATTTAAGAATGTACTACTTCATATTTATATGTAAAGCATAACAAAATGTTAGTATACTTGGAGTGTATTATTACCAATTATAACCATATTCTATCATTAGTGATGCATCATTAAATTCTATTCTACTCTATCCATGGAGCCAGTTTCATTACAATCAGGAATTACCCATACCCGCTCCACTGCTTGAGACAGCATTTCCCTAAATGCATCAGTAAACTCAGTTCACAAGGTCACTCCATGGACGTCCTATTTGACTGCACAGACAACAATTTAAAACATCCTTATTTGCTCCTTACAACATGCGTGGCAAGTAACAGTGTGTCTATTCTTCTCCCCCCACCTTAGGGGCCCCACTAGCCACACAGTTGCATCATTAAATATAACAGACAACAACCAATCAACAAATACTATATACTTCCCATTTGTGAGGTTCTATAACACTATATTCAAATATATGATCTAAATTATCACCATCAAGTAGTATCAAGCTTGCTGCCATAAGTGATTACGTTTCACCACAACTTCCTGTCTCTACTTTGGTTTATCAATTCTGCCACTCTCTTTTGCTGATATTTCCTCTGTTTCCATCTATTTTTTCCTCTCTATTTCTATTTTTCCTTTCCTTGTCCTTTCAATTTGTTACATGTTCAATCCTTAATGTATGACCACAATAATGGATGATAACAAGCTTCCTTTTTTCCTTGACTCCATGTAATTTAAACATATATTTTGAATTATCTCCTAATACTATTCGCAAAAAATCAGTTACACTATTTCTGGATACCACATTATCTTGTAAGTGTCAAGATTAGTTATCTAGAAATAACCGTCACTGAAACTAAGTGTATTTGATGTATGACAGGAAATGCCTTAAGAGATTATAAGTGACAAAACTATAAGATTATAAGTGACAAAGCTATAAAAAAAAGCCAGAATAACTCTAGGAATGATTTTCCCACCATATCATAAAGAAACAACAGATGAAACAGTTTGGTCACGTGATAAGACAGAAGGATCAAAATACAACACAGGCTCTAAAAAGAAAAAAACAAGATCACCAGATCCAAGGAGAAAAACAAAACAGATGGATAGGTGGAATATTATAAACACAAGGAAACTTAACAGCAAGAGAAACCAACAGAATAGCAAAAGACCACAAATTCCTTCTCCCCTCGATGCTGAAAGACATTTAAGAAGGAAAGAAGAAGAAAAAACTATAGATCAAGTAAACATTAATATAATCTTCATTTGTTATTAATTTTGTGATTATAGCCTTCTTCTTCTTTCCTTGGTCAATAAGCGACAAAGTCAGCATGTTTTGAGCCATCTTTTGGTACAGTAACAGAGTTCCTTCACTTCTGCCCAAGTCCAATCTTTGCAGGATGATACTCCCACCCCACTCAGGCCTAGTCTATATTATTCATCTCTGTTGTTTCTATTATCTTCTGCCAGATTGTCCTTGGCATGGACTATAAAGTCATATAATTTAAAGATGAAAACTATATTTAATCAATTAATTTTTTAATTGACAATTTTAACAATTATTTTTATGATGCCTTAAAAGAGCCATATCAATTTGGTGAAACTTATTACTATAATAGTTGCTTTTAAATTATCTTCAGCCTGAAAGTAATTTTTGCAGTAAAATTTTACAGCATATATGTAAGCACTTTGATAAAACTGATAATCAAGGTTAACAGGAACCTATTTTTTTTGTCTCACCACACTCAACGAAAAACTTGGATCAGTTTTTTTCTGAAGAATCAAATTTGGGGTTTGCTATAAATTAATTTTCCAGAAACAGATCATGATGGTGTGCTATAATTTATACAATTTATTTGAAGGCTAGGATTTCCTTAATAAAAACAGTCTTTAAAGCTATTTAAAAATCAAGAGGGGATCTCAAGTTATAGCCAATTATGTACTTCAACAGAATGTTTTTTCAATTTTCTTATATCAATAGATAAAGAGAAGTGAAATAAAAATGAATATTTTGTTTTATTGTGCATTCCTTCCTAAATGTGTGAAATATGCGAGTGATCATGCTGTCGTCTTCTATAGTGTTGTAATTACTAGACCTCTAAGTTGAAAATTGTTGCACAAATTTGCATGTTTTAAAACTGTTTTGGACCACTGATTATCAATAGAAACAGTAATGGAAAAGTTAACTAATATGGTTATTTTGATTAATCATCCATTTATTCGCACCTATGTGAAATTTAACAACAATTTGAATTTGCTGAGCCAAGTTCTTTGAAATTAATGGTGGTCACTATTGCCTGATGTCATAACTCATTATGCCATTGTGTTTCTATGACATAATCAATATTAACTTCAGTGACATAGGTTATTTTGACAGTATCAGAAAGTAATTGTTATTTTTAATTAACTTCCTAGTGCACTTAAATAAATAAAAATGACACACACTTGAAAATTCAAAACTTGTTTTCATAATTGGCATAGTAGTAATAGTAGTAGCCTCCGTCAGTCATTGTTGACTATGGATTTGTCAGCGCCCCTAGAAATGATATTTTTTCTTTTCTTTCGCTGTGTATTCTCTTTCTCTATGAAACTGTCTGCTTCTTGTTTGAGGTGAACCTTTAGAATGTGTTTCCAGAGATTGCGGTCTGCAGCTTTGTCTTCCTATGCTGCAGGGTTTATGTTCAGAGTCTTCATGTCGCATTTACACACATCTACAAATCAAAGCTTTGGGTGCCCCCTAGTTTTTTTACCATCTGCCAGTTGTTCGTAGAGTATATCTTTTGGCATGCTGCCATCTTTCATACGGCATACAGGTGTTATTAAGGTTTACTGTTGTTTTTTTTCTCTCATCAAGGGTTATCCATCTATTTTTGTTTTAACTTTAAGAAATTATTTTGAAAATGTTACCAAAGTATCTAATATACTCATTAATACTCATTAACTTTCAAGCATTGTTTACACCCACCCTACACACAGGGCCTTGTTTTCTATATAAACAATGACAACTTTCATTCTGCCTTCAAGGATAACTCTGTTAGCACTTTGCAACACATATTATTACACAGCATGTGGTGACAAGGTGTTTCTCAAAATGTCGTAAAAAATACTACATCAAAATTCCCTGTTACTATTGTACGTTTTGCTTTTCTAACAAGAAAAAAACTATCTAATAATAAGCTACACTGGACGTTTGCATTACCGACAGTTCAAAGGAATGAAGTTCCCATGCCTGACCTATCTTTATAATCTATTATTTCTGATCCACTCTTTCCCGCTGAATTACACCATGACAAAAGCTGCTTGTATGCGAGTCTATATAAAAGGATGTTGCAAACACAAGCCATTTTGGACTGCTGCCACCACGAAGAGGACATCAATGTGCTGGGTTAAAGCTAAGACAAGTATACGACCAGGGAGAGATTGTAGGTTTGACCACAAGTGTTGTATAGAGTAAGTGTAGTTATTTTGTGCCAAATATATATTGTGAGCTTTAGAGTCCAATGCAAAAGGAGGTCGACACATGGGAGTCATGATCCAGGCAGGCCCACCTCCCTTAGATAGTCAAGAAGCTAAAGGACAGAAACACTTATTAAAGGGATTTGGGGAGTTTTTTCCCGATGATCAGATTGCCTCCTGTTGCGAAGCTCTGTATCAAGAATTTACTATTATTAATATACCGTTCATTGTTCTGTGAAGTTTCACCATTGACAATGTTCATTTAGGTTAAGAAAAAATAGTTTTAAACAAATCACCATGACCAACCGCTGCTGGTAAAAAGTCAGTGACCTACATATTTAAACATGATTATGAGAAAAGTACACAGTGAAAAGATTAAAAAAAAACATAGAACCTGTAACAACTATATAGGGTGATTAGATAAGCCGGGTTAATTGTCCGCATGTGCCAAAATTTCAGATCAGCTGCTCTCTAAATATCGCAATATAAATTATTACTAATTTATTTTACATGCTACAGAAGAGAATATTTAAGAGAATAACATAAAATTGTTCAATTAATATCATTAAATTCTGTTTTAAGGGTTTGCAGAAGACATATTATAAAACATTTAGCACCTATATTTTACCGAGGTATAACAATCTTTGATCACATGTGCAGTGCGCTAAAAAAATGGTTATAACTAAAAGTTCAGTAGCAAAGCCCTGTGCACAGCAGAATAAAACACGAAAGAAACAAAGACTAAAAATGTCTATTATAATATTCTTCATAATATATTTTACAAACAATTCAAGCACAGTTTCACACACACTACACACTACCTGACAGAATAGTGGACTAGTATAGAACAGTGTGTCTACCACTGTGTTGTTTATAAAGTGGCGTAACTTGGAAGTGCTGGGCAGAGTTATGCTTCCTATTTGCCTGTAGATGGAAAAGAACAATGCAGACAGAAGTATAATGTACATTCATCAACTATTATACTTTTTGCATAATAAAATTATGATCCATGTGCACGTATATATTTTGTCTTCATTGTTTGTTGTAATTTTTTTCAATCCTAATCCTATAGGGCAACTCCAAACTTTGTAGAGCAAGCGCCTGGTACTGCATGTTATAAATTCTCTGCTGCTCTTTCAAATGCTTGTTTCAGAATATCCTATGCCATTGGAATATGGAGTTAGAGCCCCATTCTCTGCTACATAGACTCTGCTGGAATAAATTGTGTTCATCAATAAACCATAACTGCCAAGGTCTTAAGGCATTTACGCTTGTCATGTCCATGATTTTATATCTTACAGTTTCAAACAGGTTAAAATCCATGCCCCCCATTTTTTTCCATCAACAATCCTGCCCATCTACTTTTCAAACATCCTAACATAAGAACAAATGATAGTTTCATGTCTAGTAATAGAAATGTGTATCTGACGATCAAAATAGCCATGTTTACAGCTTACTCACTCACTTTCCTCTGCTTCTGTTCCCTTTGTATATGTACATGGCTTTTGGTGTCTTGACAGATGGTTGATAACAAGCCATCATGATAAGTCAGTAATTTGGTAAAATAGTGTCTTATGTTGGATGCTGTTTTTTCAGAACAACTTCTCTCCTGCCTGAATCTGTCACTATTGGAAAAACAGATTCGACCACAGAATGAACAAGATGTATTTGTGGTGTCTGGCCATGTCTCTTCTCTCCTGTGCCTTTTGTCTTCTGAGTCCGATAGCAACGATGCCTTGAATCTTGCTATCACGTTGTTAATTTTCATTCTCCATGTTCTACGATCTGCAGCACGATCCTCCCAGTTTCTTTCACTGTTAGAGGATTTATTTAAAGAAGCCCTGCAAACATCCTGCTCTTTGGTCTCTTTCTGTTCCTAAGTTTGCCACACAGTATTTGTTTGGAAATACATTTGTTTTCTATTCTTCTTATAGACCCAGCCACCTCAGTCTCCAACTCCTAAGAGTTGCCATGATGGATGGGAGTTTGGCTCATTGCAAGACATTAGAGATGGATACTTTGTCTTGCCATTTTATGTTTATTATCTTGCGAAAGCAATACACATGAAAGCTGTTTAACCTTTTCTCCTGCCCTGCATATGTAGTCCAAGTTTCTGATCCATATAGAAGTCTACTAAGCACACAACTGTGGTAAATTTGAATCTTAGTCCAGGGTGTTAGTTAATTTTTTGCTTGCTATACCAGGACGAATATAGAGATAATGCTTTGCCCAAAACACACTACCCCCCATCTCGTCTCCTCTTTGAAGTGTTCCAAATGAGGGATGAGGTCCTTATGCTTGGAACCTAAGATGAGTTGCAGAGGATTCCAGAAGATGGATAATACACCATCAATCGCCTTAGGATCCCTCCCTCCTGATTTTCCGTAGCCTTCAAACTCTCCCAAGTATTCTCACTGGGCAGTAAGCAAACTGGACAAGAAAGCTACTGTTAGAAATGGGCTTTCACTGATGCAGTAGTGAAAACAATGACCTATCACTGATAGATCTATCCTGATTGAAAAGAAGAATAAATATCCACTTAACAACGAGAAGCTACCTTTGTATAAAGGAAAAATGGAGTGATTAAGCCAGAGCTCTGTGATTCATCTCATACTTGGTGGTCATCATAATGTTTGATATTTCATAGAACTGCTATCTTCTAGGACTACTTCTCCTTACCCTCTGAGAGCTAATGCTCTATGTGTGATGTTATTTGATGGGGATCAATCTAGAGTCATTGGTGTTACCAGGTAGTTTGCTATTAAACCGATTCAATTCCATTTTGTTTGTTTCTCTGAGTAATATATTATCCACCATTAGGTTAAGAAAAAAATTGCCTGACCAATTACAATTAAAGGGTGAAAAGAAAGTCATGATCACTATGTGTTTATTGCAAGGTGTGCAATGTCATAAGTTAAAAGAAGCAGGGCATCCCATGCCGGACAGAGAAAACTTCAGAGTAGCTGTCATAGGAGCCATGTTCCAACAGGAACAAGCTAGATGATGATGAATTAGACAAACATTTAAATGAAACAATGTTCTAAACAGCTGAATAGTTACATTTCTGATCATTACTTCAATGAGAATCTGTTTTAATAAACAACCACATGTTTAAATGATTGAACGATTCATAATCTCTCAATTAATACAGTTTTAATAAGTCAAATAATTACATGTTTAAATCCTTTCAACTGTTGCATGAACTAATACACTGTAAATGTGAATAAACCTTTGTACAGTTGATTGAGTCAACTCATTAAACAGAGAGATGAAAATAGCGGGCATCAGCTCCCTTGAGAGGCTTAAACAGAACATGGACGTATGGTGAGAGACACACTGCGGGTCTATGCTATATGGATAACGGAAAAGAATCATCAAAATGGAGAATTTTTCTTTTCTGTTCTAGGTGCCATTTTCAGCTATAAAAAAAACTGACTAACTAGAAACTGGTTCAGCTCATATTATTTAATTGCATTATTGATGTTATTATTATTATTACTAATATATTACATGTATCATTATTATATATTTAATTCAAAAATATAGTTCTAGAATTATAAATTTCTAACATCTGTAAATGACACACACAAAAATTGGGAAAAATAAGAAAAACAAACTGAAAATCAATCAATAATGATGTGCTAAAAATCTGCAGTAAAAAAAATTATCTTCATAAATATAGCACATGCAGACATTCATAAACACAAATATTTTATACCTTTCAAGTGTTAAAGGAATAATCATCTAAAAATTATGGGGACATGTAATTTAATGACAAATGCAAGGACAAGCTTACTCTTTCATTCCCACTGTTGCATCCTGAAGTGCCTGTGTCCACACTACAGGCAAGAACTCCACTCTGTTCACAGATTTGGACTGGAAGGCTTGAGTAAAGTGAGTGTTGAGCAGTGTCAGTGCATTAGTCCGTAGGTCATCAACTGAAAACACACAATATTAAATTTGTATTAGCTTACATATGGATGTGAATCATGGACAATAGGACAACAGACAATAAAATCACTGGAGGATGTAGAAATGTGGTTTTACAAAGGAATGTTGAGAATACCATGGGCAGTTAAGAAGAGTAATGAAAACATTCTGGAAGAGGCGAAACCAGAAAAGAGAGCTAATATCCAATATTAGGAAGAAACAATCTTAATTTTATTGGGTCATGTAATGAGAAGGGAACAGCTGAAACATATTGTGACAACTGGAAAAATTGAGGGATGAAGATATAGAGGGAAGCAAAGAGAAAGGATATCAGACGGTTTAAGAGAATGGCTTGTTAGAAGGTCAAAGACAGAAATGATAAATAGCTGTCGAGATTGAAAGTTGTGAGAGACATGATCGCCTAAGGCAGCAGGCATGGTACTTGTTGATAATGATAATTAGTTCATTATCTTCACTCACATATACACTTCAGAAATAAACATTTCAAAACATGTTTCCTAAATTTCCACTTTGAGATAATGATCTTTCCTCTTGTGGTCAATCTTCAGAAAATGTGGAAGACATCATTAAGTCTTGCAACCTAATAAATTCATTAGCAGATACATTCTGACAAAATCTGAACAACATAATATGAAACATGATTTCTAGAATCCATGAACAATGACTGAAGTGAGGACACTGAAACAACAGAAGAATCAGAACAGCAACTGTAGAAACAGTAATTTACTTTGGAAGACAGGACAGATGACACAGTGAAAGAGTTGCATTAAGTCTTTTAGAAGAAAGAGAGCAAACAATACTGGAAAAAAAACCAATAGTAAAAGGCTAACACAAAACAAGGTTGAAAAGGAAATTTACTAGCATCACCATATTACAAGTAACAATGCTATGACCACCATATTCAAACCACAATGTCATGAATCCAGCATCACAATACTGCAGTGCTATAACTGACACCACCATACTACAATGCTATGAATAGCATCACCATACTGCAATGCTGTAGCCACATCACCACACTACAATGTAATGACCAGCATCATCCTACTACAAGGCTATGACCAGCACCATCCTACTACAAGGCTATGACAAGTATCATCCTACTACAATGCTATAACCAGGATCACCATACTACAATGCCATCAACAACATTACAATACTACAATGCTATGACAAGCATCACCCTACCAGAGGCTATGAATAGCATAATACAATGCTATGAACTGTATCACCATAGTGCAATGCTACTACAATGCTATGAACTATATCACCATACTGCAATGCTACTCCAATGCTATGACCAGCATCGCCATACCATAATGCTATGACCAGCATCACCATACTACAAATCTATGACCAGCATCACCATACTACAATGCTATGACCAGCATCACCATACTACAAATCTATGACCAGCATCACCATACCACAAATCTATGACCAGCATCACCATACTACAAATCTATGACCAGCATCACCATACTACAATTCTATGACCAGCATCACCATACCACAAATCTATGACCAGCATCACCATACTACAATGCTATGACCAGCATCACCATACTACAAATCTATGACCAGCATCACCATACCACAAATCTATGACCAGCATCACCATACTACAATGCTATGACCAGCATCACCATAATACAATGCTATGACCAGCATCACCATACTACAACACCATGACTGACATTACAATACTACAATGATAAGACCAGTATCACCATACTACAATGCTATGACCAACATAACCATAGTACAATGCTATGACCAGCATCACCATACCACAATGCTATGACTAGCACCACCATCACCATAATACAATGCGAGACTAGCATCACCATACCACAATGCTATGACCACCATCACCATAATACAATGCGAGACCAGCACCACCATACCACAATGCTATGACTAGCACCACCATACCACAATGCTATGACCACCATCACCATAATACAATGCGAGACCAGCACCACCATACCACAATGCTATGACCACCATCAACATAATACAATGCGAGACCAGCATCACCATACCACAATGCTATGACCAGCACCATCATACTACAATGCCATGACAATCGTCACCTTACCACAATGCAATGTCTGTATTAGAGTTTAGTTCAGTAAAGTTAAAATAGAGGTTTTTAGAGGAGAAAATCATGTCTGGTGTTGGTCACATGATGGATACAGAAAGGCAAAATTTTTTTAATTAGATATTCAGGACTCGCTCACTAGAATCTGAGGAAGACGGTCATACTTTTTTTTAATTTGATATTTGCACTGGCGAGAAGATCACACATCTTGGAAAGGCTAACAACATTTGGATTAGATATTAGTAGATAGATTCCAGTATTAATAGCAGCCATGATTATACAGAATATTTTAGTTAAATTAGACTAATAAGGTTAGAAAATATTGGTCCATCCTGGACAGTGATAATAACCTCAGAGGTTTGTTAGAAGTAGTAAGGAGAAACTGATTAATGGTTTTTGTAGAGATAAGAAATTCAAAAAGGACAAGATGAGTATTATGGTTTGAATGCAGAAATCTTGAAATTGCTATTATTATGATGTCACATTAATAAATGACTGGAAAGCTGGAGTGTTTCAGCCTGCCTCTTTACATTTGATAACATATGAGTTACTGTGCTTGATGTCTTCATATTACAAGTCTGTCAATTATCTTAGTTCAATAGATCATACTGTCAGTCAAGAAGATAACAAATTCAATGAACAACCATTCTGCGTAAATACACACATAGTAAGAAGTACTAAGCTGAACATCCCAATGATTTTGTATAAAAAGATGTAAATGATGATCCTGTTAAAAATTGTGTAGTGAAATATAATAGAACCAAAAGATCAATTATAAATGGCGTCATGACAATGTCTACACTATTAATTTATTATATAACCACCATCACTATACCACAATACTTTGACTACCAACACAATACCACACTCAAGAAATGACTGTACAAAATAAATGAAGCTTACATTAAATTTTATGTGAAAAACAAACATACTGTACCATCTAAATGTTGTCAAATAATAACACATTTGTTACATTACAAATAGATATATGGACATTTCAGCCATAACTCTGTGTTCAGTATCGTAATAACCTTTTTTTTTTATTTGACCTAAATCACCGCAGTAAAGCTATAATGGTAACTAGTGCGTATTCTGTTCCCTTATCTTTAACTCCTCCATGTGAAACATGAAATAAATATGTGATGCACTTCAGAGTTTTAAACCTGTCAGGTGCTTATGGTGTGTGACAATAAAGAATATTAAAGTGTGTGATCTATTTGTAAAGATCCCACTATAAAAGATGTTAATTAATTAACCAGCTAAATCAGACTGTGACTGAATTAATCTTCCTTAAATTAGGAAATTGGAGATCTTCAAATCTCTTGGTGTTTATAATATTTGAATTATTTATATACAAAAAAGAGAATGTACCCACAATTTACCTAATGCTTCTACTGACTTGCCCTTGTTATTAAACATGTCTTCAATTCCTGGTACAACAAACACAAGGTGGTCAACTTCTTCTCGTTCACCTGAAAGACAGACAAATAAATGGCATAATAATCAACAACAAATGCTACACGTTACAGAAGCTAAATTTGTTTTCTGTGGTCACATTATTCTTTCTGTGTTTGTATTTCACTAATTCTCTCTGTTCTTACATTTGCATCATCAATTGCAGATATTGTAATGTCCATGCAATAGCATATTTGTAGCAACATTCCAGTAATATGAGGACTATATTTTAACTATGTTAACTGCACAATGTGTACACCAGACTTTATTAAATGACATAAAAGTAAAGCAGAATAAATGGCAAATAATAGTTTGTGTTGTCATCAAATGTTGTTCTTTAAGGCAATGCAGCAAAACTACTGTTTCATGACAATCTATCTTTACCGTATATTAGTGTGTAATTTCTTTATTACTAAGAGGAAGCTCATAAGTTCTGGGACTGAATATTTTTTGCAGGAAAATATATGCAAGAAACTGGCACCAAGGATGAGTTGTAGTAACCATTGTCTTGGAGTACAAGCAAAATCTGAATTTATTTTCTTCATGCTCACTGTACAAACCTCCAAGTGAAGGCAAACCTACAGGTTTCAACACAGATGAAAAAATTCAACAGTACATGAGCATTCATTTCTGCATTCTCCTTGGGAAAATTGATGCAAAAACTTATGGAATGCTATAATCAGCTTTTAGAGAGTCCTGCCTAAGTGAATCAAAGATATCCAAGTGGTTTCCACTTCAAAAGCCGATGCAAATTGTTTGAAGATGACTACCATTTAACCTTTCATGCTGAGGAGACACGTTTAAAAAATCATTCACACTAAATAATGTCAAACAGTTATATCTGGTAGCAGAGTATGTAGGATGTAGGGGATAACAGTTGCTATTTGCCATAAAAATCTAAGTGAAGATTTCATTATGAAATGTGTCAGCAAAATTCATGTTCCATTTTATAACTACAGAGAAAAGAGAAAATTGATTAGTAAATTTTAACTGATCCCTGAGCAAAGAAGGCATGACAGGCTCTTTTTTTTTTCTACATCCGTAGAGAGCAGACAGTTAATACAAAATTCTACAAAGCTGTCCCTCAGCATCTTCATGAAGCTGTGATCAAACATTGTCCTGAGAAGTGGCATAGTAGCAACTGGATCTTTCTCTATGACAATGGCCCTTCTCGAATCTGTTAAAATGAATTTTTGACAAAATACAATTCTTTGCTGCCACACCCAGCATACTTGCCTGAACTTGTTCCCACATATGAAGGAAACACTGAAAGGTGGCTTATTCAATGACGTTGAAGAGATTCAAATGAACTCGACAAGACAGATGAGGATTACCTCACAAAATAACTTTCAAAGGCACTTCCATAAATGGCAGGACTGATAGAATCATCATCATCATCGAGTGCCTTCTCCGCAATGAAGGTTGGCTACCGTGGATCGCCATTCTACTCTGTTTCTTGCTTTGATGGTGCAGGTTGTCATAGATTGACTTGTCCATCTTTTGATGTTATTCGTCCATGTTAGTCTTGGTCTGCCTCTTTTACCTTGTATTTTCTCTTCCAATATTACTTTTAGTAGTCTGTTGTGTCTTTTAACATGCCCCAAAAAATGACATTTGTCTTGTCTTAATTGTATTTAGTAGTTCTCTTTTTATTTTCAGTTATTTTAAAACTTCATCGTTTGTTTTCTTTTCTTTCCATCCAATTCTACCTATTCTTCTATAAATCCACATTTCAAAGGCTTCAATTTTCTGCTCTGTTTTCTTGTCTAATGTCCATGTTTCTGCACCATACAGGAATATTGAGAAGATGTAACATTTTGCCATTCTTAGTTTCAGCCCTGCTGATATTTGTTTTGTTGTTAGTATATTTTTCATGGCATTAAAATTACTTTTTGCCATACCTATTCTTTTGTTTATTTTAATTTTACATTTTCCCTCATTGATTATAGTATGTCCCAGGTAGTTGTAGCTCTGGACTGTCTCCAGATGTATTCCCTCAACTGTGATATTTAATTGTAGGTCTTGAGAATTTTCTTTGTTTATGATCATGGTTTTAGTCTTTTTGATATTCATATCTAGTCCACATTTTTTGCTTGTTATGTTTATCACATTAAGCAATTGTTGTAGGTCTTTAGGATTTTCTGCTAGTAGAACAGTATTACACGCCAAAATCTAGGAAAAAAGGCTGACACAATAATAGAACTACAGTTAAGCGATTCTCAAATGGGGTTCTGAAAAAAACACAGGATGTTCTGATGCACTAGTCACATTAAAACAGCTTGCAGAAAAAACGACAGAACACAATCAAAACTTATACATAGCCTTCATTGACCAGGAAAAAGCATTCGAGAGAGTAAACAGAGAACAACTGTGGGAGATACTAACAACATACGGAGTAAGCCAACATCTAATCAACCTTATTAAAAGCCTCTACGTCAACAGCAGCTGCAGGGTCAGAACAGCAGCAGGCTACACAGACCAATTCGAAGTTAGATCAGGCGTAAGACTGGGGTGTGTACTATCCCCCCTACTGTTTATTACATAGATGGACCATATGTTGCAGGAGCTACAGAGTTAAGTGCTCTGTGCACACCGTGAGCTGTGTGTCTCATCCGTTTTGATCCTGCTTCGATATCCCGCTTGTTTACGATGAATGATGATATCGTATGACGGGGAACAGTTGGCTGTGTTCACTTTCTGCGCGGTTTCGCCTTATGTCTTTTGGCGTGTGCTGAGACTGCTGCGATGGGGACTGCAGTTACCTTTCTTTGTTTGGGAGATGAGTTAGTAATTCGGATGATTCCACTGGCATGGCCGGTTGAGCAATTATGGATTTTAATTCATTTGCTGTGATACCAAGGCCTTCCATAACCAATAACCAATGGACCATATATGCAAGCTAGCCAACCATTAGAGATAGAGGAGATCAACGAGCTTCTATTTGCAGATGATCAGGTACTAATACATGAAACAATAGAAGACCTGAAAGAACACTTAAACAAACTCAACATCTCAGGCACAAAAATACAACATGAAAATCAACATCAATAAAACAGAAGTCATGAATGTCGCCAAAAATAAACAGAACATCAACATAACTATAGAACGCAGACAACTAAAACAAGTAGAGGAATTCAAATACCTAGGAAGTCTAATGACAAACGATAATTCTCAAACAGTAGAGATAGAATCAAGATGCAACAAAGCTTGTCAAATCATCGGACAGTTATCACCACTATTGTCCAACAAGGAAATAACTCTGGAGGCAAAACGAGTACTATACAACACAATCTTCATCCCAATGTTGTGTTACCAATGCCAGACCTGGACCCTAGATGCAAGAACAATAAGAAAAATAACCTCTACAGAGATGAATGTGTTAGACGAATGACAGGAAACAGTCTGAGAGATAAGATCAGAAATGAAGAACTGAGAAAAAAGCTAGGAATAGCTCCGCCATAGAATATATAAGGAAACAACAGATAAAATGGTTTGGCCACGTGACAAGGCAGAAAGAACAAAACACTACACAACGAGCCTTCAACAAACGTTGTGAGAACACCAGACCCAAGGGTCGACCACGAAAAAGATGGGTCGATGGAATATTAGAAGCACTAGGAAATATAACAGCAGCAGAGGCGAACAGAAGAGCAAAAGACCGCAAATTATATCTCTCCTCGATGCTGAAAGGCAAATGAGGAAGGAAAGAAGAAAAAGAAAAAAGAGAACAGTATCATTAGCATATCTTAGGTTATTGATTATTATTCCATTAATGTTTAGGCCTGGCATCTCTGAGATGTTTTTAAAGATTTGCTAACTGTATAGATTGAACAAGCTTGATGATAGGATGCATCCTCGTCTTACTCCTCTTTTTATGTCCATGGGTGTAGAGTTCTCCTTGTTATATTTTATTATTGCTGTTTGCTCCCAGTACAAATTACATATTAGTCGTATGTCTGTGTCATCTAGATTTATATCCTTTAGGCAGTCTATAAGTTGGTTATGGTGTATTCTATCGAAAGCTTTGGTGTAGTCTATGAAGCAGGCATATATTGGTTTGTTGCCACTGCTAGAATAAAAGTATTTAATCACAAGGAAACTATAACCACCTTAGAGCATATGACCAATAACAAGGCTGCTGGAGAGGATAAGTTAACAGCTGAGATCCTCAAGGCATTTGATAGCCATAATTTAATACATCTCCAGAAAATGTTCAACATCATTTGAAAAGCAGAGAAGACGCCTCATAAATGGAAAAAAGGAATCATTGTTTAGATTAAAAAAAAGGGCAATCTTAGAGATTGTAACAACTGGAGAGGCGTGACACTTTTGTCAGTTGCCTCTTAATTATTCTGCAAAATCATCATCAATAGAATAAAGGATTCAATAGTTACAGTAATGCGTGAAGAACAGGCTGGGTTTAGAAAAGGGAGAAGCTGCCTTGACCACATTTTCACTCTACAACTTATATTGGTGGAACACATTGAAAAGCAAAAATCTTTTGTACTTAACTTCATCGACTTCAAAAAAGCATTTTATAGTATTCATAGAGATTCTTTGTGGAAAATTCTGAAGCAATATGGCTTACCATCAAAAATCATAAATATTATCAAAGACAGGTATGATGGTTACACATGTGCAGTTCGAACAGAGGAAGGACTGAGCGAATGTTTCCCAATAGAAACTGGGGTTAAACAAGGATGTATTTTATCGCCCTTGTTATTTGGAATTGTTATGGACTTCATAATGAAGAAATGCTGCACTGGTAATAAAGGCATCAAATGGATACAAGGAGACCATTTGGAGGACCTCGACTTTGCTGATGACATAGTTCTCATCAGCAGCCAGATAAAAACGATGCAGGAAAACACAAATGAACTATCATCAATAGCCAGCAAAATTGGGTTTGAGATCAATCTTGAAAAGACTAAAGTCATGAAAAGTTTAATTCCAACAGACGATAAAATATACATGGAAAACAAACCAGTAGAAGAGATTGATCACTTTATCTATCTTGGAAGTCACATTGATCGAGAAGGGGATACAAGCAAAGAAATTAGAATCAGAATAGCTAAAGCAGCAATGTCTTTCAGAAGCCTTGAAAAGTTGTGGAAATCAAAACTCATCAGCACAAACACAAAACTTAGGCTATTCAAATCAAATGTACTATCAACCCTTATGTATGCGTGTGAAAGCTGGAAAACAACAAGAGATATAGAAACAAAGTCGAATGCATTCGAAAATAAATGTCTAAGGAAAATACTTGGTATAGTGCGGAATGAATTAAAAACAAACGAGGAAATTAGAGAAATCGCCAATCAACCACTAATATCTTCAGTAATAAAGAAAAGACGATGGTCATATTGTAACACCTTTATGCTATATACCTTTTATATGTGGTTTATTGTAGCCTGTGTGTTTCTTGACTTCCACAAGTGGTAAGGGTCTTTAATATTTCATAAGTCAACAGTTTATTAAATCAATTGACAACACAATCGTCTATGAACAATCCTATAATAATGTTTATATCAACAGTAGAGGATCTCTGGCCACACGAGTCCTCCACGCACACTTCATTCAAGGTGAAGAGTTATCAAATCACTTTACAATACAACTCGTCTATGAACTCACTGAACAATCCTATGAATAACGTTTATATCAACGGTAGGGGGATCTCTGGCAGCCCGAGTCTTCCATGCACGACTCGCTCAAGTGATCACTGATCAGCTGCCCTTTCCCTGTTCATCTCTGGCCAGCGGCCTCCAACCGTCAACCCACTCTCTCTTGGCCAACTTTCTAACTGCCCCTCAAACTAACTCATCGTATTTTTACGTCACTTTTTACTCTCTGTGCACTGTATTGGACTACCTATTGTGGCGTGCAAACAGTTTATCCATTCCATCTTCAATAATTCCATCTCTTCACCTTTTAGTGCGCAATTTTGCGTCTACAATATGTTGGACATGTGATGAGAAGAGATAATAACCGAATAGCAAAGCAAGCCCTCATATGGGAAACAACAGGTAAGAGAAAAAGAGGAAGACCCAGAGAGACACTGAGAAGAACATTGATGAGAGAGGCAAGAGCAGCAGGATTCAGCTTCCTCAATGAGATAGAGCTGCTTGCACAGAACAGAGACAAATGGCGAGATTTGATAAAATATCTTAAAAGAATTGAAAACTGCTAGAACAAAAATTCAGATAAGAGAGGGAGTATCTTGGTCTACGCCCTATGGGCCGGCTAGATAGATAGACTGTTGAAAGAAACTAGACCAAAAAGTATTCTGCTCTACTCATTCTGTGAACAACCTTAGATAATTAATCAAAAACTGGTATCAAAGTGTCATATAGATATATTTGTGATTACAGCCAATTAAAACTTCAATATTTAAAAAGTAAAAAAATGCTCACTACGTCTCATGGTTTATTGGGAATATTGTGTTAGTGTTTGTTATGTTTCCATGACTACTAGTACATTTATCTCTGGTACCCATTTACAAAGGCTGGGTAAATCACAAAGAAATATCAGAAAGAGTAATAAATTTGTCCCATTGAGAAGTTAATCTAGACCAACAAACCAGTAGACAAGTACACTTACAACTTTACTGGTTTCTCAGTACTATTGGGGCATACTTTGTGAAACATTGTTAAGCATTAGTGACAGGTTTGATGCCTTATTATAGCAAATGTATACCTTTTTCCCCCTTCTTTGACGTGCATAATTTTACAATTTAAATCAAAGTATTAAACCAATGAAGATAATTATTTTGCATCAAAAAATGCTCTAAAGCAAATTTATTAAGAGCAATAAACAAAACATAAAAAAAAAGTTTACCATGTTCAATAGTTGCAAAGTCCTCCACACCTTTCACAACTCGTGGACGCATTTGGTCCCCCTGTATTTCCGAAGGGAAAAAAGGGAAGGAAGAAACAAATATTACAACACATCAAAATGTATCATGTCAAAACAACTGTTTTGTCTTTATTGCACTGCATCTCTTATAACAATAAATCAAATACTAATCATTATAGAAAGTTGTGACCAAGCAGAATTAGAGAATATGAAAATGGAGAAGAAAAAATATATACTATAATAACAATAATAATACAAAATAAAAGAAATCTTGCATATGTTAAACTATGTCTTTGGAATAATAGAAGACTTAAGAACTTTTAAAAAAAAAGAAAAGAAATTATTTTTAAAAATAATAGAACAATCATGACTAATATATTAATGGTGTTTTAAAAAACCTCAACATAACATAACCACTAAATGAGTACCAACAAAAAAAGAAAGAGTTCATTATCTTTTTTTAAAAATATATTCTAAAATAAAATTTGCTCTTTGGTTAATGGAAATGTAATGCTAGAAAATGTATGGACCTTTATAAATACATAATCCTTTTAAAGAGTAGAAAAAAAAATATATAAAAATGTAACTTATTATATGCATCATCAAAAAAGGTAAAACAACCTGAAAGAGGTGCAAAGAGTTAAATATTTCAGCACAGAAATAATAGTAAATGAAGGATGCAATAAATAAATAAAAAGCAGAATAACACAGGCCAAATCCGCATTCCTAAGAATGGAAGAGTTTTTAGCCACAAATCCTATGTCAAAGAAAATGAGTAAGGAGTTTATCAATGTTATATGCAACTTATCCTACCCTATGGAAATGAAGCATGGGACAATAAAGTAAATAAAAAAATTTTTTTAAACACTAGAGGCTGCAGATATGTGATTTATCAGAAAATGTTGCTGAAAATTTTGACCGTGAGAGTTCTCAGAACAGCCAAAAAAAAACCAAGAAATTCTTCACGAGGCCAACACAAGAAGTGGGTGCCTAACAAACATCAGAATTAAGCATTTGAATATTCAACCCTTTTTTGGATAAGTTATAAAATAAGGAAAATGTAAATATTTAGGAGTTACAGACAAAATATAGGAACAATTTACATCTATCTATCTATTGACCTTTCGAGCCATGGCATATACCCAGATACTTTCTCTTTTTTCAAAATGTTCTTTCTAGCAGTCTCAAACCTTGCAAAAAACATTTATCAAATCTCGCCATTTGTCACTGTTCTGTGCAAGCATCTCAGCTCATTGAGGGAGCTGTTTCCTGCTGCCATTGCCTTTTTGATCAATGTGCTTCTCGGTGTCTCTTTGGGTTGGCCTCTTTTCCTCCTACCTGTTGTTTCCCACATGAGGGTTTGCTTTACTATTCGGTATTATTTCTAATCATCACATGTCCTACATATGGATATCATCATTCATGATTACTGAGGATATTAGCGGTTGATTGGCGATTTCACTAATTTTCTTGTTTGTTTCAAATTCATTCCATGCTATACCAAGTATTTTCCTTTGACATTTATCATCAAAGGCGTTCAACTTTGTTTCTGTCTCTTGTTGCTTTCCAGCTCTTGCATGCAAATGTAAGGGTTGATAGTACATTTTATTTTTTCGGGGCATCTGAAAGACATTGCTGCTTTAGCCATTCTAATTCTAATTTCTTTACTTTTATCCTCTTACTGATCAATGTGACTTCCAAGATAAACAAATTTGAAAAAATGTGACATTCACAAGAGAAAAAAAAAAAAATAATAAATACACAAAATAAGGTGTTTCAGTTATGTGGATTCTTGTATTAATAAGACATCAGCATTGCCACAGGTTACATAGTTTTCTCATCTATTCCAATAGAAGAAGATACTCCACATTTTTATATTATTCAATGAAAATAGTGTGGAAAGACATGGATGCATGCCTATGGCAGCTGACATGGCACATAAAAAACAGAAGTTCAAAAGTTAATAGAAAATTAACATAACATAAAATGCATGTCCTATATAAACATAATAAATACTCCAGTTACATCAAGCTCAAGATTATGTTATCACATTTCTAACACATGCAGACTAAAACAGTTATTTATAATGCAATAGAAAATACATTAAAGCTGTCAAACTTTACATCCAAAATACATCTCAAGAATTTTCTGTTGTCAAAATACTGACTACATTAGCCTATGTAACAATCATTTGCTGCTTACAATATATATTTACAAAATATGATTATTGTTTGCTTGTCCTTGCCAACAAAATATAACCACTGGAGTAACTGCAATATTTAGTCTGGTTTTTTATACATTCATTATGTTTAAGTGTGCTAGTTTTCTCAAATAATTTGTTTAATATTTTAGTGTTAATTTTTCAGTGTTAATTGAATGTTATTACCTCCAGCATTTAATATTTTTTGTATTCATGGTACATTCGAGAGAGACTGTTATTTGTGAACATTTTGATGTAAACTTAGCATATATAGATCTTGATGATACATACACTCAATCTTTTATAAAATTTGGTCTTTGAATGAATGTGATGTTTCTATAATAAATATATCACTAGTAAGTGAACAGTAATAATATAATTTAAGACAATAACTGAAATTGGATGTTTCAGTTTTGGATAAGACAACAATGGACAAATTAACATTTCAAGTGAAAAAGTTTTGAAGATTTTCGAATAACTTTTGAGCCAGAATATTGGTTTGTTTAGTATTATTTGATCTGCAAATCTGAAATATGCTACATTTAGTTCATTTCTTGTGTCTACATCAGCTTTGTTGTGGCTCTGCAGGTTTTCATGCTTCTTCCCAATAACTTAAACACCTAAATTATCATTTATGTCTTGTTCAGCTTTCAGGTTAATACCACTCTTGTATTAAATATTACAATGCTTCATGAAATCAGTCAAAAGCTAAGTAGTTATCATGCACTGATACTGCATAAAACATATATGAATAGAACCAGTTCTGAGCATTACAAACATAACATGTTCTCAAATGCATAGAGAAAGAGAAATTAGATTGACTGATATAATATAATACATATAGATGGGAACAAGTTATCATTACATCTCTGAACAAGACAAAATTAATTCCATAGTCACATGTATACAAAAATAAAGATTGGCACTGCAGCCACATGCACATGTGGACAAGGTGCCCCCAGACTTCTGAACACATACTTCAAGACAGAATTGGATATAATACACTGAGGAAAATCCATTAGCCCATAGACACAATAAGAAAGGCATAACTATATGGACCTCAGCAAGAACTACAAATAAACTAAAAATCAATACAAGAAACAACATTACAGATATAGATGATACTTTAGGTGAATGGAAGATAGAATGAATCATCTGCTCATAGACTCTGGAGGGTGAATTGGTTGCAAAAGCTCCCTTGATTTACAAGCTCTGCTGGAAAAGTTGCAGTTTGTTCATTCTAAAGAAGAGACTGCATTACTAACTCTTCTGTATTAATACACATCATCATAGAGAGGGTACTAGAAACAGTGATGAATTAAAAGCAAATGGAAAGAAAATAATCAAGAGATATTATAACAGACATAGAAAATGATGCAGTGACTGTTAGAAGTGGTCAGCGACTCATGGCTGGCTGTTTGAGTAAGGATCAACAGCTCTTCAAGATCCTACTTTACCTCGCAAGGGTAATTCTGGTAACAGACTAACAGTCTGGCCAAAAGATTAGGGATTAAGAGAAATGGCAACTCAGTACCGAAAAAAACCATGCTGAGGTCAGATGTTGTGGGCTTAATCCTCAGATATCGTAATCTGCTGTAAACCACAACTCAATGCATCCATTTCAAGGTATGACAATGAAGAAAATTAGTTATTAGGCAAACAAACACACAATGAGGAGGAAGATAACATGATTTGCTATTAAAGAAAAAAAAACTTGCACACATGCATGTAAGCACACAAACACTCCTTAACAAGGGAGGAACAAGAGTTGATCTTCAATTTGAGATTGGAACTGTAGACTCAACTGCTACACATGTACAATAAACAATAATTATAACAAATAGATGTGTTTTAATGTTGACAACAAACCATAGAACATGTTCCCCTGATTTGTCTAATTCATGAGAAGATATATGGTGATGAGAGAACCCTGAGACAGATTACCAACTTATGAGAGATATTGATGTAGTTGCATGAGATGGAGTGAGGAAAGACACAGAAGACACACACACACAACATTTTAAAGGTATGACCAAGACTGAGAAAAAATGAATGGCTCCCCCCCCCCCCCCCAATTTTCTGTGAAAATAAAAGATAGACCATGATGAAGGATTAAGGAAAGTTATCAGTAAATTATAATTATGAAAACAAAATATGCTTATGTGAGAATAATTTATACCCATAAAATCGATATTTCATTTTTAAACAAAGTTTGATTAATTTCATATAGAAATGCAGAATTAAATATTCTTATTAATGAGTTTAATTTTGTCTCTATCTTTTATACTTATTAGCACTGCTTTAATAATTTCAAATGACCTCTAGCTCTCAAGACAATTTAGAGCTCTAATATGTAGATAAAAGAGTAAATTTAACCTATTTACTTTAGTTTTCAAGCAACTTGATTTTAATCTGAAGAAGTGATAGAAAATTTAATTTAGGTCCATTCAATTATTAAAACACTATCACAATAAAAACTCAGTAAGTGCTATAGCATCAAAGTAGCATGTGTGAGGTACAAAATTAATGTGTTTATATTACAATACTGAGAAGATTATTCAATGCGATGAGTTTACAAGATACAACATCAGTACAACAATCAAGCACTCACCATTAGGGTATACACAGGCTATATGATGGGTAAAAATATTACAAATTGAGAAACAACTAACTGTATGTTAAACAGAAATGTTACTTTACAACCTAAGGATACATAAGCATGCAGCTTGATAAGCATACTGCCTTTTCTTCTTATTCCAAAATTGCTGTTTTAAATTAAATGTTTATAAAAAGCTTATTTCAAAACATATTAGCATGGAGCCAACTCTTCTACCTTTCAGCTCCCTGTGGAGCATAGGTCTTCAACAAACACTTTCAAGCTGTTCTGTTTCTTGTCATTCTTTTAAGACCGTTCCATGTCTTTCCCATCATCTTCACCTCTGCTTCTCTGTCTTCTCCAAGAATTCCTTGTTTTCCTCTGTCTTTCCCCTCGGGATTCCAAAAAAAGGGCCTGTTGTGTAATACTCTCAGTTGGCTTCTGCAGTGTGTGTCCTATCCAGCTCCATCGTCTTCACTGTATCGCTTTATCCACTGGTATTTGACTGGTACATTTCCATAATTCTATGTTAGTGATTTTGTCCTGCCATTTCCATCCTTTTATTCTGCATAAGCATCCATTAATGAAAGTCTATATCCTCACGATTGTCATTTTAGTTTTTCTCCATGTTTCACAGCCATATAATAAGACTAACTTAACATTGGAGTTGAAAATTGTATTTTAGTATTTAACCTAATTTCTTTGAACTTCCATATATTTCCAGTGCAACAAATACTCCTCTTGCTTTTCATATCCTTATTTTGGTATCATTTTCTGTTCCTCCCTCTTTGTCTATAATACTGCCCAGATATATGTAAGATTGTACCTCTAGCAGAGGTATTTCTCCTACTGTTATTTGGTTATTGCCAGTTGCATTAATTCTCATAATTTTGGTCTTATCTGTATTTATTTTCACTGGATTCCATTTCTGTTCTTCAAATTCTTCTGTAAGCTGTCCTTCATGCACCACACTACATTTCATTCCTTCATACATTGTTCTTATCAGTTTAATACACTTTATGGGAATTCCATAATGACTCAGCAACTTCCAAAGCATTCCTATGTCTAAAACTATCAAATGCCTTTTCATAATCTATGAATCCAATATAAAGTGGGGACTGTAGTTCTAAACTATATTCAACTCATGAATCAGACATGATCTGTTTTTCCTAAACTAAAACTTGCTTGTTCATTTCTCAAATGTTTCTCTATGCCTCCTTTAGTCTCTCCATAATGATTCTGCTTAATGTTTTTCCTGGCACTGATAGTAGCATAATTCCCTATAATTTGTTCACTCCTGTAAACTTCTTTTCTTTAGTAGCTTGATCCTTTGATTGCCTTTTCTTCTTATTCCAACATTGCTATTTTAAATTAGATGTTTATAAAAAGCTTATAAAATTTCAAAACACATTAGCATGGAGCCAACTCATGAAACATTAAATGTAGAAAAGTTTTAAAAATAAAAGAATATTTTCAGTCTGCCAGGAATAATTATTTACTTAAATAATTTGTCAGTTATTGACTGCCATGTTTAAGTTTGGGTCAAAAGTCATATACAACCAAAAAAAAAATAAACCGAAAATGTATTTTCTTACAAATGTATAATTAGTGTATTCTTACAAATGTATAATTAGTGTTTTCTTACAAATGTATAATTAGTGTTTCTTATAAATGTAAAATTAGTGTTTCTTGCAAATGTATAGTTAGTGTTTTCTTATAAATGTAAAATTAGTGTTTTCTTGCAAATGTATAATTAGTGTATTCTTACAAATGTATAATTAGTGTTGTCTTACAATTTCAACGAGAAAAATATGTACATCAATATACCAATAAAGAATTCTCCAATAGATGAACATGATAAAATGGCCTGGCTGAATGACCACCTAGATCTTACTCTCCTTAGATCTTTACTCTGGAGTTTTTTTTTTTTGCTAACCATACGTCACGAGAAAAAGTTAATGAAGTCCACCAACATTATTATCAGACTGTTGCAAAATTTCATACGGTAAGGGACACAAATGAGTTAAAGTAAGGCACATAATAAAATCAAATCACAAACAATGGTTTGTTATCTTCAGTGCATGTAAATGTTAACAAACAATCACCAATTCCATAATGCACAGATTTTGACACCTTATGTTCAAAAAGCACATATCAAAAAAATTACACTATATCCAACTAATAAAAATCAAGATTACTTGAAAGCATTTACTAGGTTTGATCTGTAAAGCATGCATTTAAAATATAATTTTATCAACAAGATTCAAACAACTAACCTGTACATTACCCCATTCATCTGGAGTCGCTGATGCTGGAAACTGTACAACCACATTTGCATTGTGCATGACTATAATCACATTGCCAGGAAACTCAAGTCTACGATGCCAGCCACCAGTCTCCATTGCTTTCTTGTACTCATTCTTTAAACAGATAAATACAAACTTCAAGCAACTTGTATAGAGTGTGAGAGGGATTAAACAAAGCACTTTATGCACAAGGCAATCTAATCTTCAGGAGAAAGATCCCTCTCTTCATCTACAGGACTATCACTTCTGACCATTAATTTAAACTCACTCATTTTTACAAAAAATATCTTCATTTATTTATTTAAAATCATCATCATCATCATCGAGTGCCTTCTCTGCAACGAAGGTTGGCTACCATGGAGCGCCATTCTACTCTGTTTCTCGCTTTGATGGTGCAGGCTGTCATAGATTGACTTGTCCATCTTTGATGTTATCCATGTTAGTCTTGGTCTGCCTCTGCCTCTTTTACCTTGTATTTTTCCTTCTAATATTACTTTTAGTAGTCCGTTGTGTCTTTTAACATGCCCCAAAAATTTCATTTGTCTTGTCTTAATTATATTTAGTAGTTCTCTTTTTATTTTCAGTTGTTTTAAAACTTCATCGTTTGTTATCTTTTGTTTCCATCCAATTCTACCTATTCTTCTATAAATCCACATTTCAAAGGCTTCAATTTTCTGTTCTGTTTTCTTGTCTAATGTCCATGTTTCTGCACCATACAGGAATATTGAGAAGATGTAACATTTTGCCATTCTTAGTTTCAGCCCTGTTGATATTTGTTTTGTTGTTAGTATATTTTTCATGGCATTAAAATTACTTTTTGCCATACCTATTCTTTTGTTTATTTCAATTTTGCATTTTCCATCATTGGTTATAGTATGTCCCAGGTAGTTGTAACTCTGGACTGTCTCCAGATGTATTCCCTCAACTGTGATATTTAATTGTAGGTCTTGAGAATTTACTTATTTAAAATATCTTCATTTATTTATTTAAAATATATTTCACATGTAGGCCAACAAGACTATCTACAAAATGCAGACTTGGCTGAGGAAGACATGTTTGTCTGGTAAGACTTTTTCTGGAAATGACAACTTGACTACAAGTAGCTTCTGACGGGAAAAAACAGCACTGGGAAAGTGCTTCTGAACAAAAACATATATGGACAGCTGTTCTCAGTTTCTGATTATCAAGTATAGAAAATACAGTACAAATTGTGTCTATAAATAAACTTTTGTACTGGTCCAGCCAGCAAATAAAAATAAAGGGGAGGGGGGGGGGGGGGGGGGGGGGGAAGAGATGAAATACATTTTTCCATGTGATGCTAAAATACTTGTGTTCCAAGAAATTAATATCCGATGCGGACTTCTGTCTCCAAGATGGCGGATCTAGTCCATGTTCTCTCGACTGCTGCAGAAAGTGCATTTGGGGTCTGATTAATTTCGGTTCTCCGTTGCACTTTCTGTGTTAAAGTCAAAATGATGATCTGCTTATTACATCTGTGCCGCCAAAGCAAAGTCGTACGCCGGTAACAGTCCCCTTTTTGACAAATCAAGTGTTGTGAATACAACCTTCCACCATCTAGACTTGTTCTGCACTTTACTGCTGTTCTTGACCGTTGTTGGAATTCCTTGACGCAAGTTATTTACATGTTACTCATTAATGTGAAATGCTTCGTCAGCCGCAGTTTTATCTCTTTAGGGAATTTGCACCGTGTTTTGTTCGCCGTAGGCTTCTTTCACTAGGGTAATCAAGAATCTAAAGGGGCGCGTCACTGCTGTGCTTGCAACATTGTTATGTGTGCTACGTCATCGTAAATCCCTAGGTCGGCCTTAAGCTAATCTAACGGTCTATTGTTTGATGTGCGACGGGGATAATCTGACGACTAACTGTGTGTTTATATGTTTGGAATTGGAGTCAACATCGATGGCCTAACATCATCAAGCGTTATACATTTTTAAAATATGACGATCATCTTTTTCAGGATGATGTGAACTTCGGGGTATATGGTGGATAGGCGGCAGGAACCATTGAACGCTATGCATGAAAAGTGTACCTTGTTGCAGTTTCCTCATAGTGTACCTTGTTGCAGTTTCCTCATATTCCCAGTCCATGGCGGACTTGTTGGTCTCGAGGCAAGATGCGGCCTTGGGACAGAGAAGTTGTAGGTTCAAATCTCGGCTACACCATGGGATTTTTATTTACGATTCTCTCTGCGGCAACCACCCCTGGTCTCAGCAGCGAGACCGGCTTGAAACATCAGTTACTCATCTATGGAAAAACATGAGTACCTCCAAAGTCTGAGTTATCTGCCTGAGCAGCAAGGGACCACTGTGCACACGGCTGCCAGGTAAAAATGGATTAACATGCAAAATTCAGTTCCTAATCTCTAGGGACTTCGTCAGAGTTGAAAGCTGGCGAACGCAACAACCAACAAATCCAATGCAGGAAGGTACCAAATGTCAGGACAGCTGACACCTCTCCAACATTACAAATGGGTGCCTGTTAACATAAAGAATTTTTATTTCCACCTTATGCTTAACAGTGTCACATGATCTCACAGGATTAGTTTGAAGTGGAAGTTCAGAAAACCATCGAGCAATGAAGATGGAGTGATCAGAAAATATAAAATTAGAAATGAGACCAAAGGGAAAAGAACTGAGATAGAATGAATATTACACTTAATACAAGTAAAATGTAAAAAGTGGCTTGCTACCTAAACAGAACACTTTGTGATTCTATACTACAATGTAACAAGAGCAGATGGCAAATCCAGTGGCAAATCATGAGTAAGACTGAGTGATAACATCAAAGAAATTCTATGATAGCATTAAATATCAAGGCTACCAGATGAGGAATTACTAGAACTAGCAATGAAAGTCTCTTGCCTCTAATTGTGCTGCAAAGGCTTCATCGTATGGTATATATCTGTTGTCTCCTTCTCTTTTATAGAACCAAGAACATCGCCTGACAGCTACAGGAGCATCATTCCAGTATAGAGGAGATCGTGTTCGACAACCAACATTCACTTCAAAGCGACCTCCATTTGTTTGAACTATTGTATTATTTGGAGACTCTTGCAAACCTAAAAGAGAGGAAATAGTCAAAAACTATGTATTAAAAATTTTTTTTAATTGTAAATCATTAAAATACACATTAATTTAATAAACATTAATGTATGTTAACATGTGTTCATGTGGTTTAATGGTTGCAAGTTAGCTTCAAGGACCAAGATCATTGGTATGTTCCATGAAAAACAAATTCCCTTTGAACAAATTGAAAATGTGTTTACACATTTAAGGAAAGTTTTAACAGCAAGAAAGATCACTGGCTATGCCACCTCTAATGTTACAGTTTATTACTGTCACAGACATGCTTTTGGCATGAATGTGAGCTAACATTCACTCATATATGTAAGACATAAAAACAATTAACGACAATGTCTGAACAATCTTGCATTTTTTTTGCTTCCTAATGCAGCGAATGTTCTCTTTTATGTTATAGATATTTGCTAATTCTTTGGCATTTACTAGAACAGCTCATGGTTTTTCAGTGAAGCATTTCTTTCTCTACAACTTTTGTCATGGAGTTGGGGGGGTCATGAAAAAAGCAGTGATTAGTGAACTGGTCTACAAGAGGACGAGAGATTAGCTGATTAGTAACTTCTAGATTCAGCAAAGCTGAAATGAGTACCAGATTCCAGATTCTGGAAAGAAAGATAATGTAGTAATGACCACATTACCCAAAAATGTACTGATAGTAAAAAAAGTTTTTCCACTAACAACATATTCCCTATATGCCATAGATTGTGATAGGGAACTTTCTTCTTCTTTCTATTAATGGAGTCAACTATTGAATGACAAACATAATGAATAAACTGATGTAAAGTAGGGCACCAATTTTAAATCAGCATAGAGGACCAGGTGGTCTAGAGGTAAGATCTCTGATCAGAAAGATCCTGGGTTAAAGTCCTAGAACAGGTGGTGGGAATTTCTCTCTTCAAATCCAATGTTTCCTCGTGTGTTTTACCTTTCTGTGATCTCTGGGAAGTGAGATCCAATATCTAGCTCTCATGGATGATGATGAAAAACAGAAGTGCACAAATAAATGTTAGATACATATATCTGTGTGCACACACACACATAAATGTTAGATACATATATCTGTGTGCACACATATAAATGTTAGATACATATATATGTGTGCACACACACACACACATAAATGTTAGATACATATATCTGTGTGTGCAGACACATAAATGTTAGATACATATATCTGTGTGCACATACATAAATGTTAGATACCTATATCTGTGTGCACATACACATAAATGTTAGATACATATATGTGTGCGCACACACACATAAATGTTAGATACATATATCTGTGTGCACACACATAAATGTTAGATACATATATCTGTGTGCACACACACATAAATGTTAGATACATATATATGTGTGCACACACACATAAATGTTACATACATATATCTATGTGCACACACACATAAATGTTGCATACATATATCTGTGTGCACACACACACACATAAATGTTAGATATATATATCTGTGGGCACACACACATAAATGTTACATAAATATATCTATGTGCACATATACACATAAATGTTAGATATCTGTGTGTGCACACACACACATAACTGTTAGATACCTATATCTGTGTGCAAACACATATAAATGTTAGATACATATATCTATGAGCACACACACACATAAATGTTAGATACATATATCTATGTGCACACACACATATAAATGTTAGATACACATATCTATGTGCACACACACATAAATGTTAGATACATATATCTATGTGCACACACACATAAATGTTAGATACATATATCTATGTGCACAAACACATATAAATGTTAGATACATATATCTATGTGCACACACACACACATAAATGTTAGATACACATATCTATGTGCACACACACATAAATGTTAGATAAATATATCTATGTGCACACACACACATAAATGTTACATACATACATATATCTATGTGCACACATAAATGTTAGATACATATATCTATGTGCACACACACACACACACATAAATGTTACATACATATATCTATGTGCACACACACATAAATGTTAGAGAATCTCTGGTAGCTAAGAGTAAAGAGTAGGCCAATAATGCCCACCGCCCTATCAAAAACTGTTAAGCAAACTCCCCCATGCGGAGGACAGATGTGTTGGGCTTAAAGGAGCAGATATCAGAGATTTGCCACAAACTAGCAACACAATGCATACATGCCCAATTAATTGGTGAACACTAAGAAGAAGACAAATCAGCACAATACCAACGTTATTTGGACCAGTATATTGACATCCTTAATGACTACTGTTGATATGGATTTATTTGAATAGTTATTTAAATACTTGACCCTTCTGCAAAATTATTTTTTTTTCTTTTCTAAATGTGTTCAAGCAAGTAGTTTTGAAAATGAATATATGTAGGATTGGTACCTCTTAAAAGAGGCTACAGTGAAGAGCACTAAAGAAATGTTTAGCCATATGAAGCAATTTGGATAACCAGTGTCAGAAAGTAACGCCAAGGCAGCAGAAACTGTTAATTCAATGTGGAAATTCAACATCACTGTATTTTCTATTTCCATTTTTAGCAGTAGTACAAATATAATTAGCTAAGATTTTGGCAGTAGGTGACAATATACACATTTCAAAACCATTGTCTTTTGAACACTTCACGCGTTATTTATTTTACCAACCACTGTCATTCTGCACCTGAAGACTTCTCTTCCTTGGCTTCTCTTGCTCTCAGTCTTTCCGGCTGTCACTACCTTTACTTTTGGCTTCATTCATGAGTATGCTTCTTCTTCTTCTTTCCTTCCTCATCTGCCTTTCAGCGTCGAGGGGAGATATAATTTGCGGTCTTTGTGCTCTTCTGTTCGCCTCTGCTGTTGTTATGTTTCCTAGTGCTTCTAATATTCCATTGACCCATCTTTTCGTGGTCGACCCTTGGGTCTGGTGTTCTCACAATGTTTGTTGAAGGCTCGTTGTGTTGTGTTTTGTTCTTTCTGCTTTGTCACATGGCCAAACCATTTTATCTGTTGTTTCCTTATATATTCTATGGCTGTGGCTATTCCTAGCTTTTTTCTCAGTTCTTCATTTCTGATCTTATCTCTCAGACTGTTTCCTGTCATTCGTCTAACATGTTTCATCTCTGTAGAGGCTATTTTTCTTATTGTTCTTGCATCTAGGGTCCAAGTCTGGCATTGGTAGCACAACGTTGGGATGAAGATTGTATTGTATAGTGCTCGTTTTGCCTCCAGAGTTATTTCCTTGTTGGACAATAGTGGCAATATCTGTCCAATGATTTGACAAGCCTTGTTGCATCTTGATCTATTTCTGCTGTTTGAGAATTATCGTTTGTCATTAGACTTCCTAGGTATTTGAATTCCTCTACTTGTTTTAGTTGTCTGCGTTCTATAGTTATGTTGATGTTCTGTTTATTTTTGGCGACATTCATGATTTCTGTTTTGTTGATGTTGATTTTCATGTTGTATTTTGTGCCTGAGATGTTGAGTTTGTTTAAGTGTTCTTGTAGGTCTTCTATTGTTTCATGTAATAGTGCCTGATCGTCTGCAAATAAAAGTTCGTTGATCTCCTCTGTCTCTGATGGGTTGACTAGCTTGCATATATGGTCCATGTATGTAATAAACAGTAGGGGGGATAGTACGTACCCCTGTCTTACACCTGATCTAACTTCAAAGTGGTCTGTGTAGCCTGCTGCTGTCCTGACCCTGCAGCTGCTGTTGATGTAGAGACTTTTAATAAGGTTGGTTAGATGTTGGTTTACTCCGTATATTGTTAGTATCTCCCACAGTTGTTCTTTGTTTACTCTGTTGAATGCTTTTTCCTGGTCAATGAAGGCTATGTATAAGTTTTGATTGTGTTCTGTCGTTTTTTCTGCAAGCTGTTTTAATGTGAATAGTGCGTCAGTGCATCCTCTGTTTTTTCGGAACCCCATTTGAGAATTACTTAACTGTAGTTCTATTATTGGTCTCAGCCTTTTTTCCAAGATTTTGGCGTATAGCTTTCCTACATGGCTGAGAAGAGATATACCTCTATATTGATTGCAGTCTCTTTTGCTACCTTTCTTTTCCATATTGGTATGATGATTGCCTGTTGCCAGCCTTCTGGGGCTTGTTGTTGGTGCCATGCTGCATTAAATATTCTGTGCAGCCATTGCACTCCTGTTCCTCCTGCTGCTGCTATTTATTTCTATTGGTATGTTATCTATCCCGGTGCTTTATTTCTTGGTGCATATTTGATTACTTCTTCAATTTCCTCTTTCATGATGTTGGTCAGTATTTGTGAGTTCTAGCGTGGTTTTTGTTGTCTTATTGGTAGTTGGTATGTTTAACAGGTCTTCAAAATATTCTTTCCATCTCTGTTGCATACATTGGTTATTTGATATTGGCTGTCCGTCTTTGTTATTTATCAGCTCAGTAGGATCATGGTTTTCTTTTCTCACTCTTGGCTTTTACTGCTTTGTAGAAATCTCTTGTGGCTGTCTTGAAGTCCCTGCTCATGTTTTGTCCGAATTCTGTCCAATTCTTTTGCTTAGCTTCTTTGATCAACATTTAAACTCTTTTTTGAACTAAGGCATATTTTTCATATTTTTCTGGTTCTTGTTCTCCCTCCAATTTTTAACAGTTTAATAAAAAAAAAAAAACTGTATGAGTATGCAATCAACAAATATAACTGGAATAATAAACATTATGCACACAAAAGTTTGAAACCAACATTTCTTAAGACTTACGTGTGTTGAAAGTCATCTCCAAATTCATACTGTCCAGAACAGAAAATGGTCTCCAAATTTCCACATCTCCCTGGTTCTGCTGGTAGCACCAGTGTTGCCTAACTGGTTGGTAATATAAACCTCCAGTGTACTGCACTGAACTGTCCTGTGCTGTTTGCACATTTATAGAACTACCTTGAACTGCTGCTGTGGATAACTAGGTGGGACATTGGCCATGGAAGAGGATGTAATAGGTGGTACCATTGCAGTTGGGGGTTGAAAACTGGAAGTAGTAAGGGAGAAAAGGCTGCAGCGGGAGGCTGAGGTCCTGAAGGTGGTACTGCATACTGTGGACGTCCACCTTGATGACGGTAAATGTTACTAGAGCCTAGTGAAGACATAAGAAATTGTTAACAATTAATCAACATTAAATGAAGGAAAATACAAAAGTGTTCTTAAAAAAAAATATTTAAATATAAAGTATAACAATAGAAACTAACACAGCACAAAAAAAATATATGTATATTGTTGTTGTTGCGTTCGCCAGCTTTCAACTCTAACGCAACAACAACAAATATATATATATATTTTTTTAAATATTTTTTTTGCTGTGTTAGTTTATAAAGCACAGTGGCATCATAAGTGACATTAACTTCAACATACAAATTACAATTTTAAATAATTACTGAAACATAAAACAAAAATACAAATGAAATAACATTTGAAAGCTCTTACAGTAATAAGCAATCATAATGTGATAACACACAAGCAAAAATAATATTGAACAAATATACAGATTTTCTAAAAAAAAAATTAAGCAGCCATAAAAAAAAAGTAGGAGAAAGATGATGACAAGGAAAGATAATTCCTTCCTAAGTATCTTTAAACACCTATTTTCTACATATGGAGCAGAGAATGAGCAATTGTTATGAAGTTAATTATAGTTACTTGAAATAAAAGTAATAAATTTTGTTTAATAGGAGAAAAGTCAGTTCTATGTTTTTTTTTTTGGAGCATCTCTTCTTCTCATCTGCTGCATTCATCCAACAGTTACTCTCCTTCCCCGTACACTCTTTAAATTAAAGAACTTAAATTGGTGTAGATGAGTTGTATCATAATGTATCATGGCACAATTTTGGGTGATGTGGTTTGTATCATACCAGGCTTCCCTTACTCCCCAGAAAATTCTCTGTTACCTACTTTAAGAGGCTGTAAAAGTAAAAGTAAAGTTCCCCCGTCACGCCAAGTGGCGTATAAGGAAATATGGGGTTAGTGACCCTATATTTTACAGACTTTCAGCACATGATTTTTGGGGTAATGTGGTCGGTATTACGCCCGTACTGCTTTACTTTCCAGAAAAAATCCGGTACCCATTTAAGGCTGGGTGAACCCGGAAGCCGTCGGTTGGGATCGAACCCTACCCCTTGTGCTTTGTAGTTCACTAACCACTGAGCTATCGCGGTTCCCACTGAGCTATCGCGGCTCCTGCTTTAAGAGGCTGGGTGAACCTCAAAGCCATTTGGTCCAAAAAAGAAATCCACCACTTCTGGTAACTGAACTTGGACTCTTCTGATCAAGAAGCGAGCACACTAACCATTCAGCCACAGAAGCTCCTGAGTTGTAGATAACAGAAACATGTGTTGTTAGGGTGTAAAAATGTAAACACATTTGTGTGGGTGCGGTAAAAATGTTAGGAAAAATTGTACCTTCTATGAAAAATTAAGCATTGAAAATAATGAGTGTAAGTTACACCCCACTACTGGCTCCCTGCTACCAGCTTTACCGCAGCGCTGCATTTATTTGCTCATGGAAACTATTAAATTATATATTTTTACATTAAATAAAAGAAAAAAAACAAAAAAAATACTAGATCTGCATTTTCAAGTTGCCTATGTACTGTTAATGACAAAGGAAGTGAAATCGTAAGAGTATATTTCATTTAGTGCTGCTAATTCAGGCAGTTAATATGGCTGGACCATAAATGTAAGAATGCAGTGATTGTTTTATAATTTAGTCAAAAATTAACTTTTTTTTAATTTAAAAAAATTACTGTTGCTATAATAATGATTAAGCAAACATAATGAGGTCTGTGTGTTACTGGGGCCTCATTATGTGGGAAGTAAAGAATAGTGACACTGTGACCTTCCAGGCATGTCGTATGAAGCGACTAAGGAGGTTGATCGATGGCTTGACAAGCTGTCATTGTAAAAAGTATTGTTATGGAAACAGGATTTTAGAAGCAGCGATCTCAGCAATATGTGACATTTTGGCACGCAAGGTTTCTGTTTTTGAGATTGTAGTTCTGCCCTATGTGCCGTCTTTGGCTCGAAAGGATAATAGATAGAAACTACTTTTAATCTTATATCTATAGATTTAAATATTAGTTGTCCTGTTCAAATTCTTTTAATTTGTATAAATACATGTTTACTTTTATTTTCCATTCATAATTTTCACACAAATTGCCACTTTCATATGTAAAACTTCTTAGGCAAAGAAAAAGTATTATAATTAAATTATCCTACATCTTAGATTCTTTTTTACATATAAATCGTGAATATAAGTGCTACATGGATAATTGTTATTTAATAAATATAAGATTGTTCAACAATATCGGCATGCCACTGAAATTTTAAAATATTTTGGCTTTTATTTATATTTGGCTTTTAATGCTTTATTACTGAAGACAGTTTTGACTTCCCTTTGTACATTTCCAAAATAATTATTTCCTTTGATCACCAAAAAATGTTTGACCCAAAAGTATTAATCAATATCACTGGACCAAAACATAAAATGCTTAAATTTTAAGAGTGTGTCCCTTTAGTGTTTCCCTCCTGTGTTGGGGGTACTTCTATATATTTTAGAAATTCTATTCTATATATATAAAGGGTAAAAATACATGCACATGCTTTTCTAATGGATATATAACAATAGCTCATGCAATGTTTCAATAAATTTACAGTTCATTCCCTTCTTTGCATAAAACAGCTTTTCTCATATTTTTTATTTTATTTCAGTGGTGCTATAAATATTGTTCAACAATTTCATGTTCTTTAAAAATATTTATCTAAGTAGCACTTATTCACAAATAATATGTTTGTTAACCTCAGACGGAAGATGTACAAAAGAGGTGTGATGCAGAATGGCTCAGGCAAAAGCAGCTTTCCAAAAAAATGGGGAAGATACTATGCAATCCATTTTTGACAATAGAAACAAGAAAAAGAGTTCTTGAAATGTTATGTAGAGCAAGTCTTAACATATGGATGTGAATCATGGACAACAGACAAGAAAATCACTAGAGTCTGTAGAAATGTAGTTTTACATAAGAATATTGAGAATACCATGGACAGCTAAGAAGACTAATGAAAACGTTCTGAAAGAGGCCAAAGCAAAAAAGAGAGCTAATTTCCAATATTAGGAAGAAACAATCATCATATTTTGGCCATGTAATGAGAAGAGAACAGCTGGAATATATTGTAACAACTGGGAAATTTGAGGGACGAAGAGATAGAGGGAAGCAAAGAGAAAAGATACCAGACAGCTCAAGAGAATGATTTGGCAGAAGGTCAACAACAGAAATGACAAATAACTGTCGTGATCGAAAGTTGTGGAGAGACATGATCACCTACACCAGCAGGCCCGGTACTTGATAATGATGATAATATGCCATGATAATAATTTTCCTTCACTTGAGGAGTTCTACTATTTGAACAGAACAACCTAAAGATCTTCAATCAATATAGATACAAAGAAGACGGAGAGATAATAGCTATCTGGAGCTCAATCAATAGCATGTTAATTTTGTAAGTGAGAGGTACAATCCCCAGCAGCAACATGCTTCATTTTTGTTTCAATGTTAAATCTTTAAATATGTCTTCATTGCTCTTTTTCATTATCCAAGGTCATCATCATTGAGTGCCCTCTTCGCATCGAAGGTTGGCTACCATGGAGCGCCATTCCACTCTGTCTCTTGCTTTGATGGTGCAGATTGCCTTAGGCTGACTTGTCCATCTTTTGATGTTACTCGTCCATGTTAGTCTTGGTTATCCAAGGTATCTTAAGGATTTTTCCATAGCATTTTTTTTTAGAATTAATCTATTTTCTTCCTTGCTGTTTGAGAGATTGTCCATGATTCACAACCGTATGTTGCTATCAAAAAGATACACATTCTTAGAAATTCTAATTCCTTACTGGTATTGTGACAAATGTTCTTCACTGCATTTAATTTATGTGTTGCTATTGCCAATCTTCTTCTGATCTCTCTCTAGCAGTCTCCATTGTTAGTTATTACAAATACCAAATATTCATAGCCTGCCATAATTTCAAGTTCTTCACCCATCATCCGTCCGTCCATCCATCTATCTATCTACCTTTTGTTTGCCTGAAGTATTGTCTATATCTGCAATGTCATTTCCTGTATAAACTTTACTGTCTTTTGTAGTTCTTGCAGAGGCCATATAGTTTTGTCTGTAGTGTTGTATCTATGGGCCAATGGATTTTCCAGTCTACTATATTCAGTACAATTTTGAAGTATATATTCAGCAGTCAGGGACACCTATCCACATGTACATGGGGTTGAGGTGGTGATCTTGAATTTGTATACATGTGTCTGTGGAGTCGACTGTGCCGTTCTGAGGTGTAATAACTTGTTCCCATCTATTCATAATTATGAAAGGCATCCTAATTTGGGACTTATGGTCTTCTAATTGATTTGATGATCTGTTTCTTCTGATGGCATATAACTGATGCATCTGGTTGTGTGCTTGTTGTGCCTTCCTTTGCCAGCTGATCTGCTCTCTCGTTTCCTGGTATTGCACAGTGAGATTGGATTCACTGTGAAACCATTCCTAAAGTGTAACATCAGATGTTTTTTTCTTTACCTGAAACTATCATTTATTATTTATATAATTTGTTAGTTTCCTCCTAGCTCTCACCTTTCAAACAAGCTGAATAAAAGAAAGTGTAAAATACTAGTGACTACAATTTACAAGGATTTTTATCCCACGACCAGTATGTTAGTCAAGAAAATAATCACATAAAACTATACATATGTTGCAGCTTTACGAAAATAGGGCAGAACTAAACATAAAAAAGGCTTTATAGCTGAAATGTCTGTGTTACTGATGAAGACTTTATAATAGAAACAACATTTCACAAAGCTGTAACATACACTTTATGTGATAACTTTTCTCCTACTTTGTTCACCCTTTTTGCAGCCTTGCATGAATATATTATGCTATATTTAGCCAGTTTCCAGAGGTTAATCAACTTGAACAGACACTTACCAGCAGGAGTAGAAGAAGTGGAAGGAGGCAGAGATGAATGTGATGTCACTGCTAATGATGGCTGTACTCCAGCCCCAACTCTTGGAGCAATTTTGTTTGGTGTAAATGTGGTACAACTGGTGGGGGTGGCTGACCTGAACCAATCTGGGCAAAGGGGTCATGACCTGAATTTGACTGAAAATAATTTGCCTGCACTGGTGAAGTTGTCCTCTGAGTTTGAGTTGTTGGTACTGAAGACTGCCCCACAAAGCTGTCTGCTTCTGCCTCTTCCTCTATTAATTGTGAAACAATCATAAAAAAGCTATAGCTGAGATTACAATTATTATAGTATTTAAATCACTTCCACTGATTTATTAAAGTATAATTAAAATAGATACTGAAGTTTCATTTACATTGTAAATGTAGTGAATAATGAAAATGTAACAACTCAAGGGGTTATTACAAAACCTAGTAACTATTGTAATTAGGTTTATTAATAACTCTTTATAACTGGCCCTATTGATAGAAAAGGACACAAGATAATGATGATGACTGCCCAAAATCAACAATAAACATGCTTTATGACTTGAACAGTTGCTCTTAACTTCTGTTTGTACAAATATTCAATGTTCAAACATCTCTTCAGACCTCCCCATTGTATTATAACTGCAGGAAGCCAGAAATCATTAATCACTTGAAGCTGTGAGAATATTTTGGCCAAGCAAAATTGGCAAATAAGAATTGAACAAAAGTTGTTATCAAGAACAAATATACACAATGAAGAGAGGCAAGTGCTTGAGTATTGGAATGTTCATCTGGTCAGAAGAAATCCCGAAACCAGAATTATAATGCACTGTATTCAGAAAGCAAGAAAATAGAGACAGACCAAAGATAACATGGTGGAAAACACTGAAGGCAGAGATGTGTGTGTGTCAAACTTTAAGTCTCTGTGACTTTACAATATAATACCTGCTGTTCTTTCCTGAACATGGTGAATACAGATGAGACTTCATATATATATGTGCTTTATGTTTGTCATTTGTTGTTCATGAAGAGGACTTGGGGAAAAACATGGAGAATATTAAAATTCTTATTTATTTAACTGCAATAGTATTCTTGTAGGTTTATTTTTAATTTCCAAGGGTGGAGATCAGACATAATGAGACAAAAATCTATGGTCCTGAGGATAGGCCAAGCACAGTCAAAAGACAGAACATATAAACTTGATGGGAATGTTGTTGAAATCTCTCTCTCTCTCTCTCTCTGCGATCAGGACTCAATCAGATCAGGATCCCAGACTATCACATGAAGTCAGCTGTCAGGTTACGTGTGTTGATCGCCCCCACAGACAGAACATCACAATTAGAGCCCGCCAGATCCACTCTGATTGAACACCCATTAAAACGTTGCACTGTGTTCTGCGCCAGTGGCCCAGTGCATCCGATTTCAGCCAGCATTTTATTCAGGTTAGCTTTCCTTAGCCTTTGATTGTCCCCAATCTTCCAGTAAGGCAGCAGATGATCTTTTCTGTAGGGGGATTCTGCCCTTAGATGGTCAGCCCTCCCAGGTTTACGGGCACCATCTGCCCGAGTCACTAGAGGTGACTAACACAGACATGCACACACAGAGATATGAGATGTGACAAACACAGGCATGCACACAGCGATACGAGGCATGACTAACATTGACACACATCAATATATATGACACATGACTAACATAGACATGCACATAAAGATATGAGATATGTCTGACATTGACATGCACACAAAGATATGAGATATGACCAACATAGACATGCACACACAAAGACATGAGTTGTGACTAACATAGCCATGCACACGCAAAGATATGAGATGTTACTAACATAGCCATGCATACACAAGGATATGAGATATGACTAACATAATCATGCACACAAAGATATGAGATATCACTAATCCAAACATGCACACACAAAGATGTGACACATGACTAACACATATACACACTAAGATATGAGATATGATTAACATGGACACACCAATATATGAGATATCACTAACATGACACACACCAAGATATGAGCCATGGCCAGCACACACACACACACACACACACACACACACACACACTAGCCATGGCTAGCACAGAAACACATCAAGATATGAGCTATGGCTAGCACAGAAACACATCAAGATATGAGCCATGGCTTCACGGAAAAACACCAAGAAATGAACCATGTCCAGCACAGAAACATTAAGGAATCCATATGCTTGGGTTTGTTGTAGTCGGCAGACTCTTCTTAACTTGGGAATCATCGACATACGAGACGCAGGCCCCGATTAACTGTTCACAGGTTTCGTTCAAACAGTTGTCCAGAGATTTGAGAGTGCAGTCCGACCCGTAGAACGTTCCCTTGCATGTACAGTTCCCGGTTGAGTGTTCACAGGTGTCGTTGAAACAGTTGTCCGGACATTTGAGAGTGCAGTCAGACCCGTAGTACGTTTCCTTGCACGTACAGTCTGTACTTTCCGGGTCACATATGATGTCACAGCCATCAGAACACGTCTGTTTGCACTGTAGCCCAAAATTACCATCAGTACAAGTGTCATTACAGGTGTAGCCAGGATGCTTACATTGTAGGCATTTTCCGGATTTTTCCTCACATAAAGGACAGACACTAAGACAAGACCCGGAGCAGCCGTGTCCATAGATTCCATGTGAACAGTTGCCGTGACACGTACCGATGATGACGTTGCAGCCTATGCAACACCCACTACACACTGCACAAAACGACCAAGTATGCCCGTCCAGACAATAGGTGTCTGTAAATGTTTGTACCTCACACGCCGTCAGTGCACTGATGGCCTGCGAAATGTTCAGTGAGAACTCAATCTTAATGTGTGCCATTGTCGCTTGTGTGGTGACTACAATAGTGTTCAAAGAAATATTTGGGTATGATTTGAGAGCCACATTCCAACCCCCGCCAATGTAGATGGAGCATTTATTTGCAACTATTGCCCCTTCAATCCATAAATTGTTGATCAGACCAGTCCCAGAGCAAAAGACATCAATCTCATGCGAACTAACTACAAACCTTGATTCATTGTTACATGAGGCAGAACCATTTAGTTTTACCGTGAAACTGTCCAGATCTGTTAAGTCATTCACATAAATCCTAAACCAGGAGAACGGCAAAGATTGATTGAGAGTTGCCTCAACTGATGTATAATCTGCATCCGGATTACATGTGGTATCGTTGTTATCAAACAGGAAAGTAGGTTCAGATTTTTGGGCGTATTTGTAAACGAGATCCAAGTACTGACACTGGGGTCCGAAATATTTGTGCTGACAACTGTCATTTTTTGGGCATGTCCCTGTAGTTTTGTCACAAACCGAGTCATTGTAGCAGTGACATTGTAACATACAGTTTGCCCCCAAACCAACCGTCTGCACAAGTTAGGTTGAAATCTGATAAACAGTAAAAAGTGTCATGTCCAATGACATAATTAAGAACATAATTAACTAAGTAAATAAAACAAGTAGAGTAATTCAAGTATTTAGGCACAATGTTCACAGAAGATGGAAAACTAGACAGAGAAACTGACATGAGAATACAAAAAGCAAATGCTGTCACATACCAGCTTTCACCATTGCTAAGACATCCAAACATTTCTATGCCAGCTAAACAACAAATGATAAATAGCATTTTCATACCAACTTTGTGCTATGAAAGTCAATCATGGACCCTTTCTAAATCACATTTAAGAAAGATGAATACATGTGAGATGCGATACTTGAGAAAAGTAACAAACAACACAAGAAGAGATAGAATACCAAATGAAACCATAAGAAAAATAGTAGGAACAAAACCCTGCCAAGAATATATAGAACAACAACAACTTAAATGATTGGGCCACCTGGTCAGAATGAATCCTTATCAATCACCATCAAGGGCGTTCTTCTCGGGAATGCATGGAAAAAGACCAAGAGGAAGGCCCAGAAGAAGATGGATAGATGCGGTGACAGAGACATGTAACAACAAAGGAAAATCACTAATTCAGACAGTTCGAGCAGCTCAAGAACGACAAATGATATAACCACGACACCTTTTAGGTATCAGTGAGAAGAGAAAAGAAGAAAGAAGAAGATTAACTAAGTTCTAAATATTTTTTTACATTAATTCATTCTCTGTGTTTTAAAAAACTATATATGTATATCTATTTACTCCTGTAGCCTTCAAATTCTCCCGAGTCTTCTCACAACTGGACGAGAAAGCCACTGTTGGAAATAGGCATTCGCTGGTGCAACAGTGAAAACAATGACCTATCACCGACAGGTCTATCCCGATTGAAAAGAAGATAAATATCCACTTAGCAACAAGAATTTCACTGTCCACCAGCCTGTCAGAAGTTAGACAACCACAACAGGCATAGAACACTAAATATAATATATAAAATAGAACAATAAATATAATATAGATAATAGAACACTAAATATAATATATATAAAATAGAACACTAAATCCAAGCAGCACACTGCATGTAACCGGCGTATTTCAAAACACACACTGTAACGGAAAACACTGTCTACATACGGATGCCATCTTGAATATTGTGCATACGGTCTTTAATACAATACAAGACATAGATGGATGTGAAAATGTTGACAAGGAAGCAGTGCATGATTGACTAAACAAAGACAATAATTTAGTCAGACATGAAATATTGATGCTGATGAAATCATACAATGTGTTAACGGGACTGTGCAAAATGAACCAACCCCCTGCAGAAGAAGAAGAGGACCTCATACTAGAGCAGAGTGTAAGTCACAGTTCTGCACTAACACATGTCGAAGCTCTTCTTGATTACTAAGAACACCAAGAAGACAGAAACTGTGCGGAATAATTAATCTTGAGAAATCCATGCAGCACCATTCAGCAAAATGCTATTGAAAAGACAAAGCAGAGGAGTTTACTGTCTTATTTCAAGCAGTAATAAATAAGCAAGCGCTAACTTTTTAAAATAGTGTACCTACTCTTTCAGTTATGTATATATAATGTTATAATATATAACTGGGATTTTTAATATCCCAGATTTCCCATTCATTCTGGATAATTGAGAGTCTCCTATATATTGTTTGTTGTTAGGATTATCGTCATTGCACACAGAGAAAATCCTGGCCACGTGCACGAACATGTAGTATGAACTGGGATCCACTGTTGGGTTGGTTTCTGCTGGCAATTTTGAACATTCAGCAGCCATATTTTTGGACTACACTTTTCAGTTATAACTGCCAAGGGTTCTTTAATGTGTATGAGTGCACACTGGACCTCCTATTTATTGCCATTATCCGAGAGGGTTAGACATCGGATCTCATTACCCAAGAGATCAGGGGAGGGTAATATCATAAAGAAACTACGGATTTATTTTCCTACTTTTGAAAAATCACCATCGCTTCTGATGGGCTTTGAACCTGGGTCCTTCCTGTCCTGTGGCTGATATATATATTACACACACACACACACATTAAAAGTAAAAAAAAAATTAACTAAAACATGTTCGAACTTGTAGGTGGTATCTATATTAGAACGAATAAATATAGATATCTTAGGCATATCAGAGACAAGATGGAAAGAATGTGGGTACATAGAGGACGAAAAATATACATTTATATACTCAGGACACAACAGAACATCAAAAGGGGGTAGGAATACTGATAAAAAGAGAGCTACAAAAGTACCCACTGGACATACAGTGATAGGATTATACTAGTCAAGTTGAAAGCAAAACCATTCGACATAGCAATAATACAGACATATTATGTACGTACTCAAGACTACACAGATGAACAAATAGAGGCATACTATGAAGACCTAAATAAAGTTATGAAGCAAGTGAAATCTTCAGACATCTTGATTGTAATGGGTGACATGAACGCTAAAGTAGGAAAAGGTAGATATAAGACCATTATAGGAAATCAAGGTTTAGGAAAAAGAAATTACAGAGGAGAAAGATTAATACAATTCTGTGAAGAAAACAGGTTGATAATATGTAACACCTACTTTGAGCAAGAGAAAAGGAAACTATACACATGGAAAAGCCCTGGAGATAAGAAGAGGAATCAAATAGATTACATAATGATAAAAGAAAGGTTCCGTAACAGCGTAAAGAAAGCCAAAACCTACCCAGGAGCAGATATTAATTCAGATCACAATCCTGTAATGTTTAAAATGAAAATCAAACTAAAGAGAAACAAGCAGAAGTCTAAATTTCATCAACAAATCCACTAAATATAACAATTTTAAATCAAAAACGTATTAAAGATACCTATACAATACAAGTAAAGAACTCATACCAGAAGCAGCTAGAAGAAGGAATTGAACAATACAGAAGAGAAAATCCTGATGAAGAAGTAACAACCAAATGGCAATGCATAAAGAAAAGCATACTAGAAACCTGCGACACCTTACCCAAAAGAGAAAAGACAAAAAACAAAAATGGATAACTAACACAATCTTAGAAAAATGGAAGAAGGAGACAAGCGAAGAACACTGCCCAATACAATAAAATAGATAATGAAATACGCAAAATGTGCAAAAAGGCAAAAGACTGGCTCAGCCAAAAATGAATAAAAATAGAAACTATGGAAAGCAAACAAGACTTAAGAGGAATGCACACAGAAATAAAGAGAATGACTAATAAAAATAAAAAAGCCACAGAAGGTGTGCATTGCAGACAAAAAAGGAAAAATGCTAACAGACAATAAAGATATTATAGATAGATGGCAGGAATATATAACAACTATTTCATGATCAAAGGGACAAGAAACCAGTTATAAAATGTACATCAGGCTATAAAATCTTAAATCTGAGGTGGAAAAAGCTATAAAAACTATGAACAAGGGAAAAGCAGCTGGACCTTACAGCATACAGATAGAGATGATACAGGCACTAAAGATTTTGGCATTGAAGTGATTACAGACATATGCAATGACATATACCACACAGGATACATACCAAATGAACTAAAAACATTAACTTTCATTGCATTGCCTAAAAAGAATGGACTTTAGAACAATAAGCCTAATGAGCCATGTCACAAAAATCTCACTAAAAGTTATACAAGGAAGGATTCAGAATAAAATCAATACTGATTAAATGAGCAGCAATTTGGATTTAGGAAAATGGCGGAACAAAGAAGCCATATTCTGCATGAGAACATTAATCAAAAAGTACACAAGTAAACATAGGTGTCCGGTAGCGCAATCGATAGGCGGTTGGCTTACCACGGCAACAGCCGGGTTCGTAATCCTGGCGAGGACACCTGGGTTTTACTAATTCTAAAAATTAGTAGGAGCCGCGATAGCTCAGTGGTTAGTGAACTGGACTACTACGGACAAGGGTAGGGTTCGATCCCAACCGACGCTCCGGGTTCACCCAGCCTTAATGGGTACCGGATTTTTTCTGGAAAGTAAAAGCAGCACGGGCGTAATACCGACCACATTACCCAAAAATCATGTGCTGAAGGTCTGTAAAATATAGGTCACACCATATTCCCTATACGCCACGGCGTGACGGGGGGTACTTTACTTTTACTTTTTACACAAGTAAACATGTTTGCTTCACAGAATACACCAAGCTTTTGATAGAGTACACCACAAACAACTTATAGACTGCCTAAAAGAGGTACATCTAGATGACATGGACATACGACTAATATGTAATCTATACTGGGAGCAAACAGCAATAATAAAATATAACAAAGAGAACTCTACACCCATTGATATAAAAGAGGAGTAAGACAGAGATGCATCCTGTCACCAAGCTTGTTCGATCTATACACTGAGCAAATTTTTAAAAACATCATAGAGAAGACAGGCCTACAAATTAATGGAAAGATAATCAATAACCTAAGATATGCTGATGATACTGTACTACTAGCAGAAAAACCTAAAGATCTACAACAACTACTTAATGAAATAATCATGATAAGCAAAAAATTTGGACTAGATATGAATATCAAAAAGACTAAAACTATGATCATAAACAAAGGAAATACTCAAACCCACAAATGGATATCAAAATTGAAGGAATAGACCCGGAGACAGTTCAGAACTACAACTACCTTGGACATACTATATAACCAGTGATGGAAAATGTACAACTGAAATAAACAAAAGAATAGGAATGGCAAAAAGTAATTTTAATGCCATGAAGAACATACTAACATCAAAACAAATAACACCAAGGCTAAAACTAAGAATAGCAAAATGTTACATCTTCTCAATATTCCTATATGGTGCAGAAACATGGACATTAGACAAGAAAACAGATCAGAGAATTGAAGCCTTTGAAATGTGGATATATAGAAGAATAGGTAGAATTGGATGGAAGGAAAAGAAAACAAATGATGAAGTCTTAAAACAACTAAAAATGAAAAGAGAACTACTAAACACAATTCAAACAAGACAAATGCGATTTTTGGGCCATGTTAAAAGACACAACAGCCTACTAAAAGTAATTGTGGAGGGGAAAATACAAGGTAAAAGTGGCAGCGGCAGACCAAGACTAACATGGACGAGTAACATCAAAAGATGGACAAATCAGCCTATGACAACCTGCACCATCAAGCAAGAGACAGAGCAGAATGGGGCTCCATGGTAGCCAACCTTCGTTGCGGAGACGGCACTCGATGATGATGATGAAAACATGTTCAACAATTTGTGTGTATGCGTGTGTGTGGGGGGGGGGGGGGGGGGGGGGGGTGTGAAGACAGCAAACTATCAAATTTTAAAGAATGTTTATTTTGATGTGGTAATTTTTACTACGATATCGTAATCTACGGTTAATATGCATTTGGTTCAGAAAGAACCCCTAGCTTCTATTTGTCAATAGACTCTTCCCTTCCAAAACTGTTTACTTAAGAGTTGCTCTCTCACAATTAACAGTTTACATTTTTGTGAGAATTACTAATAAATTTTTAACAAATAAATAAATGCTGGGGCCAATACCTGAACACTCTACTGCAATAAATTATAAATATTCTTTTTTTATATTATGTGTTAATTTGTGAATTATGTCCTCAGTAATGAATAAATGAGTACAAAATTTCTATTTTAAGTCATCAATACATAAAATTAATCAATTATCAATGAATGAATCATGAATCACTGAATACACAGATTGTACTTTAGAATTTAGATCAATCATCATTTGTCATTAGGTGCGCGTGGCCGTGCGGCTAAAACCACTGTTCCGCTGGCTGAAAAATGGTGTTCGAAGCTCACGGTAGACAGAAAGGATTTTTTCTATCGGGGGTGAAATAAAAATCCTGTGTCGCACACGTCATGGCGACTGCTTGACCAAGCGGCCTTTATCCCTCTGGTTCTATCGTTGCCCCCCGAGATACACCAGCAATGGTACTATGTGTCGTAAAGACAGTTTTTTTTAATCATTTGTCATTTTTGCTTGAAATAAGCTGATGAGACACGAAAAGACGGACTAAAAAAAAGTTGACAAAGCGATGAACTGAATAAGTGCTAAGTAGACAGTCACAAAGTGAGTAACAGAGTACATTCAGTATAGACTTAACACTTGATTACGATACCGCAGTAAAAATTACTGCTTCAAAACACAAATTCTTCTAAATTTGATATTTGCTGTGTTCAAACATTATCCCCATCTGTGTACCTTCCTAATTACTACTTCCGGTGACCCTTGAGTGTTTAATTTGTTTCTACTGATGTAGAATTTTTTTTTTCAATTTTGTGAGATACAATCCTGTAATACAAAAAAAAGTTCACCAAATTTCAACAAATTGGTTGTTTTTCTTTTTTTTCTCCTTTGAGCAGGGAAATTTCTTCAGCCATCTGTGACATCAAACAATCCTTTGTGACTTTGGAAACTCAGGAAATAACGTTGAGAGGTAGCTGAACATACTGACGAACTTAAGGTGTCAGTCTGAATAGACAAAATAACATGTACAGTCCAAGCGGTCATTTTCGGGTCATAAATGAACCTCAGACAGGAAATCTGAGTTTTCTGTGTTTTTAATTGGTAAATACATAATTTTTATCAAAAGTTCAAAGAAAATACTATTTTTAGTGGTCCTAATGTTACAATTAAGTGGTAATATTTTGTACTACGGAATGTAACGAAACGCAGGTAGGTATCATAATAAAGGGTTAACAGACTTCTACTATATAACTACAGACAACATTCAACACTGTTTATGTTAATGTGTTACACTCTTCAATACACTTCAACACTTGTAATACTCAGTATGAGTATTGATACTCACTTTCACTAACTCCTACTCTACTACACTAATACTGAGCTTAGTCAACTACTTGACTCTGACTTAGACTAGACAGGAAGTGGATAATTTATGAGTTTAGCATCATAAAAATCATTTCTGCTAAATGAATGATCTCCCACGATTGATCACACATATTTGAATATAAAAGAAAACTGCTTCTAGTTTTTGCACATTTCATCATCATCATCAAGTACCGTGCCTACTGGCGTAGGTGATCATGTCTCTCCACAATTTTAGAACTTGGCAGCTATTTATCATTTCTGTTGTTGACCTTCTGCCAAGCCATTCTCTTATGCATTCCAGTTGTTCTCTTCTCATTACATGGAAAAAAAATGATGATTGTCTCTTCCTAATATTGGAAATTAGCTCTCTTTTTTCTTTGACCTCTTTCAGAACATTTTCATTACTCTTCTTAGTTGTCCATGGTACTCTCAACATTCTTCTGTAAAACCACATTTCTACAGACTCCAGTGATTTTCTTGTCTGTTGTCCTATTGCCTATTGTCCATGAATCGCATCCATATATTAAGACTGACTCTATATAACTTTTAAGAACTCTTTTTCTTGTTTTTATTGTCAAAAATGGATTGCATAGTACATTCCTCATTTTTTGGAAAGCTGCTTTTGCCTGAGCCATTCTGCATCTCACCTCTTTTGTACATCTTCCGTCTGAGGTTAACAAAGTTCCCTAATATTTAAATTCATTTACCTGTTTTAATATTGTTCCACTTGTCTTTATTTTGCACTGAGGTGATGTCTTTTTCTTTGTTGTTACCATTACCTCTGTCTTTTTGCTTTTAAGGCTGAGTGAGAGTCCTTTATTTTTGCTTTCCTTCACTATAATGTCCAACATTTCTTGTAACTCATTTTCACTCTTAGCGAAACGCCGAAAGACTGTATCATCAGCATACCTTAGATTTGCACATTTACTTTCATTTTTTCAACCAGGGTTCGGTTAGGATAGGAAAGGTTTCTAACCCTAACCCAGGGGTCTTCTATAATGACGACGGTATAAAGATTAAAGAGCAAGGCAAGGAGACGTTACTCTGAACAGAAACAATTTTACAATTTACAATATGTAACAAGATGCTAAATTACTAAATTCGTAAATTACCAGTAGACTACAAATCAATAGACTTAGATGTAAGTTTAAGTTTATAATTACAGCTCCTACTTCTAGTCTTGACTGTTTTGAGTAAGAGTTGGACACTTCTGACTTCCCCTCAGACTTTGACTTCTTCTTTACTAGCCAGCAGACGCAGACTTACTACTACCTACTGACCTACTGATACTGATCATTCATACTCAGAAAAGAAAGTCTCACGACTCTCAGTCTCACTACTAACTATGACTACTAACTTAACTGTACTACATACATAGCAGTTACAAGACATAATGAGATAATGATGACTAATAACTAGCCACACCTGGATCTAAAAGAGTTGGTGCCGACTGAACAACAGGCATAAGAACGTTTGGTTGATCAGGCGGTGTCAGAGTTAGGCCTCCTCCTGGTGGCATTAGAAGCAAAGGAGGTGGGGTGACGTCTTTCCAAGGCTTGTCCGACATGTTTTTTAAACACGTAGAGACGGAAGTAGTACTGACTTCCGGCATTATAGCAGCGATTATATAAATTTGGATCAAAACACACTATAATATTGCAGGGATGTTTATAAAGTCGCTGTGCGGTGGCTTGGAAAATATGTTTGAAAGTTCATGATATTCTGTGGCACGCAATCCCATCTGCAGCATAACACAACAAACCGTTGTTATATTCACGGTTTCATTGCTGAGAGGAAATGTTAATATAATGATTTTGCAAGAAACCCTTCTTGATGATAGTGCAGTAGTTAGTTGAGTTAGTGTAAGACTGTAAGTGCACATGGATTTCACTGTTTCTACAATAGAAGACAACTTGGACAGGCGATCCTTGTGCGAAACTGGTGGCAGCTAAAGTTGATGAGTCTGCGTGGGACAGTGAAGAATTGCAGGTACATGCGGTTAGGGTGCAGACCCAGTTCCCTTCCTCATTCTCACTCTTAGCGAAACGCCGAAAGACTGTATCATCAGCATACCTTAGATTTGCACATTTACTTTCATTTTTTCAACCAGGGTTCGGTTAGGATAGGAAAGGTTTCTAACCCTAACCCAGGGGTCTTCTATAATGACGACGGTATAAAGATTAAAGAGCAAGGCAAGGAGACGTTACTCTGAACAGAAACAATTTTACAATTTACAATATGTAACAAGATGCTAAATTACTAATTCGTAAATTACCAGTAGACTACAATCAATAGACTTAGATGTAAGTTTAAGTTTATAATTACAGCTCCTACTTCTAGTCTTGACTGTTTTGAGTAAGAGTTGGACACTTCTGACTTCCCCTCAGACTTTGACTTCTTCTTTACTAGCCAGCAGACGCAGACTTACTACTACCTACTGACCTACTGATACTGATCATTCATACTCAGAAAAGAAAGTCTCACGACTCTCAGTCTCACTACTACTATGACTACTAACTTAACTGTACTACATACATAGCAGTTACAAGACATAATGAGATAATGATGACTAATAACTAGCCACACCTGGATCTAAAAGAGTTGGTGCCGACTGAACAACAGGCATAAGAACGTTTGGTTGATCAGGGTGTCAGAGTTAGGCCTCCTCCTGGTGGCATTAGAAGCAAAGGAGGTGGGGTGACGTCTTTCCAAGGCTTGTCCGACATGTTTTTAAACACGTAGAGACGGAAGTAGTACTGACTTCCGGCATTATAGCAGCGATTATATAAATTTTGGATCAAAACACACTATAATATTGCAGGGATGTTTATAAAGTCGCTGTGCGGTGGCTTGGAAAATATGTTTGAAAGTTCATGATATTCTGTGGCACGCAATCCCATCTGCAGCATAACACAACAAACCGTTGTTATATTCACGGTTTCATTGCTGAGAGGAAATGTTAATATAATGATTTTGCAAGAAACCCTTCTTGATGATAGTGCAGTAGTTAGTTGAGTTAGTGTAAGACTGTAAGTGCACATGGATTTCACTGTTTCTACAATAGAAGACAACTTGGACAGGCGATCCTTGTGCGAAACATGGTGGCAGCTAAAGTTGATGAGTCTGCGTGGGACAGTGAAGAATTGCAGGTACATGCGGTTAGGGTGCAGACCCCAGTTCCCTTCCTGCTTGTAAATGTGTATGCCTGTACTGGTAAGGTGGACACACAACAATGGCAGAATCTATTTGGAGGAGGAAAACGTCATTTTATGCTGAGACTTTAATGCTAGAGGCAATCAGTGGGGTAACGTCATAACCAACAAGCAGGTAGAAGAGTGGAAGATCTAGAGAATGCACTGGTGTCGGTCGATTTAGTGTGCTTGAATAATTGAAGGGCAACCAGCATGGTCACTCGAACAGGGGACTCTGATAGTGTCATAGACCTGGCGCTGGTGTCTTCTACCTTCGCACCGGTTTGCAGGTGGAGTGTACTGGGATTCCACGGAAGTGATCACTATCCACGTGTCATCATAAATGAGAAATGCAGAAATAGAAGCCAGCAAAGCAAGCCCAACACATTCCACTACGAGAGCACAGACCAGGACGTCAAAAGCAAAATCAGACATAGGAAACAGGGCACCCTTCTCAGGAGGCAGGAGAGATGGACGCAGCCGCCCTGGTGGAACGTAGAAGTCGAGGAAGCTTGGCGGAATAAGAGACAAATGGTCTAGACATGGCAGAAAGCCAGAAAGAATGGAAGAGCACAACCTGGGCTCTTGAAGCGTTTGAAAGAAGAGGTCGCCCATAAAACGATGCACTTTAAACTGTGCGCTAAGGGTGCCAAGTGGGATGATTTCAGCAAAAAAGTGTGCTCAGAAAAATCACTAGCCACATTCTGTCGCCTTCATCAGAGTATGAATGGCACAACACGACTCAGAGGCATACCAGACTTTCAGAGCACAGGCCGGATATGGCAAAAATCTGATGAGAGCAAAGGGAAGACCCTGCTTTTCCGCTACATTGAGCAGACGGACCGAAGAAATGAGGCTGCAAGAATGAGGATACAGGGGTCACCCTCAGAATTGTGTAAGGATGTAGTGCTGGGAGACGATCTCACAATCACAACCGATGCCATTCGCACAACACGTAAAAGGTCACACAACACTGCTCCTGGTCCAGATGGTGTTCGGTACGACGACATAGACGATTTAGCTGACGGCGACTTGAAAAAAAAAAAACTACCAAAGAGTTTAATGCCAGCAATCATAGTGGCCATGTTAAGGAGGAGTGGCTACACAGCTATTTACTACCGCTACCGAAGCCAAACAAGGACCATTCTCATATCAGTGTCTACAGACTCATCACGGAGGCGAAGGCGCGCCTCCCAGCACCAGAGCTGGAAGTTGTCAGCGATCCACAGCTGATGGCTTGCGCCAGGATCGGTGAACCAGTACCATCCAGACCCTGCTCCACCTCTCCGTGGTGCCTCTAGTAACAGACTAACCTGTCTAGTCTGGCCAAGCGATTAGGATCGAAGAGGGAAGACAACCCGGTACTCAAAAATGGCATGCTGAAGTCGGATGTATTGGGCCGAAAGGCGCAAATATCACAGTTATACTGTAAACCACAACACAATGCAGACACGCCTACTTAACGTCCTTTTAAGGGCGGATGATGACGAGGTACACTCCTTAAGTCATCGGGCGAACGCAAGCAAGACTCATCACGATGCAGAACACAGCTGTCAAGCTACTGGAGAAAATAATTGCCCGTGTCCTACCTGTCACTTTGAACAGATACGCGCATTTTCACCGATACTCTGAGGTTATAGATATAACAAAAAGACAAGGCAGTCTTCGCCTATGACGTCTTCGAAGGCTTCCACAGACGAGAGGAGACAAGTACTGCTATTATAGAACTGGATGATGCATAAAACAGAGTACCATTTGAATACTTCATGCACATGCTACTTATACTGGCGGTGTAAACCTTCCTAATTAGATGAATCGCTGTAGCACTGTTTCAGAGGAAGGTCATACTTAGATGTGGAAGTTGTCATCCGTGCCAACATCCAATTGTCCAGGGCTGCCACAAGGCTCACCATTGTCGCAAATTCTATTTAACATGTACACAATAACGGCCACGGAACAACAGCTGGATGGGAGGGGAAGAACTATGACTTTTGCTGGTGATATTCTGGTATATCGACAAGGAAGAGACAGAAGGGAAATCGCCTCCATGCTGCAAACTCGATCACATCTTTTTTTCTGGCGTGGAGTATCAGGTGCATTTGTTAATCCTAAAAAGCATCAGTTGCATGATTCTCCCTTAACAATCATATCGTGAATACGGAAACGCCGGTTGTACGAATGGAGTCTGATGAGGTGACAAGGGACTGGTTGATGACGTACCTCGGAGTTAAGTTTGATCTCAGCTTGTGTTTTGGGATCCAGGTCGACCCTGTGATAAAAACCCGCAAAGGATTAACCACCTTGAAGATCATGGCAGCTGCCAAAATCGAGTAGATGGCTCCTTACCCTTCTGTTCCAGGGACTAGCCTTCGCACCTATTGAGTATGCCCTATCAATGTTTACTGTCAGTACGACGCAAACTGACAGGCTGGAGAGAATATAGAATGAAGTTGTGTGCATTATCTTGGGGTGTACTAGGGACACTTCCCGTGTAGCAATGAGGTATCTTCTTATCTTTTCGACTATGGATGACAGGATCAAGATCTGTAGGGCATGAGCATACCTGAAGATAAGTGCAGATAAAGAGCATCCATTGCACCACGAACTCGACACAGGGAAAGGTGTCAGGCAAAAAGAGGCAAATTATGGGTGGGCCGAGCAGAAGATGCCATCAAACAAATCTGTGGGCTTACCATTATCGATGCTTGCGAGGAGTTGATACCGGTGCCTACGTTATTTAGGGGCACATTCTCGTGTATTTGTCGCACTGGACAGGAAATGTAGGGAACAGAACGCAGTCGTGGTCAATATGGAGAACATTGAAGAATTGCAGGTAAATGCGGTTACTGCATCTTTCTCATCTGTGATAGCACTGATGAAAAAGATGTAGTCGTCTATACAGACGGATCCGTAATACGACATCAAAGGAGTGCAAAGCATTTACAGCACGCTCGGCAGGCACAAAGAAGATAGTGGTTCATACGTTATCACCACGAGTAGCATGACGATGGTGGTGGAGCCTCGAAAAGCCAAACGCTAGGGAACACTGCCACTCAGCTAACTAAAAAATTAGCTTCGTAGGCAATGTCTTTCGTGCAGGTGTTCTCATGACTATAGCATAAGGTTGCGATCACAGCTCGGAAATACATAGTGTATCTGTATTTTTTCCTGTTAAGACAAGTATCTCCCGGATAGGGTAGGGTTGAAAACTTGCGTTATAGACAAACATTTAGGACGAAACAGCACGAATAGTAGTTTCTAGTGGTTTAGGCTGGAGACAAATAATAATAAATGAATATTATTATAGAGGGAAACTTCCGAGGCGATAATCAGCGAATCAATTCAGAGGAAGAGGTATGTTTATAGCACTCGGAAAAATTGACAAATAATCAACAAAAGAAAAAAATATGAACTACACCCTCGCCTGCATTATAAACAAGTGGAGGCGGGCTTTGTACGCAGGTACTGGATAGAGCCATTGGAGAAGTAAAAAAAAATACGTAGAGTCACCTTTGTCTACGACCCTGAACATACGGGAGTACGGGGAAATGAAAGAACGGACAGGTTGGCTAGCTGCGCAGTCGTTGAAGACAGCCATCCACTGGATCGGGCGGACATCATCAATGCCCTCCGAGATGTGGGAAGAGAACAGGACTTCGACAACCATAAATCCACGTCACTCCTTCGGATGAAAGAGATGGGAGTTAAGATGGGCACAGCCAGAAACGAGAAACTTAGTGGCCGTGTAAGAAGACTTATCAACCAACACAGAACTGGAGTTGTCAGTCGCTGGATACTGCAGGACTTGCTGAGGAGGGGATCTGAGTACCTATGGACATGTTCGAAGTACAATCATGCTGATTGCAAATAACTCAATAACTTTAATTTTGTTGTCTGATATTACTGTAACATTACATACTTTATCTAATTGTGTTGTCTAATACAATAACATTAAATACTTTATCTGCACATTAACTATATTATATGATATTACATTTGTCAACACATCATCATCATCATCATCATTGGGTGCCGTCTCCGCATCGAAGGTTGGCCATGGAGCGCCATTCTACTCTGTCTCTTGCTTTGATGGTGCAGGTTGTCATAGGCTGATTTGTCCATCTTTTGATGTTACTCGTCCATATTAGTCTTGGTCTGCCTCTGCCTCTTTTACCTTGTATTTTCCCTGCCAATATTACTTTTATTAGGCTGTTGTGTCTTTTAACATGCCCCAGAAATTTCATTTGTCTTGTTCTAATTGTGTCTAGTATTTCTCTTTTCGTTTTTAGTTGTTTTAAAACTTCATCGTTTATTTTCTTTTCTTTCCGCCCAATTCTACCTATTCTTCTATAAATCCACATTTCAAAGGCTTCAATTATCTCTTCTTTATTCTTGTCTAATGTCCACGTTTCTGCACCATACAGGAATATTGAGAAGATTTAACATTTTGCTATTTTTAGTTTTAGCCCAAGTGTCTTTCTTTTGATGTTAGTATACTTTTCATTATACTGCTTGTTGCAGGAGCTACTGAGTTAAGTGCTCTGTGCACACCGTGAGCTGTGTGTCTGATCCGTTTTGATCCTGCTTCGATATCCCGCTTGTTTACGATGAATGATGATATCGTATGACAGGGAACAGTTGGCTGTGTTCACTTTCTGCGTGGTTTCGCCTTATGTCTTTTGGCGTGTGCTGAGACTGCTACGATGGGACTATAGTTACCTTTCTTTGTTTGGGAGATAAGTTAGTAATTCGGATGATTCCACTGGCACGGGCGGTTGAGCAATTATGGATTTTAATTCGTTTGCTGTGATACCGGGGCCTTCCATAACCAATAACCAATACTTTTCATGGCATTAAATTTACTTTTTGCCATACCCATGCTTTTGTTTATTTCAGTTGTACATTTGCCATCACTGGTTATAGTATGTCCCAGGTAGTTGTAGCTCTGAACTGTCTCTAGGTGTATTCCTTCCTTATGATTATAGTTTTAGTCTTTTTGATATTCATATCTAATCCATATTTTTGCTTGTTATGTTTATTTCGTTAAGTAATGGTTGTAGATCTTTAGGATTTTCTGCTAGTAGTACAGTATCATCAGCATATCTTAGGTTATTGATTATCTTTCCATTAATGTTCAAGCCTGGCATCTCTGTGATGTTTTTAAAGATTTGCCCAGTGTATAGATTGAACAAGCTTGGTGATAGATGCATCCTTGTCTTACTCCTTTTTTATATCAATGGGTGTAGAGTTCTCTTTATTATATTTTATTATTGCTGTTTGCTCCCAGTATAAATGACATATCAGTCGTATGTCTGTGTCGTATAGGTTTATATCTTTTAACAAGTCTATAAGTTGGTTATGGTGTATTATATCAAAAGCTTTGGTGTAGTCTATGAAGCAGGCATATATCGGTTTGTTTACCTCTATGTACTTTTCACTCAATGTCCTCATGCTGAATATGACTTCTTTTGTCCCACTGTTTTTCCTGAATCCAAATCGCTGCTCATCTAATTCAGTATTAATTTTATTTTGAATCCTTCCCTATATAACTTTTAATAAAATTTGTGTTACCTGGCTCATTAAGCTTATTGTTCTAAAATCACTGCATTCAATTGCACCATTCTTTTTAGGCAGTGCAATGAAACTTGATGTTTAAAGTTAATTTTATATGTATCCTGTATGGTATAAATCATTGCATATGTCAACACTACATACACATATTCGTACAATATGCAATTTTAAAAAGGGAGATAAGCAACACCTCCTTTTTGACGTGAATGGAATCTGGTGTTAATGTCCCCTTCTTAAACGTTCTTGAAAATTGGTACATTTTTGGTTAACGCGATCAGCACGGCACCGGCCGTCTTTCCTTCACAGGAAATAAAAATCTGGTTACTATTTTGTGCATGAATGGGCCCAGACACCGGTAGACTGGGTAAGTGAACAAGACCTCTAGTTTATTACCAGATCAGTGTTTCTCAATTGGGGGCCATATGGCTGTCCGGGAGCCACAGAACCTTTAACGGAGGCCAAAGGTATAGATAGCTTTATTGGAGGCCCAAGTCTTAACTTTATACAGCTTTGTAAATCGTAAATGTATACACTTTTATAAGTCCTAACTTTATGTGTAAGTCCTAACTATATACAGCTTTGTAAGTCCTAACTTTGTACAGCTTTGTAAGTCCTAACTTTATACAGTTTTGTAACCCATAACTTTATACAGCTTTGTAAGTCCTAACTTTATACAGTTTTGTAAGCCATAACTTTATACAGCTTTGTAGTCCTAACTTTATATAACCTTGTAATCCTTACTTTATACAGTCCTGTATGTATATATATACAGCCATATATAAATATATATATATATATATATATATATATATATATATATATATATATGGCCCATACGTATTGTCAGACGGTCTAGTGGAGACTATAGTGTATTTTTTTTTTAATTTGAGGTTTTGTTTTTGTCGAACAACTTCTCTCGTGACTAATTCTACTAATGTTTGACAAACAAACCTGGCCACAGAATGAACAAGTCAGGCCCACTGATCCACAAGGTTTTCCATCCTTTTTCATGAGTCTTTTCTCGTCTATGTGTTACCTTAGCACAGTCTCAAATGATGTTATACCTTTCATTATGCATGCTCTCTATGATGTGCGATCACTTGCCAGATGTTCCAGTCATTTTCAAAGATGGAGAAGTCATTCAGAGATGATTTACATATATCTTTATATCGTAGTTTAGGTCTGCAGATTTGTCTTTTCCCGTGTATTAGTTCACTATATAGTATTTATATAAAAGTAAAAGTAAAGTACCCCCGTCACGCCAAGTGGCGTATAGGAAATATGGTGTTAGTGACCCTATATTTTACAGACCTTCAGCACATGATTTTTTAGGTAATGTGGTCGGTATTACGCCCGTGCTGCTTTACTTTCCCAGAAAAAAAATCCGGTACCTATTTAAGGCTGGGTGAATCCGGAAGGCGTCGGTTGGGATCGAACCCTACCCCTTGTCCTTTGTAGTCCAGTTCACTAACCACTGAGCTATCGCGGCTCCCTAGTATTTATATAACAGATTTAAATCTAAAATATATTAAAGATACCTATACAATACAAGTAAAGAACACATACCAGAAGCTGCTAGAAGAAGGAATTGAACAATACAGAAGAGGAAATCCTGATGAAAAAGTAACAACCAAATGGCAATGCATAAAGAAAAGCATGCAAGAAACCTGTGACACCTACCCAAAAGAGAAAAGAACAAAAAACAAAATTGGATAACTAACACAATCTTAGAAAAATGGAAGAAAGGAGACAAGCGAAGAACACAGCCCAATACAATAAAATAGATAATGAAATACGCAAAATGTGCAAAAAGGCAAAAGAAGACTGGCTCAGCCAAAAATGTATAAAAATAGAAACTATGGAAAGCAAACAAGACTTAAGAGGAATGCACACAGAAGTAAAGAGAATGACTAATAAAAATAAAAAAGCCACAGAAGGTGGATGCATTGCAGACAAAAAAGGAAAAATGCTAACAGACAATAAAGATATTATAGATAGATGGCAGGAATATATAACAGAACTATTTCAGTATCAAAATGGACAAGAACCAGTTATAAAATGTTCATCAGGCTATACAATCTTAAAATCTGAGGTGGAAAAAGCTATAGAAACAATGAAAAATGGAAAAGCAGTAGGATCTGACAGCATACAGATAGAGATGATACAGGCACTAGAATATTTTGGCATTGAAGTGATTACAGACATATGCAACGACAATTACCACACAGGATACATACCAAATGAACTAAAAACATCAACTTTCATTGCATTGCCTAAAAAGAATGGCGCAGTTGAATGCAGTGACTTTAGAACAATAAGCCTAATAAGCCATGTTACAAAAATCTTGCTAAAAGTTATACAAGGAAGGATTCAGAATAAAATCAATACTGAATTAGGTGAGCAGCAATTTAGATTTAGAAAAAATAGCGTGACAAAAGAAGCCATATTCTGCATGAGAACATTAATCGAAAAATACACAGAAGTAAACAAACCAATATATGCCTGCTTCATAGACTACACCAAAGCTTTTGATAAAATACACCACAAACAACTTATAAAATGCCTGAAAGAGATACATCTAGATGACGTGGACATACGACTAATATGTAATTTATACTGGGAGCAAACAGCAATAATAAAATATAAGAAAGAAAACTCTACACCCATTGATATAAAAAGAGGAGTAAGACAGGGATGCATCCTGTCACCAAGCTTGTTCAATCTATACACTGAGCAAATTTTTAAAAACATTATAGAGATGACAGGCCTACAAATTAATGGAAAGATAATCGATAACCTAAGATATGCTGATGATACTGTACTACTAGCAGAAAATCCTAAAGATCTACAACAATTACTTAATGAAATAAACACGACAAGCAAAAAATATGGACTAGATATGAATATCAAAAAGACTAAAACTATGATTATAAACAAAGAAGATACTCAAAACCCGCAAGTGGATATCAAAATAGAAGGAATAGACCTGGAGACAGTTCAGAACTACAACTACCTTGGATACACTATAACCAGTGATAGAAAATGTACAACTGAAATAAACAAACGAATAGGAATGGCAAAAAGTAATTTTAATGTCATGAAGAACATACTAACATCAAAACAAATAACACCAGGGCTAAAACTAAGAATAGCAAAATGTTAAATCTTCTCAATATTCCTACGTGGCGCAGAAACATTGACATTAGACAACAAAACAGAACAGAGAATTTAAGCCTTTGAAATGTGGATATATAGAAGAATAGGTAGAATTGGATGGAAGGAAAAGAAAACAAACGATGAAGTCTTAAAACAACTAAAAATGAAAAGAGAACTACTAAGCACAATTCAAACAAGACAAATGCGATTTTTGGGCCATGTTAAAAGACACAACAGCCTACTAAAAGTAATCCTGGAGGGGAAAATACAAGGTAAAAGAGGCAGACCAAGACTAACATGAACGAGTAACATCAAAAGATGGACAAATCAGCCTATGACAACCTGCACCATCAAAGCAAGAGACAGAGCAGAATGGCGCTCCATTGTAGCTAACCTTCGTTGCGGAGAATGCACTCGCTGATGATGATAGTATTTGTTTGGGGATGCGCTTTTCTTCCATTCGCTGGACGTGCCCCAGCCATTTTAGTCTTCGACATCTGAGCATCTACATAATTGTTGGGTTTTAGCACGTTGCAGGACAGTTAAGTTGGCTATTTTGTCCTGCAATTTGAGATGTTTATTCTGCAGAGACATCGCAAGTAGAAGACATTTAGTCTTTTTACGTGACTTGAGTATGTTGTCCAGATTTCAGATCCATATAATTGTGTGCTAAGCACACAAGTTTGATATATTACGAGTTTTGTCTTTTGTGTTAGTTTCGTGTTGTTCCAGACCCTTTCTGTGAGTTTGCCGAAAGTCGTAAGCCTTACAGCCTTGCAAGTCCTAACTTTATACAGCCTTGTAAGTCCTTATTTTATACAGATTCGTAAGTCCTAACTTTATACAGTTTTGAAAGTCCTAACTTTATACAGCCTTGTAAGTCCTTACTTTATACAGCCTTATAAGTCCTTACTTTATACAGGCTTGTAAGTCCTAACTTTATACAGCCTTGTAAGTCCTAACTTTATACAGCCTTGTAAGTCCTAACTTTATACAGCCTTGTACATACAATGTTGTGTGGCTGTGTTATCATGTTTGTACTCTTGGGAAAGTGCTGGAAAGCTTGGATCAAGACAGACAATAGCAGAGACCTCCTGTGGGGTTTTTTTTGCCAAAGAATATATAATGGACTATGTAAAATGTGGCAACATTATAACGACCTTCCTATTTACAACCTTGTGTGTATGAATATGTGTGTGAATGTATGTGCGATGTTATTTTTTTCAAGTTTTAATGTTTGTTTGTATAATGTGAGCTAATATGATATGAGAGCTAATTTCCAAATTATGAAGACACAATCATCTATTTTTGGCTATGAAATGAGAAGGGAACAACTGGAATATATTGTGACAACATTGAGAGACGAAGAGATAGAGGGAAGCAAATAGAAAAAATACAAAACAGCTTAAGAGAATGGCTTGGCAGAAGGTCAACAGCAGAAATGAAAAATAACTGTCGAGATAGAAAGTTATGGATTATCACCAACGCCGGTAGGCATGGTACTTGGTGATGATTATTATGATATATTATGTGTGGGTGTATTTGTATATGTCTTCGTATGTGTATATATCCCTCGTATGTGTATATGAAATACAAATGTGTGAACATATTTATGTGTGTTCACTTCAATATTCATTAGTTATAGTTTAAGTAATTAATCTCACAGATGAAAATAATACGTTGCTTTGTTAAGATGTCACGGCCTTGTGAAGCCACCGCCCACATTTCATAATTATAAAGATACTATACACTAATCCCAATTTTAGGACACTTCAGATTTGGTTTATTTTGAGTGGTTTTAATTATAATAGACTCATTCATGCGTACTGTGTGGTGTGCAAAGTTACCAGAAAATGTCTGTTGTGGTCAAGTTATGTGCCTTGTGAAAGAGAAAGATTCACTCAAGTGGGTTCGTCTTTGCTGTAGTGTGTATTGTTTAGTGCAGTGATTCTGAAACCCGTGTCAAACACCCTATTATGTACACTCGGCATTATTTGATTTTTCATGATTTTTCATCATTACATATTCCATCAATCCATCCATCCATCCATCCATCCATCCATCCCCCACCCACTCACCAATCCATCCATCCGTCCGTCCATCCATCATCCGTCCGTCCGTCTGTCTGTCTGTCCTTCTGTCTATCTATCTAATCTTCCTCCTGCTTCTTCTTCTTCTCCCCCCCCCTCTACTTATTCTTCTTCTTCTTCCTCTTCTTCTTCTTCTAACCATTCAAAGAGATGCAAAGTTCTAGATATTCTCTCAGCCTCAGTCATTGACACTTGATGCTGTTGTAGAGTTTATCTGATGTTGTAACCCCAAAGTAGTCTAGGCCTGCCTCAAGTTCTGAGCTTCTCTCTTATTTCTTGTGTATGTCTTGTAGGGTGTAGCATCACTAGACATTGTCTCCAGAAAGGCACACATTTCATTTGTTTTCTTCAACTGTGATTCAGAATTGAATATAGTAATGCTAGCTATTTACCTTATAATTTATCTCTGATTTTGTCTCTTCTGGTCACTCTTACAACCGTTATCAAATAACTTATTCCCGTGGTAATTTACTTTCTTTTTCTCAGTAGTTGTGAGCACCATTTTAGGTACTCTTAACATAGAAGTAAAAAAAAAAAAAAGTAAAGTACCACCGTCACACCAAGTGGCGTATAGGGAATATGGTGTTAGGGACCATAAATGTTACATACCTTCGGCACATAATTTTTTGGGTAATGTGGTCGGTATTACTCCCGTGCCGCTTTACTTTCCAGGGAAAAAATATCCTATTTTTTAACCAAATCCCTTTGAGGTTAATTGTGGAGTCAAACAAGTATGTGTCCTTGCCCCTACCTTTTTCAGATAGTGTTTCCACTGCCCCTCTACGCCATTCTTTTGGAGCCATCACTGGAGACATCTACATCCGAAAAAGATCTGACGACTCAGTATTCAGAGAAGGAGTATCTTGGTCTACACCCTATGGGCCGGCTAGGCTCGAAAGGTCAATAAGAAGATAGATAAATCTATGAGAAAGTTCTGTGGTCACAACCATCGTCTACATTGAAGAAGAAATTCCAGAATCGAAATAGCAGCTTCGACAAAAAGATCGATCGTTGGAATATTAAAAGCACTAGGAAACGTAACAGCAGCAGAAGCGAACAGAAGAGCAAAAGACTGCAAATTATATCTCCCCCCGAAGCTGAAAAGCAAATGAAGAAGGAAATAAGAAGAAAAAGAATTCCAACAAATCTTCAACCGTCAACTTGGGCCGCTGATTGTTTTAACCCACATCGTTGTTTATAATACTGAGTCGGGCAGCAGCAGCAACTTCATTACCATAAATGAACTCAGTTTGTAAACGTTTTTGTCTGCTAGCAAATAGTTTCTTTTGTCCGCTTAGCCATATAAAACATGGAACAAGAGTTAACGATTTGAGAAAGTCAAAGAATATTTAGAATGTTGCCATCGCTAAGGAGTTCGTAGGCGATGCCAGTTTCTTGTTAATTACCACTGGATACTAGAGTACGTTACAGTATTTGAGTTATTAGCGAGTCATCATCATTGCACTCCGAACATGTCCATAGATGCTCAGATCCCCTCCTCAGCAATTCTCGCAGTGTCCAGCGACAGACGACTCCATTTCTGTGTTGGTTAATTAGTCTTCTTACACGGCCACTAAGTTTCTCGTTTCTGGCTGGGCCCATCTTAACTCCCATCTCTTTCATCCGAAGGAGTGACGTGGACTCATGGTTGTCGAAGTTCTGTGTCCTTCCAACTTCCCGGAGGCCATTGATAGATGTCCGCCCGATCCATTGGTTGACCGTCCTCAACAATAGCGCAGCTAGCCAACCTGTCCGCCCTTTCATTTCCCCGTACTCCAGCATGTCCTGGGACGTAGACAAAGGTGAATTTACGTATTTTTGACTTCTGCAATGACTCTACCCATTGCCTACGTACAGATCCCGCCTACACTTTTCGTATCATGCTCATCGAATCACTCAGTATACAGGCGTGGGTGTAGTTTTGTGACTCTAGCCAGATGTATTTACAGTATTTATACTGATGCTATAGCGCCACTTTCAATGCTCTACGTAGGTTTGAATTATGGGAACCATCAAGACCAGGCATTTCATACAATCCGAGTTAGAACAATCTCTTCCTAATATCCGCAAAACCTGCACTACAGGCGCACCTATGAGAAATGAAACAGTGATAATAGAATATAAGGCAAGATGGACAAAGTATTTAGAATCTATAGGATACCAAGACACTATCCATAAAAAGCCGCTATGTTTGTGTGCCCATGACGAAGAGAGAGAGAGAGAGAGAGAGAGAGAGAGAGAGAGATAGCAAAAACAACAGTGTGGAAAATACGGTAAAAAAAGTAAAGTACCCCCGTCACACCAAGTGGCGTATAGGGAATATGGTGTTAGTGACCATAAATTTTACAGACCTTCGTCACATGATTTTTGGGGTAATGTGGTCGCCCGTGCCGCTTCACTTTCCCAGAAAAAAATCCGGTACCCATTAAAGGCTGGGTGAACCTGGAAGCCGTCGGTTGGGATCGAACCCTACCCCTTGTCCTTTGTAGTCCAGTTTACTAACCACTGAGCTATCGCTGCTTTAAAGGAAAATACGAGTGGCAGAAATTAAAGTTTTGACCAGATTTTGGAACACCCCGAAAAGTTATGTTGGCATTAACCGCTTTGTCCGTCAGCTTTCAAAGAGACAAATGGTTACAGTTTTTTTTCGTTTTTAAAACTTATTACTATTATTATTCGCTCCTGCCTCATGTTCATGATCTAATTATAGTTTCCGTAATTTCATGACTGTACTATTAATTATGCCCAATTAAAAATATCGTCATGAACTGAACGTAAATGATGCCATTTGCGCGTGGAAGGTAGGGTTTTAGAAAGTTGGGAACCCCTGTGAACGAGCACTCCTAATAGAGGCACAGAGTGATGGGGTGGGCTAGGACTGGCATTTCTTACTCAGACTCAAGAGGATGTGAGCCTGGGTGCTGCTCCCATACCGAAGGTAGCTGCTCAGCAAAACTATTTTTACTCTGCCACGTACATCTTGGCCTGGAATTCTGCCTACTGGTCGAGCCTAGCTTCCAGCGAGAACGGACGGAAAGATAGAATAATTCTCACAACGAACCAGAGGTCTGTGTATGTAATAGTTTAGTTTATATAACTTTTAACTTTGTTTTCTCACACTTAACAAACTTTATTTACTGTTGTCCAGTGTTGTTAAATTAGGGATGTACACCAGAAGAGAAACGAGAAGATCACTGATTTTGAAGCTGTGATTTAACATTTGTTTAGAGAAAACGTTTTGGCATATGTACTAAAGTACACTTGGCACATTCGTTACACGGCATCCATCTAGACACGGAGACTCACAATTTGTAGGTGTGGTCGGGCATTCTTTGACTAAACAGTCTAGTAACGCGCAAAGTTTGCGTGTTCGGACGTATTTCAAATATTATTTGACCTAAGGTAGTTAAATAAATAACAGTCAAAGCGGTTTAACATTTCTATCAATTAATTACATTTTCTGCAGGTTTAGTTTTAATGAACATATACAACATAATACATATACTCTGACTGTGTTGTGTGTGCTTTTAATTCTGATAGTTGGTGTTTTCAATCTTCATTTTGATAAGGAACAACGGACTCCAAACTTCATATTTAATGTAGATTGCTCTTAAAGTAAAAGTATATATATATATATTAAAATTTGTACCGTTTTGTCTGTTGTTAATGCTGAATTTACAGCAGAGCTGTGATATTTGTGAAGCCGCTGTAGCGAAGTGGTTAGCGCTCTTGGCTCTTGTACCGTTCAGGTGGATCCAGAGATTCCATTCACCCAAATGTGGCGACTTTTTTCTGATCCACATGTCTTCAAAATATGCATCCACAGATTTTTCTCTGAGAAAGTTGGACGGTCTGGCGTGATATTGAACACATCGTGAAATATATTTACTAACTGTAATCCGGCCGTGGATATTTCAAGAGAAAAATGATGGAAAGTGGAAAGTGTTCTCCATACACAGATAATCATGGAAGACAGCACAACGCTGTAACTGTAAGCCATTTCTACCAACAAATTACAGACAAGATTCTAATCTGCACAAATACAGCAGACAGCCTGGACTGAAAACACATTTTTATAAGACAGAAACCACGACACTAAATTTAAGAAACTCTAAACTGAGAAAAATAGTGAGCCTGCAGCAGTTTAAAATATAATCACATGACCAAATAGGAGAGCCAGCAAAGATAACACCAAAATAAAAAGCAAAACCAGAACAACTTTTACTAATGTAAACAACATTTAGTGGGGCTGGGTGGTCTGTAGGTAAAATGTCAACCCCTGGTAAGAAAAGACCTGGTTCAATTTCACCAATGGGAATATTTTTCAAAAATGAATACAATTTAATCTGTGGTCTCACCATGGCTTTACCCTTTATCCTGGTCTCTTGGTAGTCAGATCCTATGTCTAGCCCTCTTGGAAGATGGCAAAAAAGCAAGAGGTCTTGTGTGCACTCATGCACGTTAAGGAAACCTTGGTAGCTACAAAATAAAAAAGAATAGTGCAAAAGATTACTTCTGCCAGGCAAAATGTCAGCAAAAAAACTACCTACACTATGGATTCCAAGCCATTCTATGGAATTCATGCACATGGGTTTTTATTCTCTTTAGAATTTCTTGATATTATGAGGGAAAATTGGAGCACCTACGGATTTTCTGGTGTGTGGTGATGATGATCCTAACATAACATGACATTTAGGGATCATTCAAGTAAGTAAAAAAGTAAAGGTTCCCTCCACGCCTTGCTAGGTATATGAGGAATATGGTGTTAGTGACCATATTTTTCTATGACCACTACACATTTTTGGGTGATGTGGTCAGTATCACGCCAGACCGGCTTTACTTCCCAGAAAAATCTCTGGTACCCATTTTTAGAGGCTGGGTGAACCCCGGAGCCTTGTCAGTCAGAAAAAAATCCGCCACTGCTGGGAATTGAACCCGTACCCTTCTGGTTAGGAAGCGAGCACACTAACCATCATTTAGAAGGCTCCATCATTTAAGTTTAACAAATGAATTAGTGAGAGCAATAGAAAAGGAAACATCAAGACTGTCATGTACAATCTGTCTGTGAAAAATTCTCAGAATTTGTGACAAACAAATTAAGGAACCAGTACTGTTAAAAAATGAAACTAATAGGAAATACTGATAATAATAAACTGTTGGTAGATCAGGATTGTTACATAAATAAGATCCAAGGACTGCCACAAATGTTACCATTCAGTAGACACCAGAAGGAAGCTGAAAGTGAGGTAGTTCAAAGAGAACTTGGTAGAGATCAGTGAAGACAATGACACAGAGTGTGAATGTGACTTGGGGCTTCCTGTGGTGGATGAATGAATACTAAGAACAAGAAATGTTGTGAAAAGACAAGAAGGAGAAGTAAGTTAACTCAAGTCACACAATCCCATTATAGGGAGACTAGAACAGACCTCCTCACACCAACATGGTCTATATAAATAGCTTTATCAAGTAAGGAGAACCTTAGAAGTTTGATTCAAAGAAGCTTATTGTCTTAAATTGCATTGGAGACCCTTATTGATGCCATACAGAACTTTGTGTTGGGATCTTCCTGTATGAAAGAAATCAGGAAAGTGGTCCAAGCATTAATGGATACTTTCTGAGTGTAATGATATTAGTTCTAAATATAAATACAGACAATATCACATATCACACTTTTACTGATTTAGCATTACTACTTGGGATTATAGTGCAAAGAGAATGGCATGCTGGGGTTTTATAGTAGGGAGGAGGGGGAGATGATCAATAACAGGTAAGTAGTTAAAACTAGTGGCTTGTGACATACATATGGCAAGTCTTTTAGTCTGGTATATTGCTGTTAAATGAGATCTTTGGGGTATGTTAAAAGACACAGCAGCCTACTAAATTAATCATGGAAGGAAAAATACAAGGTAAAAGAAGCAGATCACGTCTAAAGTGGATGAGTAACATCAAAAGATGGATAAGTCAGCCTATGACAACCTGCACCATCAAAGCAAGATACAGAGCGGAATGGCGCTTCATGGTAGCCAACCTTTGATGTAGAGATGGCACTCAATGATGATGATATTGCTATTGGTTTTAGTTATATCTCTTTAATTTTGTAAGTTGCAGTGATTAAATGGTTAGTGCACACATCTTCTGACAAGATAGATCCAGTTTTAATTCCAAAATGGAGACTGGTTGGTCTCGAGGCAAGACGCCGGCCTTGAGACAGAGAGGTTGTGAGTTCAAATCCCGGCTGAACCAGCTGGAATTTTTATTTATAAAAATGCTGTAACCACCCCTGGTCTTAGGGAGACCTGGCTTGAAACGTCAATTACTCATCGACGAAAAAAAATGAGTACCTCCGAAGATGGAGTTATCTGCCTGTATGGCGAGGGACCCCTGTGCACACGGCTGCCAGGGAAAAATGAATTAACACATAAAATTCAGTTCCTAGTCTATAGGAACTTTGCCAGAGGTGAAAGCTGGCGAATGCAAAAAAGAAAATAAATAAAATTCCAAAATGCGACAATTTTTTTTAGATTGATACTACTTTTGGTTTCACCCAGAATAGTAGTAGCCTCTGTGAATTTTGCAGCCCCCCCCCCCCCCCCCAGCTCAGGACAATACAGAGTCTAAAAATGTGCTGATGGTTAAAAAAAAAAATGTGGGTACTAATATAATATTTTTTATACGTGACATTACTGCTGCTTCTACCAAGACAAAGCTGTAGCAAAATATTTAATCTGATCTAAAATCAATATTTCTTGATAAAGCAGTGTTTTATGTTTCATACAATTTTTATACAAATTGTAAAATATTTCCAAACCAGTCATAAAAAAAAAGCCACAATGAGGGTCATCTTTCTTGCACTGGCTCTGTTCATCATGACAGTTGCCTCTAACAAATGTAAGGAGAAATGTGAAAAGTGTGTTGTAGTTGAGAGGTCAGAGTGTCTGGCTGGAATGGAAAAGGATCCAGAGTGTGGCTGCTGTGACATTTGTTCAAAGTAAGTTTTTCATCATTCATAGTCTAATCTAGAACAGATAAATTAGCTTGTCATTAAAAAATTAGCAGAGCATTAGTTAGTAACTGGTCTGCCATGGACAAGAAGTAATTTTCATTTCTCTGACTTACCAGCCAAGTTCATCCAAATTTAAATGTATAACAATTTTCTGGGAAAGATGGACAACCTGGCATAGTGTTCATGGCATTATTCAAAATGACACTAACACCATATTTTCTATACACCAAACTTGAGGTCTGACATGGTTCTTTCTTTTATTCTTTTCATAATTTAGAAATTCAACTTATTATATGTTATTAAAATTATAACAAGGTTATTTTAATAAAATTTGGGATGAAGAAAAGTTCCTACAAACTGGAAAAAAATAATCATTATTAAACTGCCTAAAAAGGCAATCTTAAAGATTACAATAACTGGAGATGAATTATGCTTTTATCAGGTGCCATAAAGGTTTTCAGTAGAATCATGCTAAACAGAATAAAAGATGCTGTAGATAATACTATGCATGAAGAACAAGCAGGATTCTGAAAGGGGAAAAACTGTCTTGACCAAATATTCACAAAGATAATCCTAGAAGAACATACAAAAAAACAACAACCATTAATCTGCAGTTTCATTGATTTTCGTTGGTTGGTTGGTTGCGTTCGCCTGATGACTAAAGTATTCTAGAGTATCATGGTGGACTAGAATATTCCTCTTCATCATCAATTGCCTTTACAAGGACGTAGTGGACGTGTCTGCGTTGTGTTGTGATTTGCAGTATAACTGTTATATTTGCGCCTTTCGGCCCAACACATCCAACTTCAGCGTGACATTTTTGAGTACTGGGTTGTCTTCCCTCTTCGATCCCTGCACGCTTGGCCAGACTAGACAGGTTAGTCTGTTACTGGAGGCACCATGGAGAGGTGGAGCAGGGTCTGGATAGTTTTGGTTTATCGATCCTGGCGCAAGCCATCAGCTGTGAGTCGTTGACAACTTCCAGCTCTGGTGCTGGGAGGCACGCCTTCGCCTTCTATTGATTTTAAAAATGCATTTGACAGTATACATTGATTATCTTTGTGGAAAATCTTGAATCATTACAGAACACCACCACAAATTGTCTACATTATAAAAGACATATGATAGTTATACTTGCACAGTTTGCACAGAGATGAGAATGAGTGATTGGTTTTGAATGGAAAAAGGTGTCAAACCAGGATGTATACTATCACCATTGCTATTTGGAATTACCATTGATGATATAATGAATAAATGTTGCTAAGGCAATAATGGCATTAAATAGTTTGACAAGAATTACTGGAAGATCTCGATTTTGCAGATGATATAGTGTTCCTAAGTGACAATATAACGAGATGCAAAATATCACATACCTGATCATCTATGGCAGAAAAAAGTATTACTTGAAATCAACAGGGATAAAATAAAAATAATGAAAAATAACTACACCCCAGAAGGCAGTATATATCTCAATTGCCAGGCATTGGAAAGAGTAGACCACTATATATATCTTGGTAGTAATATAGATCAAGAAGGTGAAACAGAGAAAGAGATCAGAAGCAGGACAGCGATAGCAGCAGCAAATTTTAAAAATCTGGACAAAATATGGAAATCAAAATACTTTCCAAGAAAACCAAACTTAGAATATTCAACTCAAACATGTTATCAACACTTACCTATGCATGTGAAAGCTGGAAAACATCAAATGAGATTGAGAAAAAACAAATAAATGTTTTTGAAGACAAATGCCGAAGCAAATTCTCTGTGTACAATGGAATTAATTCAAGACTAATATTGAGATAAGAAAAATGACCATGCAATCAAAGATCTCATCTACAATTAAGGAAAGAAGATGGAAATATGTTGGACATGTGATGAGAAGGGGGAAGAGAATTCTAAAAAAGACTCTTCTATGGGAAACATCAGGATACAGTAAAAGTGAGAGACCTAAAGATACACCAAAAAGAACACTTATAAGAGAAGCAAAGCTGATAGGTATAGACTCATTAGATAAGATCAAACTCCCAGCTCGCCCAGAATAGAGATAGGTGGCTAAAAACACTACAAGCCCTATGCGATGTCTAACGGTGCGGGAAAGATCAAGAATAAAGAGTGACCAATTGAGAATAAACCAGTATCAATGGATAAGGACCAGTGTGGTTACTATTAAGATATTAACACTCTCATAAGGCACTGGCATCATATTTTTTTAATCATCTTCATCTTCTTCTTTTCTCTATTTTGTGCCTTTCAACATTGATGTAAGACATAGTTTGCAGTCTTTGCTTTTTGATTAGCTTCCTCTGCTGTTACACTTCTGAGTGTTTCTGTTATTCTGTCTATCTATCTTCCCTCCACTCTAATTATCATTTAGTAATTTTTGTGGCTGTTAATGTGATGTGTTGATCTTGAAGGAAATGGGCTAACTTTACTTGTTTACCACCACATTCTGTTTCTTCATGGTTATTCTTCCATTACCCTAGACAATGAAAAAGTCATTCGTGGAAAGTGTCTATCACCGCCATGTAAAATCTTTGTCAAACATGTACCCAATAGTTATTTTTGTGATGTGAAGAGATACACTTTGGGGTGGGGTGGGGGGGGGGGAGTCTATAACACTGAGATTGAGACTAAAGTCTTTGCATTCCAAATCCCATTTGTGGAAAGTGTCTATCACCGCCATGTAAAATCTTTGTCAAACATGTACCCAATAGTTATTTTTGTGATGTGAAGAGATACACTTTGGGGTGGGGTGGGGGGGGGGAGTCTATAACACTGAGATTGAGATTAAAGTCTTTGCATTCCAAATCCCATTTGTGAAATGATTAGATTTTGGCAGTAACTACCCAATCTTAGGTAGGTTTGATTGATTACTTAGTTCCATAAGAGACAGCTTAAAGAAACATAAGTTCGATAGTCTAGTTAAGAGCATTAAAGAACTCTTGACACTTGAAAATAAAAATAAAAATAGCAGGCTGCATGTTGCTGCCTGAGCAAAGTAAAAAAAAAAAGTAGTAAAATTTCAACCATCATTAAAAAATTATATTAACCAACTTTCTAAAATTGTCCCAGAGACTCTCACTAGTTATCTGTTTTTCGCATACTTTTCAGAGATCTTCCTATGTAATATGAGACAAGAGACTAGAGCATACAATCTCTGCATACAATGATGATGGTTCTATAAACAAGAATAAAAACATTACCAACCTAAAGGGAAAAAATTTAAATGAGAGTGTAGACTTTCAGGATAAACACAATGGAGCACATTTTGATAATAAATTGGATGCATTAGCACTCTTTATATTTTGTCACTCCAGTGAGAATTTTATTAGACAACAGAAATACTGTTGATATATAAAGAGAATAAGTACTTTGCAGCAAGTCTTCCCATAAGAAAAAGTCACTAGCAAGGCAAGAGAGATACATGTCTGGAAGAAAAAGGTATCAGAAAGTGGTAGCAAGCTGAAGAAGAACTATAATAGTATAGAGCATACTTGAGGAAAAGATAACATACACATTGGGTTGCTCAGTGACAACCATGAAGCTATTTTTTTTTTCTGTAACATTTAATCACATACAAAAAGTCAAATGCAGTCTGATGTAATCAAGTAACTGTGAAAGGCACAAATTGAAGGGAGAAGGTTATTAATAGGCAACACATGAGTACTGTTAAAGTGTCTTAGAACAGTATATAGTAACTCCCCCTTTTTTCTTAGGGATAATGAACATGATCTAATCAAGTAAAACACATAAATATAAGCACATGACATGTGCAATGAAACATTTCAAAGAAAAATTAAGAATATGTTGAAAAATAAATATAAAATTGTATACAGCATCTTTACTGAGAAGAAGACAGTATAAAATTATAAATGTTTTGGTCACAGGCCATCATCAGCATAGCAAGACAGCAAACAATGTATATTAAGCCTATTTTTGTGTCCCTATCTTCACAATAATATTTAGGGCTATTTTCCTTGTACTTATTTTCTTTTTGAGATTGAGATATATGTTCACAATATTTCTATTCTAGATTTGAAGGACAACCATGTGACATGAAGGATGCCCCTTTCAAATTTGGACATTGTGGAGATGGTCTTGAATGCAGAGCCATTGGTGATGTTAATGTCTGTCAGTGTGTCTGGGAAGAGATCATTTGTGGCTCTGATGGAGTCACATACACGTAAGATTAAATATTGTTCAACCACTGACTGTATGCTTTGTTTGTCTTCTTGCTTCATTATTTTAAATTTAGTTTGTTACAAAAAATAAATGTTCATTTGCATTTCTTTGTAGTTAGCTGAATAATTTATCATCATCTTCCTTGAGTGCCGTCTCCGCATTGAAGGTTAGCTACCATGGAGCACCATTGCACTCTTCTCTTGCTTTGATAGTGCAGGTCATCATAGACTGACTTGTCCTTCTTTTGATGTTACTTCACCATGTTAGTCTTGGTCTGCCTCTGCCTCTTTTACCCTGTATTTTCCCTTCCAAGATTACTTTTAGTAAGCTGCTGTGTCTTTTAACATGCTCCAAAAATCTCATTTGTCTTGTTTGAATTGTGTTTAGTAGTTCTCTTTTCATTTTTTGTTGTTTGAAGACTTCATCATTTGTTTTCTTTTCTTTCCATCAAATTCTTCCTCTTCTATAAATCCACATTTCAAAGGATTCAATTTTCTGTTCTAATGTTTTCTTGTCTAATGTCCATGTTTCTGCACCATACAGGAATATTGAGAAGATATAACATTTTGCTATTCTTAGTTTTCGCCCTGGTGTTATTTGTTTTAATGTTAGTATATTTTTCATGACATTAAAATTACTTTTTGCCATTCCTATTCTTTTGATTATTTTAGTTATCCATTTTCACCGGTTATAGTATGTCCCAGGTAGTTGTAGTTCTGAACTGTCTCCAGGTGTATTCCTTCCTTAAGATCATAGTTTTAATCTTTTTGATATTCATATCTAGTCCATATTTTTTGCTTGTCATGTTTATTTCATTTAAGTAATTGTAGATCTTTAGGATTTTATGCTAGTAGTACAGTATCATCAGCAAATTTTAGGTTATTGATTATCTTTCCATTAATATCTAGGCCTGGCATCTCTGTGATGTTTTTAAAGATTTATTCAGTGTATAGATTGAACAAACTTAGCGATAGGAATACCTGCTGTAGTTGCCTTTCACCTCAGTGTTCTTTTTAGTGTTTCTCTGGTGTTTCTCTTTAGTGTTGAGCTTCTGTTTTGAGATTCTCTTGTCTCTTCTCATCATATGGCCAACTTATTACCACCTTCTCTTGATTATCGGTGATACTTTTAGATGCTCTGTCTTTTCTCTTATTTCTGCACTAGTCTTGAATTCATTCCATGGTATACAAAGTATTCTTCTCCTGAGGCATTTATTTATTATTTATTTGCATCCAGTTTATTTTTTGTTTCTTTACTTGTTTTCCAAATCTCCGCATGCATAAATAAGGTTGAATAATATATTTAATTTAAAAAACACAACATTTGTTTTGTGCATAGTAATTTTGATTTCCATGTTTAATAAGGTTTATGAGAGTCACTACTGCCTTCGCTATTCTGATTCTAATTTCTCTCTTTATGTCTTTCTTGATCTATACAGCTACCAAGATATACAAGGAAATGCTACTTTTTGGTGTTTATTTTTTTTTTATTTCTTCTCAGCAATCTGTGTCACATGATGGCTGCAGCTGTCAGAGAATCCAAAAGGGAGACAATGGAAGTCAAGTCTGTTGGCCCTTGTGACCCAGGTATTTAAAACATAGGAGAGTTTGAACTTTCTTGTTTATGAAGTTTATTATTTGCCTGAAAAGAGTGTACTAAAGAACATTGTGTCAAAGTCTTGATCTTGATCCTTCCAGCGTCACTTTACATCACATAGAGCTTATAGTGTTTCTAGCTATCAATCTCTATTTTTACATACATATGTGAAGGCAGGAAAACTACAAAGAAGACTGAGAAAAAAACTAAACACTTTTGAAGACAAAAGCTTAAGAAAAATACTCTGTGTAGTAGGAATGAATTCAAGACTGATATTGAGATAAGAAAAATGATAATGCAACCAAAGATCTCATCTACAATTAAGGAAAGAAGGTGGACATATGTCAGACATATGCTGAGAAAAGACAACAAAAAGAATTCCAAAACAGGTTCTTCAATGGGAAACATAAGGATACTGGAAAAGAAGAATACCTAGAGGCATTGAAAAGGACACTTATAAGAGAGGCAATGTTGGCAGGCATAGACTCATTAAACAAGATCAAACATCTCGCCCAGAATAGAGATGGGAGGTGAAAACACTACAAGTCCTATGCAACATCTAATGGCACTGGAAGAATCTAGATCAAGATCTCTATTCTTGGTGAGATATTCAATCTTATCTAATGAGTCTGATGAAGCATGTACTTTCTCTATTATGACATATACAGTCTTACTCTACTTTATATATATTTATAAGAATAAACAATCATCCACACAGTCTTTTTCCTACTGAGTTCATATATGTTTATATATATATATATAAAACCCACAGGGAAAGAGAAGGCAAGGAACGCCCAGAAATACATGGAGAGAAGTAAATGGAAACTCTCAAGAACATTGGTCTAGACTTGAAAGAAGAAGAGAAAATGTCCAGGAATAGGAATGGATGGAGAGATCTGGCCTGTGGCTTATGCATAAAAAAAGGGACTATAAGGTTTTGATTAATTGATTGAAGAAATTGATCTCAGAAGTGCTTTTAGCTGTTGAGTATTTCCTGGAATTTTGGCCTCAGTGAAAAAGGCTTCCTCCATGCCTTGAAGGCTGTAAGGAATGTGGTGCTAATGATCACATTTTTCAGTGACCAGTAGCACATTTTATGAGTGATATGACTAGTATCATGTTAGGCTGCCCTACATTTTCAAAGAAAATCTCTGGTACCCATTTCTAAACGCTGGGTGAGTCCCATAGCCATGTTGTCCGACTAATTTTTCAAAAATGCACCACACTTGCCCATTGAACCACAGAACCTTATAATCAGTAGTGAAAGAATTAATCACTAAACCACCAAGGATTCACAATCACATGTTATTTTTATAAATTAACTTCTGTTAGAAAAAACATTGAGTGTATGTGTGTGGTGGTGATGGTCAGGAGGTGATTGATTGATTGATTGATGATTATCCTTTTGGGTCGAATGCGACAGAAGTAATATTTTTCCATGTCTGACAGTCAGCCGTGACCTGTTTTAGTTCTTGGTTGTTTCTGAGACCCATAGCAGTGCTCTCTTTCATGATAGTTCAGCGCAAGGTTTCTTTCAGTCTTCCTTGCTTTTTTTTAATCTCCTGGTCACTATATAAAGGCCTGGTGAGATAGCCTTCCAACATCCATTCTGAGAACAAATGGTCAGGAGAGGATGGTGATAAATTGGGTGTTAGATTTATCTACCCTGACAACACCAACCTTTAAACATCTTATTGTTTTGTAATGAATTTTAATAATTCTCTATACTTAATTACATTAAATGTAATTTCAGGTGCACAGATAATAAGTAAACCAGAATATGTTAGAAACAGCACCAATGATAACGTTGTTCTTTCTTGCGAGGCCATTGGTTTCCCTACACCTTCAATCCATTGGACTGTCACAAGAGCCAACAACAAGACCTTTGATATGCCAGGTAAAATAAGAATAATAAAAATAGCATGAATAAGAAATAATGATAACAACATTAAACTCTGTGTACAGAGAAGACTGAGAAGTCCAGTTCTGGAATCAAATCTCCCATGACAAATGGGACATGTATGATTTGGACCTGTCATTTGTGGCAGCTTGTTTTCTTCTTGATTCTGCTTTTTGTGTAGAAACAAACCCCTATCATGATATTTCTGCACCTTATTGGATATCAGAAGACCAAAAGATTGCAAATTATATCTCCCCTCAACTTTGAAAAGCAAATGAGGAAAGAAAGAAGAAGATTAGATGATTATACACAAGGCTTTCCTAGAAGATGACATAGTGTTGAATTTTGATTACTCTTTTGCAGTGAGGGCACTATCATCACATAAACAATCATTCTTATTGACAGCTTTCTTTCTCTACAGTTATCAGTTCTGCTGTTGACTTATTAACATGCCATTCCTCTTAAATTGTCTTGTATATTTTTCATTGTTTCTCACTGACTCCTCTTTCATTGATTTTTCCAGTTGTCACAATAATGTCCAGTTTTTCCCTTCTTCTTACCTGGTCAAAATTTACTCTGTTTCACCTTCTTGATCCATACTTATTATACTTATATTACTATCTATTGTCCTTTCGGGCCGAAGATGGCACATAGGGCAGAACCAGATCTCAAAAACAAAAACCTTGCATGCCAAAATGGCACATATTGCAGAGATCACTGCCTCTAAAATCTATGGCTCTGTTTCCATAACAATAGTTTTTACAATGACAGCTTGTCAAGCCATCGATCAACCTCCTTAGTCGCCTCTTACGACATGCCTGGAAGGTCACAGTGTCACTATTCTTTACTCATAATGAGACCCTGGTAACACACAGGAATTATATTACTACCAAGATGTATATAGTGGTCTACTCTTTCCAATGCCTGGCGATTGAGATATATATTGCCCTCTGGAGTATTGTTGTTTTTTTATTATTTTTGTTTTATCCCTGTTGATTTCAAGTTATATTTTTTTGCCTTGGATTATAAAGTATTTGTGATATTTTGCATCTTGTTGATATTGTCACTTTAGGAACACTACATCGTCTGCAAAATCTAGATCTACCAAGTAATTCTTGTTGTACCATTCAATGCCATTATTGCCTTTGCAACATTTACTTATTATGTAATCAATGGTAAATCCAAATAGCAATGGTGATAGTAAACATCCCTGTTTGACTCCTGTTTCAAATCAAAACCAATCAAATTGTCACACTATTGTCCAGTTTTTCCCTTCTCGTTACCTGGCCAAAAATTATGACTGATTCTTTTTCATGTTGGTAAAAATCTTTTGTTTTGACTTGGTCTCACTTAGAACGTCATCATCTCTCTTTTTAGTTGCCCATGGTATTCACATTCTTTCAGTAAACAATATTTCTGTGGGTGTCAAAGATTTAATTGTCTGTTTTCAGATTGTTCAGGTTTTGCTGCCATTTATTTGAGGGCACAGATATTAACAAAATAGGGTTTGAAATGGTTAATTCCTTCACATGTAATTGCAAGAAATTGAATAGTTTGTTTTATCTTCTCCTGTATTTGATACACCACAATCATCACAACTCTTGAAAGTAATCCATAAGTAAAACAGCAAACATCAGGCTGGATAGCGTTTTGGTCAGCATGCAGACCTGCTTGATACTGGTGAAAGGAAAAACCTATGATAGTTCTCCATATTTAGCTTACAGGTCACCATATTCTCAGAAAGCTGCAGTAAAGCAATGGTTAGTGAGCTGGTCTACTAAGGACAAGATATCACCCCTTGACTGACCGACTTCTAGGTTCACTCAGCCTTTAGAAGTTACAGGACAATTTTTGTGAGAAAGAAAGATAGCACTGGTTTAATACTGACTACATTACAGATGTGCTAAAGATATTGTTTCCAAGTCCTCTATTTGCCAGATTGCATGATAGGAGGTTTTCCTTCTTCTTTCTTTTGCACTTAGATATTTTTCTTTTTAGTGCATCTTGATCTTGATCCTTCCCATGCTGTTGGACGTCACATAGGGTTGTTGTGTCTTTTGCCACCCACCTCTATTCTGGACGAGATATTCAATCTTATTTAATGAGTCTATGCCTGCCAACCTTCCTTCACTTATAAGTGTTCTTTTCAGTGTCTCTCTAGGTCTTCCTCATTTTCTGTATCCTGGTGTTTCCCATAGAAAAGCCTGTTTTGGGATTATCTTGTTGTCTTTTCTCATCACATGTCTGACATACATTCATCTTCTCTTCCTAGTTGTAGATGAAATCGTAGGTTTCAAGGTCATTTCTCTTATCTCAATATTAGTCTTGAATTCATTCCATTGTACACAGAAGATTCTTCTTAGACATTTGTCTTCAAAAGCATTTAATTTTCTTTTAGTCTTCTTTGGTATTTTTTAGTTTTCACAGGCATAGGTAAGTTTTGATAATACGTTTGAGTTAAATATTCTAAGTTTATCCTGCTTCTGATCTCTTTCTTTTTCTTTGTTTCACCTTCTTGTTCATATTACTACCAAGTTGTATATAGTGGTCTACTCTCTCTAATGCCTGGCATTTGAGATAAATATTGCCCTCTGGAGTATTGTTATTTTTCATTATTTTTGTTTTATCCCTGTTGATTTCAAGTTTTTTTTTTTTTTAACCGTGGATGATAAGGTGTTTGTGATATTTTTTATCTTGTTGGTGTTGTCACTTAGGAACACTATATCATTATATCATCTGCAAAATCTAGATCTTCCAAGCAATTCTTGCCGTACGATTTAATGCCATTATTGCTTTTGCAACATTTACTCATTATGCAATCTATGGTAATTCCATATAACAATGATGATAATATACATCCCTGTTTGACGCCTGTTTCAATTCAAAACCAATCACTCATTCCCTCCTCTGTGCAAACTGCGCAAGTATAGCCGTCAAATATATGTCTTTTATAATGTTGATAATTTTTTATGGTGTTCTGCAGTGTTTCAATATATTCCACAAGGACAATTTATGTATACTGTCTAATGCATTTTTAAAATCAATGAAACTGCAGATTAATGGTTGTTATTTTTCTGTATGTTCTTCTAGGAGTATCCTTCGAGTGAATATTTGATCACGACAGCATATCCCCTTTCTGAATCGTTCTTATTCTTCGCTCATAATGTTATCTACATTTTTCAATTTTTAATGAATATTTTTAATGTGTGCCATCCAATTATCTCATTGTTACTCTCTTTGTCCTTTGCATTTTTTTTTAGATATATCTTATGTGCATTACATCTTAATACAATCTTTTGTTGTTACATCATACCTATTTTCTTCATTGTTTTTGCTTTGAGGTCTGTGTCAGTGCTTGATCATTAAATTAGAAACATAGAGTATTTTGTATCAGTCTGCTGGTTTCTCTTTAGCTTCTCTTAATATATTGGTTACCTATTTGAATTTTTTGCAACAATTATTCTACAAAAGTCTAGTTTGCCTATAACTTTCTTTCATTATAGCTTTTTCCCAATACTTGGGTCTGCTAGGGGGACTTATAGGACCGAAGAATAAAAGGTCGCCTGTCCAATGCAAGAACACTGCAAGGTGTTTGGGTCTGAGTTTTTCTTTCACCACTGATAGAAAAAAACTTTAAAACTCAACTATCATTCTATACTATTTCCTGTAGTATACAGATTTGAAAATTGAGTAATAACTTAATACTTTGATTGACATTCTATTTCTACATTGGACTTGTCATGTTTCCACCAAGGTGATGATAACCACATTGTAACATCTACAAGAGGCGGCCCCGGAAAATACCAGGTTACTGGCTGGCTTCAAATTGAAAGTCTAATGAAGCGCCATGAAGGTGACTACACCTGCATTGCCCTTAATGAACTCAAAGAGGATAGAGCTAAAGCTAGGATTAAAGTGGTGAACTAAAAGGTGAGAAATAGTTGTCCTGTCTAAACACTCATTACAAAAATATATTTTTTGTTGTGAATTGTTTACATGAAATATAATAAACGGTCAAGTAAGAATGTCTATCCATTTTGACATGTTTTTACTCATTAGCTATTTTGGTGAAGCAACACAAGAGATTCTATACCGTCAGTATTGAGCCTCTCTTCTTGATTATTTTATACACATTCATGTGACCACATTTTTTTCAGTTTATGAATTATATTAACTCTTTCTATACGTTTCGCCACACTTTGTGCCATGCTGATTTCGACGACGTATGTTTCACCGCATATTGCGCCACTCTTAATTTGTTTAGTGTGAACTGTCATCAAATCATATTCTTTTTACATGTCTTGTATCATCTTGATATTGGTGAATCTAATACCTTGTTCAATTATCTAAAAATTCATATATAATATGTTATATGTTAGATAAATGTAAATATGTTGATTGATTCTTAAAACCATGACAAATTTTTTTCTGAAATCTCTTCCGTTGCATTGATAAAAAGATTCCGTAAGGAAAGAGTTAATTGAAGAGCTGAAGATATCACCTTTTTTTATAACAATTTTGTTCAAAAATATTAATATTTTTTATTATAACTTATTTTTACATTGTTGTTGTTATTATTATATAATCTATGCATTTCTTCTCTTCCAGGAGGATAAGTATAAAACAGTTTAATTATTTCATGTCCATTGTTGACATGTGATTTACTTAGATTAGTTAACTACTTTAATTAACTTTCATCTTCTTCTTGTTTCTCATTCATAGATAACTGCAATTATTGTGTGTGTTTTGTATCTTGCTTTCCAGTGCAGCCAGCTTTAAAAACAATTTTTTGGATAATCACTGTCTCCTTTATTGTCACCAGGCTGATAATTCTCTTATCATTACATCACTTTATCCTCTGTTTTCTAATTTTTATCCTTACTGTTATCATCTAGAAAAATATACCAACTCTACGATTATTTTAATAAGTTTATTTTGTTTGCTATGTCCATAAAGAAGGCTTTTTGAACTTAACATGTATATTGTTTATTTTCATGCCTTTTTCATTTATAAAACTCACCTCTAAACCTATTTTCACATTCATTAGCTTGATTTTCAGTTTTTTCAAAAGCCATTTTAATTACAAAATAGTTTATATATATATATATATATATATATATATATATATATATATATATATATATATATATATATATATATATATATATATATATATATATATATATATATATAAACTGTGATATTTTCCCATTGTTTAATAAATAAATTCATCTGATATGAGGAGCATAAACCAGAATTGACCAAGAATGTGACATTATCTTTTCAATATTTTACTTTCAGATTGGATTGTTTAGGAGTTTTCTTGGTGAAGCCTGTCCAATACCAGCATTTGAGAATTATGTGTTTTATACGATTTTTATGTAAATAACATTGCTTCCTCTGGTGCTACAAAAGTTGTCATAATGTCACTGGTGCTAACACTTTTTTTAATGAAATATAAATATATATATATATATAAGCTGTGGTTTCTTTACATCATATTTTTGTGAGTTATTTAAGCAAACATTTTAAAAGAGTATCTGCATACCTACCTACTTTTACAACTTTTTAAAAAAAAAACCATTTTACAATTATGAAAGTACAGATCGTTCAAGTTGCTAATTAAAGATCTGAGAAGTTCAAAATAATTTTTGTTCAAAGTAAAATTAAATTCTTAAGTTGAAATGCCCATGGTGCCTTTTTATTGTTATCAAAATGTATTAATTTAGTATTGGTAAGATAATAACTCTTTCATTCAGCAGCACATTAACAATTTCATTTATTGTTTCTCAGTTTTATGTTAGCGTCTTTTTGTAATGTATTCTATTCATTAAACAAAAATGTGTGTTACCACATGTTTTTTTATTGGATTCTATGTAAATCATATCTCATGTAAGTTTAAATTTTGCTACCCAATTTATTAGACAAATTCTACACTTCAGTGTAAATTTTATCGGTGCTAAAATTACTCATACATTTACATTTAGTTTGTGTTCTTGTAATGACTCATAAGATGTAGTCTATAAAATAATATTTTTTTAAAGGTGTAGAACTCACTTGAGAAATTATGGCTTAATTATTTAAATAAATACAATTTAAACTATTAAAAAAAGCAGAAAACCAGCAAAATAGCACAGAAAATAACCACTTAAAAAGGCCACAACAGTAAAATTAAAACCAATCTAGAAAGATGAGGAACATGAAAGGCAGATCTAAAATTACAAATGAAAGTTGAGATAGTGCAATTATAAAACATGGTCATTAGATTTGTCAAAAACCATCATACACTAAAGGAATTGTGAAAGAGGTAACATGGAAAGACTGAATGAGTTGGAATAACAAAATTCAAGAAAAAGTTGGGTCTTAAACCTTACCAGCTAAAGGACAGTAGCAAAAGAAAGAAAATTAAAAATGAACATATCCTCAACAACTCATCAAGCTAGAAGACATGTGAGGTGGTGAGAAAGTTTCAAAATATTAAAACATTTAAAGTTATGTCTATCTTTTTGTTGTTGCGGTTGTGGATGCTAATTAAATTGCCATGTATCATTACATATAAGTAAGGATTCCCTCCAGATCTAAGGCGTATGGGGAATGTAGTTTTTTTTTTACAAGATTTTATCACACCAGGGCGCCCTACTTTCCCGAGAAAAAAAATGTCAGGTACAAATTTTCAGCAACTGGATTAACATAAAAGCCAAATATTTATTTCCGAAAATAAAATGTTTACAAATGACAATTAATAAATCACTTTGCCTTAAACAGAAGACATTTCATTATGGTAGTTATATTTGCATGAAATCATTGGTAATTAATGTTTGTATTAGTGATATTGAAATTAATGATGTATCAGAAGTCATCATTTGTTTGCACCAACAGACTCTCTCTATGTCTCACAACAGAAAAGTATTTTTCTAATTTTTTTTACCATTTGTGAGATATGATGTTAAAGTTATATTTTAATTAAACTAACAAAACAAAAAATAATAGAGTATGTATTTGTGCATGCATAGTATTTAAGGAAACAATTTGTAAAATGTTTGATTATAGGATAAAATCAATGTTTATTTTTATCTTATTTTATATTATTTTGTTAACCACATATAGATTCACATATTTAGGTGGTTTGTTTGGAAAAATGTGAGTTATCTAAATTATGCAAGAACTTCTGTGTGATGATATATGGCAGTTCACAATATTTTATGAATGTGTCATTATTTAGCAAACCACATTTAATGTTCAGTTTTCACGCAACATTATTGTACAATTATTGTTTTTTTTTTTAACTTGCATTTCAAAATATGGCAGGTCAACAACGAAATCAATAGTCTTCCAGTCAGTATGTTTTTGTGTTTGCATAAAATAAGCACTGTTAATGGTGTTAATTTATTGTAAACCAATCAGCTGTTTGTGTGTCATATTTTAAGCAAAGAAGTAGAATGCACAGTGTGTGTTTATAGTTTACATTATTGTTTCAGTTACTTTCTAATATTCTTTCTGCGGTAGTTACTTTTTTCTTTTACACATGTCAAACCTGCAAAGTAAAAAACAATGAAATCAATAATTATCATTAAAATTTAGAAAGTAATAAAATGTTGCCTTTTTATTTTTTCTGATTAATCAATTACATTTTCTTCTTCATCTGCTGCAAACACTTCTATACGTCAATTTTAACAATTTTGAAGAATGCATTCATCAGCTCAAGGTTGGTGACGTCACCATACAGCTTTCCCTGGTGTGATACCTGTGATAGCCACATGAGCCTTTTCTGTTCATCATATGTTGGGCATATATGGCCCTTTTCGTCTTGTCAGATGGTTTAGTGAAGGCTATTGTTTAATTTTTTTTGCGGTTTTGTTTTTGTCAAACAACACCTTTCGTAGCTGATTCTACCAATGTTTGACAAACACATTCGACCACAGAATGAACAGGCCTGGCCCACTGATCCACAGGGTTTTCCATCTTTTTTCATTAGTCTTTTCTCCTCTATGTTTGGCCATAATACAGCCTGAAATGATATGTCATTTTTTTAAACAGGATCTTTAAGATGTGTGTTCTCTTGCCAGGTGTTCCCAGTCATTTTCACAGATAAAGAAGTCATTCAGAGATGATTTACAGATATCTCTATATCGTAGTTTAGGTCTGCGATTTGTCTTTTTCCGTGTATTAGGTCACCATATAGTATTTGCTTGTACTGAATGCCAAGATCTTTAAATTAAACACTGTGAGATAGAAGCACCTTTCAGAACTAGGGCTGAAGTGATCAGTTACTCATAGCGTGAGAATTGGTGGACTAGAAGTATACATATTCCACTCCACCTCTTAATGGTGCCCCTAGTAACACACTATCTGGTCTGGCTGTCAGAGTAAGAATTGAGAAGGAAGGTAAACAACTACTAAAAAAAACCACACAGAAGACATGTGCTTAGGTTGAACACATCTGTTTATTTTTATTTCAAGGGAGCATTTCAGTTCTAATCTTGAAAATTTAGCAGCATTTCAGTTCTAATCTTGAAAATTTAGCAGCATTTCAGTTCTAATCTTGAAAATTTAGCAGCATTTCTGTTCTAATCTTGAAAATTTAGCAGCATTTCAGTTCTAATCTTGAAATTTTAGCAACATTTATGAATGTAGATATTGTGGCCCTATTACATTATTGTGGGCCTATTACATTCCTCTCATTCTTAGATCTGATATTTTATGAAAGTGGTTTCAATTTGTGACACCAGACACAAAAAAGTAAACAATTTGTGAGCTGCAATAAGTACTTATGTATGAACAATATTTTTAGTAGTTAAAATGGATCAAAGAAGGAGGGCAACATAGCTCCAAAAACAGCTGGACTGAAGTTGTGGTGGACTAAAAGATATAGCAGTGTAGACCATGACACAATGCAACTACACTCATAAAAGGACTTTTTATTAAGTGATGACAAAGAATGTTCATCAAAAAGTGCAAAAATATTGAGGGTGTTAGTGCCTAAGTTTTTTTCCCATGACTATAAGCATAATTATGGATGATATATCTTCCATGACAGTCATCGATTGCTTACTATGATGATAAACACTTTAGTCATATATGATTGCACCTTCCTTGTATGTATGGAGGTAAAGTACAATTTTGGCGTAGAATCCACTGTCATATTTGGAACACCCATGGCCAAGGTTGGCCATATAGGTGTTGGTTGCTATATCTTTTCTGGCAGATTCTTTTATTCATGCCTTGCTGATTCTTCTTTTCTCTGTGATGCAGGCACCTCTAGTGATGTTGATACACATAGTGAGTGATCCTGTAAAAGGGTTTTCCAGGAAGTGATATTAATATTAAAGCTTTTTAGAGATACCATAGACTGTTTATCACAAAGACTTTTCACTGAACCAGAAACATGAGAAATTTGCCAAATTGTATTTTTTTCATACATGGCACACTGAGCCTGGATTAATTGACTCCACATTTAAACAATTGTGTATGTTTTCAAACAATGAAATGTATTTTTTCAAATATAAACGAATTAAGTGAAATTTTGTTGAGACATATATTTTAAAAGAACATAATTTTTACAAAAACAATTATCTATTACACAATAAATGTATAATAAATTCTATAGAAAAACTTCTTTCCTACTACACCACCATAAGAAATAAACCTGGATAAGCTCTACCACTTTAACTATGTTTAAAAAAATACAGTTTAATACACCACAATGGTAATTATCTCCATGTGTACGCATAAATGCAAGAAAACCATGTATAAAATCACAGTTAAATATAAATTCTAAATATGATGAATATGAACTGAAGCAATAAACTGCACCATATACCATATCAAAATTTTAGAAAGCATAAACGTAGACAGCAAAGATCTAAGAATAATAAAGAACATGTACTGGCAACAAACAGCCATAAGAACTGGGAACCATTTAGGAATGTTTAAACAAATAAAACAGGGTGTTAGACAAGGTTGTGTGCTGTCACCAGATTTGTTTAATATTTATAGTGAGATTATTTTAAGATCCATAAGAGGAATGCCTGGAATAACAATTTGAGGTCATAGTATAAATAATCTAAGGTATGCTGATGATCAGGGTTGCCAACTTAGCGGATTTTCCGCTAGATCTAGCGGAAATGGAGCAGCGTCCAGCGGCCAAAAAATAATGAATCCGCTTGGCGGAATTTCTAGCGGATTTATTTTGAATGACAGCAGCAAATCGCGGATTTTTTTATCACGATAATCGACTAGAATTAGCCTTATCGTGGTCAAAACACAAACTAAGAGCGTCTGTAGCGCTTGTATGACAAGTGAAATTATGTACGTACTACGTCATTATATAGGTATGTATCATATCTTTGTGTGTGCATGTCTAAGTCAGTCATATCTCATATCTTTATGTTCATGTCTATGTTAGTCATGTGTCATATATCTTGATGTGTGTCGGTGTTAGTCATGTCTTGTATCGCTGTGTACATGTCTGTGTTATTCACATCTCATATCTTTGTGTGTGCATGTCTGTGTTAGTCACCTCTAGTGACTCGGGCAGATGGTGCTCGTAAACCTGGGAGGGCAGACCATCTAAGGGCAGAATCCCCTACAGAAAAGACAATCTGCTGCCTTGCAGGAAGATTGGGGACAATCAAAGGCTAAGGAAAGCAAACCTGAAAAAAATGCTGGCTGAAATTGGATGCACTGGGCCACTGGCGCAGAACACAGTGCAACGTATTAACGAGTGTTCAGTCAGAGTGGCTCTGGTGGATTCTAAATGTGATGTTCTGTCTGTGGGGGCGTTCAACACACTTAACCTGACAGCTGACTTCATGTGGGAGTCTGGAATCCTACTCTGACTGAGTCCTGATCGCAGAGAGAGAGAGATATCACTTTCGTTCTGACCAATAGAAAATTTAGTAGAGTATTGTAGTAGAGACTTTCGGTTTGAAACTGAAACTTTTCTACTTTGGAAATAAATTGTTGGAGAACTGAGAATTTATAGTCATAGTGTTAAGTCAAGTATGTCATCATTAATTAGCAAGTCTAATATTTCAAACTGAGGATTTGTTTAGAGTTAGTGAGTTCAGTAACGTGTTTCTTTCTACGTGAATATTAAGTCCATATTTATTTCACATTGTGTAGGTTCAATGCTCTACCGCTATAAGAGAGTTACAATTTTTGGTAATTCCATATTATACATGTGGCTGTAACTATCAGCAACGTACATTCACATTACAGCATAAAGATATGACACTTCAATATCAGCAACGATTTCGTAAAGAGTGGGCTAAATGAAATGGACCTTACAGATTGGATCTTAGAAGTCCCTGATAGTGCTGACAAAACTAGATGCAAGTTTTGCAAATGTGTATTTGGCATCAAAACATTGTGATCTTCTTTCTCACAGCAAATCAAAGAAGCATCAGTCGGCCAGCGTTGCATTTTCCTCTTCATGAAAACTGGACACTTTGCAATTTCATTGTCTTTCAAATTATTTTTATGTCGCCAAATTAAGTTAGTTTCTACATGTATTAATATAGTTGTAGTTGTGCTGTTATAAATCGAAATAATAATTATTTTTCTTTAAATTTACTCTCCTATTTGGTTTGGAGATGTGTAATAATAATAATAAAATAGTACGTAGATAAATAATAATTTAATGTAAGTTTCCTAAGTAATAAACTCTGGAAATATTTTTGCAAAATCTGGCGGAAATTCTGGCGTAATTTTTTGGACAATCTGGCGGAAAATCGCGGATTTTTGGCTCCAGTCTAGCGGATTGACACCGACGGCAGTTGGCAACCCTGCTGATGATACAGTGTTAATCGCTAAGAGTGAAAATGAGTTACAAGAAATGTTGGACATTATAGTGAAAGAAAGCAAAAATAAAGGACTCAGCCTTAATAGCAAAAAGACAGTAGTAATGGTAACAACAACGACAAAGACATCACCTCAGTGTAAAATAAAGACAAGTGGAACAATATTAAAACAGGTAAATGAATTTAAATATTTGGGAACTTTGTTAACCTCAGACGGAAGATGAACAAAAGAGGTGAGATGCAGAATGGCTCAGGCAAAAGCAGCTTTCCAGAAAATGAGGAAGATACTATGCAGTGCATTTTTGACAATAGAAACAAGAAAAGGAGTTCTTAAATGTTATGTAGAGCCAGTCTTAACATATGGATCTGAATCATGGACAATAGGACAACAGACAAGAAAATCACTGGCGTCTGTAGAAATGTGGTTTTACAGAAGAAGGTTGAGAATACCATGGACAGCTAAGAAGAGTAATGAAAATGTTCTGAAAGAGGTCAAAGCAAAAAGAGAGCTAATTTCCAATATTAGGAAGAAACAATCGTCATTTTTTGGCCATGTAATGAGAAGAGAACAGCTGGAATATATTGTAACAACTGAAAAAATTGAGGGACGAAGAGATAGAGGGAAGCAAAGAGAGAAAATACCAGACAGCTTAAGAGAATGGCTTGGCAGAAAGTCAACAATAGAAATGATAAAGTACTGTCAAGATCGAAAGTTGAGAGACATGATTAGAGACTTAAAAGGTATACTACAACGAATAAGGTAGAAAGTTTTTCAGTGTAGGGTTTCTTAAAGAACAAGGAATTAAAGATAAATTCGCAGTCACTATATCAATCAAATACCAAGTCCTCCAACAACTATAAAATACGATAAATATAGAAGATCATTGGAAACAGGTAAAATATATATGGAAAGAGACATGCGAAGAAACACTAGGGAAAAGAGAACCCCAGAATAAGGCATGGATGACAGCAGAGACCCTGGACAAAATTAAAGAAAGAAAGAACAAGAAAGCAGACATAAATAAAAGCAAAACGAGAAGTAATAAAGCCAAGACACAGGAAGCTTACACAGAGGTGAACACAGAAGTGAGAAGATGCATTAAAAGGGATAAGAGGAAATATATAGATGAACTAGCTAAAGAGGCAGAAGAAGCAGCAAATAAAGGGAATATGAAAGAACTGTACAACAGCACAAAGAAATTAAGTGGAAAATACAAACAGATCAATGCCTTTATTAAAGATAAGAAAGGAAATCTGCTTAGTAATATAAGGGAACAAATGGAGAGATGGAAAGAGCACTTTGAAGTACTTCTGAATAGACCCGGCTCAAATAATCCTCCAGATATACTACCAGCAGAAGAAGAGTCACACGTTAACTGTGGAAAACCAAGCAAAGAAGAAATAATGAAAGCCATCAAACTATTGAAAAATTGTAAAGCCACAGGACCAGATGAAATTCCTTCGGAAGCCATCAAAGCAGATATTATCACCTCTACCAAGATGCTACATAATCTATTAGATACAATTTGGGAGAGGGAAGAAATACCTAAAGACTGGAAAGAAGGTTATATGATCAAACTACCAAAGAAAGGAAGTTTACAGGAGTGCACTATTTATAGGGGAATTATGCTACTATCAGTGCCAGAAAAAATATTTAAGCAGAATCATTCTGGAGAGACTAAAAGAGGCCATAGAGAAACATTTAAGAGATGAACAAGCAGGTTTTAGGAAGAACAGATCATGTGCTGATCAAATAACTACTCTACGTATAATAGTTGAACAAAGTTTAGAACTAAAATCCCCACTTTATATTGGATTCATAGATTACGAAAAGGCATTTGATAGTTTAGACAGAAGAATGCTTTGGAAGTTGCTGAGTCATTACAGAATCCCCATAAAGTTTATTAACCTGATAAAAACAATGTATGAAGGAACAAAATGTAGTGTGGTGCATGAAGGACAGCTTACAGAAGCATTTGAAATAAGAACAGGAGTAAGGCAGGGATGCCTTCTGTCTCCATTTCTCTTTCTACTGGCCATAGATTGGATTATGAAAATAACTCAAAACAACAGAAATGGAATCCAGTGGTCACTGACCAAACAACTTGATGATTTAGACTTTGCTGATGACATAGCTCTCCTATCACACAGCCATCAACAGATGCAGGATAAAATGAGCATACTTGATGAGAGACCACAACAGCTAGGACTGAAGATTAATAGAGATAAGACCAACATTATGAGAATTAATACAGTTGGCAATAACCAAATAAAACTAGGAGAAATACCTCTATTAGATGTACAATCTTACATATATCTGGGCAGTAATATAGATAAAGAGGGAGGAACAGAAAATGATACGAAAATAAGGATATCAAAAGCAAGAGGAGCTTTCGTTGCACTGGGAAACATATGGAAAACCAAAGAAATTAGGTTAAATACAAAAATAAAAATTTTCAACTCAAATGTTAAGGCGGTCCTATCATATGGCTGTGAAACATGGAGAACAACAAAATTGACAATCACAAAGATACAGACTTTCATTAATGGATGCTTACGCAGAATAAAAGGATGGAAATGGCAGGACAAAATCACTAACATAGAATTATGGAAATGTACCAGTCAAACACCAGTGGATAAAGAGATACAGCGAAGACGATGGCGCTGGATAGGACACACACTACGGAAGCCAACTGAGAGTATTACACAACAGGCCCTTTTTTGGAATCCCCAGGGGAAAAGACAAAGAGGAAGACCAAGGAATTCTTGGAGAAGACAGATGGAAGCATAGATGAAGATGATGGGGAAGACATGGAATAATCTTAAGAGAATGGCAAAAAACAGAATGACTTGGAAAGTGTTTGTTGAAGACCTATGCTCCACTGGGAACTAAAAAGTTAGAAGAAGAAGAATGAGAAGAGAACAACTGGAATATATTGTAACAACTGAAAAAATTGAGGGACGAAGAGATAGAGGGAAGCAAAGAGATAAAATATCAGACAGCTTAAGAGAATGGCTTGGCAGAAGGTCAGCAACAGAAATGATAAAGTACTGTCGAGATTGAAAGTTGTGGAGAGACATGATCACCTATGCCAGTAGGCCCGGTACTTGATGATGATGAAATACCATATAAATTGATGAACCACCCAAAAGTATTACTCAAAACTGCTAACAAGTTAACATCTATACTTAAAATAAGATTGACAATCGTGTTAATTCAGTGATCATTGTTTAATTTACTTTTGGATTATCCTAGTGGCATATCTGTTCAAAAAGAGTGTGTCTGGTATACATTACAGGCAGGGGAAAGTAATGAAGAGGGAATCAATGTTAAATTGCCTTATCACTAAAATGTTGTGGTTTAGTACTGATTTTGTTCTGCTTAGTTGTGCTGGCATTTCATAGTATTTTCTCTCTTTGTCATCCACGATCTCTCTTTCCCTGTATTTTTCCAGTTGTAACCAAGTATTTCAACTTTCCTCTTCTCATAAAGTGCCAGATAAATGTTGATTGTTTCAGACTGATGTATTTTTAGGAGCGCCCTTTTTGTGGTAGCCTTTTTGAGAATTTCCTCATTGGTCGTTTTAGCTGTTCAAGGAACTTTCAGCATTCTTCTGAGAAATCTCATCTCTGTGGCCTCTAATTGTCTTTTCATTTGTTTATCTGTACAGATATGCCACTGGTAAGATTTTTAAGACACACAATAAAATAGTAGTTATATGACATTGTGTCAAATTTGAGTTGTCATGGGTGTAATCAGGTTCTTGTTACAGTAGTAAAGATTTACACCCCTGCAACATATGTCATGGTATTTACTTTACATAAAATCTGGAGGACAATCAACCGGATATCATAAAATAAATGCACATAAGTCATGCAGTTATTATACTAGAATACTAGTCATATTGAATTTATGGCACATTAAAATACAAGTATGAGCAGAAATTGTGTGGAAAAACAGAACAAACAACGAGGAATTGTATATTTGGTTTCAATGGAACCAGTTAACCTAATTATTATTACTAGCTATTATGAAACTGGAGCATAGTAATTTTAATTTCTCTTCTCAGTTTTTTTAAACTTGCCCTTGTGATATAGATCTATCTTCACCCTCAGAACATGATACAGCAATGTGAAACACTGACTACATTGTACAGTCACAGACTGTGGCCAGAGAAAAAAAAGTAAACCACATAATAGTTAATTAAATGTATAGCCAAAATAATAACAAAAGAAGGTCTTTTTCAGAAGCACAAAATAATGTTATTTAAATCAGATCTTAGTGTAAAAACATATATTGCAATAATTTTATTTTAGCTAATACAATGAGAATGAATAACACAAAATAAAGATGATATATTATACTGTTATTTCACTTCAATGATAAAAGTGAATCCTGTAAACTGATAAAAGAATTGGAAATTGGAAGAATAAAATACTAAAACAGATAAAGAGATGAAAATGGAAAAAAAAATGTTTTTATTTATTTTACTACATTTATAAATAAAAATTGGATGCACTTGAAAACAAATGCCTCAGGAAAATACTTTGTGTCCCATGGCATGAATTTAAGACTAGTGCAGAAATATGAGAAAAAATAAAGGATTATAAAAATATCAACTATAATTAACTCTTTCCGTACGATCCGCTGAATGGTGCGCCATTTCCATTTCGGTTACGTATGTTCTGCCGCATGGTGCGCCACGCTAAATTTTATTAGCGTGAACGCCATCAAACCATATTCGTTTTACATGTCTTGTATCATCTGGATATTGGTGAAATCTAATACCTTGTTCAATAATCTAAACATTCATATATAATATGTTATATGTTAGATAAATATAAATATGTAGATTGATTCTTAAAACCATGAACAATTTTGTCTCTAAAATCTCTTCCGTTGCGTCGATAAAAAGCTTCCGTACGGAAAGAGTTAAGAGAAGGTGCTCATATCTTGGCCCTCAAGTTGGAAACAGGGGGTAAAAAAATACTAAAATCTATTAAAAAAACACTAAAAAGAACACTGAGGGGAGCAACAACAACAGCAGGCATCAGCTCCATCAATGAGGTTGAGCAAATTGTCCAGAACAGGATGTGTGCTGAGATACATTGCAGGTCCTGTGCAGGGTCTGATACTTGATAATAAAGATCTCTATAATTAAAGCCCTACAATCCGTCTTTGGCTTGAAAGGGCAATAGATAGACAGGATTTTAAAATAAAAATCTAAATAAAATAAAAACAATAATATAAAAACTGTGATAACCAGAAGTACTCATTAAAACATGAGCATTTTTTTTAAGCTATAACACAAACCATAAAGAAAATTTAAGTTTGGTAGCTTTCCTGAGGTTGAGACTACATCGGGTGACACTTATCACTTGCATATAACGAAATTTCAACATTTAAAGTAAAGAACAAACACAGACCTCTAATTTGCCCAAGATAGTTTTAGGAAATAAACAACCTTTATCTTTTTAATATTGTGGCATTTATCCTATTTCTTGGATCTGCTGGAAAAGGGAGGGGGGGAGGCGCAAAAGGACTTGGAGTATAGGGGCTGCTTGCCCAGTGCAGTCACCATGAAATGTTCCAGTTAGAGTTTTTATTAAACCCCTGATAGATAAAAGCTTTTAGACCCTATAGTGATTTGAACCTGCATCCATCTTAATAGTATAACAAAAATGATTTTGAATGAAAAGGAATAATAGATTTGTGAATAACACTGGATATAATTTTGTGCCAAGTCATGTTGTATGTTTATAAGTAAAATATAAAGAATACACGTCATGAATTTGGTATATGGGAAATTGTGCCCATATTTTTTTTTTATGTTTGTGCCCCTATTTTTCTATGATGATTAGCAAACTTATGAATAATCCAAACAAATCTCAGGTATTTATATTAAAGACAAAGTGAGTCCATGTTTGAACAACTGTTGCAGCTAGTAGTCAAATCTTAATCATATGATCGGCAGATTAACACATTAACCACTACTTCAACATGTGTGCATGTGTACTCGATTTGTCTTATACTCATGCAGTCACTGATCAGGATGCCACTTAGTATTTGTTCCATCTATAGGCTACCAAATTGATGAGTTTTGGAAATCAGATATATGAAATGAGAAATAGTGCATACAAAACCTGAGTATTACTACAGACCAGAAATAAAACAAATTTTAATTTTGCAAGTCAACTGTGTTGTATTAGGAAAATACACTTCACAATCTTTAATTACATTTTGTTATTAAATCTGTAACATTTGCAATATGAAGACAATTAGACATCTTTAGAATTACATGCTTTAAAAATGAAGCTGAAACGAGCTTTTATATTAAAGTGATATAGTTCACAGTCTGCATGCAGTGAGACTGGTGGCCAATATTATAACAGAAGTAGTCTTTTAAAGCTAAGTGAAGGTTGGTAAAGCCAATCATTGTAAGTGAAAATTGGAGAGCAACAAGGTTGTCTTCCATCAATCATTCTCTTTGATTGGGAACAAAGACACCAAAATCCACCTGAGCTTGAAAGTGGCCAACAACAGGAGACTGCTTGATTAACCACTCTGCCCCCAAAAGTAGGGGCTAAAGAAGGAAGACATCCACACATCCAAAAAACATTTTGCTGAAATTGGGTGTGTTGGCTAAAAGGCACAAAATATTGTAGCCTGCTGTTAATGACAAAACACAACACATTGCTGGGCAAATAAAAAAATGAAAAATTCTCTCAACTGGAAAATTGAACAGACAAAAATGACATTCCTGGACAAATGCAATGGATATTGTTTTCAGCATTGGCTCACTAATATAATTATATAAATGTGTAACATTCTAAAAAATATACTCTGTATATAAAAAAAAAACAACAAAATATACCATAATGCACTTATAAAACAGTATATAAATAGTTTTTGCAAAATGGATAAACAATAACATTCTTAAAAACATGTATAAAGCACTATTAGAGTTTAGCTTTCATCCATTGTAAATAAAAATTTGTTTCTATAAAATATGTTAAAGCTTTTAAAATGAAACACTTGAATAGTACAGCAAAATAAGAGAAGAAAAAAGAACATGTAATAAATTACCACAATTCCTTAGCATTTATAAATATTAACATTATGCCAATAAACATGAGATATAGTCTACTCAATCAATAAAAAAACCACACAATTTTGACACATGGTTCAAATATCTTAATACTTTTGTACTGAGGAGCCACTCATATCTGTGGCTGAATTCATAACTGTTACTAATTTCAAAAGTCTTCTACAAAGTTTTTATATAAATGCTGTGAATTCATATGCGGTGCCTGGAAGGAGATGGAAGTCTACGACATTGTTCACATAGCAATGTATTTATATCTTCTATACGGTGCAGAATCCCCATAATTGGTAATGAATTTTCTATTATAAAAAAACTGTTAATGTCATACCACAAAATTTTATGAGGGAAACAGACCATTTGAATGACTTTCAGCATTCTTTTTCTTAAAATTAATTTCCATATAATATTTAACTAAAAAAAATGTATGCTGAATTGCCAAAAATGGTTATGCTTATATGTGAGCTAGCCTATGAAATTGTACCAACCTACATTTAAATTGCAATAAAAACCGCAGCTGACCATTTGAAGAAGGATGGTGGGGGTAAAAAAAAAAGTAAAGTACCCCCGTCACACCAAGTAACGTATAGGGAAATATGGTGTTTGTGACCCTATATTTTACAGACCTTCAGCACATGATTTTTGCGGTAATGTGGTCGGTATTACGCCCGTGCTGCTTTACTTCCCCAGAAAAAATCCGGTACCCATTTAAGGCTGGGTGAACCCGGAAGCTGTCGGTTGGGATCGAACCCTACCCCTTGTTCGTGGTAGTCCAGTTCACTAACCACTGAGCTATCGCGGCTCCCGATGGTGGGGGTACCCAGTAATAATATTACAACTTTTAGGCAGAACAGCGACCTTTGGTTGTCTGCACTGGATGGTTTCTCAGCTGAAACAAAGTAGCTTTCATTATCGTATTACTGATGGTAATTGTGGTTTAAAATAACCTAGAAGAGATAGTCTTAGGTTGAACAGGTCGGTCTTGCCAAGAAGTAGGCTCAAACCCAAGACAGCAACAGGATATCAAGCAAAAAAGGCAGTGAATAGATATATTGAGAGGCTCTAGTGGTGAAATCCTAAGTTAATGACCTGAAAACCACAATCATCATCAGGTGCTGTGCCATCTGGTGTAGGCAATAATCTCTCTCTACATTTCTCAGTCCTTCATGCATCATAATTTCAGTACATGATCTTTTACTTTGCCATTTTGATAAGCTGTTCAATATTTTTTCTCTGGATTTTCCTCTGCTCTTCTTTCCATTCATTTTGCCTGTTGTTATAGTATTCTCAATGCCTTCATTTCGTATCACATGCCCAACTGTCAACCATGCTACCATTAATTGTTCAATTGTAATGTGAGATCCCAATTTACAATAGGATTATTGCTTTTGTAGACAACACCAATCACTCATTATTTTTTATGTTTTTTTTTCTTGAAAATCATACAATAATTTATCATTCTAATACATTTTGAAATTAACTGCAGCTTACAACTGTCAGACTCACATTTCCATTAAGTAAAAATTCAATGAATTGTATTTGTTTACATTTAAGGAAATGCAAATAAGATCTTATTATCATTAATAATATTTAATATTGAATATATTAACGATCAAGTTTCTGATTTCTGCTTATACATGTGTATTTATATAAATTTTTCAATTAAAATAATTACCATATACACTTTAATTACTACAAAAATAGCTAGCTCTGCTCATTAATTCAAATATTACTCAACTGAAACTGCCATGTGGTTATTTAATATTTATACACTGAATGGGCGTCCAGAATTTTTTTAATGTATTAAGTTTTTAATCGCATTTAAATGCAGTTACTGTATAACTATTTAAATAATTAATTTACTGAATGTTTTTTTTAAAAAGGATATTTGAATTTAGCACTCATTTAAGCATAATTGTGTGAAATTTGAAAGAGATCTGCTGATCATGTCATATCCGAATAAACAGTTTAAGAGACCATCTCCACTTTTAAAGGTATAGTACATGTCATATTTGACAGTAAAATTGCTAGAATCTGTCATTAGCCCTACATTTGATTTTCATAATTAATTTACTGGATAGTATAAAAAGAGGACTTTTAATTAACTCTCTGCCAAATGATTAAGCTAGCTAGAATTTTGTCTATGACTTTCTATTCTTATTCTTGCTTTTTTATGAATTGCTACACGTCTTTCTTAGGTTCAAAAGATGTCAGTGTTTTTTTTTGCTCTATATAATTTCTTTACATTTGGTTTTGCTCCTTTCAGCTCTGACTCATAAATCTTCTAACCACTCAATTCTAAAATAAACCTTTTGTAGAAAAAAATCAAACATTCCATTTTTTTAAAAAGGCTATCCTGTAAATCAGACCACAAAATGTCTTACAAATAAGAAAAAATTCTACATGTCCATCCCCCACCCACCCTATCAAGGTGTAAGTGGAGCTGGTTAATTTTGGTTTATTTTTCCCTCTTGACAAGACACAATATGTTCAATCTATGACTGTGTCTTCTAGGCTATCATCATCATGTGCCATACCGGTTGGCGTAAGTGATCATGTCCCTCCACAATCTTCTATCTACAGTGCATCGTATCAGTTCTGTTGTTGACTGTTTTCCATGCCATGACACCAAGCTATCCAGTATTTTCTCTCTTTGTCGTCCGAGATCTCTCTTTCCTTTTATTTTGCCAGTTGTAACCAAGTATTCTAACTTTCCTCTTCTCATGATGTGCCCAAAAAATGTTGATTGCTTCTTTCTGATGTTTCTTAAGAGCTCCCTTTTTATGTTGGCCGCTTTGAGAACTTCCTTCTAGGCTATACTAGATCATAATGTATACAAAATTCAAGATCGGCACATCAACTACTTGTACATGTGGACAGGCACCCCAGACTGCTGAACACATACTTCAAGACTGCACTGAATATAGTAGACTGAGGAAAATCCATTGGCCCATAGATACAACACTACAGACAAAACTATATGGGCCACTGCAAGAATTACAAAAGACAGTAAAATTTATACAGGAAACGACATTGCAGATATAGACAATACTTCAGGCGAACGAAAGATAGATAGATAGATAATGTATACAAAAATTGGAATCAAAACTACACTTTTATCAGATCAGTCAATATTTTCAGTCCATTTAAGATGTAGGTTAATTAAGATTTGATTGGCTAGCACGTGCATAAGTGAGGCTATTTTTGCACTTCTGTATAAATTTAATTTTTTAAAAACAATAAATGTAAATTTAATAACAAGAGATGCAGAAGAAGTCACACAAAATGGTCTGTTTTCCTTTACAAGTTACTTTGTAAGGCTTACAAGTAAACTTTTTTAAGAAAGACTCTTACAAAATAAGTGAAACCCTTACAATATGAAAGGTATGCCACATGACTGTGGCTTCTAACTCTTGCATATTAATCACTCTCATAAACTTGACACGGTTTAAAAAAGTGGCATTTTTCTGAATTCTTTCCCTTCCAAGTAACTGTTGCAGTAGCATTTCCTAAGTTTTCCAATATATGCTCCCTCCATTTTTTGTGAAATGTCTGAATAATTTTTCAATTTCTCTTTTTCAAAGTCTTACCATAGCCCATTGTACAGAAGAGTGGTTTCCCCTGAGACATATCCACTTCCAAAACCTTTAAATAACCCTGCATTGAGAATACATTAGATTTATAAATTTTACCTCAGTTTGTGTGTATTTTTGTGTGTTTTATGTCCTGTTGTCATGACTTTCAATGGAAAACTGGTGAAACCATAGTTCCCGATGGATTATTTAAAAGACTACAACAGCTGTGAAATCTAAGTAAACTAAATTTCCATAAGAAATAGTATGTTTACATTATATTTTGTTGTTTTGTGATCTATTTGTTTTGTGAATGTGTCTGTCAGTTTTTCAACCTTCATTTTCCTCTTTCTTCAAATATTTAAATACTTAACAAAATGATTTTATGTCATTGTAAATATTATTTCCATTTTGTGCAGTTTTATTCTTTAATTTTGATACATAATATGATGTGCTTTATTTAAAAACATAATTTTTACATAATTTTACATTAGTAAAATCGGTTTTCACAAATCTAAGTCAGATAATTCAGTTTCATCATCATCATCATCGAGTGCCATCTCCGTAACGAAGGTTGGCTACCATGGAACACCATTCTGCTCTGTCTCTTGCTTTGATGGTGCAGGTTGTCATAGGCTGGTTTGTCCACCTTCTTATGTTACTCGTCCATGTTAGTCGTGGTCTGCCTCTGCCTTTTTTACCTTGTATTTTCCCTTCAAGAATTACTTTTAGTAGGCCTGTTGTGTCTTTTAACATGGCCCAAAAATCACATTTGTCTTGTTTGAATTGTGTTTAGTAGTTTTCATTTTCAATTTTAGTTGTATTAGGACTTCATTGTTTGTTTTCTTTTCCTGCCATCTAATACTACCTATTCTTCTATATATCCACATTTTAAAGGATTCTGTTTTCTTGTCTAATGTCCATGTTTCTGCACCATATAGGAACGTTGAGAAGACATAACATTTTGCTATTCTTAGTTTTAGTCCTGGTGTTATTTGTTTTGATGTTAGTATGTTATTCATTTATATATAATTAAAATATAATTAAATTATATAATAAATATAATAATAATTAATATAATTAAAATAATATATTTAAATGAGGCACTTCATAAATGCAAACCACATGAAAACACCATTGTTCTAGGGGATTTTAACGCAAAAGTAGGAAAGGAAAGAGTTGAGGAAGTAGTTGGTCATTATGGCTTAGGCGAGAGGAATGAAAGAGGTGAGAAACGTATTGACTGGGCAAGAACACATGATGATAGGAAACACCTGGTTTAAGCAACATCCAAGACGTCTGTGGACATGGAAAAGCCCTGGGGACAATGCATGTAATCAAATTGATTATATAATGATAAGCAATAGATTTAGAAACAGTCTGGTGTGTGTGAAAACTAGACCAGGGGCAGATTGCAATAGTGACCATGTACCAGTTGTGGGAAAGCTTAGAGTAAAATTAAAAACAACAAAACGAACCTCAGTTAACATCAAGTTAAATTTAGATTTACTAAAATCAGACAAGAAGCTGCAAGACAAATATAAAATCACAATTCAGAACCGTTACAATGCATTAGAGAAGATACAAAGTATTGTTGAACAGTGGTAAATGCTAAAAGAATCAATGCAACAAACATCAAAAGAGTTCATACCACCAGTGAGGACAATTTCAAGAAAGAAATGGATGACAGACGACATTTTGCAGCTAATGGATACAAGAAGAAGAAATAAAGAAAATAAAGATGAGTATAAGAGATTAAATAAAGAAATTGTAATAAAATGCAATGAAGCAAAAGAAGCATGGCTAAAAGAGAGATGCAAAGAGATTGAATTGCAACAAAAAGGAGATGCTAAAGCTATATACAAACAAATTGAGGAATTAACAGGAAGAAAAACGCAATCAAAAAATGGATGTCTAAGATCAAAGGAGGGAGAACTGTTGATTGATCAAGGAAACTATGGACAGAATACATTAAAGATCTTTATAATGATGAACGAACGGAAGTAAATATTAAGGATAATGGAGAAGGACCAGAAATACTCAGAGAAGAAGTGGAAGATGCCTTGCGCAATATGAAAGCAGGCAAAGTTCCTGGACCAGATAATATAACTAAAGAAGAGATTGAAGCCATGGGTGATTTTGGAATAGACATAATAACAAAAATATTGAATGATATCTACAACAGCGGATATATACCAGATGACATGCTCAAATCAATATTCATAGTCCTACGAAAGAAATTGGGTGCGATTGAATGCGATGATCATCGCACAATAAGCCTTATGAGTCATATGACTAAGATATTACTAAGAATCATCATGCGAAGAGTGCGAAACAAAATCAGTCCAGAAATTAGCGATGAACAGTGTGGTTTTGTTAGAGATAAAGGAACAAGCAATGCCATTTATATCACAAGATCTTTAGTAGAAAGAGCCATAGAGGTAAAAACAGATCTATACCTATGTTTCATAGATTGCACCAAGGCATTTGATAAAGTAAAGCACCAAGAAATAATCACAGTTTTAGAAAGCATAAACGTAGACAGCAAAGATCTAAGAATAATAAAGAACATGTACTGGTAACAAACAGCGGCCATAAGAACTGGAAACCAATTGGGAATGTTTCAACAAATAAAACAGGGTGTTAGACAAGGTTGTGTGCTGTCACCAGATTTGTTTAATATTTATAGTGAGATTATTTTAAGATCCATAAGAGGCCTGCCTGGAATAACAATTGGAGGTCATAATATAAATAATCTAAGGTATGCTGATGATACAATGTTAATCGCTAAGAGTGAAAATGAGTTACAAGAAATGATGGACATTATAGTGAAAGAAAGCAAAAATAAAGGACTCAGCCTTAATAGCAAAAAGACAGAAGTAATGGTAACAACAAAGAAAAAGACATCACCTCAGTGCAAAATAAAGACAAGTGAAACAATATTAAAACAGGTAAATGAATTTAAATATTTGGGAGCTTTGTTAACCTCAGACGGAAGGTGTACAAAAGAGGTGAGATGCAGAATGGCTCAAGTAAAAGCAGCTTTCCAAAAAATGAGGAAGATACTATGCAATGCATTTTTGACAATAGAAACAAGAAAAAGAATTCTTAAATGTTATATAGAGCCAGTCTTAACATATGGATGCGAATCATGGACAATAGGACAACAGACAAGAAAATCACTGGAGTCTGTAGAAATGTAGTTTTACAAAAGAATGTTGAGTACCATGGACAGCTAAGAAGAGTAATGAAAAAGTTTTGAAAGAGGTCAAAGCAAAAAGAGAACTAATTTCCAATATCAGGAAGAAACAATCATCATTTTTTGGCCATGTAATGAGAAGAGAACAACTGGAATATATTGTAACAACTGGAAAAATTGAGGGATGAAGAGATAGAGGGAAGCAAAGAGAAAAAATAACAGACAGCTGAAGAGAATGGCTTGGCAGAAGGTCAACAACAGAAATAATAAATAGCTGCCGAGATCGAAAATTGTGGAGAGACATGATCACCTACGCCAGTAGGCACGGTATTTGATGATGATGATGTTCTTCATGACATTAAAATTACTTTTTGCCATTCAATTTAAATTCAGTTCAAACCAGTAAAATAACCAGGAAGGGAAAGAGTTAATTTCAAAAAGAAAGATTTCCTGTTTAGAAAGATATTCCTTTTACAGACTGCTCATTTTGCTCCAAGTCTAATATTCTCTTGTAAGCTCTCATGGTAAAAGCATAAAATTAAATAGCAATACATTTTTATAAACAATACATGCATTCTTCTAAACCTTACTCTTAAATTATCTAGTATCATTTCTCTCTCTCTTTTTCTCTCTATTTTTCAAGTTGTCATCATTTTTGCCAAGTGTTCTCTTCTCATTAGATGGCAAAAAATTATGAATGTTTCCTCCTTAAGTTAACAATAAGTTTTCTTTTTACTTAAGCAACATTTATAACATTTCCAATATTATTTTAGTATTTTTAGCTCTCCATAATATTCTCAACATTTAAAACCACACAATTTCTTGTCTATTGACCCATTGTCTAGGATTCATTTTCATATGTCAAGAGTCAAGAATAGCTCTACATAACAAATAATAACTTATTTTCTAACTTCCTATGATAGCACAATTATCCTATGGTTACAGCAGTATCAACTGTTCAACTCAACAATCCAAAACTGGGGAAGTTACTCCCAAAAATTATATGGAAATGAACAGGAGAAGTGAAACAGAAAAATAAGAAAAAACAAAACAAATGGAGCTGAAATGCATAAATTGATATAAGAAAGAATAGAATACGATACATACAATTGGAAAGCTTGTGTTAATGTTAATTACAAAAATAAACATATTCTTTATTTTATAGTTACAATTACAATAATGCATATTTAAAAGTAAAAGAAAATTAAAATTGAAAGAAAAAGTTCCATTTATATATGAGGAACTTGTGACACAAAAATACAAAACTTAACACTAAAGTTCTCTGATTCAAAATAATGTAAAACAAATAATAGATACTCTATGAAAAAAAGGAAGGCGGTCAAACTTCACATTTTAGTCCCCAAAGGTCTATTTTATATACAGAACAAAGAAAATGTCAATTACACAGAGATATGTGTTAATTAAATGTGATAACTGCAGTATGCTATTAGAAAGACTGAAAATGTCAATAAACAGAAGAATACATGAAGAACAAGCCGGGTTTAGACCAAATAGGTGTTGTACAGACTACATATTCACACTTGGAACCATCATAAATGAAGCTAGAGAATATAAAATACAACTCAACAGTTAATTTTGTTGATTTCCAAAAGGCATTCTACACCTTACATTGTCCTACATTCTAGAAAATTTAAAAAAATTAAGGCTTCCAAGATAAATATTGAACATCATCAAGGCATTTTAACCCGAGTCACGATGCTGCGTAAGAACATAATTTGGCAATACTGGCTGGTTTATGGTGGAAACAGGAGTGAAGTAAGGCTGGGTCATGTCACCATTGTTATTTGGAATCGTAATTGACAGGGTTATGCGCAAATGCACAAAAGTCACACATCAAATGGGTCAACAATGAAATTCTTGACGATCTCGATTTTGCAGATGATATAGCACTTGTTAGCTCAATTAATGTGAATGCCTAGGAAAAGATAAAACAGCTCCAAAATTTTTCACATCAAGTGGGTCACCAAATCAATACCTCGAAATAAAAAATTATTGTGTTCACGTCCATTATGCCAGAAACAAACTAAACGACCAAATTCTTGAAAAAGTCTCCAAATTCAACTACCTTGGTAGCAAGATGTCAATAACAGGTAACACACCAGCTGAAATAAAGATTCAAATCAGACTGATGTCAACCACCTTCAACAAACTATTAAATATTTGCATTTCAAAGACCCTCAGTAAGTAACTAAAATTAGGAAAGTACCCCCGTCACACCAAGTGGCACATAGGAAATATGGTGTTAGTGACCATAAATTTTACAGACCTGCGGCATATGATTTATGGGGTAATGTGGTCTGTATTACGCCCGTGCCACTTTACATTCCCAGAAAAAAATCCGGTACCATTAAAAGCTGGGTGAACCAGAAGCCGTCGGTTGGGATCGAACCCTACCTCTTGTCCTCTGTAGTCCAGTTCACTAACCACTGAGCTATTGCGGCTAAAGACACTCAGTAATCTCACAAAACTCAAAATCTTTTATTCCAGTTATGATTCCAGTATTAACATACAGGTGCGAGACCAGATGGTTTGACTTCAAACAAATTACAGAAATAAGACATAAAACTAAACAGGACTATGTATCCAACTACATTAGAAAGTGATGCTGGAAATACCTTGGCCACATTCTCAGAATAGATGTTAGAATAGATGTTCCTTTATGTCGAAACCAGAAGGCAAATGAAAGTGAGAAAAACCAAAAGAGACTTTGTGTTGAACCACCATCAAAGAGAATGTAGCTACGGATCTCAAAACAACAAAGAATTAAAGCAGGTTGCTGCTGACCATCGAAATTGGAAAACTATGACTTCCGCCCTATGTGCCATTTTTGGCCCAATCAATCAAATGTTTTAATGCTAAATCTTTAAAGAAAGCAAAATTCCCAAGACATGGAGAAATGCCTATATAGTGCCATTGCTCAAAAAGAACAAGCCTCCAGATGACCCCAGAAGCTATCGTCCCCTATCCTTAACATCATGCATAGGTAAAATAACTGAGAGTATGGTCAATAGCAGACTATACTGGTATCTGGAAACCTCTAATACTCTGTGCTATGAACAAGCTGGTTTCAGGGCAGGTAATAACGTAGAAGACCAAATCCTCAGGTTAATACAACAGGTCCAAGATGGATTTCAGAAGAGACAACATACTCTAGCCATCCTAGTGGACCTGCAGCAGGCTTATGATAGAGTTTGGCGTAAGGGGCTTTTATTGAAGATGAGAGATGCCGGAATACATGGGAAACTGTACAAATGGGTCAAATATTTCCTAGTTGACAGAACAATACAAACTAAATTAAATGAATCCATTTCTGACAAAGAGGTGCTAGAAGAAGGATTACCACAGGGATCACCACTCAGTTGTACCCTTTTTTGATATATATCAATGATCTGACCAAAACCCTGATAAATAAAAAAGCTCTCTATGCGGATGATCTGGTCATGTGAAGTACTAACGAAAATATTAGAACAGCTGAAGCACAACTAAATAAAGACCTGAGGCACCTAAAAGAATACTGTAATACCTGGAAAATAAAAATAAATGTACAGAAAACAGTATATACAGTATTTACTAGAAGTAACAAAATAGCCAAGGCAAACATCAAACTCAATCTCCAACACAATAGTCTTCAAAAAGAGGAATACCCTACATACTTAGGAATACAACTAGACCGACAATTGAATCTGAAGAAACACGTAGAGAATCTCACTAAGAAAGCAACACAAAAACTTCAACTAATGAAAAGGCTTTCCAGTACCTTATGGGGAGCAGATAAAGAAACACTTAGAAATCTCTATCTGGGATATGTTCGCTCTGTTTTGGATCATGGTAGCTCGCTCCTAGTGACATGCAGCAAAACAACTAACATGGCACTGGACAAGATACAAAATAATGCATTACGACTCATCAGCGGTGCAAAGAGGTCCACTCCAGTTGCAGCCTGCGAAATCCACTGCAATGTGGAACCTTTAGAGTTGAGGAGAAACAAAGCCGCTATGGTTCTCTATGAAAGACAAAAAAGAATGGAGAAGGACCACCCTAACAGAAAATTAGTAGATACATGGACTCCAAACCAAAGAATTAAGCAGATGTCAGTATTACAACATGTTAGAAATATACAAAGAAATTCCATCTACCTGAAAAACGACTACAAACATCAAGGGTCATCAAAGAAATGCCACCAAGTACGAATTATAAAAAACCTGAAATAAATGCAGAGATATGTAACAGAACAGGTAAAAAAGCAGACCCAGTATCAGTAACACTAGCAGCAAGGAAAACAATAGATACTTATCCAGAAGACTGGATACATATATACACAGATGGTGCAGCCACTAACGCTACTTCAAAAGCTGGATATGGAATATTAATACATTATCCAGATGGAACAGCAGAAGAAATTTGTGGCCCTTGTGGTGAAGTCTGTAACAATTATGAAGCAGAAATAACAGCTATTGAAACAGCAATTTATAATTTAAATACGATTTTCGATACCACACCATCAAAGAAAACAAACACAGTTATATTTACGGATTCCAAATCAGCTCTGCAAGCACTGGAAAACAACACGAACAAACCAGAACTCACACAGCTTATCATAGACACAGACAAACTCATTGAAACACATAACATAAGACTGGTAATGCAATGGATCCCAGGACACTCAAATATACCAGGAAATGATAAGGCAGATACATTAGCTAAGAGAGGATCCAGACAGACACAGATACATACATCCATCACACTAGACACAGCCAAACAAGTCATAAACTCCAACAGTAGAGAGGAGTGGCTAAATGGATGGGCCTTGGGGAAAACAGGGAGAGAGCTTTTTAAATATATGGCAAGACCAAATCCACAAGACAACATCAACAACCTAACAAGAAGAGACCAAACCACCATCTTCAGACTGAGAACAGGACATGTTATGCTAAATAACCACATTAATAGAATACAACAAAACCATACCCCGGTATGTCCACTCTGTAACCACCAACAAGAAACTGTAGAACACCACCTGTTTCAATGTCCTGAGCTCACTGACATCAGAACAACACTATTTCCCCAAAGACCCTCCAAATGGAATATTCTGTACGGAACAACAGCAGAACTTAAAAATACCTGCAGATACTACTACATGGCATTGGGCCGAAGGGCATCAGCTCAAAGGTCACTGGATCCATAACAACAACAACAACAACAACAACGCTAAATCTTTACAGATGTAATTCTTTTAGTGAAAAGGACATATCAATACACAAATATGCTTTTTTGTAGCATTTAATACTGTGAAAGTAAATGTAAAGTTCTCAAAGGAAAATCAAGGTGACTAGTCACTAGTCAACACATGAATGATAAGAAAATTGAATGGCCTTATTGCTAAAATGTAGAAAGCTTACATGGTCTGGGTGTAAGACAAAATTAAACACAACATTCTTTTAAATTAAAGCATAATCCAGAAGAAGTATCTAATTCTCTTAAGTTATATGTGAGCTGAAGAAACGCTGAAATTGCAAAATAAAAGTTTGAAGCTAGTACATATAAATTATCATTTCAATGCATTCATGCATGTTGGTTTCCAAATTCCAATATATTTGACTGAATTAAACATTACACATTATGGATTGCAGCAGAAAATAGTTTGATACCGTTGGAAGCAAATGTTTTAGTAAAATACTTTGTATACCATGGAATGAATTCAACACTAATTCAGAAGTAAGAGAAATGGGCATGCAACATTATGATCTATAATGAAGAAAAGAAAGTGGGTCACGTGATGAGAAGAGATAAGAGAATTGCAAAACAAGCCCTCAAATGGAAAACAGCAGGCAGAACAAAAAGAGTTCGACCTAAACAAACACTAAAAGGAACACTGAAAGACAGTGGACATCCGCTTCCTTGCAGAGATGGAGAGACTCACTCAAACAAAGATGAGTGATTAGACTGTGATCTTGTGCAAAGTCTGATGATGTTAAAAGGATAACATTTAAAAAATTATCAAATATTAGGTTTTTTTTTCCTGCCATGAATTATATCTTTGGCTCAAAAGGACAATAAATAGATAATAGGTTGAATATATTAGACACTAAACCAGAAATGTGAAATAACTTTTAGGGAAAAAATCAACAACAATGAACAGTAAGAAAATTTATAATAAATTAAATTCCTTTACTCTGAGTTACATTCTTTACACTCTTTGAGTTTCAGGAATTTCAAATAACATTTGTTAATGTAAATCAATATATATGCAACATTACAATGCATAGAGGCCAGGGGGTACATTTATTATCTTTCAAGAATATTTATTACTGACATAGATAAGAATAAGCAATATCAATCACTTAGAAACAATGCATTAAAAAAGAAAGTGGCTGGAAAGTGAAATCTGCATTAGGTTTCTAATCTACTTTTCTTTGTTCAGGCATGGCACCTGGTGTGTTTCCCCAGTTGTAATATGTGTAGACAGGGGCATAATCTAGATTACCTCTTGTATGCTCATCGTCTCCCTCTTCCCGAATATTTACTCGTCCAGTAATACACTCACTGTATGAAGGTGGTGCTAAAAAAATCAAATGTAAAATGTTTTTCAAAAAGGTGAAATTATTTTTTTAATGAACTTATCAACATGTAAACAACCTGAAAAAAAATAATTTCATCAATATGTTTTTTTTCTAACTTGTTACTGAGACTGACATACTTCAAGCCTACCTTGCACAAAGAGAATTGTCCATTTTAAAACACTCTTGGTATTCATCATTTCATTGACATATACTTCTACATATCAAGGACAGTAGATTATACTGTTATATATATTGTATAGTTATGCTGATATGTTAAGTGGTGTCTCGTTCAACTGGTTAGTGAAAAGAAAAGTATAAAGCCCTGTCACACCACATAGCATACAGGGAATATGGTGTTAGTGCTTATATTTTTTTAAAAATAGACTTTCCACATTATTTTTGGGTTAATGTTGTCAGTATTACACCCATACCACTTTCTTACCCGGAAAAAGCTAGTACCCATTTAAAACTGAGTCAACCTGGAAGCCATCAATTAGGGTCAAATCTGACCTCTTATCCTTAATAGTCTAGTTGATGAACCATTGAGCCTTCATGACTCCGACCAGTGACTGTCATAAATAATCCATGACACACTAGTTCAGAAAAACTTTATTCTTATTTCTCCACACAATTCAGTAGCATCTTCTCAACAACAGTAGCAGTTATCTCATCAACATAATTTTGCACATTTTGGAGCAGGGTTTGGAAACTCTAGGGTCACTCAAATATGATCTTAACTATTGCTAAACTTTCAATCAGTGAAAACATTTTGCACAGTTTCACATATGTTGTTGCATGTTAATGTTTTTCATTGAATTGTAAATTAGTTGCATTAAGTTTGCTAAAAAGACAATATATTTATAACAGTATCCATTATTTCAGAAATCTGATATGTTTGAAATTATATTTTAATAAAATTTAGATATATTTGAATTCAAATTAACTTGTATAACTTAAAACTAATAATTCAAGTGTATGCTTCATTTTTGTGGCTAAAACAAATAATTTGATTGATGGACTAAGAAAACAGTGATTATCTGCTCGATCACTCTTTTTGCTCCGATATTCCTATTTTCAGTATTATTTTTCACGCTCTGGAGCTGTGTGAATAATTAAAAATTAAGTGTCCTTATGTGATAATAAATTGAATTACAATTAAAAAAAATAAAAATTGAATTGAATTGAAAACTGCTAGAACAAAAATTCAGATAGGAGAAGGAGTATCTTGGTCTATACTCTATGGGCCGGCTACGGCTCAAAAGGTCAATAGAATAGAATGTGATAATAGAAAATAATATTTAAAAAATAACAACACTTACGCATATTTGGAATGCCAAGTGGAGGGGCTGTAGGATACACTGCTTCAGGAGGTGTCACAGCTGAAGGTTGCCAGTTGTTAAAACCAAGTGGAGGCAATGGAGGATATTGCTGCACCACTGAAATCAATGGTATGGTACCAATTACTACCTCTAGTGGAACTTCAAGATCAAATCCTAGTCCAGATGGATCAACGTTGAGCTAATGAAATAATCAGTAAATTATTTCTTTATTAATTTCAATTACCAAATAAAAACCTTTCAAAATAAATTCAAAATTGTGTTGTTACAGCACTCAAAACAGAAAACAGAAATTGTAAATATTATAATCTACCATGCCTACTGTAAGAGGTGACTACATAGAGTTTGGCATGGGGCATTAACAAATAATTTCAACAAATAATTAATTGCATGATAAATAAAAGAAATGGAAGACATAAAACTCTGCAGATTAGTCCAAGACAAGAACAAATAACAAATGCTTGAACAAGAACTTTTCTAGAAATTTGAAAATGGCTAGAAACTATGAATTGCCAGTTATTTTTATATCTTTCCTTGAGAAACTTCTACTTCCTCTTCCACATCCTTGATCACACTATCTCAGTGACCAGCCTGGTTGGTAAGCAAAGCCTCTCATTTTTGCTTGGTCTGTAGATATTCTTACAGTTTTTACTACCATGAGCTGAACTTCAATGTCAAATCAGGCCCAGTGACATAAACATACAAAAAAAATAGTGGGGACAATATGTAGACCAGGATAGGACAGCAAACTTTGTCTTGGTGACATTGGAAAAGACATAGCATTAGCATAAGCATCTACAATGCAGAGAGAGAGAGAGAGAGAGAAAGAGAGAGAGAGACTACAATCAGCCATGCATTCTTCTTGTTTTGTTAATGAATATTATTCAGCAGTTTACTTAGAAGAGCTTGCAAAGCGATTAAATATTATTTGTTGAATAAATGTTGCAGCAAGTAGCCTTCAATAATATTTGCTGAAGTTTTCACTTTAGAGATTTTGCATCATCTTTTCGTGCATTGTTGGCTGCATTTATTAGAGTAATTGGGATTTTATGGATGCAGTCATTGTTGTGTGTGCTACGTCATCACAATAGCTGATTGTGTATCGCTAAAACAGCTGTACGCTAATAGTGAAAGACGAAATGGAGTTTCGTTCATGACTTTGCAGCACTGGGGTGACTCCCGGAGGTTCATGTTAGTCAGGAGGGATTTATAATTTCACAAATTCATATTGCAGGGAGACCTTACAGTCTGTTGTTTGACGTGCGACGGGGATAATCCGACGACTAACTGTGTTGCATATGTTCGGATTTGGAGTCAAAATGATGTCCTAACATCATCAAGTGCTATACATTTTAAAAAATTATGACGATCATCATTTTAAGGACGTGAACTTCCGGTCAATATGGTGGATAGGCTGCGGGAACCATTAAAGGCTATGTATGAAAAGTGATCCTTGTTGCAGTTTCCTCATATTCCAAGTCTGGGTGTTGTAGGAGCTATTGAGTTAAATGCTCTGTGCACACTGTGAGCTGTGCGTTTCATCTGTTTTGATCATGTTTCGATATTCCGATTGTTTACGATGAATGATGATATCGTATGATGGAGAACAGATGGCTGTGTTCACTTTCTGTGTGGTTTTGCCTTATGTCTTTTGGCGTGTGCTGAGACTGCTATGATGGGGACTACAGCTACCTTTCTTTGTTTGAGAGATGAGATAGTAGTTCAGATGATTCCACTGGCATGGGTTGTTGAGTAATTATGGATTTTAATTCATTTGCAGTGATTCCGGGGCCTACCATAACCATATTTGCTGCTTCTTTTTCTACAGAAATTGTTGAGATACTTGACAGTTCAAGCACATAATGATGATGACCTATATCATACGTACTTATGTAAAATTATTTACTCACCTGCAAGATGTAACGGATGTCAATAATTTTACAGCCAGCTAAAAAGGATGGTGGGAGGGGGGGAATCACTAGTTGCTCTCCACTCCAGGCATCAAATCCACGAGCTTCAATTTGTGGTCTAGTAATACGAGCCACTTCTTGACATGTCCTTCGTGATTTGGTTGTAGCATGAAAAGTTGTTACCTAGATGTTACGCAACAAAAATCAACAAAATGAAGGTAACTATTCACACATTTCATGAAGAAAACATGATGCTATTATAACACAACATTTTCCATCATTTCATGTAAAAAAAAAAATTTGAAGTTTAAATTACTTTTCCTTTTTTAACAATATTTTTGTGTTCAATTTGTATTTATTTATAAGCGTATTCAAATTAAAACCACCAAGCTGAAATATATATGGCAGATATGATGATGCAATACCTGACATAATAAGCACACAACAGTGTGTAATTGTGTATGTGTTCATTTTCCACACAGCATTCATTAGTTCTGCTGCAAAGAATTGGAAAAATAGCAAGTGTGATAAGAATCTGTCCGCATTTTTTTTACTATGAAGGGTTTCTATTCTATTGACCTTTCGAGCCGTAACCGGCCCATAGGGCGTAGACCAAGATACACCTTCTCCTATATGAATTTTTGTTCTAGCAGTTTTCTTTTAAAGATATTTTATCAAATCTCGCCATCTGTCTCTGTTCTGTGCAAGCAGTTCTATCTCAATGAGGGAGCCGATTCCTGCTGCTCTTGCCTCTCTCATCAATGTTCTTCTCAGTGTCTCCCTGGGTCTTCCTCTTTTTCTTTTACCTGTTGTTTCCCATATGAGGGCTTGCTTTGCTATTCGATTATTATCTCTTCTCATCACATGTCCAACGTATGACCATCGTCTTTTCTTTATTACTGAAGATATTAGTGGTTGATTGGCGATTTCTCTAATTTCCTCGTTTGTTTTGAATTCGTTCCATTCTATACCAAGTATTTTCCTTAGACATTTATTTTCGAATGCGTTCAACTTTGTTTCTATATCTCTTGTTGTTTTCCAGCTTTCACACGCATACGTAAGGGTTGATAGTACATTTGATTTGAATAGCCTAAGTTTTGTGTTTGTGCTAATGAGTTTTGATTTCCACAACTTTTCAAGGCTTCTGAAAGACATTGCTGCTTTAGCCAGTCTGATTCTAATTTCTTTGCTCGTATCCCCTTCTCGATCAATGTGACTTCCAAGATAGATGAAGTGATCGATCTCTTCTACTGGTTTGTTTTCCATGTATATTTTGTCACTTGTTGGAATTAAACTTTTCATGACTTTAGTCTTTTCATGATTGACCTCAAGCCCAATTTTGCTGGCTATTGATGATAGTTCATTTGTGTTTTCCTGCATCGTTTTTATCTGATTGCTGATGAGAACTATGTCATCAGCAAAGTCCAGGTCCTCCAAATGGTCTCCTTGTATCAGGGTTTCTATTGGCAAACATTAAATAGCCTAGTGGGAATATCAATGCCATCCGCTACATAAGACAACCTGCATACAGCCTTCAAGAATAAAAGACTGCATATTTTTGCAATGTGTGATTCTGTTGTATGACAATGGTTTTTCACATGTCGCGATCATTGTGCAAGAAGCATTAGCAAGGAAACAGTAGGAAGTTCTGCAATACCCAGCCTGCAGCCCTGATCCTGAACCTTGCAACTTTCATTTGTTCTGACCCTTAAAAAATCTCTAAAGAGACAACAATTTGACTCCAGATGTCATGGCTTCAGTAACAAAATGGTTTAATGAGCAACCAAAGTCACTTTTCTCTGACAGCATCTACCATCTACCTATACAATGGGATGCACGTCTAAATACCTATAGTGACATTTTTAAAGAAAGGAAAAATAAAAAAATAAAAAAATGGTATGTAAGAAGCTTTACGTGACAAGTTGACGACACAGACTAAACAACGTTTCGGCTCAATAGGCCTTCATCAGGAACAAACAAAAAAACACACACACAAAACTAATAACGAAACAACCAAAACAAAAACAATCGAAATGTGATAAAGAAAACAAAATAAATAAAACTATCCTGTCAAATCCAAAATGAAATCGTAACCAAGTGTGGCTGTCGTGAACGTCGAGAAACGTGCAAAATCTGATTTTGTTAGTAGTAGTTTAACAGCCACTCTGAAAGATGGGGATATAAGGAGACCAATGTTCAAGGGGTAGAAGTGGAAGAATGGAAAATAGACAACAACCTATTCCTCATAAACTCTAGAGAGGACCCCCCAACCTTCTGCTCAAGAAGATGGAAAACAACTTCCACTCCCGACCTAGCATTTGCAACTGGAGACATATCCATCAAAATAACCAGAAAAGTGCTGAACCAACTTGGAGATAGTGACCACAGACCAGTCAAACTTTCCGCGGATCTTGCTCACAAAAAGGAGTTGCAAATACCTCTTCCCCGTTGGAATTATAAGAGAGCAGATTGGGAAAAGTTTGCCAGTCTCACTGATGCATATAGGCCTACTGCGCCAATCAACACCCATGAAAAGAAGGTCAATAATATGATAGAGCAGTTAACAAATGGAATCCTGATCCATTCCTAGAGAAGCAAGAAGAAACTACAAACCTTATTTGAACAAGGAAATACAAAGACTAGAAGAGGAACTGGACTCTGCCAGAGAACTAGCTGAAACTTCACACAGCACAGAGAGCAACATTGCCTACAAAGCAGCCTCTGCCAAGTACAGATGTGAGGTCATGATATCAGCAAGACAGAGCTGGATAGACAAAACAGAGAGCCTTAATCTAGACAAAAATGGTCATAAACTATGGAAACTTGTGAAACAGAACATCCTCACAGGCAAAATAGCAGCAAATCTACTGATAGAGACGTACAAAAACATTAGTAGAATAAACATTCCAATAGACAAACGGAAAGCTGCAAGACGGGAAAACCAAGATGCAAAACACATCCCTTTAGCACCAGAGAAATATCAGACGACCATCTTTACCCCAACTGAATTAGATGTTGCCCTCAAAGGATTGAAGCTCAAAAGTTTCCCTGGTAAAATGATATAAACTACATTATAACAGTTAATTAATGTGGTAGTTTTGGACTTGTGAATGAAAATGTCATAAATAATGAGACAGAAATTTGAATTTGAATAAAAATTATATTTTTTTTTGTATTTTTTTATTTCTGAAGATATAAATGTTATGCAAGAAAAGTAATGTAATTATACCAGAGCTCACTTGGAAAGTTCAGTACTAAAACCATCCATAAAATAGATATGTTCCAGTAAAAAGTGTTATGGAGAAGCTCAATTTAAAAAGAGTCTATATAAACTGTTGCATCAGTTAATAAAGCTAGAAAAGAAAATGTATACACACATTTTTCACAAAAATATGTGTATTTAATATCTAGCTAATATCTAACTCTTTCCCTTCCCAATTTTGCTGGTTTAAACTGAATTATCTAACTTAGATTTGTGAAAACTGATGTTACTAATGTAAAAGTTCTGTAAAAATTATGTTTTTAAATCATATATCAAATTAAAGAAGGAATATTGCACTAAATGGAAATAATATTTGTATGACATAAAATAATTTTGGTAAGTATTTAAAATTTGAAAAAAGAGGAGAATGAAGGTTGAGAAATTGATAGACACCTTGATCACAAAACAACAAAATATAATAATATAAACATACTATATCTTAACGGAAATTTAGTTTACTCACATTTCACAGCTGTTTTGTTGTCTTTAAAATAATGCATGGGAACAAGAGTTTTACTATTTTCTATTGAAAGTCATGATAACAGGACATAAAACACACAAAAACATGTACCAACTGAGATCAAATTTATAAATCTGACACACAAAGGTTACTTAAAGGTTTTGGAAATGGATATATTGCAGGGGAAAGCACTCTTCTATTCAGTGAGCTATGGTAAGACTTCAAAAAAGAGATATGGAAGAATTATTCAAAAATGTTTAACAGACAGAGAGAGCATATGTTGGGAAACTTAGGACATGCTAATGCAACGGACTGAGCATTACTGGGAAGGGAACGAGTTAAGTCTTTTTAGCACAGCTTTTAGTAATTTTCCTAGGGAAGGATGCTCTTTTTTTAAATACACTATCAGTTTGTTCTCATTTATTGTATAAAAGTGTCATAAAATGTTATTCTGTGACCATTATATGATTCAGATAAACACCCAAGAATACATACTAATAAATACTCACCATTTTAAGTTCAACATAGGACTTGTCCATCTTTCTTCTTGAATTATTGTTTATTTCAGCGGCGATTTTTATAGCTTCTCCTGGTACATATCCTGTTCTATCGATGTACAATGAGGCCTGAATTGGCCCTGATTTGCAGCATAAACAACACAGAAACTTTTGATTTGATCCCTGATTCCCATTCTGAGAGGAAATAATGCAAGAATGTATAGAATAAGCATAGATCTCTACAAAATAAAAGAAACAAAAACAATGTAAGTGAAGTAACAATCAGTAACCACTGAACACCTGAGCAGAATTTTATCATGTATTTTTCTTGCTTCCTTATTTATTGAACAATGATAAACCAACCCCCATACTGTAGCATATTAACAAAAAGCCACAAATTTTATACTTTACTTAACCAAAGGTCATCTGCAATAGAATGTCCCAATTTTACTGTTCATTTCTTCAATAACTGCTTTTACAACTCTTCAACATTTAGCCTTTGGTCATCTTTTCCTTTATTTTCTATCTAGAGTGAAAAGGAGTGTGAGTATCTCCTCATCATCATTATGTACCGTGCTTACTGGCATAGGTGATCATGTCTCTCCACAACTTTCTGTCTCTTCTGTTATTTATCAACTCTTTTGTTGACCTATCAAATCATTCTCTTAAACTATGTTGTATCTTTTCTGTTTCCCTCCATTTCTTCTTCCCTCATTTTTTTTAGTTGCTACAATGTATTTCAATTCTTCCTTCTCACTACAGTGTAAAAAAATGATGATTGTTTTTTCCTGGTGTTGGAAATAAGATTTCTTTTTGCTTTGGTATCTTTTAGAACATCTTCACATCTCTGTTTCAGCCATTTGTGGTACTCTTAAAATTTTTTCTATAAAACCACAGAAAAAAAAAAAGTAAAGCAAAGTACCCCCGTCACGCAAAGTGGCGTATAGGGAATATGGTGTTAGTGGCCATAAATTTTACAGATCTTCGGCACATGATTTTTGGGGTAATGTGGTCGATATTACGCCCGTGACGCTTCACTTTCCCAGAAAAAAATCCGGTACCCAATAAAGGCTGGGTGAAACCGGAAGCCGTCGGTTGGGATCAAACCCTACCCCTTGTCCTTTGTAGTCCAGTTCACTAACCACTGAGCTATCACAGCTCCCCACATTTTTGTAGTCTCCACAAATTGTCTTGTCTGTTATTCAAGATTCACTTCCATATATCAAGGCTGGCTTCATATAACATTGAGGAATGTTTTCTTATATACACTGACAAAAAAAATGGGTTGTTTATTATTGAATTTGTTATTCTTTAGAAGGAATCCTTTGCCTGAGCTTTTCATCACCCAACTTCTGTTGTACATCTACCATAAGAAGTTAGCACTGTTCCCAGATATATGAATTCATTGACCTATTTTGATACTGTCCCATTTAGCTATTGCACATTTAGAAGAAGTCTTTTTTTTTTTTTTTTTTTTGTTGCAACCATTTTTCTGTCATCTTTCCTTTTTATTTTCCACTACATTGTCAATCCCTTTCAGTAATCCATTTTCACTCTTAGTTATTAATAAAATGTTATCTGCATACCTTGGGTGTTTATATTAAGACCATCAACTGATATTCTGAGAATATCCTCTATTGATCTAAATATAATTTCACTATAGTATAGTATAGTACCCCCGTCACGCCAAGTGGCGTATAGGGAAATATGGTGTTAGTGACCCTATATTTTACAGACCTTCAGCACATGATTTTTGGGGTAATGTGGTCGGTATTACGCCCGTGCTGCTTTACTTTCCCAGAAAAAATCCGGTACCCATTTAAGGCTGGGTGAACCCGGAGCCGTCGGTTGGGATCGAACCCTACCCCTTGTCCGTAGTAGTCCAGTTCACTAACCACTGAGCTATCGCGGCTCCCACTAATTTTTAGGGAATTAGTAAAACCCAGGTGTCCTCGCCAGGGTACGAACCCCGGCTGTTGCCGTGGTAAGCCAACCGCCTATCGATTGCGCTAACCGGACACCCAATTTCACTATACTGATTAAAAAATTTAGTAACAGTAAATAAATTGTCTAACTACCTTGTTTGTTTGTTAAAACATTCTGAAATGACTTACAGTTGTTATAATAATGTCTACCATTTATGGCACTTTTAATTTCTTCTGGGCTACTCTAAGATTTGGGACACTTGCACAAACAATGACCATGATCTGAGCATGATTGGCAGATTTAGGCTGACTATGCAAGACATCACAAAGCTTGTCAGCCACTGACTGCAATGATGGCTCATACCCAAGGACAGGAAGAAAACCGTATCAACAATTTAAGAAACTATTGATCTCACTTCTGCTATAACAATTCACTGACAAGTGATTTCTATAACTCTTATAAAGGTCATGCGGTGAAAACTAACTTACTAAGCAATTGGGTAGCTGGTTTAAATCCAATATGCTGATGATGGTGAAGGGCCGTTTGGTGATGTGATCAAATTTCCAGGGCTTGTCTATGTTGCATTTAACGGTATATCTGATGTAACCAATCGTAGATTCAAATGAGGAAGGAAGTCCAGGGGGAAGTTGGAATTGAAATGGGTAAACATATCTTCCTCTTGCCAGTTCTGTGGTGCTGCTGCCTTGATTTGAAACTTGAGGGTTAGAAAAACAAAGACAATTATATTAAAACAATCACATGGAAAACTCATTTAAGAGGATCTGACATGAGTAAGGAAAAGGATGGAAATCAAGAAAAAAATTATCTGGCACAACTTGGGAAGCAGATAAGAGTGTGCTAAAAGATGCTATACAAGGGTCAAGTGAGACCTGTCCTAGAGTACGGCATTGCAAAATGGGCAACAGCAACAAAGTCAAATTTGCAAAGATCAACAGACTCCAGAACCAAGCAATGAGAATTATAACTGGTGGCAGGAGATCGATATGCATTACAGAATCAAAAGAAATTATACACCTGTTATCAATAAAGGATATAAATAGAATAAATAAAAGATTCAATAGATACAGTAATGCGTGAAGAACAGGCTGGGTTTAGAAAAGGGAGAAGCTGCCGTGACCGCATTTTCACTCTACGACTTATATTGGAGGAACATTGAAAAGCAAAAACCTTTTGTACTTAACTTCATCGACTTCAAAAAAGCATTTGATAGTATTCATAGAGATTCTTTGTGGAAAATTCTGAAGCAATATGGCCTACCATCAAAAATCATAAATATTATCAAAGACATGTATGATGGTTACACATGTGCAGTTCGAACAGAGGAAGGACTGAGCGAATGTTTCCCAATAGAAACTGGGGTTAAACAAGGATGTATTTTATCGCCCTTGTTATTTGAAATTGTTATGGACTTCATAATGAAGAAATGCTGCACTGGTAATAAAGGTATCGAATGGATACAAGGAGACCATTTGGAAGACCTCGACTTTGCTGATGACATAGTTCTCATCAGCAGTCAGATAAAAACAATGCAGGAAAACACAAATGAACTATCATCAATAGCCAGCAAAATTGGGCTTGAGATCAATCATGAAAAGACTAAAGTCATGAAAAGTTTAATTCCAACAGATGACAAAATATACATGGAAAACAAACCAGTAGAAGAGATCAATCACTTTATCTATCTTGGAAGTCACATTGATCGAGAAGGGGATACAAGCAAAGAAATTAGAATCAGAATAGCTAAAGCAGCAATGTCTTTCAGAAGCCTTGAAAAGTTGTGGAAATCAAAACTCATCAGCACAAACACAAAACTTAGGCTATTCAAATCAAATGTACTATCAACCCTTACGTATGCGTGTGAAAGCTGGAAAACAACAAGAGATATAGAAACAAAGTTGAACGCATTTGAAAATAAAAGTCTAAGAAAAATACTTGGTATAGCGTGGAACGAATTCAAAACAAACGAGGAAATTAGAGAAATCGCCAATCAACCACTAATATCTTCAGTAATAAAGAAAAGACGATGGTCATATGTTGGACATGTAATGAGAAGAGATAATAACCGAATAACAAAGCAAGCCCTCTTAAGGGAAACAACAGGTAAGAGAAAAAGAGGAAAACCCAGGGAGACACTGAGAAGAACATTGATGAGAGAGGCAAGAGCAGCAGGATTCGACTCCTTCAATGAGATAAAGCTGCTTGCACAGATTTCTGATGAATTTTAATTTTAAAGCTCAGACTATATTAGGCATATAATAATTAAACTTTTTTTCTCTTCTGACTCAACAATAGTCTTCATTACTTATGTTCGTATATAATCTTTAATACCTAGTTGGTTTAATAAGTTGTAGTGATGTAGCTGCGAGGCCTCTTGCGCAGACCTCCACCCTAACTTGGGATCCCTGCTGCCTCAGCTCTGTGGCTAAATCTTTGTATTTTACTAGTTTGAATACATGCTGATCCTCTGCCCTGGATATGAAAGGCACAGTGAGCTCTATTAAGATGACGTAGGTCATAGCTGATGTGTATTCTAGTGCAATGTTTGGGCGCATCTTAGATCATTTGATGCGATGTGAGTACTTCCATCACCCTGGAAGGCCACCAGTTATTCACTCTGTCCAGGGTCGTATAATCATTTCAGTTATTTTGTTTATGGAGTGTGACCTGTCCAGTTTTCAAGAATTAGGTGTGTGTTTGTTGCTGGTTGAACCTCATTATTGGTCTTCATTTGCAACCTATCTACAATACAGCTAGTTCATGTAGCACTTTATTGTGTCACCACGAGTAGAGCCCTCGACATATAACTGTCTTGCATGAGGAACGAAACTGCTCCATTGTTTGTCTTTCATGCCAGAAAGAACGTAGGTTGTCATCTGTCTTCCCCCACCTCACAATGCTGCAGGCTGATGGTCGTAGGTCCAAAATAGACCTGATTATGTAGCTGAGCCACAGGGGTGCCATATGCTATATATCTTTCCATGTCAGCATTCTTGGCAAGCCCTCATCACACATGTCCACTGATCTTGCTGCACATGTTGGACTGCCTTTTGAACGATAGGTGCAGATTTCATAGCACCAGTCATGATATGGGCAAATAATAATAAATGAATATTATTAGAGAGGGAAACTTCCGAGGTGATAATTCAGAATGATACGGGCAGCCTGGTTTTGTGTTTTGTTCATTTTGCTAAGCTGTGTTTTGGAAGTTGTAGCCCAGGCTGTAACTCCATACTCTAGGACTGGCCTTACTCTTTCTATACATAGTCGTTTCAAGATATTGCTGTCTGTTCCCCAGTCCGTTCCTGCCAAATTCTTCATGATATCTGTTCGTTTTCTGGCTCTTTTGTTTGCTTTGTCTATCTGATTTATCCATGTCATTCTGCGATCCATGGTGACGCCAAGATATGTTGGGTTTTGGTCAACAGGAAGTGTATGGTCTTTTATCTTCAATTTTGCAGAGTGTGTTTCTTGATAGGCTGAAAATTGTGTATGTAGTTTTTTTTTTTCCGTTAATTGGTAGTAGCCAGGTGTTCATCCATTTTTCAAGTTTTCCTACGGCATCTTGCATTCTGGAGCTAGCCACTGACATAGATTCTTCACACGCCCATATCACCAGGTCGTTTGTGTACATTGCTGAGTGTATTCTTGGTGGAATGTCCATTACGATGTCATTTATGAAAATTAAAAAGAGCGTTGGGGATAGGACTCCACCTTGTGGGACACCTTGTTCGATTGTGGCTTTCTTACTTAGTTGTCCATGTACTTTTACTCTGGCCGTTCTGTCTTGTAGGTATTGAGATATCCAATTTAATAAACGGCCTTGGATGTCAAGTCTGAGATGTGTGTTCTTTAATCTTTCTCTCCATATCCTACCAAAAGCCTTCTCCATATTGACCCACACTGTCAGTGTGCATTTCTTTTCTTGTAGAGCATCCTCTATTTCCTGCGCGATGTAGGTAACCAGGTCTAGGAATTGATTCTTTAGCAGCTATCAGGATTCCCTTTGTTAACTCCTCTATCATATTATTAACCTTCTTTTCGTGGGTGTTGATAGGCGCAGTATATGCATCAGTGAGCCTTGCAAACTTTGCTCAATCTGCTCTCTTATAGTTCCAGCGGGGAAGTGGTATTTGCAACTCCTGTTTGTAAACAAGATCCATTGAAAGTTTGACTGGTCTGTGGTCACTGTCACGAAATTGGATCAGTAATATCCTGGTTATTTTGTTGGATATGTCTCCTGTTGCGAATGCTAGGTGGGGAGTTGATGTTCTTTTCCATCTTCTTGAGTAGAAGATTGGGGGTCCTCACTGGAGTTTATGAGGAATAGGTTGTTGTCTATTTTCCCATTATTCCACTTCTTCACCTCGAGTATTGTATTCCTTATATCCCCATCTTTCAGAGTGGCTGTTAAAGTCTCCTACTACCAGACACTGTGATGGTGTTATTTCCTTATGTTACTATTCCATTTCTTATATTTGTTCTGCGGTCTTCTTCTAGATTTTACCAGTTTTTTTTTTACTTAATAGCATTATTGTATCTCAGATTTGGTCTACCAAGAAGATGCTTTCCTCATATAAGTTTCCCATGCAATATTCGATTGGGGATGGTGTTGTCCTTTCCACTATAATGTCCCAGCTCCCTTAGCCTTGTGCTGCAGAGTGTTGAATAACTAATGGAAGCCTAGAACTTTGAAACATAATATAGCAACGAAACTGAGTCTGTATTTTTCCCATAGCAACATATGGCTGTGAAATACAGACTATCAACAGATGTGCTGAAAAAAAAACATCAGTATCTTTTGAATGCAAGTGTTACAGAATACTCAGAATACTCCAAAGATAGAGAAAGACAAACATCAATTTCTGCAGAATCTAAAATTCCAGAAAATTGGTTGATAAGGAACATCATGAAAAGGAAAAATAAAATATTTTGGTCATGAAAATTAACATAACGTCTACAGAAGATAATTATGGAGGATATAGTTTGAGGTAAATGAAATAGAAAAAGACCTAGAAAACAGTTGTGAAAGATATCACAGAATAGCCAGGACTGACTGCTGCAGATGCTGTACATCTTGTGCTGGACAGAGAAAACATTAAAGTAGTTGTCAGAGGAGCCGAGTTTCAACAGGGACAAGTTAGATGATGAGAACACTGCAGGACATCAGAGTTCTTCACTTTGTCCTGCCATTTAATATTCAATATTTATTATTTTTCAAAGGCATGGAAACTGTTTAGTCTTTTCTTGTGCCTTGAATAGGATGTCAAAGTTTCAGATCAATACAAAAGTGTTCTCAGCAAGCAGGTTTGATATAATAAGGCCTATATGGTTAATCTCATGTTATTGTATTCCTTTTCTATTAGTTAACCAAATGTTACAATACAGTTACCTTGTAGGAGAAAGCTGTCATGGCCATAGATTTAAGACAGGCATGTATTAGTAAAGATTTAATTAGGCTTCCATTCAAAGTTATGGATAGGTTTAATATAAAACAAGAAATAATAACTTACATTTTAAAATGTGAAATTTAAAAACAGCTTGAATTATCAGACTTTATAAGGCAGCATTATTTTTTTTAAAAGTGACACTTACAATTGCCATATAGTAAAACGCTTTGATTAAAATAAACTTCTGATGCGGAGTAATGCCTAGTTTCAGTTTTGCTGCTACTACCACTGCCAGATGTATGAGATTCCGTCCAATGAACTCTGGCATTTCCTTCAAATTTCAGTGTTATTCCTAAACAAATTATAAAGAAATATGTGAATGTTTATAAAAAATATACATAAAAATATAGCAAAAATAGATCAAAAGAAGTACTATAAAAACTGATTACTAGGGCTCGTATTTTTATGACATCATACTTTTTCCTGACATATATTTTTGAAATCCAAGTTAATAGGTACCATAAAATTTTCATTTAGATGATTCTTTATTTAATTTTTGAAGGTCTGTAAAATGTATGGTCACTAACACCATATTACCTATTCGCCACTTGGCGTGACGGGGACTCTTTGCTTTTTTTTTTTTTTATTATTTAATTTTTAGCAGGAAAAAATGTGGCTGTGTAATTTTATTGCTAAGAAACATGTAAACTTATTGGAATAAATATGTGACCATAACTCAGACAATGTAATTCAAAATTAATATTTCATCGGAAAATTAAAGACCACTTTTAGTTCATTTACTGTATGTCAGGATTCAAATTTGAAGTTCAAATATAAAAGAGACCTTTGAAAAGTGTGAAAATAATTGCAAACACTACGGGAGAATAAATGTGTCCAAAAATTGAAAAAAAAGAAGTTAAAGTCAGAGAGATGAGCCACCTCATAAATTGCTTGTCAATAAAGACAGAGACATGAAAGCAGAGTCAGAAACCAGTTGTGTAGATGCCTTAGCAGGTAATTTGACAGATCATCTAAATAAAGATTAAAGACAAAGATAAGGCCAGTTGAAAAAAATATAAACACAGAAATGGGTAAACTCTATCCATAACATAGCTGATACTATGTGGTACGTGTTACAGGGTCAAATGGCAGATGATCAAAATTTTTCTGTAAACTAGAGAGATGACTAGGTAAGTATTTTTACACATCTGTCTTCTATGATACTAAACTAAAAATTTATAATTTAACATTATTTTCAATAGCAAATGAGTAATTAATTTATGTCACATTTTGACCTAATTTTAGTTCTAAGGTCATATTTTGCATTTTTTAGGTTAAAAACGCAAGGATATTTTAGAAGATTTTTAGGTCATATTTGAGATTTTTTAGGTCATTAAAATCCATGCCTTACTGATTACCAAGATAACCTATGAAGTTTTACATGATACTATGGCGTAAAAGAATACAGTGTATATTCTGTATGAAAGAAAGTGAATATAGACTATTGTCTGCTATATATGATAAGTAACACATATTGTTTATTCAAATGCTTGCTTGCGTTCACGTGATAACTAAAGGAATACACCTCTTCATCTTCTACCCATAAAAGGATGTTAAGTGGTGTCTGTACGTTGTGTTGTGGTTTGCAGTCAAACTGATATTTGAGCCTTTCAGCCAAACACATCCAACTTCAGCATGTTATTTTTGAGTACCGGATTGTCTTCCCTTTTTGATGCCTACTTGCTTGGCCAGACTAGACAGGTTAGTCTGTTTCTGGAGGCAGCACGAAGAGGTGGAGCAGGGTCTGGATAGGTCTGGTTCACCGATCCTGGCACAAACCATCAGCTGTGAGTCGCTGACAACTTCCAGCTCTGTTCCTGTCAGGCACCTTTGCCTCCATTTATTCAAATAAATCAAGATACTTTTGAAGAGCTGATTTATATTATAAAACTTGACATCCTGGTGAGAATACACAATTTGATGTAATAATAATTGTAATTGAAATAATTTATTTTCCTTTAGTTTCTACTATAAAATATTTAAACTAACAACAAAAAATAAAATGTTATGTTTTTTTAATCAACTTTTACTGGTTGGTCCTCGTGATGAAGATTCAAAATTTAGGAATTGACTTAACATTTTAAATTCAATGTCTCTTTGAATCTATGGTTTCTTCATAGCTTTACTCATCACTAATCTCTGGATGATGGGATATCTAGCCTCTTAGATCATCATCATCATGTGCCATACCGCTTGGCGTAGGCAATCATGTCCTTCCACAATCTTCTATCTACAGTGTATCATATTAGTTCTGTTGTTGACTGTTTTCCATGTCATGACACCAGGCTATCCAGTATTTTCTCGCCTTGTCATCCATGATCTCTTTTTCCTTTTTTTTTTTGCCAGTTGTAACCAAGAATTCCAACTTTCCTCTTCTCATGATGTACCCAAAAAATGTTGGTTGTTTCTTTCTGATGTTTTTTAGGAGTTCCCTTTTGTGTTGGCCTCTTTGAGAATTTCTTCATTGGTCTTTTTAGCCGTCCAGGAAACTTTCAACATTCTTCTGAGAAATTCCATCTCTGTGGCTTCTAATCGTTTTTTCATTTGTTTGTCTACTGTCCATGATTTGCTTCCATAGCTTAGAATTGGTTCTATAAGGCACCGATGGACACTCTTTCTCACTTTTATTAACATAGATTTGTTGCATAAGATATTTTTCATTTTCTGAAATGCTATTTTGGCCTCAGCTATTCTGCTTTTTATTTCTGTGGTGCATCTTCCATCTGATGTTATTATCATGCCCAAGTATTTGAAGCAGTGCACTTGTTTCAGATTTGTCCTGTTTATTTTTATGCTACATGATGGTGATGATTGTTTCTTTGATATGACCATTATTTCTGTTTTCTCACTATTCAGACTGAGACCGTTTTTGTTGCTTTCTTTGGCTATTATGTCTCTTATTTCTTGTAGTTCATTCTCTTTCTAAGCTATAAAGACTGTGTCATCTGCATATCTTAAATTCCTTTTTTGTCTACTATTGATCTCATAACATTTTCACTGTAAAGTGAAAACAAATCCAGCGACAGAACACAGCCTTGTCTGACTCCTTGTTTTATATATTGGATGTTTGGGTGCTAATTCATATAGCTGCTGTTTGTTGCCAGTACATGTTTTTTTATGATTCGCAGATCCTTGCCATCAATGTTTAATTTCCCCAGCAGATTGATGATTTCCACATGCTTTACTTTGTCAAATGCTTTTGTGTAGTCTATAAAGCACATATATAGATCTTTCTTTACCTCTATAGATCTTTCTATCAATGTTCTTAAGATGTATATTGAATTATGGGTGCCCTTTCCTTCCACAAATCCACATTGTTCCTCACTTATTTCTGGTTTTATTTTGTTTCTTACACATCTCATGATGATTCTTAGCAATATTTTAGTCATATGGCTCGTGAGACTAATAGTGCGATGGTCCTCACAATCAGTGGCACATGTTTTTTTATGATTCGCAGATCCTTGCCATCAATGTTTAATTTCCCCAGCAGATTGATAATTTCCACATGCTTTACTTTGTCAAATGCTTTTGTGTAGTCTATAAAGCACATATATAGATCTTTCTTTACCTCTATAGATCTTTCTATCAATGTTCTTAAGATGTATATTGAATTATGGGTGCCCTTTCCTTCCACAAATCCACATTGTTCCTCACTTATTTCTGGTTTTATTTTGTTTCTTACACATCTCATGATGATTCTTAGCAATATTTTAGTCATATGGCTCGTGAGACTAATAGTGCGATGGTCCTCACAATCAGTGGCACCTGACTTCTTCAGTATGGCTACAAAGATAGACTTTAGTACATCTTTGGGTATGTGTTTAGTGTTATATAAGTCATTGAATAGTTTTGTTATGACTTGTACACCTAGCTCTCCTAAAGTATTTATCTCTTCAATTGTTATATTGTCGGGACCTGGAGCTTTGTCTTCTTCCATGTGTTGAATTGCCTCCTCCACTTCACTCTGCATTAGTGGTGGTCCTGTGTCTTTGTTGGAATTGTTTAGCTCTGGTCTTTCATCATCATAGAGTTGCCTGATATATTTCTGTCCATCTTTCCATTGTCTTCTCCTGTCCCATTATTATATTTCCTTCCTTTGATTGCACACATCTTGAAACTTTGACTTCTTTTCTTCCTGTTAATTCATTTAATTGATTGTGCATAAATTTGAGTCTTTCTTTTGTTGTTTTTCCATTTCTTCACATTTCTGCTTTAATCATCCTTCCTTTGCTTTTCTGCATTTGTTCTGGATCTCTTTGTGCAATATTTTGTATGTCCGTTCTTCTTTCTTATGTTTTTGTCTTTTGTCCATTAGTTGTAATATTTCTTCTGTCATCAATTTCTTTTTGTTGATTCTTTTAGTCACTGGTATTACTTCTTTTGATGTTTGTTGAAGCGATTATTTCAGCATTTCCCACTGTTCCTCGATGTCCTGTATTTTGTCAATAGCCTCTTAGATGGTGACAAAAAGATAAGAGGTCCCATGTGCACTCTGCACATGTTAAATTGTCTTTGGCCATTAAAAGTAAAAAAGAGTACTGCATGGGCAAAAATGTTAAGAAATTAAAAATCTACCCAAGCCAAAGATAGATGTTTCAGACCAAAAGATGCAGATACCATAGCTTCCTTTAAACTAACAGAACAATCCACATCCATACAACAGGTGAGCATTGAAGAAGCCATCACTTTCATGAGGTGACTTTTTAAATATGGTTTTTATCCTCCATTCCTGATGTTAACCATACTGTCATTTGTTGTTACTCATCCTTCCACTACAGTGGTTTCTAAAGGAGTAGATACTAGCTCAATTCATGATCACTAACTACCCTTGATGGTTCACTAATAATCTTCTAGAACCTACTCTTCATTAGTCATAATGCACTTCTAATTTTCTTCCTGATCTCACTAAGTTTCCCTGTGATTATTACTGTCTTATTTACTATTTCTCTACTTTTTTTTTTTTTTTACCCACTCTTTGATTGAACACTTTTTATTTATTCTCTTTGCTCTGTTTACATACATACTTCAAACTTTATTTCTATCAACCATACAATTTCTTTCTTTCTATTTTATTATAATTAATCTTTTTATATACTTGTATTACTTCACTTTATAACACTCATACAATGAAGTTCTGCTGGCATATAACCATCAATTGTACTTGTAGAGTTTTGATGGTACAAAAAGAACACATAAATTGTTTTGTTTTACATAATGACTACGACATAATTAAAAAATAAATGTCTTTACCTCTACAACAAAAAGACAAGTGATGGTCACAAAAAAACAAAATGGCATCACCTAAATGAATGATTAATGTAAATGGGACACTAGGTCAATGAATTCAAATACCTGGAAAAGATTTTAACATCATTTGGCAGATGCACGAAGGAAGTGAGATTCAGGATTGCTCAAAGACTACATTACAAAAAATGAAAAAGATATGCAACCCATTTTTGGCAAATTAAAAGAAAAAGAATAAGAGAGAGTTCTTTGGTGTTGTGTGGAGGCAATCTTGATATATGGAAATAAGTTCTCAACAATTACACAATGACTGCAAAAATTCCTCTATGCCACAGAAATGTTGTTTTACAGATTAATGTTTGGAATACATGAACAGTTAAAAAGAATAATGAAGACGTTCAGAAAGTGGATCAAACATAATGAAAGCTTACTGCTGACATCAGGAGGAAACAGTCATATTTTTTGGCTATGTAATGTGAATGACTCTCAGAAACCTTGATAAAATATGAAAATCAAAATTACTAAGCATAAAAATAAAGCTCAATCAAATGTATTATCCACCCTTACTTATGCATGTGACAGCTGGAAAACAACTAATGATATAGAAAATAAACTGGATGCACTGGACAACAAATGCCTGAGGAAAATACTTTGTATACCATGGAATGAGTTCAAGACTAGTGCAAAAAATAAGAGATCTGACAAGGCATACAAAAATATTAAATATAATAAGAGAAGAAGGTGGTCATATGCTGGCCATGTGATGAGAAGAAAGAACAAAAGAATCTCAAAATACGCCCTCAAATGGAAACCAGAGAGTAAAAAAAAAAGTGGCCGACCAGAGAAACGCTTAAAAGAATATTAAAATGAGAGGCGACAACAGCAAGGATCAGCTCCCTCGCCAAAGACTGAACACCAGAACAGAGCCAAGTGGCGAGACAAAATGAATTGGAAAAACTGAGAGACGATATAGAGGAAAACTAACAAATTACAAGACAGTTAAAGAGAAACGTTTAATAGAAATTCAACAACAGAAATAATAAACACCTGTAGAGAAAGTTAGTTCTAGAAAGACATGAACACCTACACCAGAAGGCATGGTACTGGTTGAAGATGATGGTAAACCATTATATAACAGATAATATAGATCATACAAACCTCTCATTTTCATGGGTTCATTTAATTCTAAAGTAACATAGCCTTGTAAAATAGTTCCAGCATAAAATGCACCGCTCAAGTTTGCAAAAGAGATTTCAAAAATATTTAGCTTTCCCATATTTTCAGCTGTTACTTAGATGCAAACCTGAAAATGGAGAAGGTAAATATGTCTGAATTCCTAAGAATAATAGAAGAAAAATAAACTATCTTTACAGCAATTATCCCATCTTCTGGGGTTGCAGGACAGTTTCTGTTTAATAATATAATATAATTTGATAAATATAGCATCCATTGGGCAAATGTAAGCACATAAGAGCTTCAAAAGCCTGGTATATCACAATTTTTTTTCATTTTGTGAATAGGATGGATGACAGAGTTGTGATAAACTTTATTTATAAAAAAAACCTATATATATATATATTTATATATAGACCAAAGTGCAGACCACCACTGAGATATAAAGATGTTTGCAGAGCTTCCTTTGAGAGAATTATTTATCAGCGAAATAAATTAGTAAAGTCTGCTGGTGTCAGATCATTGCACATGGAGAGCAAAAATAAAAAACGCTAAAGGAAGTGACATTGTCAAAATCAGAAGACAAAAGGCACAAGAGAAAGGAGATGATGCCAGTCTATCCAACATTGGTAGTATTAATCATAAAAGAGACTGCTTAGTGAAACATCATCCAGCCTAAAACAATAATTTACCAAACCACTGACTGGTGGTGTTAGAAATTTCATATTGCATCATCTGAAACTCTTATATCTGCCAACGTCTACTCATTTTGTTAAGAGGCATTAACTACAAAGATACCATGCTTACACAAATATTTTATTAGCTACTTAAAGCTGCACACTTTATGTTCAGTTTATGGTGTCACAAATTTAAACCACTTTCATAAAATATCAAATTTAAGAATGAGTGGAATGCACTAGGCTCTGAAAATCATTCCCAAATGCCTGCAAAACTTCCAAGATTTAAACTAAAATGCCAGTTGAGTTTGAGATGAAAACTAACAACTGTGATTACAATAAAGAAAACGTAAACTTGACAGAAAAAATCTGTTCTATGTTGTGGCTGTTTATTTCTTCAGCTATTTCAAGTATTTCATAGAAGTAGAAACGAACGGTCAATCAGAAAAATGTAATATTTGGAATTTCATTGAATATGTGTTGTGTGTGAAAAGAGTTCAAAGCCATAACTACTGCAGTGTATACAAAGTGATGGTGTTTTATTTTGCAACTTTTCTATTTTATCCTGATGTATTTAAATGTTTATATTATAACAGATAACATAATAATAAAGTATAAAGGCTTACCAAGCACATTATAATAATTTGTAAGAGTAGTTTAGTTACTGCTAGTCAGTTAGATACTACGACTACAGTTAGTGACTACAGTCCTGGCCACGAAAATGAAGAGAGAAAAGTAAACCTCTGCTCACACTCACAGCAATCCAATAAATATAAATTATGTAAATTAAATGAACGTGTAAATTCGAATTATTTGTACACCTATAGCCTATTGAGTAAGTGCCCGTTACACACCAATCACTAACTCTTAACAGGTTACAACAAACACACACATCACTCAGACTAAGTACTGGCTTTACTTTTAGTTTTACTTTAGTCAGTCACCCATTCAGTTAAGGTACAACAACAAAGTACAGTGAATAGTAAGTTGTTTTTAATAATAATAATTATAGTACAGCACAATTTGTTAGCAACGATATGTCCTATAATACGATATTACCTGTAAGTGTAAAACCTGCATTGGTTCTGATTTAAATAATACACAATCGTGACAATTATTAAAATAACTCAGTTACTATATTTAATCACTGATTATAATATTCTTCTGGTTAGCAGATTGCACTGGTCTCTTTATTGGATGTGACATATACTGTTACAAAATCCCTTAGGCAGAGTTGTGAATTAAACACTTGTTGTCATTACCGTTGAAATTTAAACCGTTATCATATATATCCTATCATATTCATATAGCATGTTATAGTGCTGTTGGTGTCATACTGGCGTTCCATTAAATTGTCCACAAGAATATATGAATATGATCTGAACTTAACCGAACTGATCATGATAGTGACTAGTCTAACACAAAAAACTAGTGAATTACTAGTTTACTGAAAACTATAACCGCCTCAACCTACATGTCAATAGAGATGAAATGAAGCTTTTTATTTTATTTATTTAACTAACGGGTTTACTGCTCTGCTAGTGTTGTTGATATATATAGTAATATAGCTTCAACCGAGACGACCAGGAAGCCAACCATGAAAAACACATAGTGGGCAGCTATATATAAAATATAGTGTTCTGTTCTAAGCTTATAGTTGAGTACCAAGGTCTTGAATCTTCGTCCACCCTCTAGCTGTGGCCGCTCAGTTGTGGGTGTGGGTGTTGCTGGGTCAGTCCAACGAAATATTATTATAATTATTAATGTTGTGAGTTATCACACGCGAGGCGGTGAATAGCTTGTTTTGCTATTATCGTCTGGAAATGAATTCAACGTTCATGCTTATGCTGTGCTACTACAACTAGCTCAGCTATTTATCCGCCTCATTATTTCGTTTCTGTTTATACACACATCATTCTCTCTCTCTCTCTCTCTCTCTCTCTCTCTCTCTCTCTCTCTCTCTCTCTAGGTCTTTACTAACTATTATACCCGTGCTTTGATACGAGATTTAAATTCTTTAAATCCATGTTAACTTGAATCAAATGACTTTTTATCAAATACCATTAATACTCACATAAAGGAACTGCACAAACATATATATTTATAGCACCATCTGTCGTTCAGATCAGCAGTATTTGAGTATATAATGGCTATCGTGTCTATAGAGTTGACGGTAGTTTGAGCAAAGAAATGCATACAAATGCGAGGCTGCGGTGAAGCAAATTGTGAGGAGATATGAATATATATATATATATAAAGATGACTCATCGTATCGACCATACGCTAATCTTAAGGTCTGTTGTTTGATGTGCGACGGGAATAATCTGACGACTAACTGTGTGTCTGTATGTTCGGAATTGAAATCAACAACGATGTCCTATCATCAAGCGCCATACATAAAAAAAAATATGACGATCATCATTTTCAGGAGGACGTGAACTTCCGGTCAATATGGTGGATAGGCGGTAAGAATCATTGAAGGCTATGCATGAAAAGTGTTCCTTGTTGCAGTTTCCTCATACTCCGAGTCCGACTTGTTGCAGGAGCTACTGAGTTAAATGCTCTGTGCACACCGTGTGTGTCTCATCCGTTTGATCATGTTTCGATATACCAATTGTTTACGATGAATGATAATATCGTATGACAGGGAACAGTTGGCTGTGTTCACTTTCTGCGCGGTTTCGCCTTATGTCTTTTGGCGTGTGCTGAGATTGATACGATGGGTACTACAGTTACCTTTCGTTGTTTTGGGAAATGAGATATTAATTCGGATGATTACGCTGGCACGGGCGGTTGAGCAATTATGGATTTTAATTCGTTTGCAGTGATACCGGGGTCTTCCATAAACAAATAACTAACCAATATATATATAAAGCAGTATGGCTAAAGCTTTACGCAACAAGTGGACAACACAAACCAGAACTACGTTTCGGCTTAATAGGCCTGCAGCAGGAACAAACATACAATACATACACACACACACAATATGTAATTAAAATAATTTCCAACTTAGAAGGAGAAATAAAAGGAAAATAAAACAAAAGTCCACCATGTATACTCTGATGTGGCCAGAAGGAAAAATAACTTTTTCCTTCTACTTTTTACTTTTATATAAGGTTATATATACAGGGTGTTTTTAAAGTTGCAGTGCAGTGAATATTTCTAATATTCAGTAAATGACATAATCATCATCTACGTACCACAATTTCGTAAACCACATTTATGAACAAACCGCTGCTTCCTTTAAGGTTTTATTTACGTAAAGGAAGGGCACTACGCTACTTTCACTGTCTCATTGCTTGAAGGAAATGGTGTTGACGATTGAAAACAGGGTATTTCTGGTTGAGCATGTCTTTCGTAATGGCGGTAAATATACGGATGAGGTCATTAGACAATTCGTGAGGAAATTTCCAGGCTCACAAGTCCCTCACCGAAATTCTGTTACAAAATTGATCAAAAAGTTTCGTGAAACCGGTAGTGTGGTAGATGCATACCGATCTGGAAGACCTTCAATTTCACAAGACCAAATTATGGAACTCCAAGACAGAATTGCAATGAGTCCAAATGCATATTTAAACCACTTGTCTCAACAGGTGCAAATATCTAAGAGTTCTGTTCACAAGGTTTTAAGAAGTGAACTACACTATCGTCCATACAAATTAACTGAAGTGTCTCAACTCCAAGAAAGAGATTATGAATCCCGTTTAAACTACTGCATGTGGTTTCCGAATTTTATTTATGAACATGGCGCTGCCATCCTTGACGTCACTTTTTTCACTGATGAGGCCTGGTTTCATTTATCCGGTTATGTGAACAGTCAGAACAATCGGCTGTGGAGCAGTGAAAACCCCATGATTTCATCAAGTGCCGCTTTTACGATCAAAAAGTCGGAGTGTGGTGCGCTATAAGTCGTATGCGGATAAAAGGACCTATATTTTTAATGAAACAATAAATGCAGAACGTTACCGTACTTTAATTCTGGAACCGTTCATAGCACACCTTACAGAACGGGAAATTATGGAATCCTGTTTCAGCAGGATGGGGCAACAGCACACACAGCCACAACAACACTCAATTATTTAGAAAGCATATTTGCAAATCGCATTATTTCACGTGGAATCTGGCCTGCTTATTCACCAGATCTAACACCCCCAGATTATTATCTGTGGGGGGGGGGGGGGCATTGAAGGGGGCCATATGTTGAAAATGTCCACCACGGGCCTCAAGACATGTCGTGATTCGTCTTTCCATATTTGCGAAAACCTTCAAATAATGTCTGGTGATATTTGTTTAATCTTGTCTACTATTTCAGTCTTTAGGTCATTAATTGTCTGCGGATTATTTTCATAAACTTTTCTGATGTGGCCAGAAGGAAAAATAACTTTTTCCTTCTACTTTTACTTTTATATAAGGTTATATATACAAGGGTGTTTTTAAAGTTGCAGTGCAGTGAATATTTCTAATATTCAGTAAATGACATAATCATCATCCACGTACACAATTTCGTAAACCACATTATGAACAACCGCTGCTTCCTTTAAGGTTTTATTTACGTAAAGGACGGGCACTACGCTACTTTCACTGTCTCATTGCTTGAAGGAAATGGTGTTGACGATATGAAAACAGGGTATTTCTGGTTGAACAAATAAGTATGTGTTAGCACTCGGAAAAATTAACAGACAAACAACAACAGAAAAAAAACGAAGAACAATATATGGTCCGAAGTGGGATCGAACCCGTACTCCCTGGCACCGCGCCTTGCCACGAGAGGCCGAACGCTTGGCACACTGCCACTCAGCCAACTAAAAAAATTGGCTATTGTAGTAGTGTCTTCCACGAAAGGCGCTCTCAATGACTATAGCATAGGTAACGATCTCAGACCGGAAATAAATTGTATATTTGTACTTTCCTATTAATGCAAGTATCTCCCAGTAGGGCTGAATACTTGTGTTGTAGACAAACATTTATTGGACGAAACAGCACGAATAGTAGTTTCCAGTGGTTATATACTGGTAACAAATAATAATACATAAATATTATTATATGGGGAACTTCGAGGCGATAATAGGGAATAATAGAACAAATAAGTATGTGTTAGCACTCGGAAAAATTAACAGACAAACAACAACAGAAAAAAACGAAGAACAATATATGGTCCGAAGTGGGATCGAACCCGTACTCCCTGGCACCGCGCCTTGCCACGAGAGGCCGAACGCTTGGCACACTGCCACTCAGCCAACTAAAAAATTGCTATTGTAGTAGTGTCTTCCACGAAAGGCGCTCTCAATGACTATAGCATAGGGTAACGATCTCAGACCGGAAATAAATTGTATATTTGTACTTTCCTATTAATGCAAGTATCTCCCAGTAGGGCTGAATACTTGTGTTGTAGACAAACATTTATTGGACGAAACAGCACGAATAGTAGTTTCCAGTGGTTATATACTGGTAACAAATAATAATACATAAATATTATTATATGGGGAACTCCGAGGCGATAATAGGGAATAATAGAACAAATAAGTATGTGTTAGCACTCGGAAAAATTAACAGACAAACAACAACAGAAAAAAACGAAGAACAATATATGGTCCGAAGTGGGATCGAACCCGTACTCCCTGGCACCGCGCCTTGCCACGAGAGGCCGAACGCTTGCACACTGCCACTCAGCCAACTAAAAAATTGGCTATTGTAGTAGTGTCTTCCACGAAAGGCGCTCTCAATGACTATAGCATAGGGTAACGATCTCAGACCGGAAATAAATTGTATATTTGTACTTTCCTATTAATGCAAGTATCTCCCAGTAGGGCTGAATACTTGTGTTGTAGACAAACATTTATAAGACGAAACAGCACGAATAGTAGTTTCCAGTGGTTATATACTGGTAACAAATAATAATACATAAATATTATTATATGGGGAACTTCCGAGGCGATAATAGGGAATAATAGAACAAATAAGTATGTGTTAGCACTCGGAAAAATAACAGACAAACAACAACAGAAAAAAACGAAGAACAATATATGGTCCGAAGTGGGATCGAACCCGTACTCCCTGGCACCGCGCCTTGCCACGAGAGGCCGAACGCTTGGCACACTGCCACTCAGCCAACTAAAAACTTGGCTATTGTAGTAGTGTCTTCCACGAAAGGCGCTCTCAATGACTATAGCATAGGGTAACGATCTCAGACCGGAAATAAATTGTATATTTGTACTTTCCTATTATGCAAGTATCTCCCAGTAGGGCTGAATACTTGTGTTGTAGACAAACATTTATAAGACGAAACAGCACGAATAGTAGTTTCCAGTGGTTATATACTGGTAACAAATAATAATACATAAATATTATTATATGGGGAACTTCCGAGGCGATAATAGGGAATAATAGAACAAATAAGTATGTGTTAGCACTCGGAAAAATTAACAGACAAACAACAACAGAAAAAAACGAAGAACAATATATGGTCCGAAGTGGGATCGAACCCGTACTCCCTGGCACCGCGCCTTGCCACGAGAGGGCCGAACGCTTGCACACTGCCACTCAGCCAACTAAAAAATTGGCTATTGTAGTAGTGTCTTCCACGAAAGGCGCTCTCAATGACTATAGCATAGGGTAACGATCTCAGACCGGAAATAAATTGTATATTTGTACTTTCCTATTAATGCAAGTATCTCCCAGTAGGGCTGAATACTTGTGTTGTAGACAAACATTTATAAGACGAAACAGCACGAATAGTAGTTTCCAGTGGTTATATACTGGTAACAAATAATAATACATAAATATTATTATATGGGGAACTTCCGAGCGATAATAGGGAATAATAGAACAAATAAGTATGTGTTAGCACTCGGAAAAATTACAGACAAACAACAACAGAAAAAAACGAAGAACAATATATGGTCCGAAGTGGGATCGAACCCGTACTCCCTGGCACCGCGCCTTGCCACGAGAGGCCGAACGCTTGGCACACTGCCACTCAGCCACTAAAAAAAATTGGCTATTGTAGTAGTGTCTTCCACGAAAGGCGCTCTCAATGACTATAGCATAGGGTAACGATCTCAGACCGGAAATAAATTGTATATTTGTACTTTCCTATTAATGCAAGTATCTCCCAGTAGGGCTGAATACTTGTGTTGTAGACAAACATTTATGGACGAAACAGCACGAATAGTAGTTTCCAGTGGTTATATACTGGTAACAAATAATAATACATAAATATTATTATATGGGGAACTTCCGAGGCGATAATAGGGAATAATAGAACAAATAAGTATGTGTTAGCACTCGGAAAATTAACAACAAACAACAACAGAAAAAAACGAAGAACAATATATGGTCCGAAGTGGGATCGAACCACGTACTCCTGGCACCGCGCCTTGCCACGAGAGGCCGAACGCTTGGCACACTGCCACTCAGCCAACTAAAAATTGGCTATTGTAGTAGTGTCTTCCACGAAAGGCGCTCTCAATGACTATAGCATAGGGTAACGATCTCAGACCGGAATAAATTGTATATTTGTACTTTCCTATTAATGCAATATCTCCCAGTAGGGCTGAATACTTGTGTTGTAGACAAACATTTATAAGACGAAACAGCACGAATAGTAGTTTCCAGTGGTTATATACTGGTACAAATAATAATACAAAATATTATTATATGGGGAACTTCCGAGGCGATAATAGGGAATAATAGAACAAATAAGTATGTGTTAGCACTCGAAAAATTAACAGACAAACAACAACAGAAAAAAACGAAGAACAATATATGGTCGAGTGGGATCGAACCCGTACTCCCTGGCACCGCGCCTTGCCACGAGAGGCGAACGCTTGGCACACTGCCACTCAGCCAACTAAAAAATTGGCTATTGTAGTAGTGTCTTCCACGAAGGCGCTCTCAATGACTATAGCATAGGGTAACGATCTCAGACCGAAATAAATTGTATATTTGTACTTTCCTATTAATGCAAGTATCTCCCAGTAGGGCTGAATACTTGTGTTGTAGACAAACATTTATAAGACGAAACAGCACGAATAGTAGTTTCCAGTGGTTATATACTGGTAACAAATAATAATACATAAATATTATTATATGGGGAACTTCCGAGGCGATAATAGGGAATAATAGAACAAATAAGTATGTGTTAGCACTCGGAAAATTACAGACAAACAACAACAGAAAAAAACGAAGAACAATATATGGTCCGAAGTGGGATCGAACCCGTACTCCCTGGCACCGCGCCTTGCCACGAGAGGCCGAACGCTTGGCACACTGCCACTCAGCCAACTAAAAATTGGCTATTGTAGTAGTGTCTTCCACGAAAGGCGCTCTCAATGACTATAGCATAGGGTAACGATCTCAGACCGGAAATAAATTGTATATTTGTACTTTCCTATTAATGCAAGTATCTCCCAGTAGGGCTGAATACTTGTGTTGTAGACAAACATTTATAAGACGAAACAGCACGAATAGTAGTTTCCAGTGTTATATACTACTGTAACAAATAATAATACATAAATATTATTATATGGGGAACTTCCGAGGCGATAATAGGGAATAATAGAACAAATAAGTATGTGTTAGCACTCGGAAAAATTAACAGACAAACAACAACAGAAAAAAAACGAAGAACAATATATGGTCCGAAGTGGGATCGAACCCGTACTCCCTGGCACCGCGCCTTGCCACGAGAGGCCGAACGCTTGGCACACTGCCACTCAGCCAACTAAAAAATTGGCTATTGTAGTAGTGTCTTCCACGAAAGGCGCTCTCAATGACTATAGCATAGGGTAACGATCTCAGACCGGAAATAAATTGTATATTTGTACTTTCCTATTAATGCAAGTATCTCCCAGTAGGGCTGAATACTTGTGTTGTAGACAAACATTTATAAGACGAAACAGCACGAATAGTAGTTTCCAGTGGTTATATACTGGTAACAAATAATAATACATAAATATTATTATATGGGGAACTTCCGAGGCGATAATAGGGAATAATAGAACAAATAAGTATGTGTTAGCACTCGGAAAAATTAACAGACAAACAACAACAGAAAAAAACGAAGAACAATATATGGTCCGAAGTGGGATCGAACCCGTACTCCCTGGCACCGCGCCTTGCCACGAGAGGCCGAACGCTTGGCACACTGCCACTCAGCCAACTAAAAAATTGGCTATTGTAGTAGTGTCTTCCACGAAAGGCGCTCTCAATGACTATAGCATAGGGTAACGATCTCAGACCGGAAATAAATTGTATATTTGTACTTTCCTATTAATGCAAGTATCTCCCAGTAGGGCTGAATACTTGTGTTGTAGACAAACATTTATAAGACGAAACAGCACGAATAGTAGTTTCCAGTGGTTATATACTGGTAACAAATAATAATACATAAATATTATTATATGGGGAACTTCCGAGGCGATAATAGGAATAATAGAACAAATAAGTATGTGTTAGCACTCGGAAAAATTAACAGACAAACAACAACAGAAAAAAACGAAGAACAATATATGGTCCGAAGTGGGATCGAACCCGTACTCCCTGGCACCGCGCCTTGCCACGAGAGGCCGAACGCTTGGCACACTGCCACTCAGCCAACTAAAAAATTGGCTATTGTAGTAGTGTCTTCCACGAAAGGCGCTCTCAATGACTATAGCATAGGGTAACGATCTCAGACCGGAAATAAATTGTATATTTGTACTTTCCTATTAATGCAAGTATCTCCCAGTGGGCTGAATACTTGTGTTGTAGACAAACATTTATAAGACGAAACAGCACGAATAGTAGTTCCAGTGGTTATATACTGGTAACAAATAATAATACATAAATATTATTATATGGGGAACTTCCGAGGCGATAATAGGGAATAATAGAACAAATAAGTATGTGTTAGCACTCGGAAAATTAACAGACAAACAACAACAGAAAAAAACGAAGAACAATATATGGTCCGAAGTGGATCGAACCCGTACTCCCTGGCACCGCGCCTTGCCACGAGAGGCCGAACGCTTGGCACACTGCCACTCAGCCAACTAAAAAATTGGCTATTGTAGTAGTGTCTTCCACGAAAGGCGCTCTCAATGACTATAGCATAGGGTAACGATCTCAGACCGGAAATAAATTGTATATTTGTACTTTCCTATTAATGCAAGTATCTCCCAGTAGGGCTGAATACTTGTGTTGTAGACAAACATTTATAAGACGAAACAGCACGAATAGTAGTTTCCAGTGGTTTATACTGGTAACAAATAATAATACATAAATATTATTATATGGGGAACTTCCGAGGCGATAATAGGGAATAATAGAACAAATAAGTATGTGTTAGCACTCGGAAAAATTAACAGACAAACAACAACAGAAAAAAACGAAGAACAATATATGGTCCGAAGTGGGATCGAACCCGTACTCCCTGGCACCGCGCCTTGCCACGAGAGGCCGAACGCTTGGCACACTGCCACTCAGCCAACTAAAAAATTGGCTATTGTAGTAGTGTCTTCCACGAAAGGCGCTCTCAATGACTATAGCATAGGGTAACGATCTCAGACCGGAAATAAATTGTATATTTGTACTTTCCTATTAATGCAAGTATCTCCCAGTGGGGCTGAATACTTGTGTTGTAGACAAACATTTATAAGACGAAACAGCACGAATAGTAGTTTCCAGTGGTTATATACTGGTAACAAATAATAATACATAAATATTATTATATGGGGAACTTCCGAGGCGATAATAGGGAATAATAGAACAAATAAGTATGTGTTAGCACTCGGAAAAATTAACAGACAAACAACAACAGAAAAAAACGAAGAACAATATATGGTCCGAAGTGGGATCGAACCCGTACTCCCTGGCACCGCGCCTTGCCACGAGAGGCCGAACGCTTGGCACACTGCCACTCAGCCAACTAAAAAATTGGCTATTGTAGTAGTGTCTTCCACGAAAGGCGCTCTCAATGACTATAGCATAGGGTAACGATCTCAGACCGGAAATAAATTGTATATTTGTACTTTCCTATTAATGCAAGTATCTCCCAGTAGGGCTGAATACTTGTGTTGTAGACAAACATTTATAAGACGAAACAGCACGAATAGTAGTTTCCAGTGGTTATATACTGGTAACAAATAATAATACATAAATATTATTATATGGGGAACTTCCGAGGCGATAATAGGGAATAATAGAACAAATAAGTATGTGTTAGCACTCGGAAAAATTAACAGACAAACAACAACAGAAAAAAACGAAGAACAATATATGGTCCGAAGTGGGATCGAACCCGTACTCCCTGGCACCGCGCCTTGCCACGAGAGGCCGAACGCTTGGCACACTGCCACTCAGCCAACTAAAAAATTGGCTATTGTAGTAGTGTCTTCCACGAAAGGCGCTCTCAATGACTATAGCATAGGGTAACGATCTCAGACCGGAAATAAATTGTATATTTGTACTTTCCTATTAATGCAAGTATCTCCCAGTGGGGCTGAATACTTGTGTTGTAGACAAACATTTATAAGACGAAACAGCACGAATAGTAGTTTCCAGTGGTTATATACTGGTAACAAATAATAATACATAAATATTATTATATGGGGAACTTCCGAGGCGATAATAGGGAATAATAGAACAAATAAGTATGTGTTAGCACTCGGAAAAATTAACAGACAAACAACAACAGAAAAAAACGAAGAACAATATATGGTCCGAAGTGGGATCGAACCCGTACTCCCTGGCACCGCGCCTTGCCACGAGAGGCCGAACGCTTGGCACACTGCCACTCAGCCAACTAAAAAATTGGCTATTGTAGTAGTGTCTTCCACGAAAGGCGCTCTCAATGACTATAGCATAGGGTAACGATCTCAGACCGGAAATAAATTGTATATTTGTACTTTCCTATTAATGCAAGTATCTCCCAGTAGGGCTGAATACTTGTGTTGTAGACAAACATTTATAAGACGAAACAGCACGAATAGTAGTTTCCAGTGGTTATATACTGGTAACAAATAATAATACATAAATATTATTATATGGGGAACTTCCGAGGCGATAATAGGGAATAATAGAACAAATAAGTATGTGTTAGCACTCGGAAAAATTAACAGACAAACAACAACAGAAAAAAACGAAGAACAATATATGGTCCGAAGTGGGATCGAACCCGTACTCCCTGGCACCGCGCCTTGCCACGAGAGGCCGAACGCTTGGCACACTGCCACTCAGCCAACTAAAAAATTGGCTATTGTAGTAGTGTCTTCCACGAAAGGCGCTCTCAATGACTATAGCATAGGGTAACGATCTCAGACCGGAAATAAATTGTATATTTGTACTTTCCTATTAATGCAAGTATCTCCCAGTTTGGCTGAATACTTGTGTTGTAGACAAACATTTATAAGACGAAACAGCACGAATAGTAGTTTCCAGTGGTTATATACTGGTAACAAATAATAATACATAAATATTATTATATGGGGAACTTCCGAGGCGATAATAGGGAATAATAGAACAAATAAGTATGTGTTAGCACTCGGAAAAATTAACAGACAAACAACAACAGAAAAAAAACGAAGAACAATATATGGTCCGAAGTGGGATCGAACCCGTACTCCCTGGCACCGCGCCTTGCCACGAGAGGCCGAACGCTTGGCACACTGCCACTCAGCCAACTAAAAATTGGCTATTGTAGTAGTGTCTTCCACGAAAGGCGCTCTCAATGACTATAGCATAGGGTAACGATCTCAGACCGGAAATAAATTGTATATTTGTACTTTCCTATTAATGCAAGTATCTCCCAGTAGGGCTGAATACTTGTGTTGTAGACAAACATTTATAAGACGAAACAGCACGAATAGTAGTTTCCAGTGGTTATATACTGGTAACAAATAATAATACATAAAATATTATTATATGGGGAACTTCCGAGGCGATAATAGGGAATAATAGAACAAATAAGTATGTGTTAGCACTCGGAAAAATTAACAGACAAACAACAACAGAAAAAAACGAAGAACAATATATGGTCCGAAGTGGGATCGAACCCGTACTCCCTGGCACCGCGCCTTGCCACGAGAGGCCGAACGCTTGGCACACTGCCACTCAGCCAACTAAAAAATTGGCTATTGTAGTAGTGTCTTCCACGAAAGGCGCTCTCAATGACTATAGCATAGGGTAACGATCTCAGACCGGAAATAAATTGTATATTTGTACTTTCCTATTAATGCAAGTATCTCCCAGTGGGGCTGAATACTTGTGTTGTAGACAAACATTTATAAGACGAAACAGCACGAATAGTAGTTTCCAGTGGTTATATACTGGTAACAAATAATAATACATAAATATTATTATATGGGGAACTTCCGAGGCGATAATAGGGAATAATAGAACAAATAAGTATGTGTTAGCACTCGGAAAAATTAACAGACAAACAACAACAGAAAAAAACGAAGAACAATATATGGTCCGAAGTGGGATCGAACCCGTACTCCCTGGCACCGCGCCTTGCCACGAGAGGCCGAACGCTTGGCACACTGCCACTCAGCCAACTAAAAAATTGGCTATTGTAGTAGTGTCTTCCACGAAAGGCGCTCTCAATGACTATAGCATAGGGTAACGATCTCAGACCGGAAATAAATTGTATATTTGTACTTTCCTATTAATGCAAGTATCTCCCAGTAGGGCTGAATACTTGTGTTGTAGACAAACATTTATAAGACGAAACAGCACGAATAGTAGTTTCCAGTGGTTATATACTGGTAACAAATAATAATACATAAATATTATTATATGGGGAACTTCCGAGGCGATAATAGGGAATAATAGAACAAATAAGTATGTGTTAGCACTCGGAAAAATTAACAGACAAACAACAACAGAAAAAAAACGAAGAACAATATATGGTCCGAAGTGGGATCGAACCCGTACTCCCTGGCACCGCGCCTTGCCACGAGAGGCCGAACGCTTGGCACACTGCCACTCAGCCAACTAAAAAATTGGCTATTGTAGTAGTGTCTTCCACGAAAGGCGCTCTCAATGACTATAGCATAGGGTAACGATCTCAGACCGGAAATAAATTGTATATTTGTACTTTCCTATTAATGCAAGTATCTCCCAGTAGGGCTGAATACTTGTGTTGTAGACAAACATTTATAAGACGAAACAGCACGAATAGTAGTTTCCAGTGGTTATATACTGGTAACAAATAATAATACATAAATATTATTATATGGGGAACTTCCGAGGCGATAATAGGGAATAATAGAACAAATAAGTATGTGTTAGCACTCGGAAAAATTAACAGACAAACAACAACAGAAAAAAACGAAGAACAATATATGGTCCGAAGTGGGATCGAACCCGTACTCCCTGGCACTGCGCCTTGCCACGAGAGGCCGAACGCTTGGCACACTGCCACTCAGCCAACTAAAAAATTGGCTATTGTAGTAGTGTCTTCCACGAAAGGCGCTCTCAATGACTATAGCATAGGGTAACGATCTCAGACCGGAAATAAATTGTATATTTGTACTTTCCTATTAATGCAAGTATCTCCCAGTAGGGCTGAATACTTGTGTTGTAGACAAACATTTATAAGACGAAACAGCACGAATAGTAGTTTCCAGTGGTTATATACTGGTAACAAATAATAATACATAATATTATTATATGGGGAACTTCCGAGGCGATAATAGGGAATAATAGAACAAATAAGTATGTGTTAGCACTCGGAAAAATTAACAGACAAACAACAACAGAAAAAACGAAGAACAATATATGGTCCGAAGTGGGATCGAACCCGTACTCCCTGGCACCGCGCCTTGCCACGAGAGGCCGAACGCTTGGCACACTGCCACTCAGCCAACTAAAAAATTGGCTATTGTAGTAGTGTCTTCCATGAAAGGCGCTCTCAATGACTATAGCATAGGGTAACGATCTCAGACCGGAAATAAATTGTATATTTGTACTTTCCTATTAATGCAAGTATCTCCCAGTAGGGCTGAATACTTGTGTTGTAGACAAACATTTATAAGACGAAACAGCACGAATAGTAGTTTCCAGTGGTTATATACTGGTAACAAATAATAATACATAAATATTATTATATGGGGAACTTCCGAGGCGATAATAGGGAATAATAGAACAAATAAGTATGTGTTAGCACTCGGAAAAATTAACAGACAAACAACAACAGAAAAAAACGAAGAACAATATATGGTCCGAAGTGGGATCGAACCCGTACTCCCTGGCACCGCGCCTTGCCACGAGAGGCCGAACGCTTGGCACACTGCCACTCAGCCAACTAAAAAATTGGCTATTGTAGTAGTGTCTTCCACGAAAGGCGCTCTCAATGACTATAGCATAGGGTAACGATCTCAGACCGGAAATAAATTGTATATTTGTACTTTCCTATTAATGCAAGTATCTCCCAGTAGGGCTGAATACTTGTGTTGTAGACAAACATTTATAAGACGAAACAGCACGAATAGTAGTTTCCAGTGGTTATATACTGGTAACAAATAATAATACATAAATATTATTATATGGGGAACTTCCGAGGCGATAATAGGGAATAATAGAACAAATAAGTATGTGTTAGCACTCGGAAAAATTAACAGACAAACAACAACAGAAAAAACGAAGAACAATATATGGTCCGAAGTGGGATCGAACCCGTACTCCCTGGCACCGCGCCTTGCCACGAGAGGCCGAACGCTTGGCACACTGCCACTCAGCCAACTAAAAAATTGGCTATTGTAGTAGTGTCTTCCACGAAAGGCGCTCTCAATGACTATAGCATAGGGTAACGATCTCAGACCGGAAATAAATTGTATATTTGTACTTTCCTATTAATGCAAGTATCTCCCAGTTTGGCTGAATACTTGTGTTGTAGACAACATTTATAAGACGAAACAGCACGAATAGTAGTTTCCAGTGGTTATATACTGGTAACAAATAATAATACATAAATATTATTATATTGGGTACTTCCGAGGCGATAATAGGGAATAATAGAACAAATAAGTATGTGTTAGCACTCGGAAAAATTAACAGACAAACAACAACAGAAAAAAACGAAGAACAATATATGGTCCGAAGTGGGATCGAACCCGTACTCCCTGGCACCGCGCCTTGCCACGAGAGGCCGAACGCTTGGCACACTGCCACTCAGCCAACTAAAAATTGGCTATTGTAGTAGTGTCTTCCACGAAAGGCGCTCTCAATGACTATAGCATAGGGTAACGATCTCAGACCGGAAATAAATTGTATATTTGTACTTTCCTATTAATGCAAGTATCTCCCAGTAGGGCTGAATACTTGTGTTGTAGACAAACATTTATAAGACGAAACAGCACGAATAGTAGTTTCCAGTGGTTATATACTGGTAACAAATAATAATACATAAATATTATTATATGGGGAACTTCCGAGGCGATAATAGGGAATAATAGAACAAATAAGTATGTGTTAGCACTCGGAAAAATTAACAGACAAACAACAACAGAAAAAAAACGAAGAACAATATATGGTCCGAAGTGGGATCGAACCCGTACTCCCTGGCACCGCGCCTTGCCACGAGAGGCCGAACGCTTGGCACACTGCCACTCAGCCAACTAAAAAATTGGCTATTGTAGTAGTGTCTTCCACGAAAGGCGCTCTCAATGACTATAGCATAGGGTAACGATCTCAGACCGGAAATAAATTGTATATTTGTACTTTCCTATTAATGCAAGTATCTCCCAGTAGGGCTGAATACTTGTGTTGTAGACAAACATTTATAAGACGAAACAGCACGAATAGTAGTTTCCAGTGGTTATATACTGGTAACAAATAATAATACATAAATATTATTATATGGGGAACTTCCGAGGCGATAATAGGGAATAATAGAACAAATAAGTATGTGTTAGCACTCGGAAAAATTAACAGACAAACAACAACAGAAAAAAAAAGAAGAATATATGGTCCGAAGTGGGATCGAACCCGTACTCCCTGGCACTGCGCCTTGCCACGAGAGGCCGAACGCTTGGGCACACTGCCACTCAGCCAACTAAAAAATTGGCTATTGTAGTAGTGTCTTCCACGAAAGGCGCTCTCAATGACTATAGCATAGGGTAACGATCTCAGACCGGAAATAAATTGTATATTTGTACTTTCCTATTAATGCAAGTATCTCCCAGTAGGGCTGAATACTTGTGTTGTAGACAAACATTTATAAGACGAAACAGCACGAATAGTAGTTTCCAGTGGTTATATACTGGTAACAAATAATAATACATAAATATTATTATATGGGGAACTTCCGAGGCGATAATAGGGAATAATAGAACAAATAAGTATGTGTTAGCACTCGGAAAAATTAACAGACAAACAACAACAGAAAAAAACGAAGAACAATATATGGTCCGAAGTGGGATCGAACCCGTACTCCCTGGCACCGCGCCTTGCCACGAGAGGCCGAACGCTTGGCACACTGCCACTCAGCCAACTAAAAAATTGGCTATTGTAGTAGTGTCTTCCACGAAAGGCGCTCTCAATGACTATAGCATAGGGTAACGATCTCAGACCGGAAATAAATTGTATATTTGTACTTTCCTATTAATGCAAGTATCTCCCAGTTTGGCTGAATACTTGTGTTGTAGACAAACATTTATAAGACGAAACAGCACGAATAGTAGTTTCCAGTGGTTATATACTGGTAACAAATAATAATACATAAATATTATTATATTGGGTACTTCCGAGGCGATAATAGGGAATAATAGAACAAATAAGTATGTGTTAGCACTCGGAAAAATTAACAGACAAACAACAACAGAAAAAAACGAAGAACAATATATGGTCCGAAGTGGGATCGAACCCGTACTCCCTGGCACCGCGCCTTGCCACGAGAGGCCGAACGCTTGGCACACTGCCACTCAGCCAACTAAAAAATTGGCTATTGTAGTAGTGTCTTCCACGAAAGGCGCTCTCAATGACTATAGCATAGGGTAACGATCTCAGACCGGAAATAAATTGTATATTTGTACTTTCCTATTAATGCAAGTATCTCCCAGTAGGGCTGAATACTTGTGTTGTAGACAAACATTTATAAGACGAAACAGCACGAATAGTAGTTTCCAGTGGTTATATACTGGTAACAAATAATAATACATAAATATTATTATATGGGGAACTTCCGAGGCGATAATAGGGAATAATAGAACAAATAAGTATGTGTTAGCACTCGGAAAAATTAACAGACAAACAACAACAGAAAAAAACGAAGAACAATATATGGTCCGAAGTGGGATCGAACCCGTACTCCCTGGCACCGCGCCTTGCCACGAGAGGCCGAACGCTTGGCACACTGCCACTCAGCCAACTAAAAAATTGGCTATTGTAGTAGTGTCTTCCACGAAAGGCGCTCTCAATGACTATAGCATAGGGTAACGATCTCAGACCGGAAATAAATTGTATATTTGTACTTTCCTATTAATGCAAGTATCTCCCAGTAGGGCTGAATACTTGTGTTGTAGACAAACATTTATAAGACGAAACAGCACGAATAGTAGTTTCCAGTGGTTATATACTGGTAACAAATAATAATACATAAATATTATTATATGGGGAACTTCCGAGGCGATAATAGGGAATAATAGAACAAATAAGTATGTGTTAGCACTCGGAAAAATTAACAGACAAACAACAACAGAAAAAAACGAAGAACAATATATGGTCCGAAGTGGGATCGAACCCGTACTCCCTGGCACTGCGCCTTGCCACGAGAGGCCGAACGCTTGGCACACTGCCACTCAGCCAACTAAAAAATTGGCTATTGTAGTAGTGTCTTCACGAAAGGCGCTCTCAATGACTATAGCATAGGGTAAACGATCTCAGACCGGAAATAAATTGTATATTTGTACTTTCCTATTAATGCAAGTATCTCCCAGTAGGGCTGAATACTTGTGTTGTAGACAAACATTTATAAGACGAAACAGCACGAATAGTAGTTTCCAGTGGTTATATACTGGTAACAAATAATAATACATAAATATTATTATATGGGGAACTTCCGAGGCGATAATAGGGAATAATAGAACAAATAAGTATGTGTTAGCACTCGGAAAAATACAGACAAACAACAACAGAAAAAACGAAGAACAATATATGGTCCGAAGTGGGATCGAACCCGTACTCCCTGGCACCGCGCCTTGCCACGAGAGGCCGAACGCTTGGCACACTGCCACTCAGCCAACTAAAAAATTGGCTATTGTAGTAGTGTCTTCCACGAAAGGCGCTCTCAATGACTATAGCATAGGGTAACGATCTCAGACCGGAAATAAATTGTATATTTGTACTTTCCTATTAATGCAAGTATCTCCCAGTAGGGCTGAATACTTGTGTTGTAGACAAACATTTATAAGACGAAACAGCACGAATAGTAGTTTCCAGTGGTTATATACTGGTAACAAATAATAATACATAAATATTATTATATGGGGAACTTCCGAGGCGATAATAGGGAATAATAGAACAAATAAGTATGTGTTAGCACTCGGAAAAATTAACAGACAAACAACAACAGAAAAAAACGAAGAACAATATATGGTCCGAAGTGGGATCGAACCCGTACTCCCTGCACCGCGCCTTGCCACGAGAGGCCGAACGCTTGGCACACTGCCACTCAGCCAACTAAAAAATTGGCTATTGTAGTAGTGTCTTCCACGAAAGGCGCTCTCAATGACTATAGCATAGGGTAACGATCTCAGACCGGAAATAAATTGTATATTTGTACTTTCCTATTAATGCAGTATCTCCCAGTAGGGCTGAATACTTGTGTTGTAGACAAACATTTATAAGATGAAACAGCACGAATAGTAGTTTCCAGTGGTTATATACTGGTAACAAATAATAATACATAAATATTATTATATGGGTACTTCCGAGGCGATAATAGGAATAATAGAACAAATAAGTATGTGTTAGCACTCGGAAAAATTAACAGACAAACAACAACAGAAAAAAAACGAAGAACAATATATGTCCGAAGTGGGATCGAACCCGTACTCCCTGGCACCGCGCCTTGCCACGAGAGGCCGAACGCTTGGCACACTGCCACTCAGCCAACTAAAAAATTGGCTATTGTAGTAGTGTCTTCCACGAAAGGCGCTCTCAATGACTATAGAATAGGGTAACGATCTCAGACCGGAAATAAATTGTATATTTGTACTTTCCTATTAATGCAAGTATCTCCCAGTGGGGCTGAATACTTGTGTTGTAGACAAACATTTATAAGACGAAACAGCACGAATAGTAGTTTCCAGCCTTTCGTGGAAGACACTACTACAATAGCCAATTTTTTAGTTGGCTGAGTGGCAGTGTGCCAAGCGTTCGGCCTCTCGTGGCAAGGCGCGTGCCAGGGAGTACGGTTCGATCCCACTCGGACCCTATATTGTTCTTCGTTTTTTTCTGTTGTTGTTTGTCTGTTAATTTTTCCGAGTGTAACACATACTTATTTGTTATTATTATTTGTTACCACACTGAGCCTACTATGATGACAGACCAACAAACACACTTCTAGCACAGTCAATACCTAAATATCCTACAATGTCTGAGCTGGACACTGAGCCTACTATGATGACAGACCAACAAACACACTTCTAGCACAGTCAATACCTAAATATCCTACAATGTCTGAGCTAGACGTTGAGCCTACTATGATGACAGACCAACAAACACACTTCTAGCCCAGTCAATACCTAAATATCCTACAATGTCTGAGCTGGACACTGAGCCTACTATGATGACAGACCAACAAACACACTTCTAGCACAGTCAATACCTAAATATCCTACAATGTCTGAGCTGGACACTGAGCCTACTATGATGACAGACCAACAAACACACTTCTAGCCAGTCAATACCTAAATATCCTACAATGTCTGAGCTGGACACTGAGCCTACTATGATGACAGACCAACAAACACACTTCTAGCACAGTCAATACCTAAATATCCTACAATGTCTGAGCTGGACGTTGAGCCTACTATGATGACAGACCAACAAACACACTTCTAGCACAGTCAATACCTAAATATCCTACAATGTCTGAGCTGGACACTGAGCCTACTATGATGACAGACCAACAAACACACTTCTAGCACAGTCAATACCTAAATATCCTACAATGTCTGAGCTGGACGTTGAGCCTACTATGATGACAGACCAACAAACACACTTCTAGCCCAGTCAATACCTAAATATCCTACAATGTCTGAGCTGGACACTGAGTCTACTATGATGACAGACCAACAAACACACTTCTAGCACAGTCAATACCTAAATATCCTACAATGTCTGAGCTGGACACTGAGCCTACTATGATGACAGACCAACAAACACACTTCTAGCACAGTCAATACCTAAATATCCTACAATGTCTGAGCTGGACACTGAGCCTACTATGATGACAGACCAACAAACACACTTCTAGCACAGTCAATACCTAAATATCCTACAATGTCTGAGCTACGTTGAGCCTACTATGATGACAGACCAACAAACACACTTCTAGCACAGTCAATACCTAAATATCCTACAATGTCTGAGCTGGACACTGAGCCTACTATGATGACAGACCAACAAACACACTTCTAGCACAGTCAATACCTAAATATCCTACAATGTCTGAGCTGGACACTGAGCCTACTATGATGACAGACCAACAAACACACTTCTAGCACAGTCAATACCTAAATATCCTACAATGTCTGAGCTGGACACTGAGCCTACTATGATGACAGACCAACAAACACACTTCTAGCACAGTCAATACCTAAATATCCTACAATGTCTGAGCTGGACGTTGAGCCTACTATGATGACAGACCAACAAACACACTTCTAGCACAGTCAATACCTAAATATCCTACAATGTCTGAGCTGGACACTGAGCCTACTATGATGACAGACCAACAAACACACTTCTAGCACAGTCAATACCTAAATATCCTACAATGTCTGAGCTGGACGTTGAGCCTACTATGATGACAGACCAACAAACACACTTTTAGCACAGTCAATACCTAAATATCCTACAATGTCTGAGCTGGACACTGAGCCTACTATGATGACAGACCAACAAACACACTTCTAGCACAGTCAATACCTAAATATCCTACAATGTCTGAGCTGGAAGTTGAGCCTACTATGATGACAGACCAACAAACACACTTCTAGCACAGTCAATACCTAAATATCCTACAATGTCTGAGCTGGACACTGAGCCTACTATGATGACAGACCAACAAACACACTTCTAGCACAGTCAATACCTAAATATCCTACAATGTCTGAGCTGGACGTTGAGCCTACTATGATGACAGACCAACAAACACACTTCTAGCACAGTCAATACCTAAATATCCTACAATGTCTGAGCTGGACACTGAGCCTACTATGATGACAGACCAACAAACACACTTCTAGCACAGTCAATACCTAAATATCCTACAATGTCTGAGCTGGACACTGAGCCTACTATGATGACAGACCAACAAACACACTTCTAGCCCAGTCAATACCTAAATATCCTACAATGTCTGAGCTGGACACTGAGCCTACTATGATGACAGACCAACAAACACACTTCTAGCACAGTCAATACCTAAATATCCTACAATGTCTGAGCTGGACGTTGAGCCTACTATGATGACAGACCAACAAACACACTTCTAGCACAGTCAATACCTAAATATCCTACAATGTCTGAGCTGGACACTGAGCCTACTATGATGACAGACCAACAAACACACTTCTAGCACAGTCAATACCTAAATATCCTACAATGTCTGAGCTAGACATTGAGCCTACTATGATGACAGACCAACAAACACACTTCTAGCACAGTCAATACCTAAATATCCTACAATGTCTGAGCTGGACACTGAGCCTACTATGATGACAGACCAACAAACACACTTCTAGCACAGTCAATACCTAAATATCCTACAATGTCTGAGCTGGACACTGAGCCTACTATGATGACAGACCAACAAACACACTTCTAGCACAGTCAATACCTAAATATCCTACAATGTCTGAGCTGGACACTGAGCCTACTATGATGACAGACCAACAAACACACTTCTAGCACAGTCAATACCTAAATATCCTACAATGTCTGAGCTGGACGTTGAGCCTACTATGATGACAGACCAACAAACACACTTCTAGCACAGTCAATACCTAAATATCCTACAATGTCTGAGCTGGACACTGAGCCTACTATGATGACAGACCAACAAACACACTTCTAGCACAGTCAATACCTAAATATCCTACAATGTCTGAGCTGGACGTTGAGCCTACTATGATGACAGACCAACAAACACACTTCTAGCACAGTCAATACCTAAATATCCTACAATGTCTGAGCTGGACACTGAGCCTACTATGATGACAGACCAACAAACACACTTCTAGCACAGTCAATACCTAAATATCCTACAATGTCTGAGCTGGACGTTGAGCCTACTATGATGACAGACCAACAAACACACTTCTAGCACAGTCAATACCTAAATATCCTACAATGTCTGAGCTGGACGTTGAGCCTACTATGATGACAGACCAACAAACACACTTCTAGCACAGTCAATACCTAAATATCCTACAATGTCTGAGCTGGACACTGAGCCTACTATGATGACAGACCAACAAACACACTTCTAGCACAGTCAATACCTAAATATCCTACAATGTCTGAGCTGGACACTGAGCCTACTATGATGACAGACCAACAAACACACTTCTAGCACAGTCAATACCTAAATATCCTACAATGTCTGAGCTGGACGTTGAGCCTACTATGATGACAGACCAACAAACACACTTCTAGCACAGTCAATACCTAAATATCCTACAATGTCTGAGCTGGACACTGAGCCTACTATGATGACAGACCAACAAACACACTTCTAGCACAGTCAATACCTAAATATCCTACAATGTCTGAGCTGGACACTGAGCCTACTATGATGACAGACCAACAAACACACTTCTAGCACAGTCAATACCTAAATATCCTACAATGTCTGAGCTGGACACTGAGCCTACTATGATGACAGACCAACAAACACACTTCTAGCACAGTCAATACCTAAATATCCTACAATGTCTGAGCTGGACACTGAGCCTACTATGATGACAGACCAACAAACACACTTCTAGCACAGTCAATACCTAAATATCCTACAATGTCTGAGCTGGACACTGAGCCTACTATGATGACAGACCAACAAACACACTTCTAGCACAGTCAATACCTAAATATCCTACAATGTCTGAGCTGGACGTTGAGCCTACTATGATGACAGACCAACAAACACACTTCTAGCACAGTCAATACCTAAATATCCTACAATGTCTGAGCTGGACACTGAGCCTACTATGATGACAGACCAACAAACACACTTCTAGCACAGTCAATACCTAAATATCCTACAATGTCTGAGCTGGACGTTGAGCCTACTATGATGACAGACCAACAAACACACTTCTAGCACAGTCAATACCTAAATATCCTACAATGTCTGAGCTGGACACTGAGCCTACTATGATGACAGACCAACAAACACACTTCTAGCACAGTCAATACCTAAATATCCTACAATGTCTGAGCTGGACACTGAGCCTACTATGATGACAGACCAACAAACACACTTCTAGCACAGTCAATACCTAAATATCCTACAATGTCTGAGCTGGACACTGAGCCTACTATGATGACAGACCAACAAACACACTTCTAGCACAGTCAATACCTAAATATCCTACAATGTCTGAGCTGGACGTTGAGCCTACTATGATGACAGACCAACAAACACACTTCTAGCACAGTCAATACCTAAATATCCTACAATGTCTGAGCTGGACACTGAGCCTACTATGATGACAGACCAACAAACACACTTCTAGCACAGTCAATACCTAAATATCCTACAATGTCTGAGCTGGACGTTGAGCCTACTATGATGACAGACCAACAAACACACTTCTAGCACAGTCAATACCTAAATATCCTACAATGTCTGAGCTGGACACTGAGCCTACTATGATGACAGACCAACAAACACACTTCTAGCACAGTCAATACCTAAATATCCTACAATGTCTGAGCTGGACACTGAGCCTACTATGATGACAGACCAACAAACACACTTCTAGCACAGTCAATACCTAAATATCCTACAATGTCTGAGCTGGACACTGAGCCTACTATGATGACAGACCAACAAACACACTTCTAGCACAGTCAATACCTAAATATCCTACAATGTCTGAGCTGGACGTTGAGCCTACTATGATGACAGACCAACAAACACACTTCTAGCACAGTCAATACCTAAATATCCTACAATGTCTGAGCTGGACACTGAGCCTACTATGATGACAGACCAACAAACACACTTCTAGCACAGTCAATACCTAAATATCCTACAATGTCTGAGCTGGACACTGAGCCTACTATGATGACAGACCAACAAACACACTTCTAGCACAGTCAATACCTAAATATCCTACAATGTCTGAGCTGGACACTGAGCCTACTATGATGACAGACCAACAAACACACTTCTAGCACAGTCAATACCTAAATATCCTACAATGTCTGAGCTGGACGTTGAGCCTACTATGATGACAGACCAACAAACACACTTCTAGCACAGTCAATACCTAAATATCCTACAATGTCTGAGCTGGACACTGAGCCTACTATGATGACAGACCAACAAACACACTTCTAGCACAGTCAATACCTAAATATCCTACAATGTCTGAGCTGGACGTTGAGCCTACTATGATGACAGACCAACAAACACACTTCTAGCACAGTCAATACCTAAATATCCTACAATGTCTGAGCTGGACACTGAGCCTACTATGATGACAGACCAACAAACACACTTCTAGCACAGTCAATACCTAAATATCCTACAATGTCTGAGCTGGACACTGAGCCTACTATGATGACAGACCAACAAACACACTTCTAGCACAGTCAATACCTAAATATCCTACAATGTCTGAGCTGGACACTGAGCCTACTATGATGACAGACCAACAAACACACTTCTAGCACAGTCAATACCTAAATATCCTACAATGTCTGAGCTGGACGTTGAGCCTACTATGATGACAGACCAACAAACACACTTCTAGCACAGTCAATACCTAAATATCCTACAATGTCTGAGCTGGACACTGAGCCTACTATGATGACAGACCAACAAACACACTTCTAGCACAGTCAATACCTAAATATCCTACAATGTCTGAGCTGGACACTGAGCCTACTATGATGACAGACCAACAAACACACTTCTAGCACAGTCAATACCTAAATATCCTACAATGTCTGAGCTGGACACTGAGCCTACTATGATGACAGACCAACAAACACACTTCTAGCACAGTCAATACCTAAATATCCTACAATGTCTGAGCTGGACACTGAGCCTACTATGATGACAGACCAACAAACACACTTCTAGCACAGTCAATACCTAAATATCCTACAATGTCTGAGCTGGACGTTGAGCCTACTATGATGACAGACCAACAAACACACTTCTAGCACAGTCAATACCTAAATATCCTACAATGTCTGAGCTGGACACTGAGCCTACTATGATGACAGACCAACAAACACACTTCTAGCACAGTCAATACCTAAATATCCTACAATGTCTGAGCTGGACACTGAGCCTACTATGATGACAGACCAACAAACACACTTCTAGCACAGTCAATACCTAAATATCCTACAATGTCTGAGCTGGACACTGAGCCTACTATGATGACAGACCAACAAACACACTTCTAGCACAGTCAATACCTAAATATCCTACAATGTCTGAGCTGGACACTGAGCCTACTATGATGACAGACCAACAAACACACTTCTAGCACAGTCAATACCTAAATATCCTACAATGTCTGAGCTGGACACTGAGCCTACTATGATGACAGACCAACAAACACACTTCTAGCACAGTCAATACCTAAATATCCTACAATGTCTGAGCTGGACGTTGAGCCTACTATGATGACAGACCAACAAACACACTTCTAGCACAGTCAATACCTAAATATCCTACAATGTCTGAGCTGGACACTGAGCCTACTATGATGACAGACCAACAAACACACTTCTAGCACAGTCAATACCTAAATATCCTACAATGTCTGAGCTGGACGTTGAGCCTACTATGATGACAGACCAACAAACACACTTCTAGCACAGTCAATACCTAAATATCCTACAATGTCTGAGCTGGACACTGAGCCTACTATGATGACAGACCAACAAACACACTTCTAGCACAGTCAATACCTAAATATCCTACAATGTCTGAGCTGGACACTGAGCCTACTATGATGACAGACCAACAAACACACTTCTAGCACAGTCAATACCTAAATATCCTACAATGTCTGAGCTGGACGTTGAGCCTACTATGATGACAGACCAACAAACACACTTCTAGCACAGTCAATACCTAAATATCCTACAATGTCTGAGCTGGACACTGAGCCTACTATGATGACAGACCAACAAACACACTTCTAGCACAGTCAATACCTAAATATCCTACAATGTCTGAGCTGGACACTGAGCCTACTATGATGACAGACCAACAAACACACTTCTAGCACAGTCAATACCTAAATATCCTACAATGTCTGAGCTGGACACTGAGCCTACTATGATGACAGACCAACAAACACACTTCTAGCACAGTCAATACCTAAATATCCTACAATGTCTGAGCTGGACGTTGAGCCTACTATGATGACAGACCAACAAACACACTTCTAGCACAGTCAATACCTAAATATCCTACAATGTCTGAGCTGGACACTGAGCCTACTATGATGACAGACCAACAAACACACTTCTAGCACAGTCAATACCTAAATATCCTACAATGTCTGAGCTGGACACTGAGCCTACTATGATGACAGACCAACAAACACACTTCTAGCACAGTCAATACCTAAATATCCTACAATGTCTGAGCTGGACACTGAGCCTACTATGATGACAGACCAACAAACACACTTCTAGCACAGTCAATACCTAAATATCCTACAATGTCTGAGCTGGACACTGAGCCTACTATGATGACAGACCAACAAACACACTTCTAGCACAGTCAATACCTAAATATCCTACAATGTCTGAGCTGGACACTGAGCCTACTATGATGACAGACCAACAAACACACTTCTAGCACAGTCAATACCTAAATATCCTACAATGTCTGAGCTGGACACTGAGCCTACTATGATGACAGACCAACAAACACACTTCTAGCACAGTCAATACCTAAATATCCTACAATGTCTGAGCTGGACACTGAGCCTACTATGATGACAGACCAACAAACACACTTCTAGCACAGTCAATACCTAAATATCCTACAATGTCTGAGCTGGACACTGAGCCTACTATGATGACAGACCAACAAACACACTTCTAGCACAGTCAATACCTAAATATCCTACAATGTCTGAGCTGGACACTGAGCCTACTATGATGACAGACCAACAAACACACTTCTAGCACAGTCAATACCTAAATATCCTACAATGTCTGAGCTGGACACTGAGCCTACTATGATGACAGACCAACAAACACACTTCTAGCACAGTCAATACCTAAATATCCTACAATGTCTGAGCTGGACACTGAGCCTACTATGATGACAGACCAACAAACACACTTCTAGCACAGTCAATACCTAAATATCCTACAATGTCTGAGCTGGACACTGAGCCTACTATGATGACAGACCAACAAACACACTTCTAGCACAGTCAATACCTAAATATCCTACAATGTCTGAGCTGGACACTGAGCCTACTATGATGACAGACCAACAAACACACTTCTAGCACAGTCAATACCTAAATATCCTACAATGTCTGAGCTGGACACTGAGCCTACTATGATGACAGACCAACAAACACACTTCTAGCACAGTCAATACCTAAATATCCTACAATGTCTGAGCTGGACACTGAGCCTACTATGATGACAGACCAACAAACACACTTCTAGCACAGTCAATACCTAAATATCCTACAATGTCTGAGCTGGACACTGAGCCTACTATGATGACAGACCAACAAACACACTTCTAGCACAGTCAATACCTAAATATCCTACAATGTCTGAGCTGGACACTGAGCCTACTATGATGACAGACCAACAAACACACTTCTAGCACAGTCAATACCTAAATATCCTACAATGTCTGAGCTGGACACTGAGCCTACTATGATGACAGACCAACAAACACACTTCTAGCACAGTCAATACCTAAATATCCTACAATGTCTGAGCTGGACACTGAGCCTACTATGATGACAGACCAACAAACACACTTCTAGCACAGTCAATACCTAAATATCCTACAATGTCTGAGCTGGACACTGAGCCTACTATGATGACAGACCAACAAACACACTTCTAGCACAGTCAATACCTAAATATCCTACAATGTCTGAGCTGGACACTGAGCCTACTATGATGACAGACCAACAAACACACTTCTAGCACAGTCAATACCTAAATATCCTACAATGTCTGAGCTGGACACTGAGCCTACTATGATGACAGACCAACAAACACACTTCTAGCACAGTCAATACCTAAATATCCTACAATGTCTGAGCTGGACACTGAGCCTACTATGATGACAGACCAACAAACACACTTCTAGCACAGTCAATACCTAAATATCCTACAATGTCTGAGCTGGACACTGAGCCTACTATGATGACAGACCAACAAACACACTTCTAGCACAGTCAATACCTAAATATCCTACAATGTCTGAGCTGGACACTGAGCCTACTATGATGACAGACCAACAAACACACTTCTAGCACAGTCAATACCTAAATATCCTACAATGTCTGAGCTGGACACTGAGCCTACTATGATGACAGACCAACAAACACACTTCTAGCACAGTCAATACCTAAATATCCTACAATGTCTGAGCTGGACACTGAGCCTACTATGATGACAGACCAACAAACACACTTCTAGCACAGTCAATACCTAAATATCCTACAATGTCTGAGCTGGACACTGAGCCTACTATGATGACAGACCAACAAACACACTTCTAGCACAGTCAATACCTAAATATCCTACAATGTCTGAGCTGGACACTGAGCCTACTATGATGACAGACCAACAAACACACTTCTAGCACAGTCAATACCTAAATATCCTACAATGTCTGAGCTGGACGTTGAGCCTACTATGATGACAGACCAACAAACACACTTCTAGCACAGTCAATACCTAAATATCCTACAATGTCTGAGCTGGACACTGAGCCTACTATGATGACAGACCAACAAACACACTTCTAGCACAGTCAATACCTAAATATCCTACAATGTCTGAGCTGGACACTGAGCCTACTATGATGACAGACCAACAAACACACTTCTAGCACAGTCAATACCTAAATATCCTACAATGTCTGAGCTGGACGTTGAGCCTACTATGATGACAGACCAACAAACACACTTCTAGCACAGTCAATACCTAAATATCCTACAATGTCTGAGCTGGACACTGAGCCTACTATGATGACAGACCAACAAACACACTTCTAGCACAGTCAATACCTAAATATCCTACAATGTCTGAGCTGGACACTGAGCCTACTATGATGACAGACCAACAAACACACTTCTAGCACAGTCAATACCTAAATATCCTACAATGTCTGAGCTGGACACTGAGCCTACTATGATGACAGACCAACAAACACACTTCTAGCACAGTCAATACCTAAATATCCTACAATGTCTGAGCTGGACACTGAGCCTACTATGATGACAGACCAACAAACACACTTCTAGCACAGTCAATACCTAAATATCCTACAATGTCTGAGCTGGACGTTGAGCCTACTATGATGACAGACCAACAAACACACTTCTAGCACAGTCAATACCTAAATATCCTACAATGTCTGAGCTGGACACTGAGCCTACTATGATGACAGACCAACAAACACACTTCTAGCACAGTCAATACCTAAATATCCTACAATGTCTGAGCTGGACACTGAGCCTACTATGATGACAGACCAACAAACACACTTCTAGCACAGTCAATACCTAAATATCCTACAATGTCTGAGCTGGACACTGAGCCTACTATGATGACAGACCAACAAACACACTTCTAGCACAGTCAATACCTAAATATCCTACAATGTCTGAGCTGGACACTGAGCCTACTATGATGACAGACCAACAAACACACTTCTAGCACAGTCAATACCTAAATATCCTACAATGTCTGAGCTGGACACTGAGCCTACTATGATGACAGACCAACAAACACACTTCTAGCACAGTCAATACCTAAATATCCTACAATGTCTGAGCTGGACGTTGAGCCTACTATGATGACAGACCAACAAACACACTTCTAGCACAGTCAATACCTAAATATCCTACAATGTCTGAGCTGGACACTGAGCCTACTATGATGACAGACCAACAAACACACTTCTAGCACAGTCAATACCTAAATATCCTACAATGTCTGAGCTGGACGTTGAGCCTACTATGATGACAGACCAACAAACACACTTCTAGCACAGTCAATACCTAAATATCCTACAATGTCTGAGCTGGACACTGAGCCTACTATGATGACAGACCAACAAACACACTTCTAGCACAGTCAATACCTAAATATCCTACAATGTCTGAGCTGGACACTGAGCCTACTATGATGACAGACCAACAAACACACTTCTAGCACAGTCAATACCTAAATATCCTACAATGTCTGAGCTGGACACTGAGCCTACTATGATGACAGACCAACAAACACACTTCTAGCACAGTCAATACCTAAATATCCTACAATGTCTGAGCTGGACACTGAGCCTACTATGATGACAGACCAACAAACACACTTCTAGCACAGTCAATACCTAAATATCCTACAATGTCTGAGCTGGACACTGAGCCTACTATGATGACAGACCAACAAACACACTTCTAGCACAGTCAATACCTAAATATCCTACAATGTCTGAGCTGGACACTGAGCCTACTATGATGACAGACCAACAAACACACTTCTAGCACAGTCAATACCTAAATATCCTACAATGTCTGAGCTGGACACTGAGCCTACTATGATGACAGACCAACAAACACACTTCTAGCACAGTCAATACCTAAATATCCTACAATGTCTGAGCTGGACACTGAGCCTACTATGATGACAGACCAACAAACACACTTCTAGCACAGTCAATACCTAAATATCCTACAATGTCTGAGCTGGACACTGAGCCTACTATGATGACAGACCAACAAACACACTTCTAGCACAGTCAATACCTAAATATCCTACAATGTCTGAGCTGGACGTTGAGCCTACTATGATGACAGACCAACAAACACACTTCTAGCACAGTCAATACCTAAATATCCTACAATGTCTGAGCTGGACACTGAGCCTACTATGATGACAGACCAACAAACACACTTCTAGCACAGTCAATACCTAAATATCCTACAATGTCTGAGCTGGACACTGAGCCTACTATGATGACAGACCAACAAACACACTTCTAGCACAGTCAATACCTAAATATCCTACAATGTCTGAGCTGGACACTGAGCCTACTATGATGACAGACCAACAAACACACTTCTAGCACAGTCAATACCTAAATATCCTACAATGTCTGAGCTGGACACTGAGCCTACTATGATGACAGACCAACAAACACACTTCTAGCACAGTCAATACCTAAATATCCTACAATGTCTGAGCTGGACACTGAGCCTACTATGATGACAGACCAACAAACACACTTCTAGCACAGTCAATACCTAAATATCCTACAATGTCTGAGCTGGACACTGAGCCTACTATGATGACAGACCAACAAACACACTTCTAGCACAGTCAATACCTAAATATCCTACAATGTCTGAGCTGGACACTGAGCCTACTATGATGACAGACCAACAAACACACTTCTAGCACAGTCAATACCTAAATATCCTACAATGTCTGAGCTGGACGTTGAGCCTACTATGATGACAGACCAACAAACACACTTCTAGCACAGTCAATACCTAAATATCCTACAATGTCTGAGCTGGACACTGAGCCTACTATGATGACAGACCAACAAACACACTTCTAGCACAGTCAATACCTAAATATCCTACAATGTCTGAGCTGGACACTGAGCCTACTATGATGACAGACCAACAAACACACTTCTAGCACAGTCAATACCTAAATATCCTACAATGTCTGAGCTGGACACTGAGCCTACTATGATGACAGACCAACAAACACACTTCTAGCACAGTCAATACCTAAATATCCTACAATGTCTGAGCTGGACACTGAGCCTACTATGATGACAGACCAACAAACACACTTCTAGCACAGTCAATACCTAAATATCCTACAATGTCTGAGCTGGACACTGAGCCTACTATGATGACAGACCAACAAACACACTTCTAGCACAGTCAATACCTAAATATCCTACAATGTCTGAGCTGGACACTGAGCCTACTATGATGACAGACCAACAAACACACTTCTAGCACAGTCAATACCTAAATATCCTACAATGTCTGAGCTGGACACTGAGCCTACTATGATGACAGACCAACAAACACACTTCTAGCACAGTCAATACCTAAATATCCTACAATGTCTGAGCTGGACACTGAGCCTACTATGATGACAGACCAACAAACACACTTCTAGCACAGTCAATACCTAAATATCCTACAATGTCTGAGCTGGACACTGAGCCTACTATGATGACAGACCAACAAACACACTTCTAGCACAGTCAATACCTAAATATCCTACAATGTCTGAGCTGGACACTGAGCCTACTATGATGACAGACCAACAAACACACTTCTAGCACAGTCAATACCTAAATATCCTACAATGTCTGAGCTGGACGTTGAGCCTACTATGATGACAGACCAACAAACACACTTCTAGCACAGTCAATACCTAAATATCCTACAATGTCTGAGCTGGACACTGAGCCTACTATGATGACAGACCAACAAACACACTTCTAGCACAGTCAATACCTAAATATCCTACAATGTCTGAGCTGGACACTGAGCCTACTATGATGACAGACCAACAAACACACTTCTAGCACAGTCAATACCTAAATATCCTACAATGTCTGAGCTGGACACTGAGCCTACTATGATGACAGACCAACAAACACACTTCTAGCACAGTCAATACCTAAATATCCTACAATGTCTGAGCTGGACACTGAGCCTACTATGATGACAGACCAACAAACACACTTCTAGCACAGTCAATACCTAAATATCCTACAATGTCTGAGCTGGACACTGAGCCTACTATGATGACAGACCAACAAACACACTTCTAGCACAGTCAATACCTAAATATCCTACAATGTCTGAGCTGGACGTTGAGCCTACTATGATGACAGACCAACAAACACACTTCTAGCACAGTCAATACCTAAATATCCTACAATGTCTGAGCTGGACACTGAGCCTACTATGATGACAGACCAACAAACACACTTCTAGCACAGTCAATACCTAAATATCCTACAATGTCTGAGCTGGACACTGAGCCTACTATGATGACAGACCAACAAACACACTTCTAGCACAGTCAATACCTAAATATCCTACAATGTCTGAGCTGGACACTGAGCCTACTATGATGACAGACCAACAAACACACTTCTAGCACAGTCAATACCTAAATATCCTACAATGTCTGAGCTGGACACTGAGCCTACTATGATGACAGACCAACAAACACACTTCTAGCACAGTCAATACCTAAATATCCTACAATGTCTGAGCTGGACACTGAGCCTACTATGATGACAGACCAACAAACACACTTCTAGCACAGTCAATACCTAAATATCCTACAATGTCTGAGCTGGACGTTGAGCCTACTATGATGACAGACCAACAAACACACTTCTAGCACAGTCAATACCTAAATATCCTACAATGTCTGAGCTGGACACTGAGCCTACTATGATGACAGACCAACAAACACACTTCTAGCACAGTCAATACCTAAATATCCTACAATGTCTGAGCTGGACACTGAGCCTACTATGATGACAGACCAACAAACACACTTCTAGCACAGTCAATACCTAAATATCCTACAATGTCTGAGCTGGACACTGAGCCTACTATGATGACAGACCAACAAACACACTTCTAGCACAGTCAATACCTAAATATCCTACAATGTCTGAGCTGGACACTGAGCCTACTATGATGACAGACCAACAAACACACTTCTAGCACAGTCAATACCTAAATATCCTACAATGTCTGAGCTGGACGTTGAGCCTACTATGATGACAGACCAACAAACACACTTCTAGCACAGTCAATACCTAAATATCCTACAATGTCTGAGCTGGACACTGAGCCTACTATGATGACAGACCAACAAACACACTTCTAGCACAGTCAATACCTAAATATCCTACAATGTCTGAGCTGGACACTGAGCCTACTATGATGACAGACCAACAAACACACTTCTAGCACAGTCAATACCTAAATATCCTACAATGTCTGAGCTGGACACTGAGCCTACTATGATGACAGACCAACAAACACACTTCTAGCACAGTCAATACCTAAATATCCTACAATGTCTGAGCTGGACACTGAGCCTACTATGATGACAGACCAACAAACACACTTCTAGCACAGTCAATACCTAAATATCCTACAATGTCTGAGCTGGACACTGAGCCTACTATGATGACAGACCAACAAACACACTTCTAGCACAGTCAATACCTAAATATCCTACAATGTCTGAGCTGGACACTGAGCCTACTATGATGACAGACCAACAAACACACTTCTAGCACAGTCAATACCTAAATATCCTACAATGTCTGAGCTGGACACTGAGCCTACTATGATGACAGACCAACAAACACACTTCTAGCACAGTCAATACCTAAATATCCTACAATGTCTGAGCTGGACACTGAGCCTACTATGATGACAGACCAACAAACACACTTCTAGCACAGTCAATACCTAAATATCCTACAATGTCTGAGCTGGACACTGAGCCTACTATGATGACAGACCAACAAACACACTTCTAGCACAGTCAATACCTAAATATCCTACAATGTCTGAGCTGGACACTGAGCCTACTATGATGACAGACCAACAAACACACTTCTAGCACAGTCAATACCTAAATATCCTACAATGTCTGAGCTGGACACTGAGCCTACTATGATGACAGACCAACAAACACACTTCTAGCACAGTCAATACCTAAATATCCTACAATGTCTGAGCTGGACACTGAGCCTACTATGATGACAGACCAACAAACACACTTCTAGCACAGTCAATACCTAAATATCCTACAATGTCTGAGCTGGACACTGAGCCTACTATGATGACAGACCAACAAACACACTTCTAGCACAGTCAATACCTAAATATCCTACAATGTCTGAGCTGGACACTGAGCCTACTATGATGACAGACCAACAAACACACTTCTAGCACAGTCAATACCTAAATATCCTACAATGTCTGAGCTGGACACTGAGCCTACTATGATGACAGACCAACAAACACACTTCTAGCACAGTCAATACCTAAATATCCTACAATGTCTGAGCTGGACACTGAGCCTACTATGATGACAGACCAACAAACACACTTCTAGCACAGTCAATACCTAAATATCCTACAATGTCTGAGCTGGACACTGAGCCTACTATGATGACAGACCAACAAACACACTTCTAGCACAGTCAATACCTAAATATCCTACAATGTCTGAGCTGGACACTGAGCCTACTATGATGACAGACCAACAAACACACTTCTAGCACAGTCAATACCTAAATATCCTACAATGTCTGAGCTGGACGTTGAGCCTACTATGATGACAGACCAACAAACACACTTCTAGCACAGTCAATACCTAAATATCCTACAATGTCTGAGCTGGACACTGAGCCTACTATGATGACAGACCAACAAACACACTTCTAGCACAGTCAATACCTAAATATCCTACAATGTCTGAGCTGGACACTGAGCCTACTATGATGACAGACCAACAAACACACTTCTAGCACAGTCAATACCTAAATATCCTACAATGTCTGAGCTGGACACTGAGCCTACTATGATGACAGACCAACAAACACACTTCTAGCACAGTCAATACCTAAATATCCTACAATGTCTGAGCTGGACACTGAGCCTACTATGATGACAGACCAACAAACACACTTCTAGCACAGTCAATACCTAAATATCCTACAATGTCTGAGCTGGACACTGAGCCTACTATGATGACAGACCAACAAACACACTTCTAGCACAGTCAATACCTAAATATCCTACAATGTCTGAGCTGGACGTTGAGCCTACTATGATGACAGACCAACAAACACACTTCTAGCACAGTCAATACCTAAATATCCTACAATGTCTGAGCTGGACACTGAGCCTACTATGATGACAGACCAACAAACACACTTCTAGCACAGTCAATACCTAAATATCCTACAATGTCTGAGCTGGACACTGAGCCTACTATGATGACAGACCAACAAACACACTTCTAGCACAGTCAATACCTAAATATCCTACAATGTCTGAGCTGGACACTGAGCCTACTATGATGACAGACCAACAAACACACTTCTAGCACAGTCAATACCTAAATATCCTACAATGTCTGAGCTGGACACTGAGCCTACTATGATGACAGACCAACAAACACACTTCTAGCACAGTCAATACCTAAATATCCTACAATGTCTGAGCTGGACACTGAGCCTACTATGATGACAGACCAACAAACACACTTCTAGCACAGTCAATACCTAAATATCCTACAATGTCTGAGCTGGACACTGAGCCTACTATGATGACAGACCAACAAACACACTTCTAGCACAGTCAATACCTAAATATCCTACAATGTCTGAGCTGGACACTGAGCCTACTATGATGACAGACCAACAAACACACTTCTAGCACAGTCAATACCTAAATATCCTACAATGTCTGAGCTGGACACTGAGCCTACTATGATGACAGACCAACAAACACACTTCTAGCACAGTCAATACCTAAATATCCTACAATGTCTGAGCTGGACACTGAGCCTACTATGATGACAGACCAACAAACACACTTCTAGCACAGTCAATACCTAAATATCCTACAATGTCTGAGCTGGACACTGAGCCTACTATGATGACAGACCAACAAACACACTTCTAGCACAGTCAATACCTAAATATCCTACAATGTCTGAGCTGGACACTGAGCCTACTATGATGACAGACCAACAAACACACTTCTAGCACAGTCAATACCTAAATATCCTACAATGTCTGAGCTGGACACTGAGCCTACTATGATGACAGACCAACAAACACACTTCTAGCACAGTCAATACCTAAATATCCTACAATGTCTGAGCTGGACACTGAGCCTACTATGATGACAGACCAACAAACACACTTCTAGCACAGTCAATACCTAAATATCCTACAATGTCTGAGCTGGACGTTGAGCCTACTATGATGACAGACCAACAAACACACTTCTAGCACAGTCAATACCTAAATATCCTACAATGTCTGAGCTGGACACTGAGCCTACTATGATGACAGACCAACAAACACACTTCTAGCACAGTCAATACCTAAATATCCTACAATGTCTGAGCTGGACGTTGAGCCTACTATGATGACAGACCAACAAACACACTTCTAGCACAGTCAATACCTAAATATCCTACAATGTCTGAGCTGGACACTGAGCCTACTATGATGACAGACCAACAAACACACTTCTAGCACAGTCAATACCTAAATATCCTACAATGTCTGAGCTGGACACTGAGCCTACTATGATGACAGACCAACAAACACACTTCTAGCACAGTCAATACCTAAATATCCTACAATGTCTGAGCTGGACACTGAGCCTACTATGATGACAGACCAACAAACACACTTCTAGCACAGTCAATACCTAAATATCCTACAATGTCTGAGCTGGACACTGAGCCTACTATGATGACAGACCAACAAACACACTTCTAGCACAGTCAATACCTAAATATCCTACAATGTCTGAGCTGGACACTGAGCCTACTATGATGACAGACCAACAAACACACTTCTAGCACAGTCAATACCTAAATATCCTACAATGTCTGAGCTGGACACTGAGCCTACTATGATGACAGACCAACAAACACACTTCTAGCACAGTCAATACCTAAATATCCTACAATGTCTGAGCTGGACACTGAGCCTACTATGATGACAGACCAACAAACACACTTCTAGCACAGTCAATACCTAAATATCCTACAATGTCTGAGCTGGACACTGAGCCTACTATGATGACAGACCAACAAACACACTTCTAGCACAGTCAATACCTAAATATCCTACAATGTCTGAGCTGGACACTGAGCCTACTATGATGACAGACCAACAAACACACTTCTAGCACAGTCAATACCTAAATATCCTACAATGTCTGAGCTGGACACTGAGCCTACTATGATGACAGACCAACAAACACACTTCTAGCACAGTCAATACCTAAATATCCTACAATGTCTGAGCTGGACACTGAGCCTACTATGATGACAGACCAACAAACACACTTCTAGCACAGTCAATACCTAAATATCCTACAATGTCTGAGCTGGACACTGAGCCTACTATGATGACAGACCAACAAACACACTTCTAGCACAGTCAATACCTAAATATCCTACAATGTCTGAGCTGGACACTGAGCCTACTATGATGACAGACCAACAAACACACTTCTAGCACAGTCAATACCTAAATATCCTACAATGTCTGAGCTGGACACTGAGCCTACTATGATGACAGACCAACAAACACACTTCTAGCACAGTCAATACCTAAATATCCTACAATGTCTGAGCTGGACGTTGAGCCTACTATGATGACAGACCAACAAACACACTTCTAGCACAGTCAATACCTAAATATCCTACAATGTCTGAGCTGGACACTGAGCCTACTATGATGACAGACCAACAAACACACTTCTAGCACAGTCAATACCTAAATATCCTACAATGTCTGAGCTGGACACTGAGCCTACTATGATGACAGACCAACAAACACACTTCTAGCACAGTCAATACCTAAATATCCTACAATGTCTGAGCTGGACACTGAGCCTACTATGATGACAGACCAACAAACACACTTCTAGCACAGTCAATACCTAAATATCCTACAATGTCTGAGCTGGACACTGAGCCTACTATGATGACAGACCAACAAACACACTTCTAGCACAGTCAATACCTAAATATCCTACAATGTCTGAGCTGGACACTGAGCCTACTATGATGACAGACCAACAAACACACTTCTAGCACAGTCAATACCTAAATATCCTACAATGTCTGAGCTGGACACTGAGCCTACTATGATGACAGACCAACAAACACACTTCTAGCACAGTCAATACCTAAATATCCTACAATGTCTGAGCTGGACACTGAGCCTACTATGATGACAGACCAACAAACACACTTCTAGCACAGTCAATACCTAAATATCCTACAATGTCTGAGCTGGACACTGAGCCTACTATGATGACAGACCAACAAACACACTTCTAGCACAGTCAATACCTAAATATCCTACAATGTCTGAGCTGGACACTGAGCCTACTATGATGACAGACCAACAAACACACTTCTAGCACAGTCAATACCTAAATATCCTACAATGTCTGAGCTGGACACTGAGCCTACTATGATGACAGACCAACAAACACACTTCTAGCACAGTCAATACCTAAATATCCTACAATGTCTGAGCTGGACACTGAGCCTACTATGATGACAGACCAACAAACACACTTCTAGCACAGTCAATACCTAAATATCCTACAATGTCTGAGCTGGACACTGAGCCTACTATGATGACAGACCAACAAACACACTTCTAGCACAGTCAATACCTAAATATCCTACAATGTCTGAGCTGGACACTGAGCCTACTATGATGACAGACCAACAAACACACTTCTAGCACAGTCAATACCTAAATATCCTACAATGTCTGAGCTGGACACTGAGCCTACTATGATGACAGACCAACAAACACACTTCTAGCACAGTCAATACCTAAATATCCTACAATGTCTGAGCTGGACACTGAGCCTACTATGATGACAGACCAACAAACACACTTCTAGCACAGTCAATACCTAAATATCCTACAATGTCTGAGCTGGACACTGAGCCTACTATGATGACAGACCAACAAACACACTTCTAGCACAGTCAATACCTAAATATCCTACAATGTCTGAGCTGGACACTGAGCCTACTATGATGACAGACCAACAAACACACTTCTAGCACAGTCAATACCTAAATATCCTACAATGTCTGAGCTGGACACTGAGCCTACTATGATGACAGACCAACAAACACACTTCTAGCACAGTCAATACCTAAATATCCTACAATGTCTGAGCTGGACGTTGAGCCTACTATGATGACAGACCAACAAACACACTTCTAGCACAGTCAATACCTAAATATCCTACAATGTCTGAGCTGGACACTGAGCCTACTATGATGACAGACCAACAAACACACTTCTAGCACAGTCAATACCTAAATATCCTACAATGTCTGAGCTGGACGTTGAGCCTACTATGATGACAGACCAACAAACACACTTCTAGCACAGTCAATACCTAAATATCCTACAATGTCTGAGCTGGACACTGAGCCTACTATGATGACAGACCAACAAACACACTTCTAGCACAGTCAATACCTAAATATCCTACAATGTCTGAGCTGGACACTGAGCCTACTATGATGACAGACCAACAAACACACTTCTAGCACAGTCAATACCTAAATATCCTACAATGTCTGAGCTGGACACTGAGCCTACTATGATGACAGACCAACAAACACACTTCTAGCACAGTCAATACCTAAATATCCTACAATGTCTGAGCTGGACACTGAGCCTACTATGATGACAGACCAACAAACACACTTCTAGCACAGTCAATACCTAAATATCCTACAATGTCTGAGCTGGACACTGAGCCTACTATGATGACAGACCAACAAACACACTTCTAGCACAGTCAATACCTAAATATCCTACAATGTCTGAGCTGGACACTGAGCCTACTATGATGACAGACCAACAAACACACTTCTAGCACAGTCAATACCTAAATATCCTACAATGTCTGAGCTGGACACTGAGCCTACTATGATGACAGACCAACAAACACACTTCTAGCACAGTCAATACCTAAATATCCTACAATGTCTGAGCTGGACACTGAGCCTACTATGATGACAGACCAACAAACACACTTCTAGCACAGTCAATACCTAAATATCCTACAATGTCTGAGCTGGACACTGAGCCTACTATGATGACAGACCAACAAACACACTTCTAGCACAGTCAATACCTAAATATCCTACAATGTCTGAGCTGGACACTGAGCCTACTATGATGACAGACCAACAAACACACTTCTAGCACAGTCAATACCTAAATATCCTACAATGTCTGAGCTGGACACTGAGCCTACTATGATGACAGACCAACAAACACACTTCTAGCACAGTCAATACCTAAATATCCTACAATGTCTGAGCTGGACACTGAGCCTACTATGATGACAGACCAACAAACACACTTCTAGCACAGTCAATACCTAAATATCCTACAATGTCTGAGCTGGACACTGAGCCTACTATGATGACAGACCAACAAACACACTTCTAGCACAGTCAATACCTAAATATCCTACAATGTCTGAGCTGGACACTGAGCCTACTATGATGACAGACCAACAAACACACTTCTAGCACAGTCAATACCTAAATATCCTACAATGTCTGAGCTGGACACTGAGCCTACTATGATGACAGACCAACAAACACACTTCTAGCACAGTCAATACCTAAATATCCTACAATGTCTGAGCTGGACGTTGAGCCTACTATGATGACAGACCAACAAACACACTTCTAGCACAGTCAATACCTAAATATCCTACAATGTCTGAGCTGGACACTGAGCCTACTATGATGACAGACCAACAAACACACTTCTAGCACAGTCAATACCTAAATATCCTACAATGTCTGAGCTGGACACTGAGCCTACTATGATGACAGACCAACAAACACACTTCTAGCACAGTCAATACCTAAATATCCTACAATGTCTGAGCTGGACACTGAGCCTACTATGATGACAGACCAACAAACACACTTCTAGCACAGTCAATACCTAAATATCCTACAATGTCTGAGCTGGACACTGAGCCTACTATGATGACAGACCAACAAACACACTTCTAGCACAGTCAATACCTAAATATCCTACAATGTCTGAGCTGGACACTGAGCCTACTATGATGACAGACCAACAAACACACTTCTAGCACAGTCAATACCTAAATATCCTACAATGTCTGAGCTGGACACTGAGCCTACTATGATGACAGACCAACAAACACACTTCTAGCACAGTCAATACCTAAATATCCTACAATGTCTGAGCTGGACACTGAGCCTACTATGATGACAGACCAACAAACACACTTCTAGCACAGTCAATACCTAAATATCCTACAATGTCTGAGCTGGACACTGAGCCTACTATGATGACAGACCAACAAACACACTTCTAGCACAGTCAATACCTAAATATCCTACAATGTCTGAGCTGGACACTGAGCCTACTATGATGACAGACCAACAAACACACTTCTAGCACAGTCAATACCTAAATATCCTACAATGTCTGAGCTGGACACTGAGCCTACTATGATGACAGACCAACAAACACACTTCTAGCACAGTCAATACCTAAATATCCTACAATGTCTGAGCTGGACACTGAGCCTACTATGATGACAGACCAACAAACACACTTCTAGCACAGTCAATACCTAAATATCCTACAATGTCTGAGCTGGACACTGAGCCTACTATGATGACAGACCAACAAACACACTTCTAGCACAGTCAATACCTAAATATCCTACAATGTCTGAGCTGGACACTGAGCCTACTATGATGACAGACCAACAAACACACTTCTAGCACAGTCAATACCTAAATATCCTACAATGTCTGAGCTGGACACTGAGCCTACTATGATGACAGACCAACAAACACACTTCTAGCACAGTCAATACCTAAATATCCTACAATGTCTGAGCTGGACACTGAGCCTACTATGATGACAGACCAACAAACACACTTCTAGCACAGTCAATACCTAAATATCCTACAATGTCTGAGCTGGACACTGAGCCTACTATGATGACAGACCAACAAACACACTTCTAGCACAGTCAATACCTAAATATCCTACAATGTCTGAGCTGGACACTGAGCCTACTATGATGACAGACCAACAAACACACTTCTAGCACAGTCAATACCTAAATATCCTACAATGTCTGAGCTGGACACTGAGCCTACTATGATGACAGACCAACAAACACACTTCTAGCACAGTCAATACCTAAATATCCTACAATGTCTGAGCTGGACACTGAGCCTACTATGATGACAGACCAACAAACACACTTCTAGCACAGTCAATACCTAAATATCCTACAATGTCTGAGCTGGACACTGAGCCTACTATGATGACAGACCAACAAACACACTTCTAGCACAGTCAATACCTAAATATCCTACAATGTCTGAGCTGGACGTTGAGCCTACTATGATGACAGACCAACAAACACACTTCTAGCACAGTCAATACCTAAATATCCTACAATGTCTGAGCTGGACACTGAGCCTACTATGATGACAGACCAACAAACACACTTCTAGCACAGTCAATACCTAAATATCCTACAATGTCTGAGCTGGACGTTGAGCCTACTATGATGACAGACCAACAAACACACTTCTAGCACAGTCAATACCTAAATATCCTACAATGTCTGAGCTGGACACTGAGCCTACTATGATGACAGACCAACAAACACACTTCTAGCACAGTCAATACCTAAATATCCTACAATGTCTGAGCTGGACGTTGAGCCTACTATGATGACAGACCAACAAACACACTTCTAGCACAGTCAATACCTAAATATCCTACAATGTCTGAGCTGGACACTGAGCCTACTATGATGACAGACCAACAAACACACTTCTAGCACAGTCAATACCTAAATATCCTACAATGTCTGAGCTGGACACTGAGCCTACTATGATGACAGACCAACAAACACACTTCTAGCACAGTCAATACCTAAATATCCTACAATGTCTGAGCTGGACACTGAGCCTACTATGATGACAGACCAACAAACACACTTCTAGCACAGTCAATACCTAAATATCCTACAATGTCTGAGCTGGACACTGAGCCTACTATGATGACAGACCAACAAACACACTTCTAGCACAGTCAATACCTAAATATCCTACAATGTCTGAGCTGGACACTGAGCCTACTATGATGACAGACCAACAAACACACTTCTAGCACAGTCAATACCTAAATATCCTACAATGTCTGAGCTGGACACTGAGCCTACTATGATGACAGACCAACAAACACACTTCTAGCACAGTCAATACCTAAATATCCTACAATGTCTGAGCTGGACACTGAGCCTACTATGATGACAGACCAACAAACACACTTCTAGCACAGTCAATACCTAAATATCCTACAATGTCTGAGCTGGACACTGAGCCTACTATGATGACAGACCAACAAACACACTTCTAGCACAGTCAATACCTAAATATCCTACAATGTCTGAGCTGGACACTGAGCCTACTATGATGACAGACCAACAAACACACTTCTAGCACAGTCAATACCTAAATATCCTACAATGTCTGAGCTGGACACTGAGCCTACTATGATGACAGACCAACAAACACACTTCTAGCACAGTCAATACCTAAATATCCTACAATGTCTGAGCTGGACACTGAGCCTACTATGATGACAGACCAACAAACACACTTCTAGCACAGTCAATACCTAAATATCCTACAATGTCTGAGCTGGACACTGAGCCTACTATGATGACAGACCAACAAACACACTTCTAGCACAGTCAATACCTAAATATCCTACAATGTCTGAGCTGGACACTGAGCCTACTATGATGACAGACCAACAAACACACTTCTAGCACAGTCAATACCTAAATATCCTACAATGTCTGAGCTGGACACTGAGCCTACTATGATGACAGACCAACAAACACACTTCTAGCACAGTCAATACCTAAATATCCTACAATGTCTGAGCTGGACGTTGAGCCTACTATGATGACAGACCAACAAACACACTTCTAGCACAGTCAATACCTAAATATCCTACAATGTCTGAGCTGGACACTGAGCCTACTATGATGACAGACCAACAAACACACTTCTAGCACAGTCAATACCTAAATATCCTACAATGTCTGAGCTGGACACTGAGCCTACTATGATGACAGACCAACAAACACACTTCTAGCACAGTCAATACCTAAATATCCTACAATGTCTGAGCTGGACACTGAGCCTACTATGATGACAGACCAACAAACACACTTCTAGCACAGTCAATACCTAAATATCCTACAATGTCTGAGCTGGACACTGAGCCTACTATGATGACAGACCAACAAACACACTTCTAGCACAGTCAATACCTAAATATCCTACAATGTCTGAGCTGGACACTGAGCCTACTATGATGACAGACCAACAAACACACTTCTAGCACAGTCAATACCTAAATATCCTACAATGTCTGAGCTGGACACTGAGCCTACTATGATGACAGACCAACAAACACACTTCTAGCACAGTCAATACCTAAATATCCTACAATGTCTGAGCTGGACACTGAGCCTACTATGATGACAGACCAACAAACACACTTCTAGCACAGTCAATACCTAAATATCCTACAATGTCTGAGCTGGACACTGAGCCTACTATGATGACAGACCAACAAACACACTTCTAGCACAGTCAATACCTAAATATCCTACAATGTCTGAGCTGGACACTGAGCCTACTATGATGACAGACCAACAAACACACTTCTAGCACAGTCAATACCTAAATATCCTACAATGTCTGAGCTGGACACTGAGCCTACTATGATGACAGACCAACAAACACACTTCTAGCACAGTCAATACCTAAATATCCTACAATGTCTGAGCTGGACACTGAGCCTACTATGATGACAGACCAACAAACACACTTCTAGCACAGTCAATACCTAAATATCCTACAATGTCTGAGCTGGACGTTGAGCCTACTATGATGACAGACCAACAAACACACTTCTAGCACAGTCAATACCTAAATATCCTACAATGTCTGAGCTGGACACTGAGCCTACTATGATGACAGACCAACAAACACACTTCTAGCACAGTCAATACCTAAATATCCTACAATGTCTGAGCTGGACACTGAGCCTACTATGATGACAGACCAACAAACACACTTCTAGCACAGTCAATACCTAAATATCCTACAATGTCTGAGCTGGACACTGAGCCTACTATGATGACAGACCAACAAACACACTTCTAGCACAGTCAATACCTAAATATCCTACAATGTCTGAGCTGGACACTGAGCCTACTATGATGACAGACCAACAAACACACTTCTAGCACAGTCAATACCTAAATATCCTACAATGTCTGAGCTGGACACTGAGCCTACTATGATGACAGACCAACAAACACACTTCTAGCACAGTCAATACCTAAATATCCTACAATGTCTGAGCTGGACACTGAGCCTACTATGATGACAGACCAACAAACACACTTCTAGCACAGTCAATACCTAAATATCCTACAATGTCTGAGCTGGACACTGAGCCTACTATGATGACAGACCAACAAACACACTTCTAGCACAGTCAATACCTAAATATCCTACAATGTCTGAGCTGGACACTGAGCCTACTATGATGACAGACCAACAAACACACTTCTAGCACAGTCAATACCTAAATATCCTACAATGTCTGAGCTGGACACTGAGCCTACTATGATGACAGACCAACAAACACACTTCTAGCACAGTCAATACCTAAATATCCTACAATGTCTGAGCTGGACACTGAGCCTACTATGATGACAGACCAACAAACACACTTCTAGCACAGTCAATACCTAAATATCCTACAATGTCTGAGCTGGACACTGAGCCTACTATGATGACAGACCAACAAACACACTTCTAGCACAGTCAATACCTAAATATCCTACAATGTCTGAGCTGGACACTGAGCCTACTATGATGACAGACCAACAAACACACTTCTAGCACAGTCAATACCTAAATATCCTACAATGTCTGAGCTGGACACTGAGCCTACTATGATGACAGACCAACAAACACACTTCTAGCACAGTCAATACCTAAATATCCTACAATGTCTGAGCTGGACACTGAGCCTACTATGATGACAGACCAACAAACACACTTCTAGCACAGTCAATACCTAAATATCCTACAATGTCTGAGCTGGACACTGAGCCTACTATGATGACAGACCAACAAACACACTTCTAGCACAGTCAATACCTAAATATCCTACAATGTCTGAGCTGGACACTGAGCCTACTATGATGACAGACCAACAAACACACTTCTAGCACAGTCAATACCTAAATATCCTACAATGTCTGAGCTGGACACTGAGCCTACTATGATGACAGACCAACAAACACACTTCTAGCACAGTCAATACCTAAATATCCTACAATGTCTGAGCTGGACACTGAGCCTACTATGATGACAGACCAACAAACACACTTCTAGCACAGTCAATACCTAAATATCCTACAATGTCTGAGCTGGACACTGAGCCTACTATGATGACAGACCAACAAACACACTTCTAGCACAGTCAATACCTAAATATCCTACAATGTCTGAGCTGGACACTGAGCCTACTATGATGACAGACCAACAAACACACTTCTAGCACAGTCAATACCTAAATATCCTACAATGTCTGAGCTGGACACTGAGCCTACTATGATGACAGACCAACAAACACACTTCTAGCACAGTCAATACCTAAATATCCTACAATGTCTGAGCTGGACACTGAGCCTACTATGATGACAGACCAACAAACACACTTCTAGCACAGTCAATACCTAAATATCCTACAATGTCTGAGCTGGACACTGAGCCTACTATGATGACAGACCAACAAACACACTTCTAGCACAGTCAATACCTAAATATCCTACAATGTCTGAGCTGGACACTGAGCCTACTATGATGACAGACCAACAAACACACTTCTAGCACAGTCAATACCTAAATATCCTACAATGTCTGAGCTGGACACTGAGCCTACTATGATGACAGACCAACAAACACACTTCTAGCACAGTCAATACCTAAATATCCTACAATGTCTGAGCTGGACACTGAGCCTACTATGATGACAGACCAACAAACACACTTCTAGCACAGTCAATACCTAAATATCCTACAATGTCTGAGCTGGACACTGAGCCTACTATGATGACAGACCAACAAACACACTTCTAGCACAGTCAATACCTAAATATCCTACAATGTCTGAGCTGGACACTGAGCCTACTATGATGACAGACCAACAAACACACTTCTAGCACAGTCAATACCTAAATATCCTACAATGTCTGAGCTGGACACTGAGCCTACTATGATGACAGACCAACAAACACACTTCTAGCACAGTCAATACCTAAATATCCTACAATGTCTGAGCTGGACACTGAGCCTACTATGATGACAGACCAACAAACACACTTCTAGCACAGTCAATACCTAAATATCCTACAATGTCTGAGCTGGACACTGAGCCTACTATGATGACAGACCAACAAACACACTTCTAGCACAGTCAATACCTAAATATCCTACAATGTCTGAGCTGGACACTGAGCCTACTATGATGACAGACCAACAAACACACTTCTAGCACAGTCAATACCTAAATATCCTACAATGTCTGAGCTGGACACTGAGCCTACTATGATGACAGACCAACAAACACACTTCTAGCACAGTCAATACCTAAATATCCTACAATGTCTGAGCTGGACACTGAGCCTACTATGATGACAGACCAACAAACACACTTCTAGCACAGTCAATACCTAAATATCCTACAATGTCTGAGCTGGACACTGAGCCTACTATGATGACAGACCAACAAACACACTTCTAGCACAGTCAATACCTAAATATCCTACAATGTCTGAGCTGGACACTGAGCCTACTATGATGACAGACCAACAAACACACTTCTAGCACAGTCAATACCTAAATATCCTACAATGTCTGAGCTGGACACTGAGCCTACTATGATGACAGACCAACAAACACACTTCTAGCACAGTCAATACCTAAATATCCTACAATGTCTGAGCTGGACACTGAGCCTACTATGATGACAGACCAACAAACACACTTCTAGCACAGTCAATACCTAAATATCCTACAATGTCTGAGCTGGACACTGAGCCTACTATGATGACAGACCAACAAACACACTTCTAGCACAGTCAATACCTAAATATCCTACAATGTCTGAGCTGGACGTTGAGCCTACTATGATGACAGACCAACAAACACACTTCTAGCACAGTCAATACCTAAATATCCTACAATGTCTGAGCTGGACACTGAGCCTACTATGATGACAGACCAACAAACACACTTCTAGCACAGTCAATACCTAAATATCCTACAATGTCTGAGCTGGACACTGAGCCTACTATGATGACAGACCAACAAACACACTTCTAGCACAGTCAATACCTAAATATCCTACAATGTCTGAGCTGGACACTGAGCCTACTATGATGACAGACCAACAAACACACTTCTAGCACAGTCAATACCTAAATATCCTACAATGTCTGAGCTGGACACTGAGCCTACTATGATGACAGACCAACAAACACACTTCTAGCACAGTCAATACCTAAATATCCTACAATGTCTGAGCTGGACACTGAGCCTACTATGATGACAGACCAACAAACACACTTCTAGCACAGTCAATACCTAAATATCCTACAATGTCTGAGCTGGACACTGAGCCTACTATGATGACAGACCAACAAACACACTTCTAGCACAGTCAATACCTAAATATCCTACAATGTCTGAGCTGGACACTGAGCCTACTATGATGACAGACCAACAAACACACTTCTAGCACAGTCAATACCTAAATATCCTACAATGTCTGAGCTGGACACTGAGCCTACTATGATGACAGACCAACAAACACACTTCTAGCACAGTCAATACCTAAATATCCTACAATGTCTGAGCTGGACACTGAGCCTACTATGATGACAGACCAACAAACACACTTCTAGCACAGTCAATACCTAAATATCCTACAATGTCTGAGCTGGACACTGAGCCTACTATGATGACAGACCAACAAACACACTTCTAGCACAGTCAATACCTAAATATCCTACAATGTCTGAGCTGGACACTGAGCCTACTATGATGACAGACCAACAAACACACTTCTAGCACAGTCAATACCTAAATATCCTACAATGTCTGAGCTGGACACTGAGCCTACTATGATGACAGACCAACAAACACACTTCTAGCACAGTCAATACCTAAATATCCTACAATGTCTGAGCTGGACACTGAGCCTACTATGATGACAGACCAACAAACACACTTCTAGCACAGTCAATACCTAAATATCCTACAATGTCTGAGCTGGACACTGAGCCTACTATGATGACAGACCAACAAACACACTTCTAGCACAGTCAATACCTAAATATCCTACAATGTCTGAGCTGGACACTGAGCCTACTATGATGACAGACCAACAAACACACTTCTAGCACAGTCAATACCTAAATATCCTACAATGTCTGAGCTGGACACTGAGCCTACTATGATGACAGACCAACAAACACACTTCTAGCACAGTCAATACCTAAATATCCTACAATGTCTGAGCTGGACACTGAGCCTACTATGATGACAGACCAACAAACACACTTCTAGCACAGTCAATACCTAAATATCCTACAATGTCTGAGCTGGACACTGAGCCTACTATGATGACAGACCAACAAACACACTTCTAGCACAGTCAATACCTAAATATCCTACAATGTCTGAGCTGGACACTGAGCCTACTATGATGACAGACCAACAAACACACTTCTAGCACAGTCAATACCTAAATATCCTACAATGTCTGAGCTGGACACTGAGCCTACTATGATGACAGACCAACAAACACACTTCTAGCACAGTCAATACCTAAATATCCTACAATGTCTGAGCTGGACGTTGAGCCTACTATGATGACAGACCAACAAACACACTTCTAGCACAGTCAATACCTAAATATCCTACAATGTCTGAGCTGGACACTGAGCCTACTATGATGACAGACCAACAAACACACTTCTAGCACAGTCAATACCTAAATATCCTACAATGTCTGAGCTGGACGTTGAGCCTACTATGATGACAGACCAACAAACACACTTCTAGCACAGTCAATACCTAAATATCCTACAATGTCTGAGCTGGACACTGAGCCTACTATGATGACAGACCAACAAACACACTTCTAGCACAGTCAATACCTAAATATCCTACAATGTCTGAGCTGGACACTGAGCCTACTATGATGACAGACCAACAAACACACTTCTAGCACAGTCAATACCTAAATATCCTACAATGTCTGAGCTGGACACTGAGCCTACTATGATGACAGACCAACAAACACACTTCTAGCACAGTCAATACCTAAATATCCTACAATGTCTGAGCTGGACACTGAGCCTACTATGATGACAGACCAACAAACACACTTCTAGCACAGTCAATACCTAAATATCCTACAATGTCTGAGCTGGACACTGAGCCTACTATGATGACAGACCAACAAACACACTTCTAGCACAGTCAATACCTAAATATCCTACAATGTCTGAGCTGGACACTGAGCCTACTATGATGACAGACCAACAAACACACTTCTAGCACAGTCAATACCTAAATATCCTACAATGTCTGAGCTGGACACTGAGCCTACTATGATGACAGACCAACAAACACACTTCTAGCACAGTCAATACCTAAATATCCTACAATGTCTGAGCTGGACACTGAGCCTACTATGATGACAGACCAACAAACACACTTCTAGCACAGTCAATACCTAAATATCCTACAATGTCTGAGCTGGACACTGAGCCTACTATGATGACAGACCAACAAACACACTTCTAGCACAGTCAATACCTAAATATCCTACAATGTCTGAGCTGGACGTTGAGCCTACTATGATGACAGACCAACAAACACACTTCTAGCACAGTCAATACCTAAATATCCTACAATGTCTGAGCTGGACACTGAGCCTACTATGATGACAGACCAACAAACACACTTCTAGCACAGTCAATACCTAAATATCCTACAATGTCTGAGCTGGACGTTGAGCCTACTATGATGACAGACCAACAAACACACTTCTAGCACAGTCAATACCTAAATATCCTACAATGTCTGAGCTGGACACTGAGCCTACTATGATGACAGACCAACAAACACACTTCTAGCACAGTCAATACCTAAATATCCTACAATGTCTGAGCTGGACACTGAGCCTACTATGATGACAGACCAACAAACACACTTCTAGCACAGTCAATACCTAAATATCCTACAATGTCTGAGCTGGACACTGAGCCTACTATGATGACAGACCAACAAACACACTTCTAGCACAGTCAATACCTAAATATCCTACAATGTCTGAGCTGGACACTGAGCCTACTATGATGACAGACCAACAAACACACTTCTAGCACAGTCAATACCTAAATATCCTACAATGTCTGAGCTGGACGTTGAGCCTACTATGATGACAGACCAACAAACACACTTCTAGCACAGTCAATACCTAAATATCCTACAATGTCTGAGCTGGACACTGAGCCTACTATGATGACAGACCAACAAACACACTTCTAGCACAGTCAATACCTAAATATCCTACAATGTCTGAGCTGGACGTTGAGCCTACTATGATGACAGACCAACAAACACACTTCTAGCACAGTCAATACCTAAATATCCTACAATGTCTGAGCTGGACACTGAGCCTACTATGATGACAGACCAACAAACACACTTCTAGCACAGTCAATACCTAAATATCCTACAATGTCTGAGCTGGACACTGAGCCTACTATGATGACAGACCAACAAACACACTTCTAGCACAGTCAATACCTAAATATCCTACAATGTCTGAGCTGGACACTGAGCCTACTATGATGACAGACCAACAAACACACTTCTAGCACAGTCAATACCTAAATATCCTACAATGTCTGAGCTGGACGTTGAGCCTACTATGATGACAGACCAACAAACACACTTCTAGCACAGTCAATACCTAAATATCCTACAATGTCTGAGCTGGACACTGAGCCTACTATGATGACAGACCAACAAACACACTTCTAGCACAGTCAATACCTAAATATCCTACAATGTCTGAGCTGGACACTGAGCCTACTATGATGACAGACCAACAAACACACTTCTAGCACAGTCAATACCTAAATATCCTACAATGTCTGAGCTGGACACTGAGCCTACTATGATGACAGACCAACAAACACACTTCTAGCACAGTCAATACCTAAATATCCTACAATGTCTGAGCTGGACACTGAGCCTACTATGATGACAGACCAACAAACACACTTCTAGCACAGTCAATACCTAAATATCCTACAATGTCTGAGCTGGACACTGAGCCTACTATGATGACAGACCAACAAACACACTTCTAGCACAGTCAATACCTAAATATCCTACAATGTCTGAGCTGGACACTGAGCCTACTATGATGACAGACCAACAAACACACTTCTAGCACAGTCAATACCTAAATATCCTACAATGTCTGAGCTGGACGTTGAGCCTACTATGATGACAGACCAACAAACACACTTCTAGCACAGTCAATACCTAAATATCCTACAATGTCTGAGCTGGACGTTGAGCCTACTATGATGACAGACCAACAAACACACTTCTAGCACAGTCAATACCTAAATATCCTACAATGTCTGAGCTGGACACTGAGCCTACTATGATGACAGACCAACAAACACACTTCTAGCACAGTCAATACCTAAATATCCTACAATGTCTGAGCTGGACGTTGAGCCTACTATGATGACAGACCAACAAACACACTTCTAGCACAGTCAATACCTAAATATCCTACAATGTCTGAGCTGGACACTGAGCCTACTATGATGACAGACCAACAAACACACTTCTAGCACAGTCAATACCTAAATATCCTACAATGTCTGAGCTGGACGTTGAGCCTACTATGATGACAGACCAACAAACACACTTCTAGCACAGTCAATACCTAAATATCCTACAATGTCTGAGCTGGACACTGAGCCTACTATGATGACAGACCAACAAACACACTTCTAGCACAGTCAATACCTAAATATCCTACAATGTCTGAGCTGGACGTTGAGCCTACTATGATGACAGACCAACAAACACACTTCTAGCACAGTCAATACCTAAATATCCTACAATGTCTGAGCTGGACACTGAGCCTACTATGATGACAGACCAACAAACACACTTCTAGCACAGTCAATACCTAAATATCCTACAATGTCTGAGCTGGACACTGAGCCTACTATGATGACAGACCAACAAACACACTTCTAGCACAGTCAATACCTAAATATCCTACAATGTCTGAGCTGGACACTGAGCCTACTATGATGACAGACCAACAAACACACTTCTAGCACAGTCAATACCTAAATATCCTACAATGTCTGAGCTGGACACTGAGCCTACTATGATGACAGACCAACAAACACACTTCTAGCACAGTCAATACCTAAATATCCTACAATGTCTGAGCTGGACACTGAGCCTACTATGATGACAGACCAACAAACACACTTCTAGCACAGTCAATACCTAAATATCCTACAATGTCTGAGCTGGACACTGAGCCTACTATGATGACAGACCAACAAACACACTTCTAGCACAGTCAATACCTAAATATCCTACAATGTCTGAGCTGGACGTTGAGCCTACTATGATGACAGACCAACAAACACACTTCTAGCACAGTCAATACCTAAATATCCTACAATGTCTGAGCTGGACACTGAGCCTACTATGATGACAGACCAACAAACACACTTCTAGCACAGTCAATACCTAAATATCCTACAATGTCTGAGCTGGACGTTGAGCCTACTATGATGACAGACCAACAAACACACTTCTAGCACAGTCAATACCTAAATATCCTACAATGTCTGAGCTGGACACTGAGCCTACTATGATGACAGACCAACAAACACACTTCTAGCACAGTCAATACCTAAATATCCTACAATGTCTGAGCTGGACTGAGCCTACTATGATGACAGACCAACAAACACACTTCTAGCACAGTCAATACCTAAATATCCTACAATGTCTGAGCTGGACACTGAGCCTACTATGATGACAGACCAACAAACACACTTCTAGCACAGTCAATACCTAAATATCCTACAATGTCTGAGCTGGACACTGAGCCTACTATGATGACAGACCAACAAACACACTTCTAGCACAGTCAATACCTAAATATCCTACAATGTCTGAGCTGGACACTGAGCCTACTATGATGACAGACCAACAAACACACTTCTAGCACAGTCAATACCTAAATATCCTACAATGTCTGAGCTGGACACTGAGCCTACTATGATGACAGACCAACAAACACACTTCTAGCACAGTCAATACCTAAATATCCTACAATGTCTGAGCTGGACACTGAGCCTACTATGATGACAGACCAACAAACACACTTCTAGCACAGTCAATACCTAAATATCCTACAATGTCTGAGCTGGACACTGAGCCTACTATGATGACAGACCAACAAACACACTTCTAGCACAGTCAATACCTAAATATCCTACAATGTCTGAGCTGGACACTGAGCCTACTATGATGACAGACCAACAAACACACTTCTAGCACAGTCAATACCTAAATATCCTACAATGTCTGAGCTGGACGTTGAGCCTACTATGATGACAGACCAACAAACACACTTCTAGCACAGTCAATACCTAAATATCCTACAATGTCTGAGCTGGACACTGAGCCTACTATGATGACAGACCAACAAACACACTTCTAGCACAGTCAATACCTAAATATCCTACAATGTCTGAGCTGGACACTGAGCCTACTATGATGACAGACCAACAAACACACTTCTAGCACAGTCAATACCTAAATATCCTACAATGTCTGAGCTGGACACTGAGCCTACTATGATGACAGACCAACAAACACACTTCTAGCACAGTCAATACCTAAATATCCTACAATGTCTGAGCTGGACGTTGAGCCTACTATGATGACAGACCAACAAACACACTTCTAGCACAGTCAATACCTAAATATCCTACAATGTCTGAGCTGGACACTGAGCCTACTATGATGACAGACCAACAAACACACTTCTAGCACAGTCAATACCTAAATATCCTACAATGTCTGAGCTGGACACTGAGCCTACTATGATGACAGACCAACAAACACACTTCTAGCACAGTCAATACCTAAATATCCTACAATGTCTGAGCTGGACACTGAGCCTACTATGATGACAGACCAACAAACACACTTCTAGCACAGTCAATACCTAAATATCCTACAATGTCTGAGCTGGACACTGAGCCTACTATGATGACAGACCAACAAACACACTTCTAGCACAGTCAATACCTAAATATCCTACAATGTCTGAGCTGGACACTGAGCCTACTATGATGACAGACCAACAAACACACTTCTAGCACAGTCAATACCTAAATATCCTACAATGTCTGAGCTGGACACTGAGCCTACTATGATGACAGACCAACAAACACACTTCTAGCACAGTCAATACCTAAATATCCTACAATGTCTGAGCTGGACACTGAGCCTACTATGATGACAGACCAACAAACACACTTCTAGCACAGTCAATACCTAAATATCCTACAATGTCTGAGCTGGACACTGAGCCTACTATGATGACAGACCAACAAACACACTTCTAGCACAGTCAATACCTAAATATCCTACAATGTCTGAGCTGGACACTGAGCCTACTATGATGACAGACCAACAAACACACTTCTAGCACAGTCAATACCTAAATATCCTACAATGTCTGAGCTGGACGTTGAGCCTACTATGATGACAGACCAACAAACACACTTCTAGCACAGTCAATACCTAAATATCCTACAATGTCTGAGCTGGACACTGAGCCTACTATGATGACAGACCAACAAACACACTTCTAGCACAGTCAATACCTAAATATCCTACAATGTCTGAGCTGGACGTTGAGCCTACTATGATGACAGACCAACAAACACACTTCTAGCACAGTCAATACCTAAATATCCTACAATGTCTGAGCTGGACACTGAGCCTACTATGATGACAGACCAACAAACACACTTCTAGCACAGTCAATACCTAAATATCCTACAATGTCTGAGCTGGACACTGAGCCTACTATGATGACAGACCAACAAACACACTTCTAGCACAGTCAATACCTAAATATCCTACAATGTCTGAGCTGGACACTGAGCCTACTATGATGACAGACCAACAAACACACTTCTAGCACAGTCAATACCTAAATATCCTACAATGTCTGAGCTGGACACTGAGCCTACTATGATGACAGACCAACAAACACACTTCTAGCACAGTCAATACCTAAATATCCTACAATGTCTGAGCTGGACACTGAGCCTACTATGATGACAGACCAACAAACACACTTCTAGCACAGTCAATACCTAAATATCCTACAATGTCTGAGCTGGACGTTGAGCCTACTATGATGACAGACCAACAAACACACTTCTAGCACAGTCAATACCTAAATATCCTACAATGTCTGAGCTGGACACTGAGCCTACTATGATGACAGACCAACAAACACACTTCTAGCACAGTCAATACCTAAATATCCTACAATGTCTGAGCTGGACACTGAGCCTACTATGATGACAGACCAACAAACACACTTCTAGCACAGTCAATACCTAAATATCCTACAATGTCTGAGCTGGACACTGAGCCTACTATGATGACAGACCAACAAACACACTTCTAGCACAGTCAATACCTAAATATCCTACAATGTCTGAGCTGGACACTGAGCCTACTATGATGACAGACCAACAAACACACTTCTAGCACAGTCAATACCTAAATATCCTACAATGTCTGAGCTGGACACTGAGCCTACTATGATGACAGACCAACAAACACACTTCTAGCACAGTCAATACCTAAATATCCTACAATGTCTGAGCTGGACACTGAGCCTACTATGATGACAGACCAACAAACACACTTCTAGCACAGTCAATACCTAAATATCCTACAATGTCTGAGCTGGACACTGAGCCTACTATGATGACAGACCAACAAACACACTTCTAGCACAGTCAATACCTAAATATCCTACAATGTCTGAGCTGGACACTGAGCCTACTATGATGACAGACCAACAAACACACTTCTAGCACAGTCAATACCTAAATATCCTACAATGTCTGAGCTGGACGTTGAGCCTACTATGATGACAGACCAACAAACACACTTCTAGCACAGTCAATACCTAAATATCCTACAATGTCTGAGCTGGACACTGAGCCTACTATGATGACAGACCAACAAACACACTTCTAGCACAGTCAATACCTAAATATCCTACAATGTCTGAGCTGGACACTGAGCCTACTATGATGACAGACCAACAAACACACTTCTAGCACAGTCAATACCTAAATATCCTACAATGTCTGAGCTGGACACTGAGCCTACTATGATGACAGACCAACAAACACACTTCTAGCACAGTCAATACCTAAATATCCTACAATGTCTGAGCTGGACACTGAGCCTACTATGATGACAGACCAACAAACACACTTCTAGCACAGTCAATACCTAAATATCCTACAATGTCTGAGCTGGACACTGAGCCTACTATGATGACAGACCAACAAACACACTTCTAGCACAGTCAATACCTAAATATCCTACAATGTCTGAGCTGGACACTGAGCCTACTATGATGACAGACCAACAAACACACTTCTAGCACAGTCAATACCTAAATATCCTACAATGTCTGAGCTGGACACTGAGCCTACTATGATGACAGACCAACAAACACACTTCTAGCACAGTCAATACCTAAATATCCTACAATGTCTGAGCTGGACACTGAGCCTACTATGATGACAGACCAACAAACACACTTCTAGCACAGTCAATACCTAAATATCCTACAATGTCTGAGCTGGACACTGAGCCTACTATGATGACAGACCAACAAACACACTTCTAGCACAGTCAATACCTAAATATCCTACAATGTCTGAGCTGGACACTGAGCCTACTATGATGACAGACCAACAAACACACTTCTAGCACAGTCAATACCTAAATATCCTACAATGTCTGAGCTGGACACTGAGCCTACTATGATGACAGACCAACAAACACACTTCTAGCACAGTCAATACCTAAATATCCTACAATGTCTGAGCTGGACACTGAGCCTACTATGATGACAGACCAACAAACACACTTCTAGCACAGTCAATACCTAAATATCCTACAATGTCTGAGCTGGACACTGAGCCTACTATGATGACAGACCAACAAACACACTTCTAGCACAGTCAATACCTAAATATCCTACAATGTCTGAGCTGGACACTGAGCCTACTATGATGACAGACCAACAAACACACTTCTAGCACAGTCAATACCTAAATATCCTACAATGTCTGAGCTGGACGTTGAGCCTACTATGATGACAGACCAACAAACACACTTCTAGCACAGTCAATACCTAAATATCCTACAATGTCTGAGCTGGACACTGAGCCTACTATGATGACAGACCAACAAACACACTTCTAGCACAGTCAATACCTAAATATCCTACAATGTCTGAGCTGGACGTTGAGCCTACTATGATGACAGACCAACAAACACACTTCTAGCACAGTCAATACCTAAATATCCTACAATGTCTGAGCTGGACACTGAGCCTACTATGATGACAGACCAACAAACACACTTCTAGCACAGTCAATACCTAAATATCCTACAATGTCTGAGCTGGACGTTGAGCCTACTATGATGACAGACCAACAAACACACTTCTAGCACAGTCAATACCTAAATATCCTACAATGTCTGAGCTGGACACTGAGCCTACTATGATGACAGACCAACAAACACACTTCTAGCACAGTCAATACCTAAATATCCTACAATGTCTGAGCTGGACACTGAGCCTACTATGATGACAGACCAACAAACACACTTCTAGCACAGTCAATACCTAAATATCCTACAATGTCTGAGCTGGACACTGAGCCTACTATGATGACAGACCAACAAACACACTTCTAGCACAGTCAATACCTAAATATCCTACAATGTCTGAGCTGGACACTGAGCCTACTATGATGACAGACCAACAAACACACTTCTAGCACAGTCAATACCTAAATATCCTACAATGTCTGAGCTGGACACTGAGCCTACTATGATGACAGACCAACAAACACACTTCTAGCACAGTCAATACCTAAATATCCTACAATGTCTGAGCTGGACACTGAGCCTACTATGATGACAGACCAACAAACACACTTCTAGCACAGTCAATACCTAAATATCCTACAATGTCTGAGCTGGACGTTGAGCCTACTATGATGACAGACCAACAAACACACTTCTAGCACAGTCAATACCTAAATATCCTACAATGTCTGAGCTGGACACTGAGCCTACTATGATGACAGACCAACAAACACACTTCTAGCACAGTCAATACCTAAATATCCTACAATGTCTGAGCTGGACGTTGAGCCTACTATGATGACAGACCAACAAACACACTTCTAGCACAGTCAATACCTAAATATCCTACAATGTCTGAGCTGGACACTGAGCCTACTATGATGACAGACCAACAAACACACTTCTAGCACAGTCAATACCTAAATATCCTACAATGTCTGAGCTGGACACTGAGCCTACTATGATGACAGACCAACAAACACACTTCTAGCACAGTCAATACCTAAATATCCTACAATGTCTGAGCTGGACGTTGAGCCTACTATGATGACAGACCAACAAACACACTTCTAGCACAGTCAATACCTAAATATCCTACAATGTCTGAGCTGGACACTGAGCCTACTATGATGACAGACCAACAAACACACTTCTAGCACAGTCAATACCTAAATATCCTACAATGTCTGAGCTGGACACTGAGCCTACTATGATGACAGACCAACAAACACACTTCTAGCACAGTCAATACCTAAATATCCTACAATGTCTGAGCTGGACACTGAGCCTACTATGATGACAGACCAACAAACACACTTCTAGCACAGTCAATACCTAAATATCCTACAATGTCTGAGCTGGACACTGAGCCTACTATGATGACAGACCAACAAACACACTTCTAGCACAGTCAATACCTAAATATCCTACAATGTCTGAGCTGGACACTGAGCCTACTATGATGACAGACCAACAAACACACTTCTAGCACAGTCAATACCTAAATATCCTACAATGTCTGAGCTGGACACTGAGCCTACTATGATGACAGACCAACAAACACACTTCTAGCACAGTCAATACCTAAATATCCTACAATGTCTGAGCTGGACACTGAGCCTACTATGATGACAGACCAACAAACACACTTCTAGCACAGTCAATACCTAAATATCCTACAATGTCTGAGCTGGACACTGAGCCTACTATGATGACAGACCAACAAACACACTTCTAGCACAGTCAATACCTAAATATCCTACAATGTCTGAGCTGGACGTTGAGCCTACTATGATGACAGACCAACAAACACACTTCTAGCACAGTCAATACCTAAATATCCTACAATGTCTGAGCTGGACACTGAGCCTACTATGATGACAGACCAACAAACACACTTCTAGCACAGTCAATACCTAAATATCCTACAATGTCTGAGCTGGACGTTGAGCCTACTATGATGACAGACCAACAAACACACTTCTAGCACAGTCAATACCTAAATATCCTACAATGTCTGAGCTGGACACTGAGCCTACTATGATGACAGACCAACAAACACACTTCTAGCACAGTCAATACCTAAATATCCTACAATGTCTGAGCTGGACACTGAGCCTACTATGATGACAGACCAACAAACACACTTCTAGCACAGTCAATACCTAAATATCCTACAATGTCTGAGCTGGACACTGAGCCTACTATGATGACAGACCAACAAACACACTTCTAGCACAGTCAATACCTAAATATCCTACAATGTCTGAGCTGGACACTGAGCCTACTATGATGACAGACCAACAAACACACTTCTAGCACAGTCAATACCTAAATATCCTACAATGTCTGAGCTGGACACTGAGCCTACTATGATGACAGACCAACAAACACACTTCTAGCACAGTCAATACCTAAATATCCTACAATGTCTGAGCTGGACACTGAGCCTACTATGATGACAGACCAACAAACACACTTCTAGCACAGTCAATACCTAAATATCCTACAATGTCTGAGCTGGACACTGAGCCTACTATGATGACAGACCAACAAACACACTTCTAGCACAGTCAATACCTAAATATCCTACAATGTCTGAGCTGGACGTTGAGCCTACTATGATGACAGACCAACAAACACACTTCTAGCACAGTCAATACCTAAATATCCTACAATGTCTGAGCTGGACACTGAGCCTACTATGATGACAGACCAACAAACACACTTCTAGCACAGTCAATACCTAAATATCCTACAATGTCTGAGCTGGACGTTGAGCCTACTATGATGACAGACCAACAAACACACTTCTAGCACAGTCAATACCTAAATATCCTACAATGTCTGAGCTGGACGTTGAGCCTACTATGATGACAGACCAACAAACACACTTCTAGCACAGTCAATACCTAAATATCCTACAATGTCTGAGCTGGACACTGAGCCTACTATGATGACAGACCAACAAACACACTTCTAGCACAGTCAATACCTAAATATCCTACAATGTCTGAGCTGGACACTGAGCCTACTATGATGACAGACCAACAAACACACTTCTAGCACAGTCAATACCTAAATATCCTACAATGTCTGAGCTGGACACTGAGCCTACTATGATGACAGACCAACAAACACACTTCTAGCACAGTCAATACCTAAATATCCTACAATGTCTGAGCTGGACACTGAGCCTACTATGATGACAGACCAACAAACACACTTCTAGCACAGTCAATACCTAAATATCCTACAATGTCTGAGCTGGACACTGAGCCTACTATGATGACAGACCAACAAACACACTTCTAGCACAGTCAATACCTAAATATCCTACAATGTCTGAGCTGGACACTGAGCCTACTATGATGACAGACCAACAAACACACTTCTAGCACAGTCAATACCTAAATATCCTACAATGTCTGAGCTGGACACTGAGCCTACTATGATGACAGACCAACAAACACACTTCTAGCACAGTCAATACCTAAATATCCTACAATGTCTGAGCTGGACACTGAGCCTACTATGATGACAGACCAACAAACACACTTCTAGCACAGTCAATACCTAAATATCCTACAATGTCTGAGCTGGACGTTGAGCCTACTATGATGACAGACCAACAAACACACTTCTAGCACAGTCAATACCTAAATATCCTACAATGTCTGAGCTGGACACTGAGCCTACTATGATGACAGACCAACAAACACACTTCTAGCACAGTCAATACCTAAATATCCTACAATGTCTGAGCTGGACACTGAGCCTACTATGATGACAGACCAACAAACACACTTCTAGCACAGTCAATACCTAAATATCCTACAATGTCTGAGCTGGACACTGAGCCTACTATGATGACAGACCAACAAACACACTTCTAGCACAGTCAATACCTAAATATCCTACAATGTCTGAGCTGGACACTGAGCCTACTATGATGACAGACCAACAAACACACTTCTAGCACAGTCAATACCTAAATATCCTACAATGTCTGAGCTGGACACTGAGCCTACTATGATGACAGACCAACAAACACACTTCTAGCACAGTCAATACCTAAATATCCTACAATGTCTGAGCTGGACACTGAGCCTACTATGATGACAGACCAACAAACACACTTCTAGCACAGTCAATACCTAAATATCCTACAATGTCTGAGCTGGACACTGAGCCTACTATGATGACAGACCAACAAACACACTTCTAGCACAGTCAATACCTAAATATCCTACAATGTCTGAGCTGGACGTTGAGCCTACTATGATGACAGACCAACAAACACACTTCTAGCACAGTCAATACCTAAATATCCTACAATGTCTGAGCTGGACGTTGAGCCTACTATGATGACAGACCAACAAACACACTTCTAGCACAGTCAATACCTAAATATCCTACAATGTCTGAGCTGGACACTGAGCCTACTATGATGACAGACCAACAAACACACTTCTAGCACAGTCAATACCTAAATATCCTACAATGTCTGAGCTGGACACTGAGCCTACTATGATGACAGACCAACAAACACACTTCTAGCACAGTCAATACCTAAATATCCTACAATGTCTGAGCTGGACACTGAGCCTACTATGATGACAGACCAACAAACACACTTCTAGCACAGTCAATACCTAAATATCCTACAATGTCTGAGCTGGACACTGAGCCTACTATGATGACAGACCAACAAACACACTTCTAGCACAGTCAATACCTAAATATCCTACAATGTCTGAGCTGGACACTGAGCCTACTATGATGACAGACCAACAAACACACTTCTAGCACAGTCAATACCTAAATATCCTACAATGTCTGAGCTGGACACTGAGCCTACTATGATGACAGACCAACAAACACACTTCTAGCACAGTCAATACCTAAATATCCTACAATGTCTGAGCTGGACGTTGAGCCTACTATGATGACAGACCAACAAACACACTTCTAGCACAGTCAATACCTAAATATCCTACAATGTCTGAGCTGGACACTGAGCCTACTATGATGACAGACCAACAAACACACTTCTAGCACAGTCAATACCTAAATATCCTACAATGTCTGAGCTGGACACTGAGCCTACTATGATGACAGACCAACAAACACACTTCTAGCACAGTCAATACCTAAATATCCTACAATGTCTGAGCTGGACACTGAGCCTACTATGATGACAGACCAACAAACACACTTCTAGCACAGTCAATACCTAAATATCCTACAATGTCTGAGCTGGACACTGAGCCTACTATGATGACAGACCAACAAACACACTTCTAGCACAGTCAATACCTAAATATCCTACAATGTCTGAGCTGGACACTGAGCCTACTATGATGACAGACCAACAAACACACTTCTAGCACAGTCAATACCTAAATATCCTACAATGTCTGAGCTGGACGTTGAGCCTACTATGATGACAGACCAACAAACACACTTCTAGCACAGTCAATACCTAAATATCCTACAATGTCTGAGCTGGACACTGAGCCTACTATGATGACAGACCAACAAACACACTTCTAGCACAGTCAATACCTAAATATCCTACAATGTCTGAGCTGGACGTTGAGCCTACTATGATGACAGACCAACAAACACACTTCTAGCACAGTCAATACCTAAATATCCTACAATGTCTGAGCTGGACACTGAGCCTACTATGATGACAGACCAACAAACACACTTCTAGCACAGTCAATACCTAAATATCCTACAATGTCTGAGCTGGACACTGAGCCTACTATGATGACAGACCAACAAACACACTTCTAGCACAGTCAATACCTAAATATCCTACAATGTCTGAGCTGGACGTTGAGCCTACTATGATGACAGACCAACAAACACACTTCTAGCACAGTCAATACCTAAATATCCTACAATGTCTGAGCTGGACACTGAGCCTACTATGATGACAGACCAACAAACACACTTCTAGCACAGTCAATACCTAAATATCCTACAATGTCTGAGCTGGACGTTGAGCCTACTATGATGACAGACCAACAAACACACTTCTAGCACAGTCAATACCTAAATATCCTACAATGTCTGAGCTGGACACTGAGCCTACTATGATGACAGACCAACAAACACACTTCTAGCACAGTCAATACCTAAATATCCTACAATGTCTGAGCTGGACACTGAGCCTACTATGATGACAGACCAACAAACACACTTCTAGCACAGTCAATACCTAAATATCCTACAATGTCTGAGCTGGACGTTGAGCCTACTATGATGACAGACCAACAAACACACTTCTAGCACAGTCAATACCTAAATATCCTACAATGTCTGAGCTGGACACTGAGCCTACTATGATGACAGACCAACAAACACACTTCTAGCACAGTCAATACCTAAATATCCTACAATGTCTGAGCTGGACGTTGAGCCTACTATGATGACAGACCAACAAACACACTTCTAGCACAGTCAATACCTAAATATCCTACAATGTCTGAGCTGGACACTGAGCCTACTATGATGACAGACCAACAAACACACTTCTAGCACAGTCAATACCTAAATATCCTACAATGTCTGAGCTGGACACTGAGCCTACTATGATGACAGACCAACAAACACACTTCTAGCACAGTCAATACCTAAATATCCTACAATGTCTGAGCTGGACACTGAGCCTACTATGATGACAGACCAACAAACACACTTCTAGCACAGTCAATACCTAAATATCCTACAATGTCTGAGCTGGACACTGAGCCTACTATGATGACAGACCAACAAACACACTTCTAGCACAGTCAATACCTAAATATCCTACAATGTCTGAGCTGGACACTGAGCCTACTATGATGACAGACCAACAAACACACTTCTAGCACAGTCAATACCTAAATATCCTACAATGTCTGAGCTGGACACTGAGCCTACTATGATGACAGACCAACAAACACACTTCTAGCACAGTCAATACCTAAATATCCTACAATGTCTGAGCTGGACACTGAGCCTACTATGATGACAGACCAACAAACACACTTCTAGCACAGTCAATACCTAAATATCCTACAATGTCTGAGCTGGACACTGAGCCTACTATGATGACAGACCAACAAACACACTTCTAGCACAGTCAATACCTAAATATCCTACAATGTCTGAGCTGGACACTGAGCCTACTATGATGACAGACCAACAAACACACTTCTAGCACAGTCAATACCTAAATATCCTACAATGTCTGAGCTGGACGTTGAGCCTACTATGATGACAGACCAACAAACACACTTCTAGCACAGTCAATACCTAAATATCCTACAATGTCTGAGCTGGACGTTGAGCCTACTATGATGACAGACCAACAAACACACTTCTAGCACAGTCAATACCTAAATATCCTACAATGTCTGAGCTGGACGTTGAGCCTACTATGATGACAGACCAACAAACACACTTCTAGCACAGTCAATACCTAAATATCCTACAATGTCTGAGCTGGACGTTGAGCCTACTATGATGACAGACCAACAAACACACTTCTAGCACAGTCAATACCTAAATATCCTACAATGTCTGAGCTGGACGTTGAGCCTACTATGATGACAGACCAACAAACACACTTCTAGCACAGTCAATACCTAAATATCCTACAATGTCTGAGCTGGACACTGAGCCTACTATGATGACAGACCAACAAACACACTTCTAGCACAGTCAATACCTAAATATCCTACAATGTCTGAGCTGGACGTTGAGCCTACTATGATGACAGACCAACAAACACACTTCTAGCACAGTCAATACCTAAATATCCTACAATGTCTGAGCTGGACACTGAGCCTACTATGATGACAGACCAACAAACACACTTCTAGCACAGTCAATACCTAAATATCCTACAATGTCTGAGCTGGACGTTGAGCCTACTATGATGACAGACCAACAAACACACTTCTAGCACAGTCAATACCTAAATATCCTACAATGTCTGAGCTGGACACTGAGCCTACTATGATGACAGACCAACAAACACACTTCTAGCACAGTCAATACCTAAATATCCTACAATGTCTGAGCTGGACACTGAGCCTACTATGATGACAGACCAACAAACACACTTCTAGCACAGTCAATACCTAAATATCCTACAATGTCTGAGCTGGACACTGAGCCTACTATGATGACAGACCAACAAACACACTTCTAGCACAGTCAATACCTAAATATCCTACAATGTCTGAGCTGGACACTGAGCCTACTATGATGACAGACCAACAAACACACTTCTAGCACAGTCAATACCTAAATATCCTACAATGTCTGAGCTGGACACTGAGCCTACTATGATGACAGACCAACAAACACACTTCTAGCACAGTCAATACCTAAATATCCTACAATGTCTGAGCTGGACACTGAGCCTACTATGATGACAGACCAACAAACACACTTCTAGCACAGTCAATACCTAAATATCCTACAATGTCTGAGCTGGACACTGAGCCTACTATGATGACAGACCAACAAACACACTTCTAGCACAGTCAATACCTAAATATCCTACAATGTCTGAGCTGGACGTTGAGCCTACTATGATGACAGACCAACAAACACACTTCTAGCACAGTCAATACCTAAATATCCTACAATGTCTGAGCTGGACGTTGAGCCTACTATGATGACAGACCAACAAACACACTTCTAGCACAGTCAATACCTAAATATCCTACAATGTCTGAGCTGGACGTTGAGCCTACTATGATGACAGACCAACAAACACACTTCTAGCACAGTCAATACCTAAATATCCTACAATGTCTGAGCTGGACGTTGAGCCTACTATGATGACAGACCAACAAACACACTTCTAGCACAGTCAATACCTAAATATCCTACAATGTCTGAGCTGGACACTGAGCCTACTATGATGACAGACCAACAAACACACTTCTAGCACAGTCAATACCTAAATATCCTACAATGTCTGAGCTGGACGTTGAGCCTACTATGATGACAGACCAACAAACACACTTCTAGCACAGTCAATACCTAAATATCCTACAATGTCTGAGCTGGACACTGAGCCTACTATGATGACAGACCAACAAACACACTTCTAGCACAGTCAATACCTAAATATCCTACAATGTCTGAGCTGGACACTGAGCCTACTATGATGACAGACCAACAAACACACTTCTAGCACAGTCAATACCTAAATATCCTACAATGTCTGAGCTGGACGTTGAGCCTACTATGATGACAGACCAACAAACACACTTCTAGCACAGTCAATACCTAAATATCCTACAATGTCTGAGCTGGACACTGAGCCTACTATGATGACAGACCAACAAACACACTTCTAGCACAGTCAATACCTAAATATCCTACAATGTCTGAGCTGGACGTTGAGCCTACTATGATGACAGACCAACAAACACACTTCTAGCACAGTCAATACCTAAATATCCTACAATGTCTGAGCTGGACACTGAGCCTACTATGATGACAGACCAACAAACACACTTCTAGCACAGTCAATACCTAAATATCCTACAATGTCTGAGCTGGACACTGAGCCTACTATGATGACAGACCAACAAACACACTTCTAGCACAGTCAATACCTAAATATCCTACAATGTCTGAGCTGGACACTGAGCCTACTATGATGACAGACCAACAAACACACTTCTAGCACAGTCAATACCTAAATATCCTACAATGTCTGAGCTGGACACTGAGCCTACTATGATGACAGACCAACAAACACACTTCTAGCACAGTCAATACCTAAATATCCTACAATGTCTGAGCTGGACACTGAGCCTACTATGATGACAGACCAACAAACACACTTCTAGCACAGTCAATACCTAAATATCCTACAATGTCTGAGCTGGACACTGAGCCTACTATGATGACAGACCAACAAACACACTTCTAGCACAGTCAATACCTAAATATCCTACAATGTCTGAGCTGGACACTGAGCCTACTATGATGACAGACCAACAAACACACTTCTAGCACAGTCAATACCTAAATATCCTACAATGTCTGAGCTGGACACTGAGCCTACTATGATGACAGACCAACAAACACACTTCTAGCACAGTCAATACCTAAATATCCTACAATGTCTGAGCTGGACACTGAGCCTACTATGATGACAGACCAACAAACACACTTCTAGCACAGTCAATACCTAAATATCCTACAATGTCTGAGCTGACGTTGAGCCTACTATGATGACAGACCAACAAACACACTTCTAGCACAGTCAATACCTAAATATCCTACAATGTCTGAGCTGGACGTTGAGCCTACTATGATGACAGACCAACAAACACACTTCTAGCACAGTCAATACCTAAATATCCTACAATGTCTGAGCTGGACGTTGAGCCTACTATGATGACAGACCAACAAACACACTTCTAGCACAGTCAATACCTAAATATCCTACAATGTCTGAGCTGGACACTGAGCCTACTATGATGACAGACCAACAAACACACTTCTAGCACAGTCAATACCTAAATATCCTACAATGTCTGAGCTGGACGTTGAGCCTACTATGATGACAGACCAACAAACACACTTCTAGCACAGTCAATACCTAAATATCCTACAATGTCTGAGCTGGACACTGAGCCTACTATGATGACAGACCAACAAACACACTTCTAGCACAGTCAATACCTAAATATCCTACAATGTCTGAGCTGGACACTGAGCCTACTATGATGACAGACCAACAAACACACTTCTAGCACAGTCAATACCTAAATATCCTACAATGTCTGAGCTGGACTGAGCCTACTATGATGACAGACCAACAAACACACTTCTAGCACAGTCAATACCTAAATATCCTACAATGTCTGAGCTGGACGTTGAGCCTACTATGATGACAGACCAACAAACACACTTCTAGCACAGTCAATACCTAAATATCCTACAATGTCTGAGCTGGACGTTGAGCCTACTATGATGACAGACCAACAAACACACTTCTAGCACAGTCAATACCTAAATATCCTACAATGTCTGAGCTGGACACTGAGCCTACTATGATGACAGACCAACAAACACACTTCTAGCACAGTCAATACCTAAATATCCTACAATGTCTGAGCTGGACACTGAGCCTACTATGATGACAGACCAACAAACACACTTCTAGCACAGTCAATACCTAAATATCCTACAATGTCTGAGCTGGACACTGAGCCTACTATGATGACAGACCAACAAACACACTTCTAGCACAGTCAATACCTAAATATCCTACAATGTCTGAGCTGGACACTGAGCCTACTATGATGACAGACCAACAAACACACTTCTAGCACAGTCAATACCTAAATATCCTACAATGTCTGAGCTGGACACTGAGCCTACTATGATGACAGACCAACAAACACACTTCTAGCACAGTCAATACCTAAATATCCTACAATGTCTGAGCTGGACGTTGAGCCTACTATGATGACAGACCAACAAACACACTTCTAGCACAGTCAATACCTAAATATCCTACAATGTCTGAGCTGGACACTGAGCCTACTATGATGACAGACCAACAAACACACTTCTAGCACAGTCAATACCTAAATATCCTACAATGTCTGAGCTGGACGTTGAGCCTACTATGATGACAGACCAACAAACACACTTCTAGCACAGTCAATACCTAAATATCCTACAATGTCTGAGCTGGACATTGAGCCTACTATGATGACAGACCAACAAACACACTTCTAGCACAGTCAATACCTAAATATCCTACAATGTCTGAGCTGGACGTTGAGCCTACTATGATGACAGACCAACAAACACACTTCTAGCACAGTCAATACCTAAATATCCTACAATGTCTGAGCTGGACGTTGAGCCTACTATGATGACAGACCAACAAACACACTTCTAGCACAGTCAATACCTAAATATCCTACAATGTCTGAGCTGGACACTGAGCCTACTATGATGACAGACCAACAAACACACTTCTAGCACAGTCAATACCTAAATATCCTACAATGTCTGAGCTGGACGTTGAGCCTACTATGATGACAGACCAACAAACACACTTCTAGCACAGTCAATACCTAAATATCCTACAATGTCTGAGCTGGACACTGAGCCTACTATGATGACAGACCAACAAACACACTTCTAGCACAGTCAATACCTAAATATCCTACAATGTCTGAGCTGGACACTGAGCCTACTATGATGACAGACCAACAAACACACTTCTAGCACAGTCAATACCTAAATATCCTACAATGTCTGAGCTGGACGTTGAGCCTACTATGATGACAGACCAACAAACACACTTCTAGCACAGTCAATACCTAAATATCCTACAATGTCTGAGCTGGACGTTGAGCCTACTATGATGACAGACCAACAAACACACTTCTAGCACAGTCAATACCTAAATATCCTACAATGTCTGAGCTGGACACTGAGCCTACTATGATGACAGACCAACAAACACACTTCTAGCACAGTCAATACCTAAATATCCTACAATGTCTGAGCTGGACACTGAGCCTACTATGATGACAGACCAACAAACACACTTCTAGCACAGTCAATACCTAAATATCCTACAATGTCTGAGCTGGACACTGAGCCTACTATGATGACAGACCAACAAACACACTTCTAGCACAGTCAATACCTAAATATCCTACAATGTCTGAGCTGGACACTGAGCCTACTATGATGACAGACCAACAAACACACTTCTAGCACAGTCAATACCTAAATATCCTACAATGTCTGAGCTGGACACTGAGCCTACTATGATGACAGACCAACAAACACACTTCTAGCACAGTCAATACCTAAATATCCTACAATGTCTGAGCTGGACACTGAGCCTACTATGATGACAGACCAACAAACACACTTCTAGCACAGTCAATACCTAAATATCCTACAATGTCTGAGCTGGACACTGAGCCTACTATGATGACAGACCAACAAACACACTTCTAGCACAGTCAATACCTAAATATCCTACAATGTCTGAGCTGGACACTGAGCCTACTATGATGACAGACCAACAAACACACTTCTAGCACAGTCAATACCTAAATATCCTACAATGTCTGAGCTGGACACTGAGCCTACTATGATGACAGACCAACAAACACACTTCTAGCACAGTCAATACCTAAATATCCTACAATGTCTGAGCTGGACACTGAGCCTACTATGATGACAGACCAACAAACACACTTCTAGCACAGTCAATACCTAAATATCCTACAATGTCTGAGCTGGACACTGAGCCTACTATGATGACAGACCAACAAACACACTTCTAGCACAGTCAATACCTAAATATCCTACAATGTCTGAGCTGGACGTTGAGCCTACTATGATGACAGACCAACAAACACACTTCTAGCACAGTCAATACCTAAATATCCTACAATGTCTGAGCTGGACGTTGAGCCTACTATGATGACAGACCAACAAACACACTTCTAGCACAGTCAATACCTAAATATCCTACAATGTCTGAGCTGGACACTGAGCCTACTATGATGACAGACCAACAAACACACTTCTAGCACAGTCAATACCTAAATATCCTACAATGTCTGAGCTGGACGTTGAGCCTACTATGATGACAGACCAACAAACACACTTCTAGCACAGTCAATACCTAAATATCCTACAATGTCTGAGCTGGACACTGAGCCTACTATGATGACAGACCAACAAACACACTTCTAGCACAGTCAATACCTAAATATCCTACAATGTCTGAGCTGGACGTTGAGCCTACTATGATGACAGACCAACAAACACACTTCTAGCACAGTCAATACCTAAATATCCTACAATGTCTGAGCTGGACACTGAGCCTACTATGATGACAGACCAACAAACACACTTCTAGCACAGTCAATACCTAAATATCCTACAATGTCTGAGCTGGACGTTGAGCCTACTATGATGACAGACCAACAAACACACTTCTAGCACAGTCAATACCTAAATATCCTACAATGTCTGAGCTGGACACTGAGCCTACTATGATGACAGACCAACAAACACACTTCTAGCACAGTCAATACCTAAATATCCTACAATGTCTGAGCTGGACACTGAGCTACTATGATGACAGACCAACAAACACACTTCTAGCACAGTCAATACCTAAATATCCTACAATGTCTGAGCTGGACACTGAGCCTACTATGATGACAGACCAACAAACACACTTCTAGCACAGTCAATACCTAAATATCCTACAATGTCTGAGCTGGACACTGAGCCTACTATGATGACAGACCAACAAACACACTTCTAGCACAGTCAATACCTAAATATCCTACAATGTCTGAGCTGGACACTGAGCCTACTATGATGACAGACCAACAAACACACTTCTAGCACAGTCAATACCTAAATATCCTACAATGTCTGAGCTGGACACTGAGCCTACTATGATGACAGACCAACAAACACACTTCTAGCACAGTCAATACCTAAATATCCTACAATGTCTGAGCTGGACACTGAGCCTACTATGATGACAGACCAACAAACACACTTCTAGCACAGTCAATACCTAAATATCCTACAATGTCTGAGCTGGACACTGAGCCTACTATGATGACAGACCAACAAACACACTTCTAGCACAGTCAATACCTAAATATCCTACAATGTCTGAGCTGGACGTTGAGCCTACTATGATGACAGACCAACAAACACACTTCTAGCACAGTCAATACCTAAATATCCTACAATGTCTGAGCTGGACACTGAGCCTACTATGATGACAGACCAACAAACACACTTCTAGCACAGTCAATACCTAAATATCCTACAATGTCTGAGCTGGACGTTGAGCCTACTATGATGACAGACCAACAAACACACTTCTAGCACAGTCAATACCTAAATATCCTACAATGTCTGAGCTGGACACTGAGCCTACTATGATGACAGACCAACAAACACACTTCTAGCACAGTCAATACCTAAATATCCTACAATGTCTGAGCTGGACACTGAGCCTACTATGATGACAGACCAACAAACACACTTCTAGCACAGTCAATACCTAAATATCCTACAATGTCTGAGCTGGACGTTGAGCCTACTATGATGACAGACCAACAAACACACTTCTAGCACAGTCAATACCTAAATATCCTACAATGTCTGAGCTGGACACTGAGCCTACTATGATGACAGACCAACAAACACACTTCTAGCACAGTCAATACCTAAATATCCTACAATGTCTGAGCTGGACGTTGAGCCTACTATGATGACAGACCAACAAACACACTTCTAGCACAGTCAATACCTAAATATCCTACAATGTCTGAGCTGGACGTTGAGCCTACTATGATGACAGACCAACAAACACACTTCTAGCACAGTCAATACCTAAATATCCTACAATGTCTGAGCTGGACACTGAGCCTACTATGATGACAGACCAACAAACACACTTCTAGCACAGTCAATACCTAAATATCCTACAATGTCTGAGCTGGACGTTGAGCCTACTATGATGACAGACCAACAAACACACTTCTAGCACAGTCAATACCTAAATATCCTACAATGTCTGAGCTGGACACTGAGCCTACTATGATGACAGACCAACAAACACACTTCTAGCACAGTCAATACCTAAATATCCTACAATGTCTGAGCTGGACGTTGAGCCTACTATGATGACAGACCAACAAACACACTTCTAGCACAGTCAATACCTAAATATCCTACAATGTCTGAGCTGGACACTGAGCCTACTATGATGACAGACCAACAAACACACTTCTAGCACAGTCAATACCTAAATATCCTACAATGTCTGAGCTGGACACTGAGCCTACTATGATGACAGACCAACAAACACACTTCTAGCACAGTCAATACCTAAATATCCTACAATGTCTGAGCTGGACACTGAGCCTACTATGATGACAGACCAACAAACACACTTCTAGCACAGTCAATACCTAAATATCCTACAATGTCTGAGCTGGACACTGAGCCTACTATGATGACAGACCAACAAACACACTTCTAGCACAGTCAATACCTAAATATCCTACAATGTCTGAGCTGGACACTGAGCCTACTATGATGACAGACCAACAAACACACTTCTAGCACAGTCAATACCTAAATATCCTACAATGTCTGAGCTGGACACTGAGCCTACTATGATGACAGACCAACAAACACACTTCTAGCACAGTCAATACCTAAATATCCTACAATGTCTGAGCTGGACACTGAGCCTACTATGATGACAGACCAACAAACACACTTCTAGCACAGTCAATACCTAAATATCCTACAATGTCTGAGCTGGACACTGAGCCTACTATGATGACAGACCAACAAACACACTTCTAGCACAGTCAATACCTAAATATCCTACAATGTCTGAGCTGGACGTTGAGCCTACTATGATGACAGACCAACAAACACACTTCTAGCACAGTCAATACCTAAATATCCTACAATGTCTGAGCTGGACACTGAGCCTACTATGATGACAGACCAACAAACACACTTCTAGCACAGTCAATACCTAAATATCCTACAATGTCTGAGCTGGACGTTGAGCCTACTATGATGACAGACCAACAAACACACTTCTAGCACAGTCAATACCTAAATATCCTACAATGTCTGAGCTGGACGTTGAGCCTACTATGATGACAGACCAACAAACACACTTCTAGCACAGTCAATACCTAAATATCCTACAATGTCTGAGCTGGACGTTGAGCCTACTATGATGACAGACCAACAAACACACTTCTAGCACAGTCAATACCTAAATATCCTACAATGTCTGAGCTGGACACTGAGCCTACTATGATGACAGACCAACAAACACACTTCTAGCACAGTCAATACCTAAATATCCTACAATGTCTGAGCTGGACACTGAGCCTACTATGATGACAGACCAACAAACACACTTCTAGCACAGTCAATACCTAAATATCCTACAATGTCTGAGCTGGACGTTGAGCCTACTATGATGACAGACCAACAAACACACTTCTAGCACAGTCAATACCTAAATATCCTACAATGTCTGAGCTGGACACTGAGCCTACTATGATGACAGACCAACAAACACACTTCTAGCACAGTCAATACCTAAATATCCTACAATGTCTGAGCTGGACGTTGAGCCTACTATGATGACAGACCAACAAACACACTTCTAGCACAGTCAATACCTAAATATCCTACAATGTCTGAGCTGGACGTTGAGCCTACTATGATGACAGACCAACAAACACACTTCTAGCACAGTCAATACCTAAATATCCTACAATGTCTGAGCTGGACACTGAGCCTACTATGATGACAGACCAACAAACACACTTCTAGCACAGTCAATACCTAAATATCCTACAATGTCTGAGCTGGACACTGAGCCTACTATGATGACAGACCAACAAACACACTTCTAGCACAGTCAATACCTAAATATCCTACAATGTCTGAGCTGGACACTGAGCCTACTATGATGACAGACCAACAAACACACTTCTAGCACAGTCAATACCTAAATATCCTACAATGTCTGAGCTGGACACTGAGCCTACTATGATGACAGACCAACAAACACACTTCTAGCACAGTCAATACCTAAATATCCTACAATGTCTGAGCTGGACACTGAGCCTACTATGATGACAGACCAACAAACACACTTCTAGCACAGTCAATACCTAAATATCCTACAATGTCTGAGCTGGACACTGAGCCTACTATGATGACAGACCAACAAACACACTTCTAGCACAGTCAATACCTAAATATCCTACAATGTCTGAGCTGGACACTGAGCCTACTATGATGACAGACCAACAAACACACTTCTAGCACAGTCAATACCTAAATATCCTACAATGTCTGAGCTGGACGTTGAGCCTACTATGATGACAGACCAACAAACACACTTCTAGCACAGTCAATACCTAAATATCCTACAATGTCTGAGCTGGACACTGAGCCTACTATGATGACAGACCAACAAACACACTTCTAGCACAGTCAATACCTAAATATCCTACAATGTCTGAGCTGGACGTTGAGCCTACTATGATGACAGACCAACAAACACACTTCTAGCACAGTCAATACCTAAATATCCTACAATGTCTGAGCTGGACGTTGAGCCTACTATGATGACAGACCAACAAACACACTTCTAGCACAGTCAATACCTAAATATCCTACAATGTCTGAGCTGGACACTGAGCCTACTATGATGACAGACCAACAAACACACTTCTAGCACAGTCAATACCTAAATATCCTACAATGTCTGAGCTGGACGTTGAGCCTACTATGATGACAGACCAACAAACACACTTCTAGCACAGTCAATACCTAAATATCCTACAATGTCTGAGCTGGACACTGAGCCTACTATGATGACAGACCAACAAACACACTTCTAGCACAGTCAATACCTAAATATCCTACAATGTCTGAGCTGGACGTTGAGCCTACTATGATGACAGACCAACAAACACACTTCTAGCACAGTCAATACCTAAATATCCTACAATGTCTGAGCTGGACACTGAGCCTACTATGATGACAGACCAACAAACACACTTCTAGCACAGTCAATACCTAAATATCCTACAATGTCTGAGCTGGACACTGAGCCTACTATGATGACAGACCAACAAACACACTTCTAGCACAGTCAATACCTAAATATCCTACAATGTCTGAGCTGGACGTTGAGCCTACTATGATGACAGACCAACAAACACACTTCTAGCACAGTCAATACCTAAATATCCTACAATGTCTGAGCTGGACGTTGAGCCTACTATGATGACAGACCAACAAACACACTTCTAGCACAGTCAATACCTAAATATCCTACAATGTCTGAGCTGGACGTTGAGCCTACTATGATGACAGACCAACAAACACACTTCTAGCACAGTCAATACCTAAATATCCTACAATGTCTGAGCTGGACACTGAGCCTACTATGATGACAGACCAACAAACACACTTCTAGCACAGTCAATACCTAAATATCTTACAATGTCTGAGCTGGACACTGAGCCTACTATGATGACAGACCAACAAACACACTTCTAGCACAGTCAATACCTAAATATCCTACAATGTCTGAGCTGGACATGAGCCTACTATGATGACAGACCAACAAACACACTTCTAGCACAGTCAATACCTAAATATCCTACAATGTCTGAGCTGGACACTGAGCCTACTATGATGACAGACCAACAAACACACTTCTAGCACAGTCAATACCTAAATATCCTACAATGTCTGAGCTGGACACTGAGCCTACTATGATGACAGACCAACAAACACACTTCTAGCACAGTCAATACCTAAATATCCTACAATGTCTGAGCTGGACGTTGAGCCTACTATGATGACAGACCAACAAACACACTTCTAGCACAGTCAATACCTAAATATCCTACAATGTCTGAGCTGGACACTGAGCCTACTATGATGACAGACCAACAAACACACTTCTAGCACAGTCAATACCTAAATATCCTACAATGTCTGAGCTGGACACTGAGCCTACTATGATGACAGACCAACAAACACACTTCTAGCACAGTCAATACCTAAATATCCTACAATGTCTGAGCTGGACACTGAGCCTACTATGATGACAGACCAACAAACACACTTCTAGCACAGTCAATACCTAAATATCCTACAATGTCTGAGCTGGACACTGAGCCTACTATGATGACAGACCAACAAACACACTTCTAGCACAGTCAATACCTAAATATCCTACAATGTCTGAGCTGGACACTGAGCCTACTATGATGACAGACCAACAAACACACTTCTAGCACAGTCAATACCTAAATATCCTACAATGTCTGAGCTGGACACTGAGCCTACTATGATGACAGACCAACAAACACTTCTAGCACAGTCAATACCTAAATATCTACAATGTCTGAGCTGGACGTTGAGCCTACTATGATGACAGACCAACAAACACACTTCTAGCACAGTCAATACCTAAATATCCTACAATGTCTGAGCTGGACACTGAGCCTACTATGATGACAGACCAACAAACACACTTCTAGCACAGTCAATACCTAAATATCCTACAATGTCTGAGCTGGACGTTGAGCCTACTATGATGACAGACCAACAAACACACTTCTAGCACAGTCAATACCTAAATATCCTACAATGTCTGAGCTGGACACTGAGCCTACTATGATGACAGACCAACAAACACACTTCTAGCACAGTCAATACCTAAATATCCTACAATGTCTGAGCTGGACGTTGAGCCTACTATGATGACAGACCAACAAACACACTTCTAGCACAGTCAATACCTAAATATCCTACAATGTCTGAGCTGGACACTGAGCCTACTATGATGACAGACCCAACAACAACAAAAAACACTTCTAGCACAGTCAATACCTAAATATCCTACAATGTCTGAGCTGGACACTGAGCCTACTATGATGACAGACCAACAAACACACTTCTAGCACAGTCAATACCTAAATATCCTACAATGTCTGAGCTGGACACTGAGCCTACTATGATGACAGACCAACAAACACACTTCTAGCACAGTCAATACCTAAATATCCTACAATGTCTGAGCTGGACACTGAGCCTACTATGATGACAGACCAACAAACACACTTCTAGCACAGTCAATACCTAAATATCCTACAATGTCTGAGCTGGACACTGAGCCTACTATGATGACAGACCAACAAACACACTTCTAGCACAGTCAATACCTAAATATCCTACAATGTCTGAGCTGGACACTGAGCCTACTATGATGACAGACCAACAAACACACTTCTAGCACAGTCAATACCTAAATATCCTACAATGTCTGAGCTGGACGTTGAGCCTACTATGATGACAGACCAACAAACACACTTCTAGCACAGTCAATACCTAAATATCCTACAATGTCTGAGCTGGACACTGAGCCTACTATGATGACAGACCAACAAACACACTTCTAGCACAGTCAATACCTAAATATCCTACAATGTCTGAGCTGGACACTGAGCCTACTATGATGACAGACCAACAAACACACTTCTAGCACAGTCAATACCTAAATATCCTACAATGTCTGAGCTGGACACTGAGTCTACTATGATGACAGACCAACAAACACACTTCTAGCACAGTCAATACCTAAATATCCTACAATGTCTGAGCTGGACACTGAGCCTACTATGATGACAGACCAACAAACACACTTCTAGCAGTCAATACCTAAATATCCTACAATGTCTGAGCTGGACACTGAGCCTACTATGATGACAGACCAACAAACACACTTCTAGCACAGTCAATACCTAAATATCCTACAATGTCTGAGCTGGACGTTGAGCCTACTATGATGACAGACCAACAAACACACTTCTAGCACAGTCAATACCTAAATATCCTACAATGTCTGAGCTGACGTGAGCCTACTATGATGACAGACCAACAAACACACTTCTAGCACAGTCAATACCTAAATATCCTACAATGTCTGAGCTGGACGTTGAGCCTACTATGATGACAGACCAACAAACACACTTCTAGCACAGTCAATACCTAAATATCCTACAATGTCTGAGCTGGACACTGAGCCTACTATGATGACAGACCAACAAACACACTTCTAGCACAGTCAATACCTAAATATCCTACAATGTCTGAGCTGGACGTGAGCCTACTATGATGACAGACCAACAAACACACTTCTAGCACAGTCAATACCTAAATATCCTACAATGTCTGAGCTGGACATGAGCCTACTATGATGACAGACCAACAAACACACTTCTAGCACAGTCAATACCTAAATATCCTACAATGTCTGAGCTGGACGTTGAGCCTACTATGATGACAGACCAACAAACACACTTCTAGCACAGTCAATACCTAAATATCCTACAATGTCTGAGCTGGACACTGAGCCTACTATGATGACAGACCAACAAACACACTTCTAGCACAGTCAATACCTAAATATCCTACAATGTCTGAGCTGGACACTGAGCCTACTATGATGACAGACCAACAAACACACTTCTAGCACAGTCAATACCTAAATATCCTACAATGTCTGAGCTGGACGTTGAGCCTACTATGATGACAGACCAACAAACACACTTCTAGCACAGTCAATACCTAAATATCCTACAATGTCTGAGCTGGACACTGAGCCTACTATGATGACAGACCAACAAACACACTTCTAGCACAGTCAATACCTAAATATCCTACAATGTCTGAGCTGGACACTGAGCCTACTATGATGACAGACCAACAAACACACTTCTAGCACAGTCAATACCTAAATATCCTACAATGTCTGAGCTGGACACTGAGCCTACTATGATGACAGACCAACAAACACACTTCTAGCACAGTCAATACCTAAATATCCTACAATGTCTGAGCTGGACACTGAGCCTACTATGATGACAGACCAACAAACACACTTCTAGCACAGTCAATACCTAAATATCCTACAATGTCTGAGCTGGACACTGAGCTACTATGATGACAGACCAACAAACACACTTCTAGCACAGTCAATACCTAAATATCCTACAATGTCTGAGCTGGACGTTGAGCCTACTATGATGACAGACCAACAAACACACTTCTAGCACAGTCAATACCTAAATATCCTACAATGTCTGAGCTGGACGTTGAGCCTACTATGATGACAGACCAACAAACACACTTCTAGCACAGTCAATACCTAAATATCCTACAATGTCTGAGCTGGACACTGAGCCTACTATATGACAGACCAACAAACACACTTCTAGCACAGTCAATACCTAAATATCCTACAATGTCTGAGCTGGACGTTGAGCCTACTATGATGACAGACCAACAAACACACTTCTAGCACAGTCAATACCTAAATATCCTACAATGTCTGAGCTGGACACTGAGCCTACTATGATGACAGACCAACAAACACACTTCTAGCACAGTCAATACCTAAATATCCTACAATGTCTGAGCTGGACACTGAGCCTACTATGATGACAGACCAACAAACACACTTCTAGCACAGTCAATACCTAAATATCCTACAATGTCTGAGCTGGACGTTGAGCCTACTATGATGACAGACCAACAAACACACTTCTAGCACAGTCAATACCTAAATACTACAATGTCTGAGCTGGACACTGAGCCTGTACTATGATGACAGACCAACAAACACACTTCTAAGCACAGTCAATACCTAAATATCCTACAATGTCTGAGCTGGACACTGAGCCTACTATGATGACAGACCAACAAACACACTTCTAGCACAGTCAATACCTAAATATCCTACAATGTCTGAGCTGGACACTGAGCCTACTATGATGACAGACCAACAAACACACTTCTAGCACAGTCAATACCTAAATATCCTACAATGTCTGAGCTGGACACTGAGCCTACTATGATGACAGACCAACAAACACACTTCTAGCACAGTCAATACCTAAATATCTACAATGTCTGAGCTGGACGTTGAGCCTACTATGATGACAGACCAACAAACACACTTCTAGCACAGTCAATACCTAAATATCCTACAATGTCTGAGCTGGACGTTGAGCCTACTATGATGACAGACCAACAAACACACTTCTAGCACAGTCAATACCTAAATATCCTACAATGTCTGAGCTGGACGTTGAGCCTACTATGATGACAGACCAACAAACACACTTCTAGCACAGTCAATACCTAAATATCCTACAATGTCTGAGCTGGACACTGAGCCTACTATGATGACAGACCAACAAACACACTTCTAGCACAGTCAATACCTAAATATCCTACAATGTCTGAGCTGGACGTTGAGCCTACTATGATGACAGACCAACAAACACACTTCTAGCACAGTCAATACCTAAATATCCTACAATGTCTGAGCTGGACATTGAGCCTACTATGATGACAGACCAACAAACACACTTCTAGCACAGTCAATACCTAAATATCCTACAATGTCTGAGCTGGACACTGAGCCTACTATGATGACAGACCAACAAACACACTTCTAGCACAGTCAATACCTAAATATCCTACAATGTCTGAGCTGGACGTTGAGCCTACTATGATGACAGACCAACAAACACACTTCTAGCACAGTCAATACCTAAATATCTACAATGTCTGAGCTGGACGTGAGCCTACTATGATGACAGACCAACAAACACACTTCTAGCACAATCAATACCTAAAATCCTACAATGTCTGAGCTGGACGTTGAGCCTACTATGATGACAGACCAACAAACACACTTCTAGCACAGTCAATACCTAAATATCCTACAATGTCTGAGCTGGACTTGAGCCTACTATGATGACAGACCAACAAACACACTTCTAGCACAGTCAATACCTAAATATCCTACAATGTCTGAGCTGGACGTTGAGCCTACTATGATGACAGACCAACAAACACACTTCTAGCACAGTCAATACCTAAATATCCTACAATGTCTGAGCTGGACACTGAGCCTACTATGATGACAGACAACAAACACACTTCTAGCACAGTCAATACCTAAATATCCTACAATGTCTGAGCTGGACGTTGAGCCTACTATGATGACAGACCAACAAACACACTTCTAGCACAGTCAATACCTAAATATCCTACAATGTCTGAGCTGGACGTTGAGCCTACTATGATGACAGACCAACAAACACACTTCTAGCACAGTCAATACCTAAATATCCTACAATGTCTGAGCTGGACGTTGAGCCTACTATGATGACAGACCAACAAACACACTTCTAGCACAGTCAATACCTAAATATCCTACAATGTCTGAGCTGGACACTGAGCCTACTATGATGACAGACCAACAAACACACTTCTAGCACAGTCAATACCTAAATATCCTACAATGTCTGAGCTGGACACTGAGCCTACTATGATGACAGACCAACAAACACACTTCTAGCACAGTCAATACCTAAATATCCTACAATGTCTGAGCTGGACACTGAGCCTACTATGATGACAGACCAACAAACACACTTCTAGCACAGTCAATACCTAAATATCCTACAATGTCTGAGCTGGACACTGAGCCTACTATGATGACAGACCAACAAACACACTTCTAGCACAGTCAATACCTAAATATCCTACAATGTCTGAGCTGGACGTTGAGTCTACTATGATGACAGACCAACAAACACACTTCTAGCACAGTCAATACCTAAATATCCTACAATGTCTGAGCTGGACACTGAGCCTACTATGATGACAGACCAACAAACACACTTCTAGCACAGTCAATACCTAAATATCCTACAATGTCTGAGCTGGACGTTGAGCCTACTATGATGACAGACCAACAAACACACTTCTAGCACAGTCAATACCTAAATATCCTACAATGTCTGAGCTGGACACTGAGCCTACTATGATGACAGACCAACAAACACACTTCTAGCACAGTCAATACCTAAATATCCTACAATGTCTGAGCTGGACGTTGAGCCTACTATGATGACAGACCAACAAACACACTTCTAGCACAGTCAATACCTAAATATCCTACAATGTCTGAGCTGGACACTGAGCCTACTATGATGACAGACCAACAAACACACTTCTAGCACAGTCAATACCTAAATATCCTACAATGTCTGAGCTGGACGTTGAGCCTACTATGATGACAGACCAACAAACACACTTCTAGCACAGTCAATACCTAAATATCCTACAATGTCTGAGCTGGACACTGAGCCTACTATGATGACAGACCAACAAACACACTTCTAGCACAGTCAATACCTAAATATCCTACAATGTCTGAGCTGGACGTTGAGCCTACTATGATGACAGACCAACAAACACACTTCTAGCACAGTCAATACCTAAATATCCTACAATGTCTGAGCTGGACACTGAGCCTACTATGATGACAGACCAACAAACACACTTCTAGCACAGTCAATACCTAAATATCCTACAATGTCTGAGCTGGACACTGAGCCTACTATGATGACAGACCAACAAACACACTTCTAGCACAGTCAATACCTAAATATCCTACAATGTCTGAGCTGGACACTGAGCCTACTATGATGACAGACCAACAAACACACTTCTAGCACAGTCAATACCTAAATATCCTACAATGTCTGAGCTGGACGTTGAGCCTACTATGATGACAGACCAACAAACACACTTCTAGCACAGTCAATACCTAAATATCCTACAATGTCTGAGCTGACACGTTGAGCCTACTATGATGACAGACCAACAAACACACTTCTAGCACAGTCAATACCTAAATATCCTACAATGTCTGAGCTGGACGTTGAGCCTACTATGATGACAGACCAACAAACACACTTCTAGCACAGTCAATACCTAAATATCCTACAATGTCTGAGCTGGACGTTGAGCCTACTATGATGACAGACCAACAAACACACTTCTAGCACAGTCAATACCTAAATATCCTACAATGTCTGAGCTGGACACTGAGCCTACTATGATGACAGACCAACAAACACACTTCTAGCACAGTCAATACCTAAATATCCTACAATGTCTGAGCTGGACGTGAGCCTACTATGATGACAGACCAACAAACACACTTCTAGCACAGTCAATACCTAAATATCCTACAATGTCTGAGCTGGACGTTGAGCCTACTATGATGACAGACCAACAAACACACTTCTAGCACAGTCAATACCTAAATATCCTACAATGTCTGAGCTGGACTTGAGCCTACTATGATGACAGACCAACAAACACACTTCTAGCACAGTCAATACCTAAATATCCTACAATGTCTGAGCTGGACACTGAGCCTACTATGATGACAGACCAACAAACACACTTCTAGCACAGTCAATACCTAAATATCCTACAATGTCTGAGCTGGACGTTGAGCCTACTATGATGACAGACCAACAAACACACTTCTAGCACAGTCAATACCTAAATATCCTACAATGTCTGAGCTGGACACTGAGCCTACTATGATGACAGACCAACAAACACACTTCTAGCACAGTCAATACCTAAATATCCTACAATGTCTGAGCTGGACGTTGAGCCTACTATGATGACAGACCAACAAACACACTTCTAGCACAGTCAATACCTAAATATCCTACAATGTCTGAGCTGGACACTGAGCCTACTATGATGACAGACCAACAAACACACTTCTAGCACAGTCAATACCTAAATATCCTACAATGTCTGAGCTGGACGTTGAGCCTACTATGATGACAGACCAACAAACACACTTCTAGCACAGTCAATACCTAAATATCCTACAATGTCTGAGCTGGACACTGAGCCTACTATGATGACAGACCAACAAACACACTTCTAGCACAGTCAATACCTAAATATCCTACAATGTCTGAGCTGGACACTGAGCTACTATGATGACAGACCAACAAACACACTTCTAGCACAGTCAATACCTAAATATCCTACAATGTCTGAGCTGGACGTTGAGCCTACTATGATGACAGACCAACAAACACACTTCTAGCACAGTCAATACCTAAATATCCTACAATGTCTGAGCTGGACACTGAGCCTACTATGATGACAGACCAACAAACACACTTCTAGCACAGTCAATACCTAAATATCCTACAATGTCTGAGCTGGACGTTGAGCCTACTATGATGACAGACCAACAAACACACTTCTAGCACAGTCAATACCTAAATATCCTACAATGTCTGAGCTGGACACTGAGCCTACTATGATGACAGACCAACAAACACACTTCTAGCACAGTCAATACCTAAATATCCTACAATGTCTGAGCTGGACGTTGAGCCTACTATGATGACAGACCAACAAACACACTTCTAGCACAGTCAATACCTAAATATCCTACAATGTCTGAGCTGGACGTTGAGCCTACTATGATGACAGACCAACAAACACACTTCTAGCACAGTCAATACCTAAATATCCTACAATGTCTGAGCTGGACACTGAGCCTACTATGATGACAGACCAACAAACACACTTCTAGCACAGTCAATACCTAAATATCCTACAATGTCTGAGCTGGACACTGAGCCTACTATGATGACAGACCAACAAACACACTTCTAGCACAGTCAATACCTAAATATCCTACAATGTCTGAGCTGGACGTTGAGCCTACTATGATGACAGACCAACAAACACACTTCTAGCACAGTCAATACCTAAATATCCTACAATGTCTGAGCTGGACACTGAGCCTACTATGATGACAGACCAACAAACACACTTCTAGCACAGTCAATACCTAAATATCCTACAATGTCTGAGCTGGACGTTGAGCCTACTATGATGACAGACCAACAAACACACTTCTAGCACAGTCAATACCTAAATATCCTACAATGTCTGAGCTGGACACTGAGCCTACTATGATGACAGACCAACAAACACACTTCTAGCACAGTCAATACCTAAATATCCTACAATGTCTGAGCTGGACACTGAGCCTACTATGATGACAGACCAACAAACACACTTCTAGCACAGTCAATACCTAAATATCCTACAATGTCTGAGCTGGACGTTGAGCCTACTATGATGACAGACCAACAAACACACTTCTAGCACAGTCAATACCTAAATATCCTACAATGTCTGAGCTGAACGTTGCCTACTATGATGACAGACCAACAAACACACTTCTAGCACAGTCAATACCTAAATATCCTACAATGTCTGAGCTGGACACTGAGCCTACTATGATGACAGACCAACAAACACACTTCTAGCACAGTCAATACCTAAATATCCTACAATGTCTGAGCTGGACGTTGAGCCTACTATGATGACAGACCAACAAACACACTTCTAGCACAGTCAATACCTAAATATCCTACAATGTCTGAGCTGGACGTTGAGCCTACTATGATGACAGACCAACAAACACACTTCTAGCACAGTCAATACCTAAATATCCTACAATGTCTGAGCTGGACACTGAGCCTACTATGATGACAGACCAACAAACACACTTCTAGCACAGTCAATACCTAAATATCCTACAATGTCTGAGCTGGACGTTGAGCCTACTATGATGACAGACCAACAAACACACTTCTAGCACAGTCAATACCTAAATATCCTACAATGTCTGAGCTGGACACTGAGCCTACTATGATGACAGACCAACAAACACACTTCTAGCACAGTCAATACCTAAATATCCTACAATGTCTGAGCTAGACGTTGAGCCTACTATGATGACAGACCAACAAACACACTTCTAGCACAGTCAATACCTAAATATCCTACAATGTCTGAGCTGGACACTGAGCCTACTATGATGACAGACCAACAAACACACTTCTAGCACAGTCAATACCTAAATATCCTACAATGTCTGAGCTGGACGTTGAGCCTACTATGATGACAGACCAACAAACACACTTCTAGCACAGTCAATACCTAAATATCCTACAATGTCTGAGCTGGACGTTGAGCCTACTATGATGACAGACCAACAAACACACTTCTAGCCAGTCAATACCTAAATATCCTACAATGTCTGAGCTGGACGTTGAGCCTACTATGATGACAGACCAACAAACACACTTCTAGCACAGTCAATACCTAAATATCCTACAATGTCTGAGCTGGACACTGAGCCTACTATGATGACAGACCAACAAACACACTTCTAGCACAGTCAATACCTAAATATCCTACAATGTCTGAGCTGGACGTTGAGCCTACTATGATGACAGACCAACAAACACACTTCTAGCACAGTCAATACCTAAATATCCTACAATGTCTGAGCTGGACACTGAGCCTACTATGATGACAGACCAACAAACACACTTCTAGCACAGTCAATACCTAAATATCCTACAATGTCTGAGCTGGACGTTGAGCCTACTATGATGACAGACCAACAAACACACTTCTAGCACAGTCAATACCTAAATATCCTACAATGTCTGAGCTGGACACTGAGCCTACTATGATGACAGACCAACAAACACACTTCTAGCACAGTCAATACCTAAATATCCTACAATGTCTGAGCTGGACGTTGAGCCTACTATGATGACAGACCAACAAACACACTTCTAGCACAGTCAATACCTAAATATCCTACAATGTCTGAGCTGGACACTGAGCCTACTATGATGACAGACCAACAAACACACTTCTAGCACAGTCAATACCTAAATATCCTACAATGTCTGAGCTGGACACTGAGCCTACTATGATGACAGACCAACAAACACACTTCTAGCACAGTCAATACCTAAATATCCTACAATGTCTGAGCTGGACGTTGAGCCTACTATGATGACAGACCAACAAACACACTTCTAGCACAGTCAATACCTAAATATCCTACAATGTCTGAGCTGAACGTTGAGCCTACTATGATGACAGACCAACAAACACACTTCTAGCACAGTCAATACCTAAATATCCTACAATGTCTGAGCTGGACGTTGAGCCTACTATGATGACAGACCAACAAACACACTTCTAGCACAGTCAATACCTAAATATCCTACAATGTCTGAGCTGGACGTTGAGCCTACTATGATGACAGACCAACAAACACACTTCTAGCACAGTCAATACCTAAATATCCTACAATGTCTGAGCTGGACGTTGAGCCTACTATGATGACAGACCAACAAACACACTTCTAGCACAGTCAATACCTAAATATCCTACAATGTCTGAGCTGGACACTGAGCCTACTATGATGACAGACCAACAAACACACTTCTAGCACAGTCAATACCTAAATATCCTACAATGTCTGAGCTGGACACTGAGCCTACTATGATGACAGACCAACAAACACACTTCTAGCACAGTCAATACCTAAATATCCTACAATGTCTGAGCTGGACACTGAGTGAGCCTACTATGATGACAGACCAACAAACACACTTCTAGCACAGTCAATACCTAAATATCCTACAATGTCTGAGCTGGACGTTGAGCCTACTATGATGACAGACCAACAAACACACTTCTAGCACAGTCAATACCTAAATATCCTACAATGTCTGAGCTGGACACTGAGCCTACTATGATGACAGACCAACAAACACACTTCTAGCACAGTCAATACCTAAATATCCTACAATGTCTGAGCTGGACGTTGAGCCTACTATGATGACAGACCAACAAACACACTTCTAGCACAGTCAATACCTAAATATCCTACAATGTCTGAGCTGGACACTGAGCCTACTATGATGACAGACCAACAAACACACTTCTAGCACAGTCAATACCTAAATATCCTACAATGTCTGAGCTGGACGTTGAGCCTACTATGATGACAGACCAACAAACACACTTCTAGCACAGTCAATACCTAAATATCCTACAATGTCTGAGCTGGATGTTGAGCCTACTATGATGACAGACCAACAAACACACTTCTAGCACAGTCAATACCTAAATATCCTACAATGTCTGAGCTGGACAGTTGAGCCTACTATGATGACAGACCAACAAACACACTTCTAGCACAGTCAATACCTAAATATCCTACAATGTCTGAGCTGGACACTGAGCCTACTATGATGACAGACCAACAAACACACTTCTAGCACAGTCAATACCTAAATATCCTACAATGTCTGAGCTGGACACTGAGCCTACTATGATGACAGACCAACAAACACACTTCTAGCACAGTCAATACCTAAATATCCTACAATGTCTGAGCTGGACACTGAGCCTACTATGATGACAGACCAACAAACACACTTCTAGCACAGTCAATACCTAAATATCCTACAATGTCTGAGCTGGACGTTGAGCCTACTATGATGACAGACCAACAAACACACTTCTAGCACAGTCAATACCTAAATATCCTACAATGTCTGAGCTGGACGTTGAACCTACTATGATGACAGACCAACAAACACACTTCTAGCACAGTCAATACCTAAATATCCTACAATGTCTGAGCTAGACGTTGAGCCTACTATGATGACAGACCAACAAACACACTTCTAGCACAGTCAATACCTAAATATCCTACAATGTCTGAGCTGGACACTGAGCCTACTATGATGACAGACCAACAAACACACTTCTAGCACAGTCAATACCTAAATATCCTACAATGTCTGAGCTGGACACTGAGCCTACTATGATGACAGACCAACAAACACACTTCTAGCACAGTCAATACCTAAATATCCTACAATGTCTGAGCTGGACGTTGACCTACTATGATGACAGACCAACAAACACACTTCTAGCACAGTCAATACCTAAATATCCTACAATGTCTGAGCTGGACGTTGAGCCTACTATGATGACAGACCAACAAACACACTTCTAGCACAGTCAATACCTAAATATCCTACAATGTCTGAGCTGAACTGAGCCTACTATGATGACAGACCAACAAACACACTTCTAGCACAGTCAATACCTAAATATCCTACAATGTCTGAGCTGGACGTTGAGCCTACTATGATGACAGACCAACAAACACACTTCTAGCACAGTCAATACCTAAATATCCTACAATGTCTGAGCTGGACGTTGAGCCTACTATGATGACAGACCAACAAACACACTTCTAGCACAGTCAATACCTAAATATCCTACAATGTCTGAGCTAGACGTTGAGCCTACTATGATGACAGACCAACAACACACTTCTAGCACAGTCAATACCTAAATATCCTACAATGTCTGAGCTGGACACTGAGCCTACTATGATGACAGACCAACAAACACACTTCTAGCACAGTCAATACCTAAATATCCTACAATGTCTGAGCTGGACACTGAGCCTACTATGATGACAGACCAACAAACACACTTCTAGCACAGTCAATACCTAAATATCCTACAATGTCTGAGCTGGACACTGAGCCTACTATGATGACAGACCAACAAACACACTTCTAGCACAGTCAATACCTAAATATCCTACAATGTCTGAGCTGGACACTGAGCCTACTATGATGACAGACCAACAAACACACTTCTAGCACAGTCAATACCTAAATATCCTACAATGTCTGAGCTGGACGTTGAGCCTACTATGATGACAGACCAACAAACACACTTCTAGCACAGTCAATACCTAAATATCCTACAATGTCTGAGCTGGACGTTGAGCCTACTATGATGACAGACCAACAAACACACTTCTAGCACAGTCAATACCTAAATATCCTACAATGTCTGAGCTGGACGTTGAGCCTACTATGATGACAGACCAACAAACACACTTCTAGCACAGTCAATACCTAAATATCCTACAATGTCTGAGCTGGACACTGAGCCTACTATGATGACAGACCAACAAACACACTTCTAGCACAGTCAATACCTAAATATCCTACAATGTCTGAGCTGGACACTGAGCCTACTATGATGACAGACCAACAAACACACTTCTAGCACAGTCAATACCTAAATATCCTACAATGTCTGAGCTGGACGTTGACCTACTATGATGACAGACCAACAAACACACTTCTAGCACAGTCAATACCTAAATATCCTACAATGTCTGAGCTGGACGTTGACCTACTATGATGACAGACCAACAAACACACTTCTAGCACAGTCAATACCTAAATATCCTACAATGTCTGAGCTGGACACTGAGCCTACTATGATGACAGACCAACAAACACACTTCTAGCACAGTCAATACCTAAATATCCTACAATGTCTGAGCTGGACACTGAGCCTACTATGATGACAGACCAACAAACACACTTCTAGCACAGTCAATACCTAAATATCCTACAATGTCTGAGCTGGACGTTGAGCCTACTATGATGACAGACCAACAAACACACTTCTAGCACAGTCAATACCTAAATATCCTACAATGTCTGAGCTGGACGTTGAGCCTACTATGATGACAGACCAACAAACACACTTCTAGCACAGTCAATACCTAAATATCCTACAATGTCTGAGCTGGACGTTGAGCCTACTATGATGACAGACCAACAAACACACTTCTAGCACAGTCAATACCTAAATATCCTACAATGTCTGAGCTGGACACTGAGCCTACTATGATGACAGACCAACAAACACACTTCTAGCACAGTCAATACCTAAATATCCTACAATGTCTGAGCTGGACACTGAGCCTACTATGATGACAGACCAACAAACACACTTCTAGCACAGTCAATACCTAAATATCCTACAATGTCTGAGCTGGACACTGAGCCTACTATGATGACAGACCAACAAACACACTTCTAGCACAGTCAATACCTAAATATCCTACAATGTCTGAGCTAGACGTTGAGCCTACTATGATGACAGACCAACAAACACACTTCTAGCACAGTCAATACCTAAATATCCTACAATGTCTGAGCTGGACACTGAACCTACTATGATGACAGACCAACAAACACACTTCTAGCACAGTCAATACCTAAATATCCTACAATGTCTGAGCTGGACGTTGAGCCTACTATGATGACAGACCAACAAACACACTTCTAGCACAGTCAATACCTAAATATCCTACAATGTCTGAGCTGGACGTTGAGCCTACTATGATGACAGACCAACAAACACACTTCTAGCACAGTCAATACCTAAATATCCTACAATGTCTGAGCTAGACGTTGAGCCTACTATGATGACAGACCAACAAACACACTTCTAGCACAGTCAATACCTAAATATCCTACAATGTCTGAGCTGGACACTGAGCCTACTATGATGACAGACCAACAAACACACTTCTAGCACAGTCAATACCTAAATATCCTACAATGTCTGAGCTGGACGTTGAGCCTACTATGATGACAGACCAACAAACACACTTCTAGCACAGTCAATACCTAAATATCCTACAATGTCTGAGCTGGACACTGAGCCTACTATGATGACAGACCAACAAACACACTTCTAGCACAGTCAATACCTAAATATCCTACAATGTCTGAGCTGGACGTTGAGCCTACTATGATGACAGACCAACAAACACACTTCTAGCACAGTCAATACCTAAATATCCTACAATGTCTGAGCTGGATGTTGAGCCTACTATGATGACAGACCAACAAACACACTTCTAGCACAGTCAATACCTAAATATCCTACAATGTCTGAGCTAGACGTTGAGCCTACTATGATGACAGACCAACAAACACACTTCTAGCACAGTCAATACCTAAATATCCTACAATGTCTGAGCTGGACACTGAGCCTACTATGATGACAGACCAACAAACACACTTCTAGCACAGTCAATACCTAAATATCCTACAATGTCTGAGCTGGACACTGAGCCTACTATGATGACAGACCAACAAACACACTTCTAGCACAGTCAATACCTAAATATCCTACAATGTCTGAGCTGGACGTTGAGCCTACTATGATGACAGACCAACAAACACACTTCTAGCACAGTCAATACCTAAATATCCTACAATGTCTGAGCTGGACACTGACCTACTATGATGACAGACCAACAAACACACTTCTAGCACAGTCAATACCTAAATATCCTACAATGTCTGAGCTGAACGTTGAGCCTACTATGATGACAGACCAACAAACACACTTCTAGCACAGTCAATACCTAAATATCCTACAATGTCTGAGCTGGACACTGAGCCTACTATGATGACAGACCAACAAACACACTTCTAGCACAGTCAATACCTAAATATCCTACAATGTCTGAGCTGGACGTTGAGCCTACTATGATGACAGACCAACAAACACACTTCTAGCACAGTCAATACCTAAATATCCTACAATGTCTGAGCTGGACACTGAGCCTACTATGATGACAGACCAACAAACACACTTCTAGCACAGTCAATACCTAAATATCCTACAATGTCTGAGCTGGACACTGAGCCTACTATGATGACAGACCAACAAACACACTTCTAGCACAGTCAATACCTAAATATCCTACAATGTCTGAGCTGGACACTGAGCCTACTATGATGACAGACCAACAAACACACTTCTAGCACAGTCAATACCTAAATATCCTACAATGTCTGAGCTAGACGTTGAGCCTACTATGATGACAGACCAACAAACACACTTCTAGCACAGTCAATACCTAAATATCCTACAATGTCTGAGCTGGACACTGAACCTACTATGATGACAGACCAACAAACACACTTCTAACTCAGTCAATACCTAAATATCCTACAATGTCTGAGCTAGACGTTGAGCCTACTATGATGACAGACCAACAAACACACTACTAGCACAGTCAATACCTAAATATCCTACAATGTCTGAGCTGGATGTTGAACCTACTATGATGACAGACCAACAAACACACTTCTAGCCAGTCAATACCTAAATATCCTACAATGTCTGAGCTAGACGTTGAGCCTACTATGATGACAGACCAACAAACACACTTCTAGCACAGTCAATACCTAAATATCCTACAATGTCTGAGCTGGACACTGAGCCTACTATGATGACAGACCAACAAACACACTTCTAGCACAGTCAATACCTAAATATCCTACAATGTCTGAGCTGGACACTGAGTGAGCCTACTATGATGACAGACCAACAAACACACTTCTAGCACAGTCAATACCTAAATATCCTACAATGTCTGAGCTGGACGTTGAGCCTACTATGATGACAGACCAACAAACACACTTCTAGCCCAGTCAATACCTAAATATCCTACAATGTCTGAGCTGGACACTGAGCCTACTATGATGACAGACCAACAAACACACTTCTAGCACAGTCAATACCTAAATATCCTACAATGTCTGAGCTGGACGTTGAGCCTACTATGATGACAGAACAACAAACACACTTCTAGCACAGTCAATACCTAAATATCCTACAATGTCTGAGCTGGACACTGAGCCTACTATGATGACAGACCAGTAAACACACTTCTAGCACAGTCAATACCTAAATATCCTACAATGTCTGAGCTAGACGTTGAGCCTACTATGATGACAGACCAACAAACACACTTCTAGCACAGTCAATACCTAAATATCCTACAATGTCTGAGCTGGACGTTGAACCTACTATGATGACAGACCAACAAACACACTTCTAGCACAGTCAATACCTAAATATCCTACAATGTCTGAGCTAGACGTTGAGCCTACTATGATGACAGACCAACAAACACACTTCTAGCACAGTCAATACCTAAATATCCTACAATGTCTGAGCTGGACACTGAGCCTACTATGATGACAGACCAACAAACACACTTCTAGCACAGTCAATACCTAAATATCCTACAATGTCTGAGCTGGACACTGAGCCTACTATGATGACAGACCAACAAACACACTTCTAGCACAGTCAATACCTAAATATCCTACAATGTCTGAGCTGGACACTGAGCCTACTATGATGACAGACCAACAAACACACTTCTAACACAGTCAATACCTAAATATCCTACAATGTCTGAGCTAGACGTTGAGCCTACTATGATGACAGACCAACAAACACACTTCTAGCACTGTCAATACCTAAATATCCTACAATGTCTGAGCTGGATGTTGAGCCTACTATGATGACAGACCAACAAACACACTTCTAGCACAGTCAATACCTAAATATCCTACAATGTCTGAGCTAGACGTTGAGCCTACTATGATGACAGACCAGCAAACACACTTCTAGCACAGTCAATACCTAAATATCCTACAATGTCTGAGCTGAACACTGAGCCTACTATGATGACAGACCAACAAACACACTTCTAGCACAGTCAATACCTAAATATCCTACAATGTCTGAGCTGGACACTGAGCCTACTATGATGACAGACCAACAAACACACTTCTAGCACAGTCAATACCTAAATATCCTACAATGTCTGAGCTGGACGTTGACCTACTATGATGACAGACCAACAAACACACTTCTAGCACAGTCAATACCTAAATATCCTACAATGTCTGAGCTGAACGTTGAGCCTACTATGATGACAGACCAACAAACACACTTCTAGCACAGTCAATACCTAAATATCCTACAATGTCTGAGCTGGACGTTGACCTACTATGATGACAGACCAACAAACACACTTCTAGCACAGTCAATACCTAAATATCCTACAATGTCTGAGCTGAACGTTGAGCCTACTATGATGACAGACCAACAAACACACTTCTAGCACAGTCAATACCTAAATATCCTACAATGTCTGAGCTGGACGTTGAGCCTACTATGATGACAGACCAACAAACACACTTCTAGCACAGTCAATACCTAAATATCCTACAATGTCTGAGCTGGACATTGAGCCTACTATGATGACAGACCAACAAACACACTTCTAGCACAGTCAATACCTAAATATCCTACAATGTCTGAGCTGGACACTGAGCCTACTATGATGACAGACCAACAAACACACTTCTAGCACAGTCAATACCTAAATATCCTACAATGTCTGAGCTGGACGTTGAGCCTACTATGATGACAGACCAACAAACACACTTCTAGCACAGTCAATACCTAAATATCCTACAATGTCTGAGCTGGACACTGAGCCTACTATGATGACAGACCACAAACACACTTCTAGCACAGTCAATACCTAAATATCCTACAATGTCTGAGCTAGACGTTGAGCCTACTATGATGACAGACCAACAAACACACTTCTAGCACAGTCAATACCTAAATATCCTACAATGTCTGAGCTGGATGTTGAGCCTACTATGATGACAGACCAACAAACACACTTCTAGCACAGTCAATACCTAAATATCCTACAATGTCTGAGCTGGACGTTGAGCCTACTATGATGACAGACCAACAAACACACTTCTAGCACAGTCAATACCTAAATATCCTACAATGTCTGAGCTGGACACTGAGCCTACTATGATGACAGACCAACAAACACACTTCTAGCACAGTCAATACCTAAATATCCTACAATGTCTGAGCTGGACGTTGACCTACTATGATGACAGACCAACAAACACACTTCTAGCACAGTCAATACCTAAATATCCTACAATGTCTGAGCTGGACGTTGACCTACTATGATGACAGACCAACAAACACACTTCTAGCACAGTCAATACCTAAATATCCTACAATGTCTGAGCTGGACACTGAGCCTACTATGATGACAGACCAACAAACACACTTCTAGCACAGTCAATACCTAAATATCCTACAATGTCTGAGCTGGACACTGAGCCTACTATGATGACAGACCAACAAACACACTTCTAGCACAGTCAATACCTAAATATCCTACAATGTCTGAGCTGGACACTGAGCCTACTATGATGACAGACCAACAAACACACTTCTAGCACAGTCAATACCTAAATATCCTACAATGTCTGAGCTAGACGTTGAGCCTACTATGATGACAGACCAACAAACACACTTCTAGCACAGTCAATACCTAAATATCCTACAATGTCTGAGCTGGAAGTTGAACCTACTATGATGACAGACCAACAAACACACTTCTAGCCCAGTCAATACCTAAATATCCTACAATGTCTGAGCTGGACGTTGAGCCTACTATGATGACAGACCAACAAACACACTTCTAGCACAGTCAATACCTAAATATCCTACAATGTCTGAGCTGGACACTGAGCCTACTATGATGACAGACCAACAAACACACTTCTAGCACAGTCAATACCTAAATATCCTACAATGTCTGAGCTGGACACTGAGCCTACTATGATGACAGACCAACAAACACACTTCTAGCACAGTCAATACCTAAATATCCTACAATGTCTGAGCTGGACACTGAGCCTACTATGATGACAGACCAACAAACACACTTCTAGCACAGTCAATACCTAAATATCCTACAATGTCTGAGCTGGACACTGAGCCTACTATGATGACAGACCAACAAACACACTTCTAGCACAGTCAATACCTAAATATCCTACAATGTCTGAGCTGGACACTGAACCTACTATGATGACAGACCAACAAACACACTTCTAGCCCAGTCAATACCTAAATATCCTACAATGTCTGAGCTAGACGTTGAGCCTACTATGATGACAGACCAACAAACACACTTCTAGCACAGTCAATACCTAAATATCCTACAATGTCTGAGCTGGACACTGAGCCTACTATGATGACAGACCAACAAACACACTTCTAGCACAGTCAATACCTAAATATCCTACAATGTCTGAGCTGGACACTGAGTCTACTATGATGACAGACCAACAAACACACTTCTAGCACAGTCAATACCTAAATATCCTACAATGTCTGAGCTGGACGTTGAGCCTACTATGATGACAGACCAACAAACACACTTCTAGCACAGTCAATACCTAAATATCCTACAATGTCTGAGCTGGACGTTGAGCCTACTATGATGACAGACCAACAAACACACTTCTAGCACAGTCAATACCTAAATATCCTACAATGTCTGAGCTGGACACTGAGCCTACTATGATGACAGACCAACAAACACACTTCTAGCACAGTCAATACCTAAATATCCTACAATGTCTGAGCTGGACACTGAGCCTACTATGATGACAGACCAACAAACACACTTCTAGCACAGTCAATACCTAAATATCCTACAATGTCTGAGCTGGACACTGAGCCTACTATGATGACAGACCAACAAACACACTTCTAGCACAGTCAATACCTAAATATCCTACAATGTCTGAGCTGGACACTGAGTCTACTATGATGACAGACCAACAAACACACTTCTAGCACAGTCAATACCTAAATATCCTACAATGTCTGAGCTGGACGTTGACCTACTATGATGACAGACCAACAAACACACTTCTAGCACAGTCAATACCTAAATATCCTACAATGTCTGAGCTGGACGTTGACTCTACTATGATGACAGACCAACAAACACACTTCTAGCACAGTCAATACCTAAATATCCTACAATGTCTGAGCTGGACGTTGACCTACTATGATGACAGACCAACAAACACACTTCTAGCACAGTCAATACCTAAATATCCTACAATGTCTGAGCTGGACGTTGAGCCTACTATGATGACAGACCAACAAACACACTTCTAGCACAGTCAATACCTAAATATCCTACAATGTCTGAGCTGGACACTGAGCCTACTATGATGACAGACCAACAAACACACTTCTAGCACAGTCAATACCTAAATATCCTACAATGTCTGAGCTGGACATTGAGCCTACTATGATGACAGACCAACAAACACACTTCTAGCACAGTCAATACCTAAATATCCTACAATGTCTGAGCTGGACACTGAGCCTACTATGATGACAGACCACAAACACACTTCTAGCACAGTCAATACCTAAATATCCTACAATGTCTGAGCTGGACGTTGAGCCTACTATGATGACAGACCAACAAACACACTTCTAGCACAGTCAATACCTAAATATCCTACAATGTCTGAGCTGGACACTGAGCCTACTATGATGACAGACCAACAAACACACTTCTAGCACAGTCAATACCTAAATATCCTACAATGTCTGAGCTGGACGTTGAGCCTACTATGATGACAGACCAACAAACACACTTCTAGCACAGTCAATACCTAAATATCCTACAATGTCTGAGCTGGATGTTGAGCCTACTATGATGACAGACCAACAAACACACTTCTAGCACAGTCAATACCTAAATATCCTACAATGTCTGAGCTAGACGTTGAGCCTACTATGATGACAGACCAACAAACACACTTCTAGCACAGTCAATACCTAAATATCCTACAATGTCTGAGCTGGACACTGAGCCTACTATGATGACAGACCAACAAACACACTTCTAGCACAGTCAATACCTAAATATCCTACAATGTCTGAGCTGGACACTGAGTGAGCCTACTATGATGACAGACCAACAAACACACTTCTAGCACAGTCAATACCTAAATATCCTACAATGTCTGAGCTGGACGTTGAGCCTACTATGATGACAGACCAACAAACACACTTCTAGCACAGTCAATACCTAAATATCCTACAATGTCTGAGCTGGACACTGAGCCTACTATGATGACAGACCAACAAACACACTTCTAGCACAGTCAATACCTAAATATCCTACAATGTCTGAGCTGGACGTTGAGCCTACTATGATGACAGACCAACAAACACACTTCTAGCACAGTCAATACCTAAATATCCTACAATGTCTGAGCTGGACACTGAGCCTACTATGATGACAGACCAACAAACACACTTCTAGCACAGTCAATACCTAAATATCCTACAATGTCTGAGCTGGACGTTGAGCCTACTATGATGACAGACCAACAAACACACTTCTAGCACAGTCAATACCTAAATATCCTACAATGTCTGAGCTGGAAGTTGAGCCTACTATGATGACAGACCAACAAACACACTTCTAGCCCAGTCAATACCTAAATATCCTACAATGTCTGAGCTAGAAGTTGAGCCTACTATGATGACAGACCAACAAACACACTTCTAGCACAGTCAATACCTAAATATCCTACAATGTCTGAGCTGGACACTGAGCCTACTATGATGACAGACCAACAAACACACTTCTAGCACAGTCAATACCTAAATATCCTACAATGTCTGAGCTGGACACTGAGCCTACTATGATGACAGACCAACAAACACACTTCTAGCACAGTCAATACCTAAATATCCTACAATGTCTGAGCTGGACACTGAACCTACTATGATGACAGACCAACAAACACACTTCTAACTCAGTCAATACCTAAATATTCTACAATGTCTGAGCTAGACGTTGAGCCTACTATGATGACAGACCAACAAACACACTACTAGCACAGTCAATACCTAAATATCCTACAATGTCTGAGCTGGATGTTGACCTACTATGATGACAGACCAACAAACACACTTCTAGCCCAGTCAATACCTAAATATCCTACAATGTCTGAGCTAGACGTTGAGCCTACTATGATGACAGACCAACAAACACACTTCTAGCACAGTCAATACCTAAATATCCTACAATGTCTGAGCTGAACACTGAGCCTACTATGATGACAGACCAACAAACACACTTCTAGCACAGTCAATACCTAAATATCCTACAATGTCTGAGCTGGACACTGAGTCTACTATGATGACAGACCAACAAACACACTTCTAGCACAGTCAATACCTAAATATCCTACAATGTCTGAGCTGACGTTGACCTACTATGATGACAGACCAACAAACACACTTCTAGCACAGTCAATACCTAAATATCCTACAATGTCTGAGCTGAACGTTGACTCTACTATGATGACAGACCAACAAACACACTTCTAGCACAGTCAATACCTAAATATCCTACAATGTCTGAGCTGGACACTGAGTCTACTATGATGACAGACCAACAAACACACTTCTAGCACAGTCAATACCTAAATATCCTACAATGTCTGAGCTGGACACTGAGTCTACTATGATGACAGACCAACAAACACACTTCTAGCACAGTCAATACCTAAATATCCTACAATGTCTGAGCTGGACACTGAGCCTACTATGATGACAGACCAACAAACACACTTCTAGCACAGTCAATACCTAAATATCCTACAATGTCTGAGCTGGACACTGAGTGAGCCTACTATGATGACAGACCAACAAACACACTTCTAGCACAGTCAATACCTAAATATCCTACAATGTCTGAGCTGGACGTTGAGCCTACTATGATGACAGACCAACAAACACACTTCTAGCCCAGTCAATACCTAAATATCCTACAATGTCTGAGCTGGACACTGAGCCTACTATGATGACAGACCAACAAACACACTTCTAGCACAGTCAATACCTAAATATCCTACAATGTCTGAGCTGGACGTTGAGCCTACTATGATGACAGAACAACAAACACACTTCTAGCACAGTCAATACCTAAATATCCTACAATGTCTGAGCTGGACACTGAGCCTACTATGATGACAGACCAACAAACACACTTCTAAGCACAGTCAATACCTAAATATCCTACAATGTCTGAGCTGGACGTTGAGCCTACTATGATGACAGACCAACAAACACACTTCTAGCACAGTCAATACCTAAATATCCTACAATGTCTGAGCTGGACGTTGAACCTACTATGATGACAGACCAACAAACACACTTCTAGCCAGTCAATACCTAAATATCCTACAATGTCTGAGCTAGAAGTTGAGCCTACTATGATGACAGACCAACAAACACACTTCTAGCACAGTCAATACCTAAATATCCTACAATGTCTGAGCTGGACACTGAGCCTACTATGATGACAGACCAACAAACACACTTCTAGCACAGTCAATACCTAAATATCCTACAATGTCTGAGCTGGAAGTTGAGCCTACTATGATGACAGACCAACAAACACACTTCTAGCACAGTCAATACCTAAATATCCTACAATGTCTGAGCTGGACACTGAGCCTACTATGATGACAGACCAACAAACACACTTCTAGCACAGTCAATACCTAAATATCCTACAATGTCTGAGCTGGACACTGAGCCTACTATGATGACAGACCAACAAACACACTTCTAGCACAGTCAATACCTAAATATCCTACAATGTCTGAGCTGGACACTGAGCCTACTATGATGACAGACCAACAAACACACTTCTAGCACAGTCAATACCTAAATATCCTACAATGTCTGAGCTAGACGTTGAGCCTACTATGATGACAGACCAACAAACACACTTCTAGCACTGTCAATACCTAAATATCCTACAATGTCTGAGCTGGACGTTGAACCTACTATGATGACAGACCAACAAACACACTTCTAGCCAGTCAATACCTAAATATCCTACAATGTCTGAGCTGGACGTTGAGCCTACTATGATGACAGACCAACAAACACACTTCTAGCACAGTCAATACCTAAATATCCTACAATGTCTGAGCTGGACACTGAGCCTACTATGATGACAGACCAACAAACACACTTCTAGCACAGTCAATACCTAAATATCCTACAATGTCTGAGCTGGACACTGAGCCTACTATGATGACAGACCAACAAACACACTTCTAGCACAGTCAATACCTAAATATCCTACAATGTCTGAGCTGAACGTTGACCTACTATGATGACAGACCAACAAACACACTTCTAGCACAGTCAATACCTAAATATCCTACAATGTCTGAGCTGGACGTTGAGCCTACTATGATGACAGACCAACAAACACACTTCTAGCACAGTCAATACCTAAATATCCTACAATGTCTGAGCTGGACGTTGAGCCTACTATGATGACAGACCAACAAACACACTTCTAGCACAGTCAATACCTAAATATCCTACAATGTCTGAGCTGGACACTGAGTCTACTATGATGACAGACCAACAAACACACTTCTAGCACAGTCAATACCTAAATATCCTACAATGTCTGAGCTGAACGTTGAGTCTACTATGATGACAGACCAACAAACACACTTCTAGCACAGTCAATACCTAAATATCCTACAATGTCTGAGCTGAACGTTGAGCCTACTATGATGACAGACCAACAAACACACTTCTAGCACAGTCAATACCTAAATATCCTACAATGTCTGAGCTGGACGTTGAGCCTACTATGATGACAGACCAACAAACACACTTCTAGCACAGTCAATACCTAAATATCCTACAATGTCTGAGCTGGACGTTGAGCCTACTATGATGACAGACCAACAAACACACTTCTAGCACAGTCAATACCTAAATATCCTACAATGTCTGAGCTGGACGTTGAGCCTACTATGATGACAGACCAACAAACACACTTCTAGCACAGTCAATACCTAAATATCCTACAATGTCTGAGCTGGACACTGAGTGAGCCTACTATGATGACAGACCAACAAACACACTTCTAGCACAGTCAATACCTAAATATCCTACAATGTCTGAGCTGGACATTGAGCCTACTATGATGACAGACCAACAAACACACTTCTAGCACAGTCAATACCTAAATATCCTACAATGTCTGAGCTGGACACTGAGCCTACTATGATGACAGACCAACAAACACACTTCTAGCACAGTCAATACCTAAATATCCTACAATGTCTGAGCTAGACGTTGAGCCTACTATGATGACAGACCAACAAACACACTTCTAGCACAGTCAATACCTAAATATCCTACAATGTCTGAGCTGGACACTGAGCCTACTATGATGACAGACCAACAAACACACTTCTAGCACAGTCAATACCTAAATATCCTACAATGTCTGAGCTGGACACTGAGCCTACTATGATGACAGACCAACAAACACACTTCTAGCACAGTCAATACCTAAATATCCTACAATGTCTGAGCTGGACACTGAGCCTACTATGATGACAGACCAACAAACACACTTCTAGCACAGTCAATACCTAAATATCCTACAATGTCTGAGCTAGACGTTGAGCCTACTATGATGACAGACCAACAAACACACTTCTAGCACAGTCAATACCTAAATATCCTACAATGTCTGAGCTAGACGTTGAGCCTACTATGATGACAGACCAACAAACACACTTCTAGCACTGTCAATACCTAAATATCCTACAATGTCTGAGCTGGATGTTGAACCTATTATGATGACAGACCAACAAACACACTTCTAGCCCAGTCATACCTAAATATCCTACAATGTCTGAGGTAGACGTTGAGCCTACTATGATGACAGACCAACAAACACACTTCTAGCACAGTCAATACCTAAATATCCTACAATGTCTGAGCTGGACACTGAGCCTACTATGATGACAGACCAACAAACACACTTCTAGCACAGTCAATACCTAAATATCCTACAATGTCTGAGCTGGACTTTGAGCCTACTATGATGACAGACCAACAAACACACTTCTAGCACAGTCAATACCTAAATATCCTACAATGTCTGAGCTGGACGTTGAGCCTACTATGATGACAGACCAACAAACACACTTCTAGCACAGTCAATACCTAAATATCCTACAATGTCTGAGCTGGACACTGAGTGAGCCAACTATGATGACAGACCAACAAACACACTTCTAGCACAGTCAATACCTAAATATCCTACAATGTCTGAGCTGGACATTGAGCCTACTATGATGACAGACCAACAAACACACTTCTAGCCCAGTCAATACCTAAATATCCTACAATGTCTGAGCTGGACACTGAGCCTACATGATGACAGACCAACAAACACACTTCTAGCCCAGTCAATACCTAAATATCCTACAATGTCTGAGCTAGACGTTGAGCCTACTATGATGACAGACCAGCAAACACACTTCTAGCACAGTCAATACCTAAATATCCTACAATGTCTGAGCTGGACACTGAGCCTACTATGATGACAGACCAACAAACACACTTCTAGCACAGTCAATACCTAAATATCCTACAATGTCTGAGCTGGACACTGAGCCTACTATGATGACAGACCAACAAACACACTTCTAGCATAGTCAATACCTAAATATCCTACAATGTTTGAGCTGGACACTGAGCCTACTATGATGACAGACCAACAAACACACTTCTAGCACAGTCAATACCTAAATATCCTACAATGTCTGAGCTAGACGTTGAGCCTACTATGATGACAGACCAACAAACACACTTCTAGCACAGTCAATACCTAAATATCCTACAATGTCTGAGCTAGACGTTGAGCCTACTATGATGACAGACCAACAAACACACTACTAGCACTGTCAATACCTAAATATCCTACAATGTCTGAGCTGGATGTTGAACCTACTATGATGACAGTCCAACAAACACACTTCTAGCCCAGTCATTACCTAAATATCCTACAATGTCTGAGGTAGACGTTGAGCCTACTATGATGACAGACCAGCAAACACACTTCTAGCACAGTCAATACCTAAATATCCTACAATGTCTGAGCTGGACACTGAGCCTACTATGATGACATACCAACAAACTACTTCTAGCACAGTCAATACCTAAATATCCTACAATGTCTGAGCTGGACACTGAGCCTACTATGATGACAGACCAACAAACACACTTCTAGCATAGTCAATACCTAAATATCCTACAATGTCTGAGCTGGACACTGAGCCTACTATGATGACAGACTAATAAACACACTTCTAGCACAGTCAATACCTAAATATCCTACAATGTCTGAGCTGGACGTTGAACCTACTATTAACGAACTTGCTGACGCCATAAATGCCCTCTCAAGAGAAAAGCTGCAGGAAATGACAATTTTCCCACAGAGATACTAAAGGAAAACTTAAACGTACTACTTCCACATCTATACAAACTGTTAATGCTGGAGACAAGGAGAAATACCCCATGATATGAGAAATGCTAAGATCATGACGCTGTACAAATCAAAGTAGACAGGCGTGATTGCAATAACTGCAGAGGCATCTCTCTCCTTAGCACAGCCGCAAGGCTTTTGCGAGAGTAATACTAAAACACCTGCATAGACTTGTAGAACTTGTTCTTCCCAAGTCTCAATGCAGCTTCAGAGCTGGGAGATCAACTATAGACATGAATTTCACACTTAGACAATTACAAGAAAGATGCCGGGAACAAAATATGCCGCTCTATATTGCCTTTGTGCATCTCACAAAGGCCTTCGACTCAGTAAACAGAGATGGGCTCTACATGTGTTAGAAAGCATAGGCTGCCCACCTAAATTACTTGAGCTGATTATGTCCTTTCATGAAAACATGAATGCTAAAATCCACTTTGATGGGAGTTCATCAGAGAGTTTTAAAGTCAACAACGGAGTGAAACAGGGATGTGTCCTCACCCCACCCCTTTTTGATATATTTTTTGCTGCCCTTCTAATTACGCCTTTGAAAACTGCTCAGGAGATATTTACATTCGCACAAGATCAGATGGCTCACTGTTCAACTTTGCACGACTAAGAGCAAAAAAACAAATGTTGCCCTACTTAAAGAACTTTTATTTGCTGACGATGCTGCCCTAGTTGCTCATAGTGAAGCCACTCTACAATTGCTGATCAACAACCTGGACAAAGAATGCAACATTTTTTCACTGTCAATTAGTGTTCAGAAGACAGTAATACTAAGTCAAGGCAACATCAAACCTCTATTAATCACTTTAAAAGATTGTCCACTAGAATCAGTTCAGAAATTCACGTATCTTGGATCGACAATTACGCAAACCACTTGATGATGAAATAAACAGCCAAATTGGTAAGGAAGCTACAACTTTCGGCAAACTCACAGAAAGGCCTGGAACAACATGAAACTAACACTAAAGACCAAACTCTTAATATATCAAACTTGTGTGCTTAGCACACTATTATATGGATCTAAAACCTGGACAACATACTCAAATCACGAAAAAAGACTGTCTTCCACATGTGATCTCTCAGCAGAATAATGCACATCAAATGACAGGACAAAATAACCAACTTAACTGCCCTGCAACGTGCTAAGGCCCCAACAATCATGTCGATGCTCAGATGTCGAAGACTAAGATGGCTGGGGCATGTCCAGTGAAGGGAAGAAAAACGCATCCCCAAGCAAATACTATATGGTGAACTAATACACGGAAAAAGACAAGTCGGCAAACCTAAACTACGATATAGAGATATCGGTAAATCATCTCTGAATGACTTCTCCATCTGTGAAAATGACTGGGAACATCTGGCAAGTGATTACACATCATGGAGAGCATGTATAAGGAATGGTATAACATCATTTGAGACTGTGCTAAGGCAAAATTTAGAAGAAAAAAGACTCATGAACAAGGATGAAAAAACCCTGCTGATCAGTGGGCCTGACTTGTTTATTCTGTGGCCGTGTGTGCTTTTCAAACATTGGTAGAATTAGCCACGAGAGAAGCTGCTCGGCAAAACAAAATCTCAACCCAAAAAAAATACACAACAGCCTCCACTAGGCCATCTGGCAAGACGAAAATGGCCATATATAATAAGAGACATGACATTTCATTCACTAGTCATATCACCAATAAGAGACATGTTCATTCTGTAGTCAGGCCACCAATAAGAGACATGACATTTCATTCAGTAGTCAGACCACCAATAAGAGACATGATGTTTCTTTCATTCAGTAGTCATACCACCAATAAGAGACATGATGTTTCATTCAGTAGTTAGACCACCAATAAGAGACATGTTTCATTCAGTAGTCAGACCACCAATAAGAGACATGATGTTTCATTCTGTAGTCAGACCACCAATAAGAGACATGATGTTTCATTCAGTAGTCATACCACCAATAAGAGACATGATATTTAATTCAGTAGTCATACCACTAATAAGAGACATGATGTTTCATTCAGTAGTCAGACCACCAATAAGATACATGATGTTTCATTCAGTAGTCATACAACCAATAAGAAACATGATATTTCATTCAGTAGTCAGACCACCAATAAGAGACATGATGTTTCATTCAGTAGCCAGACCACCAATATGAGACATGATGTTTCATTCAGTAGTCATACCACCAATAAGAGACGTGATGTTTCATTCAGTAGTCATACCACCAATAAGAGACATGATGTTTCATTCAGTAGTCAGGCCACCAATAAGATACATGATGTTTCATTCAGTAGTCATACAACCAATAAGAAACATGATATTTCATTCAGTAGTTAGGCCACCAATAAGATATATGTTACATTCAGTAGTCAGGCCACCAATAAGAGACATGACAAGGGTCACATTTGAGAATGCTCTTTCACAAATTGGCCATGTTGAACACACCATACATAGATGCAAGAGAGGTCTTGTAGATTTAAAAAATGGTGGCAGGTAAAGAATTATAAACTGATTTTGTTCTGTTTATCAACAGTTAATTGGGAATATTTCAACAAATAAAACAGGGTGTTAGGCAAGGTTGCATGTTGTCACTAGATTTGTTTAATATGTATAGTGAGATTATTTTAAGATCCATAAGGGGCATGCCTGGAATAACAATCAGATGTCATAATATAAATAATCAAAGGTATGCTGATGATACAGTCTTAATCGCTAAGAGTGAAAATGAGTTACAAGAAATGTTGGACATTATAGTGAAAGAAAGCAAAAATAAAGGACTCAGCCTTAATAGCAAAAAGACAGAAGTAATGGTAATAACAAAGAAAAAGACATCACTGCAATGCACAATAAAGACAAGTGGAACAATCTTAAAACAGGTAAATGAATTTAAATATCTAGGAACTTTTTGTTAACCACAGATGATAGATGTACAACAGAGGTGAGATGCAGAATGGCTCAGGCAAAAGCAGCTTTCCAAAAAAATGAGGTAGATACTGTGAAATCCATTTTTGACAATAGAAACAAGAAAAGAGTTCTTAAATGGTATGTAGAGCCAGTCTTAACATATGCATGTGAATCATGGACAATAGGACAACAGATAGAATATCATGGACAGCTAAGAAGAGTAAGGAAAATGTGAAAGAGGCCAAAGGGAAAAAAAAGAGCTAATATCCAATATTAGAAAGAAACAATCATCATTTTTTGGCCATGTAATGAGAAGGGAACAGCTGGAATATATTGTGACAACTGGGAAAATTGAGGGACGAAGAGATACCAGACAGCTTAAGAGAATGGCTTGGCAGAAGGTGAACAACAAAAATGATAAATAACTGCCAAGATTGAAAGTTGTGGAGAGACATGATCACCTATGCCAGCAGACTTGGTACTTAAAGATGATGATGATCAACAGTTGTTTATGCTGGTGACTGACTTGAGCTGAGACTGTCACAATCTGCAGGATTGAGATGAAGGAATGTGAATAGGGAAGATGAGTTGTACTAGATTTGCCAACTTTGAGATTTATGTTGAGTCTCTGAGAGCATATCTAACAAGATAGGAAACTCCAGAGCATACACTACAGGACTGCCGACACTCTAATACACTCATCATAGAAATATCCAAAGAACACAAATATGACCCATATAAACAACAGTATCAAGCTATGAGGAACCAGTGAAGACCTCAAACGCACTGTGTTGTTCATGACCCAAGCTGGTCTAATTGCATGGCAATAGCTGATCGATGAAGAAGAATGTTGAATTTACTCGTCAGTAAAACATTTAAAATGATATTTTAGTGTTTGATAGTCTGGAGATAAGACACTGGCCTCAACACAAGAAAATGGTTGGGGGGGGGGGGGGCCTCAGTAGCCTAGTTGGGATAACCACCTGAGTGGGCTATAGACGTTTGGACAACCCGTGTTCAATTTCCAATTTCCATTGGATGCTGTGTGAATTGTACTCGTGGTTGAGAAAAAAAAGAGATATCAAATCTCTCTACCTAGAGAAGGGCTAGACATAGTGAGCTTATTTGGTGACAGGGAGATGAGTACAAGAATGTTGGTTGCCATCAATGAGTTTATTTGGTGACAGGGAGATGAGTACAAGAATGTTGGTTACTATCAATGAGTTTATTTGGTGACAGGGAGATGAGTACAAGAATGTTGGTTGCCATCAATGAGTTTATCTGGTGACAGGGATGAGTACAAGAATGTTGGTTGCCATCAAAGAGTATTTGGTGACAGGGAGATGAGTACAAGAATGTTGGTTACCATCAATGAGTTTATCTGGTGACAGGGAGATGAGTACAAGAATGTTGGTTACTATCAATGAGCTTATTTGGCGATGGGAGATGAGTACAAGAATGTTGGTTACCATTAATGAGTTTATCTGATGACAGGAAGATGAGTACAAGAATGTTGGTTACCATCAATAAGTTTATCTGGTGACAGGGAGATGAGTACAAGAATGTTGGTTGCCATCAATGAGTTTATCTGGTAATAGGGGGATGAGTACAAGAATGTTGGTTGCCATCAATGGGTTTATCTGGTGAGGTGAGTACAAGAATGTTGGTTACCATCAATGAGTTTATCTGGTGACAAGGAGATGAGTACAAGAATGTTGGTTACCATCAATGAGTTTATCTGGTGACAGGGAGATGAGTACAAGAATATTGGCTGCCATCAATGAGTTTATTTGGTGACAGGGAGATGAGTCCAAGAATGTTCGTTACCATCAATGAGTTTATCTGGTGACAGTGAGATGAGTACACGAATGTTGGTTGCCATCAATGAGTTTATTTGGTGACAGGGAGATGAGTACAAGAATGTTGGTTGCCATCAATGAGTTTATCTGGTGACAGGGAGATGAGTACAAGAATGTTGGTTGCCATCAATGAGTTTATTTGGTGACAGGGAGATGAGTACAAGAATGTTGGTTACCATCAATGAGTTTATCTGATGACAGGGATATGAGTACAAGAATGTTGGTTGCCATCAATGAGTTTTATCTGATGACAGGGAGATGAGTACATGAATGTTGGTTGCCATCAATGAGTTTATTTGGTGACTGGGAGATGAGTACAAGAATGTTGGTTGCCATCAATGAGTTTATCTGGGGACATGGAGATGAGTACAAGAATGTTGGTTACCCTCATGAGTTTATTTGGTGAGTACATGAAGGTTGATTGAGTAACTGTGAGTTCTGCAGCATCCCTGTCTTTGAGTTGTCAGCTTGATTCAGTTCATGAAAATATCAAATTCATCTTCATCATCAAGTACCAAGCCTGCTGGTATAGGTGATCATGTCTCCCCACAACTTTCAATCGGAGACAGTTATTTATTTTTTCTGTTTGTTGACCTTCTGCCAGCCATTCTCTTAAGCTGTCTGGTATCTTTTCTCTTTGCTTCCCTTTATCTCTTCGTCCCTCAATTTTCCCAGTTGTTACAATATATTCCAGCTGTTCTCTTCTCATTACATGGCCAAAAAATGATGATTGTTTCTTCGTAATATTGGAAATTATCTCTCATTTTGCTTTGGCCTCTTTCAGAATGTTTTCATTATTCTTCTTAGCTGTCCATAGTATTCTCAACATTCTTCTGTAAAACCACTTTTCTACAGTCTCCAGTGATTTTCTTGTCATATTGTCTATGATTCACATTCATATGTCAAAACTGGTTCTACATACCATTTAAGAACTCTTTTTCTTGTTTCTGTTGTCAAAAATGGATTGTATAGTATCTTCCTCATTTTTTGGAAAGCTGTTTTTGCCTGAGCCGTTCTGCATCTCACTTCTGTTGTACATCTGCCATCTGAGGTTAACATTGTTCCCAGATATATAATTCACAAACAACTTATAGAATGCCTAAAAGAGATACATCTAGATGACATGGATATACGACTAATATGCAATCTATACTGGGAGCAAACAGCAATAATAAAATATAACAAAGAGTTCTCTACACCCATTGATATAAAAAGAGGAGTAAGACAAGGATGCATCCTATCACCAAGCTTGTTCTATCTATACACCGAGCAAATCTTTAAAAACATCATAGAAATGCCAGGCCTACAAATTAATGGAAAGATAATCAATAACCTAAGATATGCTGACGATACTGTACTACTAGCAGAAAATCCTAGAGACCTACAACAATTACTTAATGAAATAAACATGACAAGCAAAAAAGATGGACTAGATATGAATATCAAAAAGACTAAAACTAAGATCATAAACAAAGAAAATACTCAAAACCCACAGTGGATATCAAAATTGAAGGAATAGACCTTGAGACAGTTCAGAACTATAACTAACCTTGGACATACTACAACCAGTGATGGAAAATGTACAACTGAAATAAACAAAAGAATAGGAATGGCAAAAAGTAATTTTAATGTCATGAAGGACATACTAACATCAAAACAAATAACACCAGAGCTAAAACTAAGAATAGCAAAATGTTACATCTTCTCAATATTCCTATATGGTGCTGAAACATGGACATTAAACAAGAAAACAGAACAGTGAATTGAAGCCTTTGAAATGTGGATATATAGAAGAATAGGTAGAATTGGATGGAAGGAAAAGAAAACAAACGATGAAGTCTTAAAACAACTAAAAATGAAAAGAGAACTTCTGAACACAATTAGAACAAGACAAATGCGATTCTTGGGCCATGTTAAAAGACACAACAGCCTACTGAAAGTAATCCTGGAGGGGAAAATACAAGGTAAAAAAGGCAGAGGCAGACCAAGATTAACATGGACGAGTAACATCAAAAGATGGACAAATCAACCGATGACAACCTGCACCATCAAAGCAAGAGATAGAGCAGAATGGCGCTCCATGGTAGCCAACCTTCGTTGCGGAGACGGCACTCAATGATGATGATGATATAAATTCATTTACCTGTTTTAATATTGTTTCACTTGTCTTTATTTTGCACTGAGGTGATGTCTATATCATTGTTTCATTAATCAAAATTACTAACATATATAAATGGAAAGTCATTTCTAGCAGTGTGTAGAGAGTGTGTTGTAGTGTGTGTGCTGTAAAGCATGTTCTGTAGAGTGTGTGTGCACTGTAGTGTGTGTACTGTAGTGTGCTGTAATGAATGTGCTGCAGTGTATGCTGTGGAGTGATCTGTAGAGTGGGTGTTGTAGAGCATGTGCTGTTGAGCATGTGTTGTAGAGCATGTGCTGTTGAACATGTGTTGTAGAGCGTGTGCTGTTGAACATGAGTTGCAGAGAGTGTGCTGTTGAACATGTGTTGTAGAGAGTGTGCTGTTGAACATGTGTTGTAGAGAGTGTGCTGTTGAACATGTGTTGTAGAACATGTGCTGATGAACATGTGTTGTAGAGCATGTGCTGTTGAACATGTGTTGTAGAGCGTGTGCTGTTGAACATGAGTTGCAGAGAGTGTGCTGTTGAACATGTGTTGTAGAGAGTGTGCTGTTGAACATGTGTTGTAGAGAGTGTGCTGTTGAACATGAGTTGCAGAGAGTGTGCTGTTGAACATGTGTTGCAGAGAGTGTGCTGTTGAACATGTGTTGTAGAGAGTGTGCTGTTGAACATGTGTTGTAGAGCATGTGCTGTTGAACATGTGTTGTAGAGCGTGTGCTGTTGAACATGTGTTGTAGAGAGTGTGCTGTTGAACATGTGTTGTAGAGAGTGTGCTGTTGAATATGTGTTGTAGAACATGCGCTGATGAACATGTGTTGTAGAGAGTGTGCTGTTGAACATGTGTTGTAGAGAGTATGCTGTTGAACATGTGTTGTAGAGAGTGTGCTGTTGAACATGTGTTGTAGAGAGTGTGCTGTTGAACATGTGTTGTAGAGAGTGTGCTGTTGAACATGTGTTGTAGAGAGTGTGCTGATGAACATGTGCTGTTGAGCATGTGCTGTTGAACATGTGCTGTTTAACATGTGTTGTAGAGCATGTGCTGTTGAACATGTGTTGTAGAGCGAGTGCTGTTTAACATGTGTTGTAGAGCATGTGCTGTTGAACATCTGTTGTAGAGCATGTGCTGTTGAACATGTGTTGTTGACTATGTGCTGTCGAGCATGTGTTGTCGACTATGTGCTGTTGAACATGTGTTGTTGACTATGTGCTGTTGAACATGTGTTGTTGACTATGTGCTGTTGAACATGTGTTATTGATTATGTGCTGTCGAGCATGTGTTGCTGACTATGTGCTGTTGAACATGTGTTGTAGAGCGTGTGCTGTTGAACATGTGCTGTTGAACATTGTGTTGTAGAGCGTGTGCTGTTGAACATGTGTTGTAGACTGTGCGCTGTTGAACATGAGTTGCAGAGAGTGTGCTGTTGAACACGTGTTGCAGAGAGTGTGCTGTTGAATATGTGTTGTAGAGCGTGTGCTGTTGAACATGTGTTGTAGAACATGTGCTGATGAACATGTGCTGATGAGCATGTGCTGTAGAACATGTGCTGTTGAGCATGTGCTGTTGAACATGTGCTGTTGAACATGTGCTGTAGAACATGTGCTGTTGAGCATGTGCTGTTGAACATGTGCTGTAGAACATGTGCTGTTGAGCATGTGCTGTTGTACATGTGCTGTAGAACATGTGCTGTAGAACATGTGCTGTTGTACATGTGCTGTTGAACATGTGTTGTAGAGCATGTGCGGTTGACCATGTGTTGTAGAGCATGTGCTGTAGAACGTGTGTTGTAGAGCATGTGTTGTTGGACGTGTGCTGTTGAACATGTGCTGTTGACCATGTGTTGTAGAACATGTGTTGTGTTGTTGAATATGTGCTGTAGAACGTGTGCTGTTGAACATGTGTTGTAGATCGTGTGCTGTTGAACATCTGTTGTAGATCGTGTACTGTTGAACATGTGTTGTAGAGCGTGTGCTGTTGAACATGTGCTTAGATCATGTGCTACAGTGTTGTGCAGAGTGTGCATGATGAGACAAGTGTTCTCTGTTCTCCATTTCAGCCAGGAATAAATGTAACCAGCAAGCTGTGTGGAGAGGGTATTAAGTTGTTGTTCATTGAAGAAGGACAATTGTCATTTTTCTTGGTAGAGATGTTTTAACTGACTCAGCCAGTCATGAAAATGTAAAAAGCAAACCTCTCTTGCATTTCTTGAAGTTGAATTTTGTTGCAAATAGAACTGGTACTAAGTAACATGATGACAGTTGTATCAACTATTGTCAGTGACAACACTGAGGCTAGATGTCAAAGGTAAAAAAAACAACAAACTGTGATCCACAGAATTCTGTTAGAATAATGTTTGGGATAGAAGAAATCAATAAAATGATGTTGTGGAGGAAATCGGAACAATCTCTGCCTGCATGTGGAAATTTGCAGGCTCCATTTTTAGAACAATTCACAAGTAGTTCCCCTTACAGGAAACTATTCTCTTAGGTCTGCCATCAAATGTTTTTGTGTCATGTAGATTCTGTCCTCACACAGAAAGTATGTGGACTCAGTATAGACAATACATCTACCTAGTTGATGGGCACAGAGGTAACACACAGAAGAGTATGTGAACTCAGTGTAGACATCTACCTAGTTGATGAGCACAGACATAACACACAGAAGAGTATGTGAACTCAGTATAGACAATACATCTACCTAGTTGATGAGCACAGACATAACACACAGAAGAGTATGTGAACTCAGTATAGACATCTACTTAGTTGATGAGCACAGACATAACACACAGAAGAGTATGTGAACTCAGTATAGACAATACATCTACCTAGTTGATGAGCACAGACACAACACACAGAAGAGTATGTGAACTCAGTATAGACATCTACCTAGTTGATGAGCACAGACATAACACACAGAAGAGTATGTGAACTCAGTATACACATCTATCTAGTTGATGTGCACAGACATAACACACAGAAGAGTATGTGAACTCAGTATAGACATCTACCTAGTTGATGTGCACAGACATAACACACAGAAGAGTATGTGGACTCAGTATATACATCTATCTAGTTGATGTGCACAGACATAACACACAGAAGAGTATGTGGACTCAGTATAGACATCTATCTAGTTGATGTGCACAGACATAACAGTATAAGGACACATTTTAGTAATGTTCACGAGATATCTCATTGTGTATCTCTCCCTGAAAATGCTACTGTCCAGTTTTTCCTGCCATTACACATGAAACATTTTTCCATTGATTCCTCTATTATACATGAAACATTTTTCTATTGATTCCTCTATTACACATGAAACATTTTTCTATTGATTCCTCTATTACACATGAAACATTTTTCTATTGATTCCTCTTTACACATGAAACGTTTTTCCATTGATTCCTCCATTACACATGAAACGTTTTTCTATTGATTCCTCTATTACACATAAAACGTTTTTCTATTGATTCCTCTATTACACATGAAACATTTTTCCATTGATTCCTCTATTACACATGAAACGTTTTTCTATTGATTCCTCTATTACACATGAAACATTTTTCTATTGATTCCTCTATTAGACATGAAACATTTTTCTATTGATTCCTTATTACACATAAACGTTTTTCTATTGATTCCTGTATTACACATGAAACATTTTTCTATTGATTCCTGTATTACACATGAAACATTTTTCTATTGATTCCTCTATTACACATGAAACATTTTTCTATTGATTCCTCTATTACACATGAAACATTTTTCTATTGATTCCTGTATTACACATGAAAAATTTTTCTATTGATTCCTGTATTACACATGAAACATTTTTCTATTGATTCCTCTATCACACATGAAACATTTTTCTATTGATTCCTCTATATGTCACTACATGCATGGGAGACAAAATGGATGTGAAAATATGGAAATGTATACAATTTAGAATTGTAGTTTTCAGTGCATGCTCTAGGGTTTCCATTTCAACCCAACACATCTTTACTTCCCAATGTTAAGTTTTAGGTAGGTTTGTTATTGTGGACTTACAGACAACTGGCAAAAAAGACTTCAATTCAAATATTGTACACAATTGTGTTCCTAGCATTCAACATTTGAGCTTGTTATGTCAGTAATTTCCAAAACACAGTGTCGACTTTTTTTTGGTCTTTTTAAAAATGTCTTGAATTGCTCTTAGTTTATGTAGAGAGATTCATGTTTGACAGTTTCTCTTGTTAGTTTATGTAGAGAGATTCATTTTTGACAGTTTCTCTTGTTAGTTTATGTAGAGATATTCATGTTTGACAGTTTCTCTTGTTAGTTTATGTACAGAGATTCATGTTTGACAGTTTCTCTTGTTAGTTTATGTAGAGAGATTCATATTTGACAGTTTCTCTTGTTAGTTTATGTAGAAAGATTCATGTTTGACAGCTTCTCTTGTTAGTTTATGTAGAGAGATTTATGTTTGACAGTTTCTCTTGTTAGTTTATGTAGAGAGATTCATGTTTGACAGTTTCTCTTGTTAGTTTTATGTAGAGAGATTCATATTTGACAGTTTCGCTTGTTAGTTTATGTAGAGAGATTCATTTTTGACAGTTTCTCTTTGTTAGTTTATGTAGAGAGATTCATGTTTGACAGTTTCTCTTGTTAGTTTATGTAGAGAGATTCATTTTTGATAGTTTCTCTTGTTAGTTTATGTAGAGAGATTCATGTTTGACAGTTTCTCTTGTTAGCTTATGTAGAGAGATTCATGTTTGACAGTTTCTCTTGTTAGTTTATGTAGAGAGATTCATGTTTGACAGTTTCTCTTGTTAGCTTATGTAGAGAGATTCATGTTTGACAGTTTCTCTTGTTAGCTTATGTAGAAAGATTCATGTTTGACAGTTTCTCTTGTTAGTTTATGTTGAGAGATTCATGTTTGACAGCTTCTCTTGTTAGTTTATGTAGAGAGATTCATGTTTGACAGTTTCTCTTGTTAGTTTATGTAGAGAGATTCATATTTGACAGTTTCTCTTGTTAGTTTATGTAGAGAGATTCATTTTGACAGTTTCTCTTGTTAGTTTATGTAGAGAGATTCATGTTTGACAGTTTCTCTTGTTAGTTTATGTACAGAGATTCATGTTTGACAGTTTCTCTTGTTAGCTTATGTAGAGAGATTTATGTTTGACAGTTTCTCTTGTTAACTTATGTAGAGAGATTCATGTTTGACAGTTTCTCTTGTTAGTTTATGTAGAGAGATTCATGTTTGACAGTTTCTCATGTTAGTTTATGTAAAGAGATTAATGTTTGACAGTTATTCTTGTTAGCTTATGTAGAGAGATTCATGTTTGACAGTTTCTCTTGTTAGTTTATGTAGAGAGATTCATGTTTGACAGTTTCTCTTGTTAGTTTATGTAGAGAGATTCATGTTTGACAGTTTCTCTTGTTAGTTTATGTAGAGAGATTCATTTTTGACAGTTTCCTCTTGTTAGTTTATGTAGAGAGATTCATATTTGACAGTTTCGCTTGTTAGTTTATGTAGAGAGATTCATATTTGACAGTTTCTCTTGTTAGTTTATGTAGAGAGATTCATGTTTGACAGTTTCTCTTGTTAGTTTATGTAGAGAGATTCATTTTTGACAGTTTCTCTTGTTAGTTTATGTAGAGAGATTCATGTTTGACAGTTTCTCTTGTTAGTTTATGTAGAGAGATTCATGTTTGACAGTTTCTCTTGTTAGCTTATGTAGAGAGATTCATGTTTGACAGTTTCTCTTGTTAGCTTATGTAGAGAGATTCATGTTTGACAGTTTCTCTTGTTAGTTTATGTAGAGATATTCATTTTTGACAGTTTCTCTTGTTAGTTTATGTAGAGAGATTCATGTTTGATAGTTTCTCTTGTTAGTTTATGTAGAGAGATTCATATTTGACAGTTTCTCTTGTTAGTTTATGTAGAGAGATTCATTTTTGACAGTTTCTCTTGTTAGTTTATGTAGAGAGATTCATGTTTGACAGTTTCTCTTGTTAGTTTATGTACAGAGATTCATGTTTGACAGTTTCTCTTGTTAGCTTATGTAGAGAGATTTATGTTTGACAGTTTCTCTTGTTAACTTATGTAGAGAGATTCATGTTTGACAGTTTCTCTTGTTAGTTTATGTAGAGAGATTCATGTTTGACAGTTTGTCATGTTAGTTTATGTAAAGAGATTCATGTTTGACAGTTATTCTTGTTAGCTTATGTAGAGAGATTCATGTTTGACAGTTTCTCTTGTTAGTTTATGTAGAGAGATTCATGTTTGACAGTTTCTCTTGTTAGTTTATGTAGAGAGATTCATGTTTGACAGTTTCTCTTGTTAGTTTATGTAGAGAGATTCATATTTGCCAGTTTCTCGTGTTAGTTTATGTAGAGAGATTCATTTTTGACAGTTTCTCTCGTTAGTTTATGTAGAGATATTCATGTTTGACAGTTTCTCTTGTTAGTTTATGTAGAGAGATTCATGTTTGACAGTTTCTCTTGTTAGCTTATGTAGAGAGAGTCATGTTTGACAGTTTCTCTTGTTAGTTTATGTAGAGAGATTCATGTTTGCCATTTCTCGTGTTAGTTTATGTAGAGAGATTCATTTTTGACAGTTCTCTTGTTAGTTTATGTAGAGAGATTCATGTTTGGCAGTTTCTCTTGTTAGCTTATGTAGAGAGATTCATATTTGACAGTTTTTCTTATGTTAGTTTATGTAAGAAGATTCATGTTTGACAGTTTCTCTTGTTAGTTTAGTAGAAAGCTTGCTTTTTTGACAGTTTCTCTTGTTAGTTTATGTAAAGAGATTTCTGTTTGACAGTTTCTCTTGTTAGCTTATGTAAAGAGATTTCTGTCTGACAGTTTCTCTTGTTAGTTTATATAAAGATTCATGTTTGACAGTTTCTATTGTTAGTTTATGTAGAGAGATTCATGTTTGACAGTTTCTCTTGTTAGCTTATGTAGAGAGATTCATGTTTGACAGTTTCTCTTGTTAGTTTATGTAAAGAGATTTCTGTTTGACAGTTTCTCTTGTTAGTTCATGTAAAGAGATTTCTGTTTGACAGTTCCTCTTGTTAGTTTATGTAGAGAGATTCATGTTTGACAGTTTCTTATGTTAGTTTATGTAAAAAGATTCATGTTTGACAGTTTCTCTTGTTAGTTTATGTAGAAAGCTTCATTTTTGACAGTTTCTCTTGTTAGTTTATGTAAAGAGATTTCTGTTTGACAGTTTCTCTTGTTAGTTTATGTAGAGATATTCATGTTTGACAGTTTCTCTTGTTAGTTTATGTAGAGAGATTCATGTTTGACAGTTTTTCTCTTGTTAGTTTATGTAGAGAGATTCATGTTTGACAGTTTCTCTTGTTAGTTTATGTAGAGAGATTCATGTTTGACAGTTTCTCTTGTTAGCTTATGTAAAGAGATTTCTGTTTGACAGTTTCTCTTGTTAGTTCATGTAAAGAGATTTCTGTTTGACAGTTTCTCTCGTTAGTTTATGTAGAGAGATTCATGTTTGACAGTTTCTTATGTTAGTTTATGTAGAGAGATTCATGTTTGACAGTTTCTCTTGTTAGTTTATGTAAAGAGATTCATGTTTGACAGTTTCTCTTGTTAGTTTATGTAAAGAGATTTCTGTTTGACAGTTTCTCTTTTAGTTTATGTAGAGAGATTCATTTTTGACAGTTTCTCTTGTTAGTTTATGTAGAGAGATTCATATTTGACAGTTTCTCTTGTTAGTTTATGTAGAGAGATTCATGTTTGACAGTTTCTCTTGTTAGTTTATGTAGAGATATTAATTTTTGACAGTTTCTCTTGTTAGTTTATGTAGAGAGATTCATGTTTGACAGTTTCTCTTGTTAGTTTATGTAAAGAGATTTCTGTTTGACAGTTTCTCTTGTTAGTTTATGTAGAGATTTCTGTTTGACAGTTTTCTCTTGTCATTTTTATATAAAGATTCATGTTTGACAGTTTCTCTTGTTAGTTTATGTAGAGAGATTCATGTTTGACAGTTTCTCTTGTTAGTTTATGTAGAGAGATTCATGTTTGACAGTTTCTCTTGTTATCTTATGTAGAGAGATTCATGTTTGACAGTTTTCTCTTGTTAGTTTATGTAAAGAGATTTCTGTTTGACAGTTTCTCTTGTTAGTTCATGTAAAGAGATTTCTGTTTGACAGTTTCTCTCGTTAGTTTATGTAGAGAGATTCATGTTTGACAGTTTCTCTTGTTAGTTTATATAGAGATTCATGTATGACAGTTTCTCTTGTTAGTTTATGTAGAGAGATTCATGTTTGACAGTTTCTGTTGTTAGTTTATATACAGAGATTCATTTTTGACAGTTTCTCTTGTTAGTTTATGTAGAGAGATTCATGTTTGACAGTTTCTGTTGTTAGTTTATATAGAGAGATTCATGTTTGACAGTTTCTCATGTTAGTTTATGTAGAGAGATTCATGTTTGACAGTTTCTCTTGTTAGTTTATGTAGAGAGATTCATGTTTGACAGTTTCTCATGTTAGTTTATGTAGAGAGATTCATGTTTGACAGTTTCTCATGTTAGTTTATATAGAGAGATTCATGTTTGACAGTTTCTCTTAGTTCTTGCTGGTTTGAACAGGGAAGTGTAGAGAACTTGTCAACTGTACACAGAAATGGCTCTGAATTATTTATATCTAGAAGTTCAGAGATTGACACAAGCTGGACATGAGATGTTCTCCGAGTTATTAATTTGTGTAGAAAGGTATATATAACTACTGACATAAGATGTTCTCTGAGTTATTAATTTGTGTAGAAAGGTACATAGAACTACTGACATAAGATGTTCTCTGAGTTATTAATTTGTGTAGAAAGGTACATAGAACTACTGACATAAGATGTTCTCTGAGTTATTAATTTGTGTAGAAAGGTACATAGAACTACTGACATAAGATGTTCTCTGAGTTATTAATTTGTGTAGAAAGGTACATAGAACTACTGACATAAGATGTTCTCTGAGTTATTGTTAGTTTGTCTGCACATTTGCATATAAATGATTTCTATGTCCACAGCTTTTTTGTGTAAAATCAAAATGAATCATGAAACACACTGAAATAAATGTTAATGTTCACTTTGTGTAACACATGTGCTGTTTTGTTGCTGTCTGTTGTAGATGAGTTTCTGCAGCTTCAAATGTGAGTGACCTAAACAATGATAGAATGGTGAAAAATACATGAGCATCAAACTTGCAAAAATGTGTTTGTTGAGATATGTGTTGTTGGTTTGTGTCAAAGCAATGTCTGCATCATTTTTTCTGCATGTACACATCCATTTGTTCAGGGCTGCCACAAGGCTCACCATTGTCACCAGTTCTATTTAACGTGTACACAATAACGATCATGGAACAACAGCTGGATCGGAGGGGAAGAACTATGACTTTTACTGATGATATTCTGGTATATCAACAAGGAAGAGACAGAAGTGAGATCGCCTCCACTATGCAAAACGAACTTGATCGCATCTCTTTCTGGTGTGGAGTATCAGGTACATTGGTTAATCTTAATAAAGAATCAGTTGTATGGTTCTCATTTAACATCATATCATTAACACGGAAACACCGGTGGTACGAATGGGGCTGATGAGGTGACCAGGGACAAGTTGATTACATACATCGGAGTTAAGTTTGATCGCAGCATGTGTTTTAGGGACCACATCGACCATGTGATAACAAAATCCTGCAAAGGATTAGCTGCCCTGATGGTCATGGCAGCTGCCAACATCGAGCAGAGGCTACTTACTCTTCTGTTCCAGGGACTAGACCTCACATCAATCGAGTATGGCCTGGCACTTCTTACTGTCAGTAAGACACAAATTGACAAGCTGGAGAAAATACAGAATGAAGCTATGCACATTATCTTGGGGTGTACGAGGGACACTCCCTGTGTAGCAATGAGGTATATTCTTGACATTCCACCATGGATGACAGAATCAAGATCTGGAGGTCACGAGCATCCATTGCATCATGAGTTCAACACAGGGAAGGGTGTCAGGCTAAAAGAGGCAAATCATGGGTGGGCCGAGCAGATGATGTCATCAAACATCCCTTACTAGTACTAGTAGCTGCTACTTAATGTTTGTATTTCGTCCTAAGTGTTTACTTTAGTATTTATATCTTAGGTTAGTCCTTTTACTAGACTGCCATTATTATCATCCTTTAGTTTCTGTAAGTTTGCCACCTACAACGTTGTTATCATTGTTGTGATCACCATCATCACTCATTCCACATTTTAGTTTGTTCTTCTACGCCCGTGTTTGCCTAGTCCTTTCTCTTGCTCTTTTCTCCGATAGCATGCCCACACTTAAAAAGTTTTCGAACTCCATACGCCGGGGTGCTCTTTTAGCCTTCCAGTATTTACCTACAGACATCTCTTCTATATCCACTGAACTCGCCTTTACTACTTATAAGCTTACTAGACTTAGTTGCCACGTTAATTTCCTCCAAAATTGTATACGATTAAAGATTATCCCATATGGGTTCCGGTCTAAGTTCACCCCCTTTGTCCACCAGCCTAACCTTAGTGAAATTAGGCGATATGACAGTATTGAAAGACGCCTTGGTTTCCATGAGGCTCATTCTAGCCAACCACACTAGGCTAGTCTCCCACCTGCGCACTCAGCGTCTACAGCTGGTGTCGAGACTCAGGAGTTTTATGACCGGCTCAGACCATTTTATCCGACAGATCACCCACGACTTTAATAGGCAACTCTATATTTTTATGTCCTCCCAGCACAAGAAGAAGATCTCCTTCCTCCGCCCCGCCCCACCCTCCTCTATTCCTGCTACGTCAGCTACCGACTCTTTAGTTTTTTGCATACACCCCGACCTCCATCTCTCACATAATGAGAGGTATGTTCTCTCTAAAGGTTTAAAATTTATCCCCCTTCGTCCTTCTAGTGACCATTACAATCTTTGTAAGGATGTCCATGATTTCCATAGACGTATGCGCTTGAAGCTCCATTACTCTGGTACTACTGCTTCTTCCTCCTCACCCACCCCTGTAGACGAGTTCTCTCGCTTCCACTCCCGTAAATCGGATGGACCCCTCCTCCGGTGCATCCCAGGCCTTGGATCACTATATAAATGTCACCTCACGTGAGATACAACAACTGTGCCCTAGAAAACTTCACCGCTCTAATTTATCTCCCTCTGAGCTTCGGGCCCTCTCTAATCTCCGCCGCCGAGAGGACATTGTCATCAAACCGGCAGATAAAGGGGGAGCGGTGGTAGTTTGGCGCAGAGACTTGTACATTTCAGAGGGTAACAAACAACTATCCAATACCATGTTTTATAACCCCGTCCTGACGACGCTACTGTCCCCCACAATAAACAGGTCCAATCTACCAACAATCCAATACCTTGTTTTATAACCCCGTCCTGACGACGCTACTGTCCCTCACAATAAGCAGGTCCAATCTACCAACAATCCAATACCTTGTTTTATAAACCCCGTCCTGACGACGCTACTGTCCCCCACAATAAGCAGGTCCAATCTACCATCAATCCAATACCATGTTTTATAAACCCCGTCCTGACGACGCTACTGTCCCTCACAATAAGCAGGTCCAACCTACCATCAATCCAATACCATGTTTTATAAACCCCGTCCTGACGACGCTACTGTCCCTCTCAATAAGCAGGTCCAATCTACCATCAATCCAATACCACGTTTTATAAACCCCGTCCTGACGACGCTACTGTCCCCCACAATAGCAGGTCCAATCAACCATCAATCCAATACCATGTTTTATAAACCCCGTCCTGACGACGCTACTGTCCCTCACAATAAGCAGGTCCAATCTACCATCAATCCAATACCATGTTTTATAAACCCCGTCCTGACGACGCTACTGTCCCTCACAATAAGCAGGTCCAATCTACCATCAATCCAATACCATGTTTTATAAACCCCGTCCTGACGACGCTACTGTCCCTCACAATAAGCAGGTCCAATCTACCATCAATCCAATACCATGTTTTATAAACCCCGTCCTGACGACGCTACTGTCCCCCACAATAAACAGGTCCAATCTACCATCAATCCAATACCATGTTTTTATAAACCCCGTCCTGACGACGCTACGGTCCCCCACAATAATAAGCACCAATCTACCATCAATCCAATACCATGTTTTATAAACCCCGTCCTGACGACGCTACGGTCCCCCACAATAAGCAGGTCCAATCTACCATCAATCCAATACCATGTTTTATAAACCCCGTCCTGACGACGCTACTGTCCCTCACAATAAGCAGGTCCAATCTACCATCAATCCAATACCATGTTTTATAAACCCCGTCCTGACGACGCTACGGTCCCCCACAATAATTAGGACCAATCTACCATCAAGGAACTGATCCGTGACAACTTCCTTCCTCCTAGCGCGTCCCGCCTCATTATCCCGAATAGTGGTCTTGGGAAACCATCTTTCTATATGCTCCCCAAAATCGACAATCCAGGACGCTCCATCGTGTGAGCATGTGCTTGTCCGACTGAACACATATCAGACTATCTAGACAGTGTCTTCCCTCATATGTCAAGGACACGAACCAGGTACTAAGTATCTTCTCTTCCATCTCTGTCTCCCATGGTCGCTCATACCGACTTTTACCCTTGATGTTTGCTCCCTCAACACCTCTATTCCTCACTCCGACGGCCTCTTGGCTCTACGTTTCTTTCTTGACCAGAGACAACACCCCTCTGTGGATACTGCCACCCTTCTCCGCCTTACTGAGCTTGCACTCAACCTCAATACCTTTGAGTTCGATGGTAACTTCTATGACCAGGTTAGTGGAGTAGCCATGGGCACCAAGATGGGCCCCAGCTATGCTTACCTGTTTATGGCTACATTGAGTACCAAATTCTCAATTCATATCAAGGTCCCCTTCCCATCGTATACCTCCGGTACATTGATGACTGCTTCGGACTTACCGATCTACCTGAGGATGACCTCTCCAGTTTATCGACTATATTGGTGGCTATCACATAGCTATCAAGTTCACATCTTGTATATCCACTTCATCTGTCACCTTCCTAGATCTTATCGTTTCTTTGGTACTTCTGGCCTCCACACCTCGGTTTTCTATAAACCCACGGACGCCCATTGTTATCTTCTCTATACTTCATCCCATTCACCTTCTTGTCGTGATTCTATTCCGTTCTCCCAGTTACTGCGTCTCCGTCGCATCTGCCAGGATGACCAAGATTTCCTCCTACAGGCTCACCTCATGTTAGGTTTCTTCAGCCGCCGGCTTTATCCAGACTCGATCCTCCAGTCTGCCCTCAAGCGGGTCCTCCTTATCTCCCGTCCCGAGGCACTAACTCCTTCCAACCGCCCCTCCCCCCTCTGAGAGTACTTTACTCATCCTTACATATCATCCTCACAACTTAGCTGCTGTGAAGATACTCAACCGCTACCGTTCCATTCTCCTCTCTGATCCCACTACCCGTCTACTTTTTAGTGATCCCCCCGATGATCGCTTTCAAGCGCGACAGGAATCTGAGAGATATTTTGGTTAGAAGCCACCTCCCTCGCTCCCACCCGCTTTGTTTTTATTGTACCCCACTCTCAGACATCTCACTCTTACCGCCTTTTGAGCACCTGTTAGTCTACTGTTCTATTCTTTCTCCTTTGTGTTTGCACAATGACCCCTGTGTGAACTCCTCTGGTTCGGTGTGCATTTGCACACATTTCTGCACATTCATGACAGCCACATTTTTGTTACCATTTCATATACACATGATAGACATTTTTATTTTCTTTAACATATTTCGAATATTTTTGTTTTGAATGTTTCGTTTTTAGTTTTGTGTGTGTGTTTTTTCTTGTTTGTACCTGCTGAAGGCCTATTGGGCCGAAATGTTGTTTAGTCTGTGTTGTCCACTTATCACGTAAAGCTTCTAACATACTGTTTTTGTATTTTAAAATTTTTCCTCATATTCAGCTTTACTGCAGCTTCGCATTTTTATGCATTCATTTGCATTTCTTTGCCTTAACCCCTGCTGTCATCAAACAGGTCTGTGGGTTTACCAATATCAATGCTGGCGAGGAGTGGATACTGGTGCCCACGTCATTCAGGGGGACATTAAATGTACGGAACAGAACTCAGTCGTGGTCAATGCTGAGGTCAACAGTTTCATCTGGGATAACACTGATGAGAAAGATGCAGCCATCTATACAGATGGATCTGTAATATGACACCTAAGGAGTGCATGGGTATTTATAGCATGCTCGGCGAGCAGAGTAGTCAAGGAAGATGGTGGTGCAATTGTTATGACAACGAGTAGCATGACAATGGAGATGGTGGTAGTAACCAAGGCATTCATCTGGTTAGATTCACAAGACTACACCCACGACTGCATATTGAGTGATTCGATGAGCATGATAAGAAAAGTGGAGGCAGGTTCTGTACGTATGCTATTGGTGGAGTATTTGCAGAAGTAAAAAATATGGACATGCGGTAGTACAGGGAAATGAAAGAGTTGACTGGTTGGCTAGCTGTGCTATGTTGAGGATGGTCAACCAACGGATCAGTTGGACATCATCAATGCCCTCTGGGAAGTGGGAAGGACACAGGACTTCGACAACCATGAGTCTACGTCACTCTTTTGGATGTAAGAGATGGGAGTTAAGATGGGCACAGCTAGAAACGAGAAACTTAGTGGGCGTGTAAGAAGACTTATCAACCAACACAGAACTGGAGTCGTCAGTCGCTGGACACTGCGGGACTTGCTGAGTAAGGATCTGAGCACCAATGGAGATGCTTGGAGTGCAATGATGATGACCCGCAAATAACTCAATTTCTATTAATATTCTGGTAATTGATAATGATAATATTCTGGTAATTGATAATGTATATTACATGTTTGTGTGTCCTTCCAAACACTTCTCATTTCTACTTGTTTGTGATTTCTCTCCTCATGATTATTCATATATTTTGGTCTTGACTAATAGTGCTGTTGGTATCCGTGTATAGCTAGCCATTATGTGAATTATATATATCTCCATCTCATGCTAGTCATTGTGTGATCTATATCTCCATCTAGTGCTATCATTGTGTGATCTATATCTCCATCTAGTGCTATCATTGTGTGATCTATATCTTCATCTAATGTTATCATAAGATGGCTCAGGAAAAAGTAGCTTTCCAAAAAATGAGGAAGATACTATGCAATCCATTTTTGTCAATAGAAACAAGAAAAAGAGTTCTTAAATGTTATATAGAGCCAGTCGTAACATATGGATGCGAATCATAGACAATAGGACAACAGACAAGAAAATCACTGGAGTCTGTAGAAATGTGGTTTTACAGAAGAATGTTGAGAGTTCCATGGACAGCTAAGAAGAGTAATGAAAAAGTTCTGAAAGAGGTCAAAGCAAAAAGAGAACTAATTTTCAATATTAAGAAGAGACAATCATCATTATTATTGGCCTATTGGTGGAGTATTTGCAGAAGTGGACATGCGGTAGTACAGGGAAATGAAGAGTTGACTGGTTGGCTAGCTGTGCTATGAGGATGGTCAACCAACGGATCAGTTGGACATCATCAATGCCCTCTGGGAAGGACACAGGACTTCGACAACCATGAGTCTACGTCACTCTTTTGGATGTGATCTATATCTCCATCTAGTGCTATCATTGTGTGATCTATATCTTCATCTAATGTTATCATAAGATGGCTCAGGAAAAAGTAGCTTTCCAAAAAATGAGGAAGATACTATGCAATCCATTTTTGTCAATAGAAACAAGAAAAAGAGTTCTTAAATGTTATATAGAGCCAGTCGTAACATATGGATGCGAATCATAGACAATAGGACAACAGACAAGAAAATCACTGGAGTCTGTAGAAATGTGGTTTTACAGAAGAATGTTGAGAGTTCCATGGACAGCTAAGAAGAGTAATGAAAAAGTTCTGAAAGAGGTCAAAGCAAAAAGAGAACTAATTTTCAATATTAAGAAGAGACAATCATCATTTTTTGGCCATGTAATGAGAAGAGAACAACTGGAATATATTGTAACAACTGGAAAAATTGAGGGACGAAGAGATAGAGGGAAGCAAAGAGAAAAAATAACAGACAGCTTAAGAGAATGGCTTGGCAGAAGGTCAACAACAGAAATGATAAATAGCTGCCGAGATCGAAAATTGTGGAGAGACATGATCACCTACGCCAGTAGGCCCGGTACTTGATGATTATGATGAATGTTATCATTGTGTGATCTATATCTCCATCTTTGTTGTTGAACAATCACCAGCTTTCAACTCTGATGAAGTCCCTAGAGACTAGGAGCTGAACTTTGAGTGTTAATCCATTTTTTCCCTGGCAGCGTGTGCACAAGGGTCCCTCGCCGCACAGGCAGATAACTCAGACTTTGGAGGTACTCATGTTTGTTCCGTCGATGAGTAATTGACATTTCAAGCCGGGATTCGCTGCTGAGACCAGGGGTGATTGTCGCAGAGAGAAATCATAAATAAAAATCCCAACCGGTGTAGCCGAGATTTGAACCTACAACCTCTCTGTCCCGAGGCCGGCGTCTTGCCTCGAGACCAACCAGTCCCCCATGGACTTGGAATATGAGGAAACTGCAACAAGGAACACTTTTCATGCATAGCCTGCAATGGTTCCTGCCGCCTATCCACCATATGCCCGAAGTTCACGTCCTCCCGAAAGTGATGATCGTCATATTTCTTTAAAAATGTATAGCGCTTGATGATGTTAGGCCATCGTTGTTGACTCCAATTTCGAACATATAAACACACAGTTAGTCGTCAGATTATCCCGTCGCACATCAAACAACAGACAGTAAGATTAGCGTATGGCTGGTCTAGGGATTTATGATGACATAGCACACATAACAATCATGTACTTGTATGATCTATATCTCCATCTAATGCTAATCATTGTATGATCTATATCTCCATCTAATGCTAATCATTGTATGATCTATATCTCCATCTAATGCTAATCATTGTATGATCTATATCTCCATCTAATGCTAATCATTGTATGATCTATATCTCCATCTAATGCTAATCATTGTATGATCTATATCTCCATCTAATGCTAATCATTGTATGATCTATATCTCCATCTAATGCTAATCATTGTATGATCTATATCTCCATCTAATGCTAATCATTGTATGATCTATATCTCCATCTAGTGCTATCATTGTGTGATCTATATCTCCATCAAATACTAATCACTGATGGATCTATATCTCAATCTAATACTAATCACTGTATGATCCATATCTCCATCTAGTGCTATCATTGTGTGATCTATATCTCCATCTAATACTAATCACTGATGGATCTATATCTCCATCTAATGCTATCATTGTGTGATCTATATCTCCATCTAATGCTACCATTGTGTGATCTATATCTCCATCTAATGCTACCATTGTGTGATCTAAATCTCCATCTAATGCTACCATTGTGTGATCTATATCTCCATCTAATGCTACCATTGTGTGATCTATATCTCCATCTAATGCTACCATTGTGTGATCTAAATCTCCATCTAATGCTATCACTGTGTGATCTATATCTCCATCTAATGCTACCATTGTGTGATCTATATCTCCATCTAATGCTACCATTGTGAGATCTAAATCTCCATCTAATGCTACCATTGTGTGATCTAAATCTCCATCTAATGCTATCATTGTGTGATCTAAATCTCCATCTAATGCTACCATTGTGTGATCTATATCTCCATCTAATGCTATCATTGTGTGATCTAAATCTCCATTTAATGCTACCATTGTGTGATCTATATCTATATCGTCATCAAGTGCCAAGCTAGCATGCATCAGTGACCATGTCTCTCCACAACTTCCTATCTCCACAGATGTTAATTTTGCTGACTTCTTACCAAATCAAACTCTTCAGCAACAGCCAACTATAGGACCAGAGGGCAGAAAATAAAACCAGAAAACTCACCAACTAGCGTTGATATTTTCAGCTATAGGAGCTATAGACGGTTGAAGCCACTATACCCAGAACCACCCCTGCTCACAAAGCTGAAAACGTAACGCTCGTTGCAGGTTTTCCGGGAATTTCCTTTCGGCCCACAGGCCTAAGTAAATATACAGTTGGCTGTGCTTCAAGTGTTGTTATCTCTATCTACTGTCTCTATCTACTGTTATCTCTATCTACTGTTATCTCTATCTACTGTTATCTCTGTTATCTACTGTTATCTCTATCTGTTATCTCTATACTACTGTTATCTCTATCTACTGCTGTTATCTCTATCTACTGTTATCTCTATCTACTACTGTTATCTCTATCTACTGCTGTTATCTCTATCTACTGTTATCTCTATACTGTATCTGTCTACTGCTGTTATCTATCTACTGTTATCTCTATCTACTGTTATCTCTATCTGCTGTTATCTCTATCTGCTTATCTCTATCTACTGTTATCTCTATCTACTACTGTTATCTACTGTTATCTCTATCTACTGTTATCTCTATCTACTGTTATCTCTATCTACTGCTGTTATCTATCTACTACTGTTATCTCTATCTACTGTTATCTCTATCTACTACTGTTATCTCTATCTACTACTGTTATCTCTATCTACTGTTATCTCTATCTACTACTGTTATCTCTATCTACTGTTATCTCTATCTACTGCTGTTATCTCTACTGCTGTTATCTCTATCTACTACTGTTATCTCTATCTACTGTTATCTCTATCTACTACTGTTATCTCTATCTACTGTTATCTCTATCTACTGTTATCTCTATCTACTACTGTTATCTACTATCTATCTACTGTTATCTCTATCTATATCTCTATCTACTGTTATCTCTATTACTGCTGTTATCTATCTACTGCTGTTATCTCTATCTACTGCTGTTATCTCTATCTACTACTGTTATCTCTATCTACTGTTATCTCTATCTACTACTGTTATCTCTATCTACTGTTATCTCTATCTACTACTGTTATCTCTATCTACTGCTGTTATCTCTATCTACTGCTGTTATCTCTATCTACTGTTATCTTATCTACTGTTATCTCTACTGCTGTTATCTCTATCTACTGTTATCTCTATCTACCTACTGTTGTCTCTATCTACTGCTGTTATCTCTATCTACTGTTATCTCTATCTACTGTTGTTATATCTATCTCCTGATGATTATTATATAGTGTATGGATCATTCACATCTTATCATTACGTGGATTATGTCTTTATATACAGTTAATCAATATGTGAATTGTCTTTAAATGTATCTAATCTTTATGCGGGTTATGTTTTTATGTCAATCTAATAATTATATGAATTATGTCTTTGTGTACAGTTAATCATTATGTGAATTATGTCTTTATATACAGTTAATTATTATGTGAATTATGTCTTTATATACAGTTAATCATTATGTGAATTATGTCTTTATATACAGTTAATTATTATGTGAATTATGTCTTTATATACAGTTAATCATTATGTGAATTATGTCTTTATAATCAGTTAATTATTATGGGTCCCTTTGGGATAAATGTTTTATGCTCAAAGAAATCACAGAAAATGGAGTTGGACCAAAAAATATAAAATAGCAACCATTAATATATGCAGAATAAAAAATAAAGAAATTGAACTTACAGAAGAAATGGCAAAGAGGGAAATTAAGATACTAGGATAAGTGGACACCAGCGTAAAAGGACAACAGATAAAGAAAACATGGACTACACGATAACATTCTCAGGAGTCGACAAGACAGAAAAAGCAACACACGGAGTAGGTTTTATCATCGACCCAGAACATGAAAAGAACATCCTAGAAATAAAATACTACTCAGAAAGAATTATCACAACCAGAATACTAGAAGACAACCAAAAAACAACTTATACTACAGATTTATGCACCATGTAACAATAATGAAAAAGGCAGTGAAGAATTCTATGACACATTGAATGAAATTGTCAACAAGACTGATGAAAGCGACGATATGTTAGTGATGGGAGATTTGAATGGAAGGCTTGGGAAATGCAACAGTGATATCCTGGGATCCTTTGGTGATAATACAGCTGAAATAAATGAAAATGGAAGCAGACTGCTGGAATTATGTATTCAAAATGATTTGTTTATCACCAACACATTCTTTAAACACAGAGAATCACAATTATACACCTGGTACAAGTGGAATGACACAGCATGCAGAAGCCAGATAGATTTTATACTAACAAGACAACAGAACAAAAAAAAGAGTAACCAACAGTTGAGCAATCCCTAATATCACAGACGACACGGACCACAAGATGGTTATGATTACACTCAGACAGCCAAAAACAAAGTGAAAATACGCAAACAAACAAAAGAAGCAAAAAAGAACAGACAAGAAAAAAAACAATTAAAGGATCAAGAATAAAGGAAAACCCAAGAAGAAAAACTAACAGAGAAATTCAAGAAACTCCCTAACGAAGTAAGCACAGTAGAAGAAGAGTGCAAACAGTTTAAAGAAACAATAACCAACATCTCAAAAACAGTTTGTGGAACAACACTAAGGGCAAAAGACAGAAAAAAAGGGCACCCCATGATGGAACGAAGCAATCAGAGAAGCAAGTAAAGAAAAGAAGAAGCTGTTTAAAAACTGGAGGGAGAACAAGAACCAAGAAAAATATGAAAAACATGCCTTAGTTCGAAAAAAAGTAAAGCAAAATAAACTCGCAGAATTCAGACAAAATATAAGCAGGGACTTCAAGACAGCCACAAGACATGTCTACAAAGCAGTGAAAGCAAAAAGTGAGAAAAAAGAAAACCACAATCCTACAGGGCTCATAAATGACAAAGACGGACAGCCAATATCAAATAACCAACATATGCAACAGAGATGGAAAGAATATTTGGAAGACATATTAAACATGGCACCCACTACCAATAAGACAACAAAAACCACGCAAGAATGCATAGATACTGAACCTAACATCATGAAAGAGGAAATCGAAGAAGTAATTAAAAAATGTATTAAAAAATAAAGCATGAGGTATAGATAACATACCAGTAGAAATAATAGCAGCAGTGGAAGAAACAGGAGTGACATGGCCGCATAGAATATTCAACGCAGCACGGCACCAACAACAAGCCCCACAAGACTGGCAACAGAGAATCATCATACCAATATGGAAAAAGAAAGGTAGCAAGAGAGGCTGCAATAAATATTAAAGGTATATTACTTCTCAGCTATGTAAAAAAGTTATACGCCAAAATTGTGGAAAAAAAGGCTGAGACCAATAATAGAACTACAATTAAGCGATTCTCAAATGGGGTTCCGAAAAAACAGAGGATGTACTGACGCTCTATTCACCTTAAAACAGCTAGCAGAAAAGATGACAAAACACAATAAAAATTTGTACATAGCTTTCATTTCATTGACCAGGAAAAAGTCTTTGACCAAGTAAACAGAGAACAAACTGTGGGAGATACTAACAACATACGAAGTAAGCAAACATCTAACCAACCCAATTAAAAGTCTCTACATCAATAGCAGCTGCACAGTCAGAGCAGCAGCAATTACACAGGGGTGCATACTATCCCCCTACTGTTTATGACATACATGGACCATATATGCAAGTTAGTCAACCCATCAGAGTCAGAGGAGATCAATGAGCTTCTACTTGCAGACGATCAGGCACTAATACATGGAAAAATAGAGGACCTACATGATCACTTAAATAGACTCAACAGCACAGGCACAAAATAGAACATGAAAATAAACATCAACAAACCAGAAGTCATGAATATCGCAGAGAGAAACAACATAACTATAGACGGCAGACAACTAAAACAAGTAGAGGAGTTAAATACATAGGAAGTCTAGTGACAAATGACAATCCACAAACAGCAGAAACAGACTCAAGATGCAACAAAGCTTGCCAAATCATTAGACAGTTATCACCACTATTGTCCAACAAGGAAATACCTCTAGAGGCAAACCGAGCACTCTGCAATACAAACTTCATTTCAACGTTGTGCTACCAATGCCAGACCTGGACCCTAGATGTAAGAACTAGAAGAAAAGTAGCATCTACAGAGATGAAATGTGTTAGACGAATGACAGGAAACAGTCTGAGAGATAAGATCAGAAATGAAAAACTGAGAAAAATAACTCAGAATAACCCTCGCCATAGAATATATAAAGAAACAACAGATAAAATATTTTGGCCACGTGACAAGGCAGAAAGATCAAAACACAATTTTATAAATATTTTAGTTACTGAAGCTCCATAATTTTATAAATATACTTGCTCCTGAAGCTCCATTATTTTATAATATATTTGCTCCTGAAGCTCCATTATTTTATAAATATATTTGCTCCTGAAGCTCCATTATTTTATAAATATACTTGCTCCTGAAGCTCCATTATTTTATAAATATATTTGCTCCTGAAGCTCCATTATTTTATAAATATTTTAGTTACTGAAGCTCCATTATTTTATAAATATATTTGCTCCTGAAGCTCCATTATTTTATAAATATTTTAGTTACTGAAGCTCCATTATTTTATAAATATTTTAGTTACTGAAGCTCCATTATTTTATAAATATATTTGCTCCTGAAGCTCCATTATTTTATAAATATTTTAGTTACTGAAGCTCCATTATTTTATAAATATACTTGCTCCTGAAGCTCCATTATTTACAACTACACTTGCTCCTGATATCTGTACACATGTTATCATTAATGTCAACGGTTTAATGTGATCACACAATGAAGGAAAAATCATGTAATAATTTCCAGCACAATTATCAAACTGTGTTCCAATAACATTAAACTTTGACATGTGATATCAAATTTTGCTATTCTTACAAAAAAGAAATTGGTATAACAATGAATAAAATATAGTGTTCATTTATTGCAGGAAAGTATAATATATGAAATTGAACAAATATAATGTATTGATATGGGACACAGATGGCTGCATTTAATGAATGCGTGTCTATAACAGATGCTTATATGTTGGAATATGTCTATAGATCTGTGTCTATAACAGATGCTATTATGTTGGAATATGTCTATAGGTCTGTGTCTATAACATATGCTATTATGATGGAATATGTCTATAGATCTGTGTCTGTAACAGATAATTTTATGTTGGAATATGTCTATAGGTCTGTGTCTATAACAGATAATTTTATGTTGGAATATGTCTATAGATCTGTGTCTGTAACAGATAATTTTATGTTGGAATATGTCTATAGATCTGTGTCTATAACAGATGCTTATATGTTGGAATATGTCTATAGATCTGTGTCTGTAACAGATAATTTTATGTTGGAATATGTCTATAGGTCTGTGTCTATAACAGATGCTATTATGTTGGAATATGTCTATAGATCTCGCCCGTGCACTGCCGAGGCCCAAAAGGGGAGTAAAGAACAGCGGTGCTGTACCCTACCAGGCATGTTTGTAAGAGGCGAGAAAGGAGGGTTGGGCATGGGACTGGCTATCCCATACTGTAAAAAAAATAAGCCGAAAAAACTTCACAAACATGGACAAGTCAAAGAAAAGAATAAAAGTAAATCCGCCATCCAGGAAAGATAAAGGCTCTCTGTCTAAGCGACGTACGACGCAAGCTGGAGAAAGCTGTAAGGAGTCTGGGTTGCCGACTCACCTTTTGTCTACCTGGAAATCCTCCAGAATTGGCACCTGGAATGTACGTACCCTAAACGAACAAGGAAAAGCAGCACAGGTAGCAGCAGAAATGACAAACTACAAGATAGATATTCTGGGAATGTGCGAAACGAGATGGCTAGGAACGGAAAGAATAAAACTAAATACAGGAGACATGATTTTATCATCAGGACACCAGGAACCTGGAGCACAACATAGTGAAGGGGTAGCTATAATGCTATCAAGGAATGCACAGAAGACACTAATAGAATGGGAAGCAGTAGGACCAAGACTAATGAGAGCAACATTTAAAACAACCAAAAACAAAATAAAATTACACATTATACAATGCTATGCACCAACCAACGATAAGAATGATTTAGTTAAAGATGATTTCTATAAACAGCTACAATGTCAGATGGATGCAAGACGAGCCAAGGATATTATAATCTTGATGGGAGACCTAAATGCTAAAGTAGGATCAGACAACAGAGGCTTCGAAGAGATTATGGGAAAACATGGACTTGGAGATGTAAACGAGAATGGAGAGATATTTGTGAATTTCTGCGCCCTTAATCAAGTGAGCTTAGGAGGAACAATATTCCAACATAAAAGAATACATAAAGCTATATGGGGGTCACCAGATCATAGAACGGAAAATCAAATTGATCACATATGTATTAATAATAAGTTAATAATAATAAGCAGAATCATTCTGGAAAGACTAAAATAGGCCATAGAGAAACATTTGAGAGATGAACAAGCAGGTTTTAGGAAGAACAGATCATGTGCTGATCAAATAACTACTCTACGTATAATAGTTGAACAAAGTTTAGAACTAAAATCCCCACTTTATATTGGATTCATAGATTATGAAAAGGCATTTGATAGTTTAGACAGAGGAATGCTTTGGAAGTTGCTGAGTCATTACGGAATCCCCATAAAGTTTATTAACCTGATAAAAACAATGTATGAAGGAACGAAATGTAGTGTGGTGCATGAAGGACAGATTACAGAAGCATTTGAAATAAGAACAGGAGTAAGGCAGGGATGCCTTCTGTCTCCATTTCTCTTTCTACTGGCCATAGATTGGATTATGAAAATAACTCAAAACAACAGAAATGGAATCCAGTGGTCACTGACCAAACAACTTGATGATTTAGACTTTGCTGATGATATAGCTCTCCTATCAAACAGCCATCAACAGATGCAGGATAAAATGAGCATACTTGATGAAAATTAATAGAGATAAGACCAACATTATGAGAATTAATGCAGTTGGCAATAACCAAATAAAATTAGGAAAAATACCTCTACTAGATGTACAATATTACATATATATGGGTAGTAATATAGATAAAGAGGGAGGAACAGAAAATGATACCAAAATAAGGATATCAAAAGCAAGAGGAGCTTTTGTTGCACTGGGAAACATATGGAAGTTAAAAGAAATTAGGTTAAATACAAAAATAAAAATTTTCAACTCCAATGTTAAGTCAGTCCTATTATATGGTTGTGAAACATGGAGAACAAAAAAAATGACAATCATGAAGATACAGACTTTCATTAATGGATGCTTACACAGAATAAAAGAATGGAAATGGCAGGACAAAATCACTAACATAGAATTATGGAAATGTACAATCAAATACCAGTAGATAAAAAGATACAACGATGGCGCTGGATAGGACACACACTGCGGAAGCCAACTGAGAGTATTACATAACAGGCCCTTTTTTGGAATCCCCAGGGAAAAGACAAAGAGGAAGACCAAGAAATTCTTGGAGAAGACAGATAGAAGTAGAGATAAAGATGTTGGGGAAGACATGGAATGATCTTAAAAGAATGGCAAGAAACAGAACGACTTGGAAAGTGTTTGTTGAAGACCTATGCTCCACAGGGAGCTGAAAGGTAGAAGAAGAATGCCTATAGATCTGTGTCTGTAACAGATACTTTTATGTTGGAATATGTCTATAGATCTGTGTCTATAACAGATAATTTTATGTTGGAATATGTCTATAGATCTGTGTCTGTAAACAGATAATTTTATGTTGGAATATGTCTATAGATCTGTGTCTGTAAACAGATAATTTTATGTTGGAATATGTCTATAGATCTGTGTCTGTAAACAGATAATTTTATGTTGGAATATGTCTATAGATCTGTGTCTGTAAACAGATAATTTTATGTTGGAATATGTCTATAGATCTGTGTCTGTAAACAGATAATTTTATGTTGGAATATGTCTATAGATCTGTGTCTGTAACAGATACTTTTATGTTGGAATATGTCTATAGATCAGTGTCTATAACAGATACTTTTATGTTGGAATATGTCTATAGATTTGCGTCTATAACAGATATTTTTATGTTTGAATATGCCTATAGATCTGTGTCTATAACAGATACTTTTATGTTGGAATATGACTATAGATCTGTGTCTATAACAGATACTTTTATGTTGGAATATGTCTATAGATCTGTGTCTGTAACAGATACTTTTATGTTGGAATATGTCTATAGATTTGTGTCTATAACAGATACTTTTATGTTGGAATATGTCTATAGATTTGTGTCTATAACAGATACTTTTATGTTGCAATATGTCTATAGATCTGTGTCTATAACAGATAATTTTATGTTGGAATATGACTATAGATCTATGTCTGTAACAGATGTTCATAGGCTGGAGTTTGTCTATAAATAAGTTAAAATGTTGATCAATATTTACCACATAATTGGGTGGCATGGCAGATATAATTAACTCTAGAAACTCTTAGAAAAAATGTATCACTAAATTTTAGTTAAAAGTAGAAATCAGTGGATTAGAAACTTAATGAATCATTCTATCTATCGTCCTTTCGAGCCGAAGACGGCACATAGGGCAGAACCACAATCTCAAAAACAAAACCTTGCGTGCCAAAACGGCACATATTGCAGAGCTCACTGCTTCTAAAATCTATGGTCTGTTTCCATAACAATACTTTTTACAATGACAGCTTGTCAAGCCATCGATCAACCGCCTTAGTCGCCTCTTACGACATGCCTGGAAGGTCACAGTGTCACTATTCTTTAAATGAATCATTAGTTTAATTGAAAACTCCACTTGACAGTTCTGTACAGAAACATATACACTAAATAAGATAGAGAAGAAAATAGCAATCTTTTCTATCTGAGTCCATTGAAGAATTGGGTAGACACTTAAGTAAGCCTTGAAGTAGCTGATAATGAAGAAAGAATCAATAAACACATTTCTAGAAAGAATAAAAAGAGACATATTTAAAGCAGGAAAATAACAGGGTGAAATTGGCAAGGCAAAGATTAATGTGAATAAGTAAAATCAAAAGATGGGGACTAAGGGAAATCAGAGTGTGTACCATCAGGACACATGACATCTGAGTGAAATGGGACTCCATGTTAGCCAAAATCACAGCAGGATGAATTAATGCAGCAATAGTTCTGATTTGTCATGGTCATCATTTGTACCAACAAACGTTAATCTCCTGTTCTATTTGTTCTGCTTTAGAACCACTTTTGTGCCATATGAGAATCTATTCTTTTCTCTCCTTTATTTTCTTTTCCAATCAAAATTACTTGCTATGATAAATCAAAGCAAGCCACAATATATGTTGAAATCATAAGTTTAGTGAAAAGTCAATAATTAGCCAGCGAATTAAGTGCTCAATAAAAAATATATAAACAATGTTCCAAGAAATTCCTGAAGATTAAATTCATGATCTGAGTGTAATCAAAGCTCACAAATATCAAGATAAGATGGTGAGTTACTGAAGCTTAAATTCATGATCTGAGTGTAATCAATGCTTACAAATGTCAAGATAAGATGGTGAGTTACTGAAGCTTAAATTCATGATCTGAGTGTAATCAAAGCTCACAAATGTCAAGATAAGATGGTGAGTTACTGAAGATTAAATTCATGATCTGAGTGTAATCAAAGCTCACAAATATCAAGATAAGATGGTGAGTTACTGAAGATTAAATTCATGATCTGAGTGTAATCAAAGCTCACAAATGTCAAGATAAGATGGTGAGTTACTGAAGATTAAATTCATGATCTGAGTGTAATCAAAGCTCACAAATGTCAAGATAAGATGGTGAGTTACTGAAGATTAAATTCATGATCTGAGTGTAATCAAAGCTTACAAATGTCACGATAATATGGTGAGTTACTGAAGCTTAAATTCATGATCTGAGTGTAATCAAAGCTTACAAATGTCAAGATAAGATGGCATGTAGTTTTTGCTGCCTTGATGGAAATAACAAGTGAGATGCAATGAAATGCAAGTATTGAAGATGTCACAAGCCAAGCTACTGCACAAATGTGAGAATAGTTGCTTGTTTGAATAGATGTACACCTCATTAGGCTTTTCCTTAAAAAGTGGTGATTAGTAGTAAGTTAGTTTCAAGGAAAGAGTGAGGTGGACAAATATAAACAAAAGTGCCAAGTCAAAGATAGCAGATAAGTCAGTAAATACCTGATTTGTTCGAAAGTGAAACGGAGACCATTTCTTTTGTTTTAGTGATCCAAGTTTATGAAACCACACAATGAAAGCAAGAAACATAAACTTTACAGAATCAACCCAAAGACAAACCTTACAGAATCAACCCAAAGACAAACCTTTACCATGTAAAACTATATCATTCCTAAAAGAATAATCTTCTATATCTTATTTTTTCATAGTTCAATGTCTGAGTATTTCATGCCAGATTTTGTGTTAAAAGATTACATGGTCCATGGTTTGCTGTTGAGGCCAAGTACAACTTGAGTAAACTTGTGCATGGATCTATTTATAGGTATAGCTGCACCCTCAAGATGCACAAACAATATTTGAAGTTAAGAAACTAATCAGCTTCAGCATATATATTGTTTATATAGATGGACATTTTTGTCATGGGCTAGAAGTAGATTGCTAAAAGAAACAAAACAAATTGCAACCCAATTGATAGTCAGAATGAAACATACCAAAGAAATCTGCAGAGCAGTAGTAGTATCTTTTGCTAGTGAAAAAACTAGATACAAGTTTTATGTCAAATATCTAGGTTCAGTTTGTTCATCTTTAGAATGTCATACAAGAAGAAACTTCTCAAATATTTAGCTACAGTTGATTTTTTCTATAAAATAAAAAAAAAGATATAACTATTACAACATAGAAGAACCTTTTATAAAATGTAGGTGAGGTTTGCCTATAGTAAAAGCATACCTTCCATATAATATAGGAAAGCCATATTTTGTACAGAATTTTATAGTTTCTAACATATTTTGTTAGGAACTATGTCATATTTTCAATTTCTACAGGAAAAAGACAATTTTGGTAAAACAATGCATTTTTTTCTTCTTAAAATTAATCTACACATGTAGATTGTTCAAAAATAAAATGTTTGCATCTGCTTATACTTGAGTTAATCAAAGAAGTCGTACCAAAGTATGTTTTAACCACAACACACTACTGATCAACAACTTCCAGAAGTTGAAAAAGCCAAAACAGATTTGTCTTTTTTACACTGTCAGGAAGCTATTGGGGACAGTCAAGAATCTAACATTTTAACATATTTGATCAGAGATATCACATGATTTGTGTTATATATATATATATATATATATATATATATTCTGTGAAATACCCTGCTGTGGTGTGAAAGAAATTTTAGAATGTACAGGGCAGTTTTCAAGATATTCATGATTGAATGCAGTAGCTGTTTTTTTCAATATTTATTTTTCAAAATATATTATTTTTATAATTGATTTACTAGACCATGTTTAAAACAATTTCTCCTTCTTTCTTTCTTCGTTTGCTTTTCAATGTTGAGGGGAGATATAATTTGCGGTCTTTTGTTCCTCTGTTGGCCTCTGCTGCAGTATTTCCTAGTGTTTCAAATATTCCATCTTTTTTGTGGTCAGCCCCGGAGTCTGGTGTTCATGTAAATGTTTATTAAAAGCTCGTTGTGTATTAATCTCTCTGTTTTATTTAAAAACAATGCAATTTTTAATTTGGCGCCTATTTAAATAAATTGTGTGAAATTTGAATGTAATATGCCAGTTAAATGTATCTAAATGAATTATTAACAGATCGGAACTACTGCCTAAACCATTGTGCCATCTTATATGGTTGACTCAATTTTCTGAGCGTTGACAACTGTTCAAGTGGATCCTGTGATATGCTGTATTAATTGGTAGTCAAATCACTGGTTTCTGTCAATAGTTCTGCATTTTTCAATATTTCATAATTTATTAGATGTTTTTAAATAAACAAATAAAAAAAAAATTTAGGATTAATTTAACAAAACGGCAAAATTTGAAAGGATATTGGCGATATCTTGTCTTGTGAGTCTGAACTTTGTGGAAACATATTATAGTTATAAATTAACACTTGACACATGGCATGTATGCATTGAAAAGTACGGGAGATAAAGGTGAGCCTTGCGGTAACCCGGGATACATCGTAATTATATCAGAAGTCCAACTACCAGATCGAAAAACCACTTTGCGCTGAAAGAGTGCCGCTGTTAGCCAATTTAGGATGCGGGGACTGACGCCTAAATTTATGAGCTGGTTGAATAAGAAGTTAAAGGGTACTTTGTTGTAAGCGTCCTCCAGATCTATTGCAGCAGCACATGTCTCTAAACCGCGTTGAAACCCTTCATAAACATCCTGAGCAAACACGGCAGCATTTGACCAAGTCTCTCTACACGGACGATACCCTCCAAGCGTTGATGGAAGCAAGTTTGCGTTTTCAAAAAAACAAGAAAGTTTCTTTGCAATTACCTTTTCTAAAAGCTTGCCTATGGTATTCTGCATGGTTATGATGCGGTAGCCCTGAATTTTTCTGTGGTCTTTGCTTGGTTTTGGCAGCGGTATCAAGTAGCTGTGTAGCCATTCTTCATTGATTATTGCAGTCCTGATACTGTCATTGTACATGCTTACCAGTTCACCTAAGTCAACATCGGATAAGTTGTTGATATCCGCGTATCTTAACCCATCTGGGCCTGGGGCGCTGTTCTTAGATCGTTTTAAAGCGAGTCTTACTTTCTCTACCGAGACATAATCACTGTTATCTGTTAAGTCAGCACCAACTAGCATAGAAATATGTTCTCTCACAACTCTTCTTTCCTCTACATTTTTGTGGTCGCACTGCTGTAGGTAGTGAGCCAACAGTGCCTTGCCCTTGCTTTCATCAGTTTTATGCCAGATAGAATCAGCATCTTGGAAATCTGGAATTGCTTTACTCTGCACTTTACCGTTCATACTTTTATGCAGCCTCCAGAACAGTTTTAACGATTTATCACGACCTATCCTGTCACAGAACTCAACCCATTTATCACTTTTTGCTTTCATGGCTACTTCTTGAAAGGAAGTAATCTTTTCCTGTACTATCCCTTTTAAGAACAAAATATGATCAGGAGACGCAAACAAACTTCCTTTGGCTAATTGCCACTCTCTGACAGACTGTCTCTTCTCTTTCGGTTGTACTAAATAAACGATGTTCATGGGCATATACAGCGCAGGTGAAAGGGCAAATGGTGCATGAGGATAGTGGTGCTTTTTCGCAAACAACGAGCAGCATGACAGTGGAGGTTTTAGCAGTCACTAAGGCAATGACATGGCTCGAAACACAGTCTTTCGCAGGAGTATGTTTTCTCAGTGACTCCATGAGTATGCTTAAGAAGGTTGAGGCTGGGTGGAGGCGAAGAGAGTGGTTGAAGTCCCTGCAGCTGTCAACTTTAAAAGAAATCGTCTTCATCTACGTACCTGGCCACTCTGGAGTGCAAGGGAACGAACGAGCTGACAAGCTTGCTGAAAAGGCTAAAATTTCAGATGGCAACGCCATGGACAACGCAGACATTTTACACGCAATCCGCGAGGCGGGAAGAGTAGCAGACTTTCGAGACAAGGATTCAAACGCAATGGCGAGACTAACGCATAGTCGCGTAAGGCTTGGCACAGCTAAGAGCGAACATTTTTCAGGACGCCAGAGGTGTATGGTTAACCAACTGCGAACCGGCACGATCAGCCGTCACACACTTGTGAATTTACTCGAAAGGAAATCGGAGCACTTATGGGTATGCCCCTTGTGCAAGGAGGATGATCTTTCGACTAACTAACTAACATGGCATGTACATTTTTTTTCCCATTTGTACAGATTTTTTGGATCTGGTGTACAAGGTCATCTCTAAAAAATATGGAAGGTATGAAATAGTAAGACATAGAAGAAGTAAGACGACATAGAAGAAATAAGACATAGAAGAAGAATCTGTTATATTTAATCATTAATGAGACACAGTCACTATTTTTTCATCATCAAGTGTAGAATATGTCACGGCTGTTTTTCTAGGACAAGTTTTTTGAGTGTTTGTGTTTCTGGCAGTTGAAGAGGACATTTTCAAAGGACTAAATTGGGAAACTCGATCTAATAAAAAAAAAAAAACAGCTTTGACCTAAATGTCTAGGCTCACTACAAATCTTCCTTGAATTTCTTATTGACCTTCTCTTGTTGGCCTCCAGACATAACCTTGATATCAACTTTGTGGTCAGTCTTGTCAGTTACAACTGCCGTAGCTTTGTCTACAGAAGCCGTCTCTAAGAGGGTTCTCATCTTGATAAAGTTTGCTGACTGCTTGTACTCCTCCACAAATCTGCCCCTACAAACAGTTTGAATGATGGGATGATTCTGACATTTTCCACTTCACATAATTCTGGATGCAAATAGCAAAAACTGTGTCAGAATAAATACATTGGCTTTTTGAAACTAAATTATTGAATTAATCATGTTTATTTTCATATGTCAAATGATGAACCAAACTAATGAATTAATCAAGTTTATTTTCATTTGTCAACTGATGAACCAAACTATTGAATTAATCACGTTTATTTTCATTTGTCAACTGATGAACCAAACTATTGAATTAATCAAGTTTATTTTCATTTGTCAACTGAGTGACTGGTTGTACTAATTCAAACAGCAGAGTTCAACTCCAAAACCGGGCAAGTTACAGTGAGGCATAACTTGAGCTACAGCTGTAAGATTTAGCCAATCAATAAAGATTTGAGAGACCATAAGGGCTATGGACTGCACAAGAAACGGAGGAACTTTCATTTGCCTAAAAAGATGGAACATAGAAAAGACTATGTGGCAAGAGGAAAGTAACTTGACGGCACAAGCTCTAAAACTGCAGCTCTCTTCACTGAGAAAATCAAAGAAGAAAACATATTCCTCACAGATGTCCTGTCAGTAGCTACAGCATTGAGGGAACATTGAAATGAGCAACATTCTACTACCACTACTAGCATGTCTGGAGACAGACCAGATGGCAAAAGTTGGTCAGCCATGACAGTCAGATACATCTTATGGGGAGTCTGATCTGCCAGCACTCATTTATTCATAAGACTCCTCATGTCAGAATTAGTGAATCAGAAAAATCCAGATTTTACTCCAGCTCTTTATGGTGCCACTAGAGACAAACTAATACGTCAGGTAAAGTGAGCAGGGATCAAAAAGGAAAGCAAACAAATGTCAGAGAAAAAAATAGGTAATTTTGTTGCCAGGTTATTTCAACTTACATTGTTAAAAACAGCAAATGAAACAAGTAAACAATGAGACTGTGCACACAGATAAACATCTAATGAAACAAGTAAACAATGAGACTGTGTATGCAAACATCTAATGAAACAAGTAAACAATGAGACTGTGCACACAGATAAACATCTAATGAAACAAGTAAACAATGAGACTGTGCACGCAGTTAAACATCTAATGAAACAAGTAAACAATGAGACTGCACGCAGTTAAACATATAATGAAACAAGTAAACAATGAAAATGTGCACACAGATAAACATCTAATGAAACAAGTAAACAATGAGACTGTGTATGCAAACATCTAATGAAACAAGTAAACAATGAGACTGTGCACACAGATAAACATCTAATGAAACAAGTAAACAATGAGACTGTGCACGCAGTTAAACATATAATGAAACAAGTAAACAATGAGACTGTGCACACAGATAAACATCTAATGAAACAAGTAAACAATGAGACTGTGCATGCAGACAAACATCTAATGAAACAAGTAAACAATGAGACTGCATGCAGATAAACATCTAATGAAACAAGTAAACACTGAGACTGCACACAGATAAACATCTAATGAAACAAGTTAACAATGAGACTGCACACAAACATCTAATGAAACAAGTAAACAATGCGACTATGCACACAGATAAACATCTAATGAACAAGTAAACAATGAGACTGTGCAAGCAGACAAACATCTAATGAAACAAGTAAACAATGAGACTGTGCAAGCAGATAAACATCTAATGAAACAAGTAAACAATGAGACTGTGCACACAGTTAAAATAATGAAACAAGTAAACAATGAGACTGTGCATGCAGATAAACATCTAATGAAACAAGTAAACAATGAGAATGTGCATGAGAAATAAACATCTGATGAAACAAGTAAACAATGAGACTGTGCATGCAGATAAACATCTAATGAAACAAGTAACCAATGATACTGAGCATGCAGATAAACATATAATGAAACAATTAAACAATGAGACTGTGCATACAAACATCTAATGAAACAAGTAAACAATGAGACTGTGCACACAGTTAAAATAATGAAACAAGTAAACAATGAGACTGTGCATGCAGATAGATAAACATCTAATGAAACAAGTAAACAATGAGAATGTGCATGAGAAATAAACATCTGATGAAACAAGTAAACAATGAGACTGTGCATGCAGATAAACATCTAATGAAACAAGTAACCAATGATACTGAGCATGCAGATAAACATATAATGAAACAATTAAACAATGAGACTATGCACGCAAACATCTAATGAAACAAGTAAACAATGAGACTGTGCACACAGATAAACATCTAATGAAACAAGTAAACAATGAGACTGTGCACGCAGTTAAACATCTAATGAAACAAGTAAACAATGAGACTGTGCACGAGATAAACATATAATGAAACAATTAAACAATGAGACTGTGCACACAGATAAACACCTAATGAAACAAGTAAAAGAGGAGACTGCGCACGCTGATAAACATCTAATGAAACAAGTAAACAATGAGACTGTGCACGCAGACAAACATCTAATGAAACAAGTAAACAATGAGACTGCATGCAGATAAACATCTAATGAAACAAGTAAACAATGACACTGTGCACGCAGATAAACATCTAATGAAACAAGTAAACAATGAGACTGTGCACGCAGATAAACATCTAATGAAACAAGTAAACAATGAGACTGTGCATGCAGACAAACATCTAATGAAACAAGTAAACAATGAGACTGCATGCAGATAAACATCTAATGAAACAAGTAAACACTGAGACTGCACACAGATAAACATCTAATGAAACAAGTTAACAATGAGACTGCACACAGACAAACATCTAATGAAACAAGTAAACAATGAGACTATGCACACAGATAAACATCTAATGAAACAAGTAAACAATGAGACTGTGCAAGCAGACAAACATCTAATGAAACAAGTAAACAATGAGATTGCAAGCAGATAAACATCTAATGAAACAAGTAAACAAAATGAGACTGTGCATGCAGATAAACATCTAATGAAACAAGTAAACAATGAGACTGTGCACGCAGATAAACATCTAATGAAACAAGTAAACAATGAGACTGTGAACGCAGATAAACATCTAATGAAACAAGTAAACAATGAGACTGTGAACGCAGATAAACATCTAATGAAACAAGTAAACAATGAGACTGTGCATGCAGGTAAACATCTAATGAAACAAGTAAACAATGAGATTGCATGCAGATAAACATCTAATGAAACAAGGAAACAATGAGACTGTGCACACAGATAAATATCTAATGAAACAAGTAAACAATGAGACTGTGCACGCAGACAAACATCCAATGAAACAAGTAAACAATGAGACTGTGCACGCAGACAAACATCTAATTAAACAAGTAAACAATGAGACTGTGCACGCAGATAAACATCTAATGAAACAAGTAAACAATGAGACTGTGCATGCAGACAAACATCTAATGAAACAAGTAAACAATGAGACTGCATGCAGATAAACATCTAATGAAACAAGTAAACAATGACACTGTGCACGCAGATAAACATCTAATGAAACAAGTAAACAATGAGACTGTGCACACAGATAAACATCTAATGAAACAAGTAAACAATGAGACTGTGCATGCAGACAAACATCTAATGAAACAAGTAAACAATGAGACTGCATGCAGATAAACATCTAATGAAACAAGTAAACACTGAGACTGCACACAGATAAACATCTAATGAAACAAGTTAACAATGAGACTGCACACAGACAAACATCTAATGAAACAAGTAAACAATGAGACTATGCACACAGATAAACATCTAATGAAACAAGTAAACAATGAGACTGTGCAAGCAGACAAACATCTAATGAAACAAGTAAACAATGAGATTGCAAGCAGATAAACATCTAATGAAACAAGTTAACAATGAGACTGTGCATGCAGATAAACATCTAATGAAACAAGTAAACAATGATACTGAGCATGCAGATAAACATATAATGAAACAATTAAACAATGAGACTATGCACGCAAACATCTAATGAAACAAGTAAACAATGAGATTGCAAGCAGATAAACATCTAATGAAACAAGTAAACAATGAGACTGTGCATGCAGATAAACATCTAATGAAACAAGTAAACAATGAGACTGTGAACGCAGATAAACATCTAATGAAACAAGTAAACAATGAGACTGTGAACGCAAATAAACATCTAATGAAACAAGTAAACAATGAGACTGTGCATGCAGGTAAACATCTAATGAAACAAGTAAACAATGAGATTGCATGCAGATAAACATCTAATGAAACAAGGAAACAATGAGACTGTGCACACAGATAAATATCTAATGAAACAAGTAAACAATGAGACTGTGCACGCAGACAAACATCCAATGAAACAAGTAAACAATGAGACTGTGCATGCAGACAAACATCTAATAAACAAGTAAATAATGAGACTGTGCACGCAGATAAACATCTAATGAAACAAGTAAACAATGAGACTGTGCATGCAGACAAACATCTAATGAAACAAGTAAACAATGAGACTGCATGCAGATAAACATCTAATGAAACAAGTAAACAATGACACTGTGCATGCAGATAAACATCTAATGAAACAAGTAAACAATGAGACTGTGCACACAGATAAACATCTAATGAAACAAGTAAACAATGAGACTGTGCATGCAGACAAACATCTAATGAAACAAGTAAACAATGAGACTGCATGCAGATAAACATCTAATGAAACAAGTAAACACTGAGACTGCACACAGATAAACATCTAATGAAACAAGTAAACAATGAGACTGTGCACGCAGTTAAACATATAATGAAACAAGTAAACAATGAGACTGTGCATGCAAATAAACATCTAATGAAACAAGTAAACAATGAGAATGTGCACACAGATAAACATCTAATGAAGCAAGTAAATAATGAGACTGTGCACACAGATAACCATCTAATGAAACAAGTAAACAATGAGACTGTGCACGCAGATAAACATCTAATGAAACAAGTAAACAATGAGACTGTGCACACAGTTAAAATAATGAAACAAGTAAACAATGAGACTGTGCATGCAGATAAACATCTAATGAAACAAGTAAACAATGAGAATGTGCATGAGAAATAAACATCTGATGAAACAAGTAAACAATGAGACTGTGCATGCAGATAAACATCTAATGAAACAAGTAACAATGATACTGAGCATGCAGATAAAACATAATGAAACAATTAAACAATGAGACTGTGCATACAAACATCTAATGAAACAAGTAAACAATGAGACTGTGCACACAGTTAAAATAATGAAACAAGTAAACAATGAGACTGTGCATGCAGATAAACATCTAATGAAACAAGTAAACAATGAGAATGTGCATGAGAAATAAACATCTGATGAAACAAGTAAACAATGAGACTGTGCATGCAGATAAACATCTAATGAAACAAGAAATCAATGATACTGAGCATGCAGATAAACATATAATGAAACAATTAAACAATGAGACTGTGCATACAAACATCTAATGAAACAAGTAAACAATGAGACTGTGCACACAGTTAAAATAATGAAACAAGTAAACAATGAGACTGTGCATGCAGATAAACATCTAATGAAACAAGTAAACAATGAGAATGTGCATGAGAAATAAACATCTGATGAAACAAGTAAACAATGAGACTGTGCATGCAGATAAACATCTAATGAAACAAGTAACCAATGATACTGAGCATGCAGATAAACATATAATGAAACAATTAAACAATGAGACTATGCACGCAAACATCTAATGAAACAAGTAAACAATGAGACTGTGCACACAGATAAACATCTAATGAAACAAGTAAACAATGAGACTGTGCACGCAGTTAAACATCTAATGAAACAAGTAAACAATGAGACTGTGCACGCAGATAAACATATAATGAAACAATTAAACAATGAGACTGTGCACACAGATAAACACCTAATGAAACAAGTAAAAGAGGAGACTGCGCACGCTGATAAACATCTAATGAAACAAGTAAACAATGAGACTGTGCACGCAGACAAACATCTAATGAAACAAGTAAACAATGAGACTGCATGCAGATAAACATCTAATGAAACAAGTAAACAATGACACTGTGCACGCAGATAAACATCTAATGAAACAAGTAAACAATGAGACTGTGCACACAGATAAACATCTAATGAAACAAGTAAACAATGAGACTGTGCATGCAGACAAACATCTAATGAAACAAGTAAACAATGAGACTGCATGCAGATAAACATCTAATGAAACAAGTAAACACTGAGACTGCACACAGATAAACATCTAATGAAACAAGTTAACAATGAGACTGCACACAGACAAACATCTAATGAAACAAGTAAACAATGAGACTATGCACACAGATAAACATCTAATGAAACAAGTAAACAATGAGACTGTGCAAGCAGACAAACATCTAATGAAACAAGTAAACAATGAGATTGCAAGCAGATAAACATCTAATGAAACAAGTAAACAAAATGAGACTGTGCATGCAGATAAACATCTAATGAAACAAGTAAACAATGAGACTGTGAACGCAGATAAACATCTAATGAAACAAGTAAACAATGAGACTGTGAACGCAGATAAACATCTAATGAAACAAGTAAACAATGAGACTGTGAACGCAGATAAACATCTAATGAAACAAGTAAACAATGAGACTGTGCATGCAGGTAAACATCTAATGAAACAAGTAAACAATGAGATTGCATGCAGATAAACATCTAATGAAACAAGGAAACAATGAGACTGTGCACACAGATAAATATCTAATGAAACAAGTAAACAATGAGACTGTGCACGCAGACAAACATCCAATGAAACAAGTAAACAATGAGACTGTGCACGCAGACAAACATCTAATTAAACAAGTAAATAATGAGACTGTGCACGCAGATAAACATCTAATGAAACAAGTAAACAATGAGACTGTGCATGCAGACAAACATCTAATGAAACAAGTAAACAATGAGACTGCATGCAGATAAACATCTAATGAAACAAGTAAACAATGACACTGTGCACGCAGATAAACATCTAATGAAACAAGTAAACAATGAGACTGTGCACACAGATAAACATCTAATGAAACAAGTAAACAATGAGACTGTGCATGCAGACAAACATCTAATGAAACAAGTAAACAATGAGACTGCATGCAGATAAACATCTAATGAAACAAGTAAACACTGAGACTGCACACAGATAAACATCTAATGAAACAAGTTAACAATGAGACTGCACACAGACAAACATCTAATGAAACAAGTAAACAATGAGACTATGCACACAGATAAACATCTAATGAAACAAGTAAACAATGAGACTGTGCAAGCAGACAAACATCTAATGAAACAAGTAAACAATGAGATTGCAAGCAGATAAACATCTAATGAAACAAGTTAACAATGAGACTGTGCATGCAGATAAACATCTAATGAAACAAGTAAACAATGATACTGAGCATGCAGATAAACATATAATGAAACAATTAAACAATGAGACTACGCACGCAAACATCTAATGAAACAAGTAAACAATGAGATTGCAAGCAGATAAACATCTAATGAAACAAGTAAACAATGAGACTGTGCATGCAGATAAACATCTAATGAAACAAGTAAACAATGAGACTGTGAACGCAGATAAACATCTAATGAAACAAGTAAACAATGAGACTGTGAACGCAAATAAACATCTAATGAAACAAGTAAACAATGAGACTGTGCATGCAGGTAAACATCTAATGAAACAAATAAACAATGAGATTGCATGCAGATAAACATCTAATGAAACAAGGAAACAATGAGACTGTGCACACAGATAAATATCTAATGAAACAAGTAAACAATGAGACTGTGCACGCAGACAAACATCCAATGAAACAAGTAAACAATGAGACTGTGCATGCAGACAAACATCTAATTAAACAAGTAAATAATGAGACTGTGCACGCAGATAAACATCTAATGAAACAAGTAAACAATGAGACTGTGCATGCAGACAAACATCTAATGAAACAAGTAAACAATGAGACTGCATGCAGATAAACATCTAATGAAACAAGTAAACAATGACACTGTGCATGCAGATAAACATCTAATGAAACAAGTAAACAATGAGACTGTGCACACAGATAAACATCTAATGAAACAAGTAAACAATGAGACTGTGCATGCAGACAAACATCTAATGAAACAAGTAAACAATGAGACTGCATGCAGATAAACATCTAATGAAACAAGTAAACACTGAGACTGCACACAGATAAACATCTAATGAAACAAGTTAACAATGAGACTGCACACAAACATCTAATGAAACAAGTAAACAATGCGACTATGCACACAGATAAACATCTAATGAAACAAGTAAACAATGAGACTGTGCAAGCAGACAAACATCTAATGAAACAAGTAAACAATGAGATTGCAAGCAGATAAACATCTAATGAAACAAGTAAACAATGAGACTGTGCATGCAGATAAACATCTAATGAAACAAGTAAACAATGAGACTGTGAACGCAGATAAACATCTAATGAAACAAGTAAACAATGAGACTGTGAACGCAGATAAACATCTAATGAAACAAGTAAACAATGAGACTGTGCATGCAGGTAAACATCTAATGAAACAAGTAAACAATGAGACTGTGCATGCAGGTAAACATCTAATGAAACAAGTAAACAATGAGATTGCATGCAGATAAACATCTAATGAAACAAGTAAACAATGAGACTGTGAACGCAGATAAACATCTAATGAAACAAGTAAACAATGAGACTGTGAACGCAGATAAACATCTAATGAAACAAGTAAACAATGAGACTGTGCATGCAGGTAAACATCTAATGAAACAAGTAAACAATGAGACTGTGCACACAGATAAACATCTAATGAAACAAGTAAACAATGAGACTGTGCATGCAGACAAACATCTAATGAAACAAGTAAACAATGAGACTGCATGCAGATAAACATCTAATGAAACAAGTAAACACTGAGACTGCACACAGATAAACATCTAATGAAACAAGTTAACAATGAAACTGCACACAAACATCTAATGAAACAAGTAAACAATGAGACTATGCACACAGATAAACATCTAATGAAACAAGTAAACAATGAGACTGTGCAAGCAGACAAACATCTAATGAAACAAGTAAACAATGAGATTGCAAGCAGATAAACATCTAATGAAACAAGTAAACAATGAGACTGTGCACACAGATAAACACCTAATGAAACAAGTAAACAATGAGACTGTGAACGCAGATAAACATCTAATGAAACAAGTAAACAATGAGACTGTGAACGCAGATAAACATCTAATGAAACAAGTAAACAATGAGACTGTGCATGCAGGTAAACATCTAATGAAACAAGTAAACAATGAGACTGTGCATGCAGGTAAACATCTAATGAAACAAGTAAACAATGAGATTGCAAGCAGATAAACATCTAATGAAACAAGTAAACAATGAGACTGTGCATGCAGATAAACATCTAATGAAACAAGTAAACAATGAGACTGTGAACGCAGATAAACATCTAATGAAACAAGGAAACAATGAGACTGAGCACACAGATAAATATCTAATGAAACAAGTAAACAATGAGACTGTGCACGCAGACAAACATCCAATGAAACAAGTAAACAATGAGACTGTGCACGCAGACAAACATCTAATTAAACAAGTAAATAATAAGACTGTGCACGCAGATAAACATCTAATGAAACAAGTAAACAATGAGACTGCATGCAGATAAACATCTAATGAAACAAGTAAACACTGAGACTGCACACAGATAAACATCTAATGAAACAAGTTAACAATGAGACTGCACACAAACATCTAATGAAACAAGTAAACAATGAGACTGTGCATGCAGATAAACATCTAATGAAACAAGTAACCAATGATACTGAGCATGCAGATAAACATATAATGAAACAATTAAACAATGAGACTGTGCATACAAACATCTAATGAAACAAGTAAACAATGAGACTGTGCACACAGTTAAAATAATGAAACAAGTAAACAATGAGACTGTGCATGCAGATAAACATCTAATGAAACAAGTAAACAATGAGAATGTGCATGAGAAATAAACATCTGATGAAACAAGTAAACAATGAGACTGTGCATGCAGATAAACATCTAATGAAACAAGAAATCAATGATACTGAGCATGCAGATAAACATATAATGAAACAATTAAACAATGAGACTGTGCATACAAACATCTAATGAAACAAGTAAACAATGAGACTGTGCACACAGTTAAAATAATGAAACAAGTAAACAATGAGACTGTGCATGCAGATAAACATCTAATGAAACAAGTAAACAATGAGAATGTGCATGAGAAATAAACATCTGATGAAACAAGTAAACAATGAGACTGTGCATGCAGATAAACATCTAATGAAACAAGTAACCAATGATACTGAGCATGCAGATAAACATATAATGAAACAATTAAACAATGAGACTATGCACGCAAACATCTAATGAAACAAGTAAACAATGAGACTGTGCACACAGATAAACATCTAATGAAACAAGTAAACAATGAGACTGTGCACGCAGTTAAACATCTAATGAAACAAGTAAACAATGAGACTGTGCACGCAGATAAACATATAATGAAACAATTAAACAATGAGACTGTGCACACAGATAAACACCTAATGAAACAAGTAAAGAGGAGACTGCGCACGCTGATAAACATCTAATGAAACAAGTAAACAATGAGACTGTGCACGCAGACAAACATCTAATGAAACAAGTAAACAATGAGACTGCATGCAGATAAACATCTAATGAAACAAGTAAACAATGACACTGTGCACGCAGATAAACATCTAATGAAACAAGTAAACAATGAGACTGTGCACACAGATAAACATCTAATGAAACAAGTAAACAATGAGACTGTGCATGCAGACAAACATCTAATGAAACAAGTAAACAATGAGACTGCATGCAGATAAACATCTAATGAAACAAGTAAACACTGAGACTGCACACAGATAAACATCTAATGAAACAAGTTAACAATGAGACTGCACACAGACAAACATCTAATGAAACAAGTAAACAATGAGACTATGCACACAGATAAACATCTAATGAAACAAGTAAACAATGAGACTGTGCAAGCAGACAAACATCTAATGAAACAAGTAAACAATGAGATTGCAAGCAGATAAACATCTAATGAAACAAGTAAACAAAATGAGACTGTGCATGCAGATAAACATCTAATGAAACAAGTAAACAATGAGACTGTGAACGCAGATAAACATCTAATGAAACAAGTAAACAATGAGACTGTGAACGCAGATAAACATCTAATGAAACAAGTAAACAATGAGACTGTGAACGCAGATAAACATCTAATGAAACAAGTAAACAATGAGACTGTGCATGCAGGTAAACATCTAATGAAACAAGTAAACAATGAGATTGCATGCAGATAAACATCTAATGAAACAAGGAAACAATGAGACTGTGCACACAGATAAATATCTAATGAAACAAGTAAACAATGAGACTGTGCACGCAGACAAACATCCAATGAAACAAGTAAACAATGAGACTGTGCACGCAGACAAACATCTAATTAAACAAGTAAATAATGAGACTGTGCACGCAGATAAACATCTAATGAAACAAGTAAACAATGAGACTGTGCATGCAGACAAACATCTAATGAAACAAGTAAACAATGAGACTGCATGCAGATAAACATCTAATGAAACAAGTAAACAATGACACTGTGCACGCAGATAAACATCTAATGAAACAAGTAAACAATGAGACTGTGCACACAGATAAACATCTAATGAAACAAGTAAACAATGAGACTGTGCATGCAGACAAACATCTAATGAAACAAGTAAACAATGAGACTGCATGCAGATAAACATCTAATGAAACAAGTAAACACTGAGACTGCACACAGATAAACATCTAATGAAACAAGTTAACAATGAGACTGCACACAGACAAACATCTAATGAAACAAGTAAACAATGAGACTATGCACACAGATAAACATCTAATGAAACAAGTAAACAATGAGACTGTGCAAGCAGACAAACATCTAATGAAACAAGTAAACAATGAGATTGCAAGCAGATAAACATCTAATGAAACAAGTTAACAATGAGACTGTGCATGCAGATAAACATCTAATGAAACAAGTAAACAATGATACTGAGCATGCAGATAAACATATAATGAAACAATTAAACAATGAGACTATGCACGCAAACATCTAATGAAACAAGTAAACAATGAGATTGCAAGCAGATAAACATCTAATGAAACAAGTAAACAATGAGACTGTGCATGCAGATAAACATCTAATGAAACAAGTAAACAATGAGACTGTGAACGCAGATAAACATCTAATGAAACAAGTAAACAATGAGACTGTGAACGCAAATAAACATCTAATGAAACAAGTAAACAATGAGACTGTGCATGCAGGTAAACATCTAATGAAACAAATAAACAATGAGATTGCATGCAGATAAACATCTAATGAAACAAGGAAACAATGAGACTGTGCACACAGATAAATATCTAATGAAACAAGTAAACAATGAGACTGTGCACGCAGACAAACATCCAATGAAACAAGTAAACAATGAGACTGTGCATGCAGACAAACATCTAATTAAACAAGTAAATAATGAGACTGTGCACGCAGATAAACATCTAATGAAACAAGTAAACAATGAGACTGTGCATGCAGACAAACATCTAATGAAACAAGTAAACAATGAGACTGCATGCAGATAAACATCTAATGAAACAAGTAAACAATGACACTGTGCATGCAGATAAACATCTAATGAAACAAGTAAACAATGAGACTGTGCACACAGATAAACATCTAATGAAACAAGTAAACAATGAGACTGTGCATGCAGACAAACATCTAATGAAACAAGTAAACAATGAGACTGCATGCAGATAAACATCTAATGAAACAAGTAAACACTGAGACTGCACACAGATAAACATCTAATGAAACAAGTTAACAATGAGACTGCACACAAACATCTAATGAAACAAGTAAACAATGCGACTATGCACACAGATAAACATCTAATGAAACAAGTAAACAATGAGACTGTGCAAGCAGACAAACATCTAATGAAACAAGTAAACAATGAGATTGCAAGCAGATAAACATCTAATGAAACAAGTAAACAATGAGACTGTGCATGCAGATAAACATCTAATGAAACAAGTAAACAATGAGACTGTGAACGCAGATAAACATCTAATGAAACAAGTAAACAATGAGACTGTGAACGCAGATAAACATCTAATGAAACAAGTAAACAATGAGACTGTGCATGCAGGTAAACATCTAATGAAACAAGTAAACAATGAGACTGTGCATGCAGGTAAACATCTAATGAAACAAGTAAACAATGAGATTGCATGCAGATAAACATCTAATGAAACAAGTAAACAATGAGACTGTGAACGCAGATAAACATCTAATGAAACAAGTAAACAATGAGACTGTGAACGCAGATAAACATCTAATGAAACAAGTAAACAATGAGACTGTGCATGCAGGTAAACATCTAATGAAACAAGTAAACAATGAGACTGTGCACACAGATAAACATCTAATGAAACAAGTAAACAATGAGACTGTGCATGCAGACAAACATCTAATGAAACAAGTAAACAATGAGACTGCATGCAGATAAACATCTAATGAAACAAGTAAACACTGAGACTGCACACAGATAAACATCTAATGAAACAAGTTAACAATGAAACTGCACACAAACATCTAATGAAACAAGTAAACAATGAGACTATGCACACAGATAAACATCTAATGAAACAAGTAAACAATGAGACTGTGCAAGCAGACAAACATCTAATGAAACAAGTAAACAATGAGATTGCAAGCAGATAAACATCTAATGAAACAAGTAAACAATGAGACTGTGCATGCAGATAAACATCTAATGAAACAAGTAAACAATGAGACTGTGAACGCAGATAAACATCTAATGAAACAAGTAAACAATGAGACTGTGAACGCAGATAAACATCTAATGAAACAAGTAAACAATGAGACTGTGCATGCAGGTAAACATCTAATGAAACAAGTAAACAATGAGACTGTGCATGCAGGTAAACATCTAATGAAACAAGTAAACAATGAGATTGCAAGCAGATAAACATCTAATGAAACAAGTAAACAATGAGACTGTGCATGCAGATAAACATCTAATGAAACAAGTAAACAATGAGACTGTGAACGCAGATAAACATCTAATGAAACAAGGAAACAATGAGACTGAGCACACAGATAAATATCTAATGAAACAAGTAAACAATGAGACTGTGCACGCAGACAAACATCCAATGAAACAAGTAAACAATGAGACTGTGCACGCAGACAAACATCTAATTAAACAAGTAAATAATAAGACTGTGCACGCAGATAAACATCTAATGAAACAAGTAAACAATGAGACTGCATGCAGATAAACATCTAATGAAACAAGTAAACACTGAGACTGCACACAGATAAACATCTAATGAAACAAGTTAACAATGAGACTGCACACAAACATCTAATGAAACAAGTAAACAATGAGACTATGCACACAGATAAACATCTAATGAAACAAGTAAACAATGAGACTGTGCAAGCAGACAAACATCTAATGAAACAAGTAAACAATGAGATTGCAAGCAGATAAACATCTAATGAAACAAGTAAACAATGAGACTGTGCATGCAGATAAACATCTAATGAAACAAGTAAACAATGAGACTGTGAACGCAGATAAACATCTAATGAAACAAGTAAACAATGAGACTGTGAACGCACACAAACATCTAATGAAACAAGTAAACAATGAGACTATGCACACAGATAAACATCTAATGAAACAAGTAAACAATGAGACTGTGCAAGCAGACAAACATCTAATGAAACAAGTAAACAATGAGATTGCAAGCAGATAAACATCTAATGAAACAAGTAAACAATGAGACTGTGCATGCAGATAAACATCTAATGAAACAAGTAAACAATGAGACTGTGAACGCAGATAAACATCTAATGAAACAAGGAAACAATGAGACTGTGCACACAGATAAATATCTAATGAAACAAGTAAACAATGAGACTGTGCACGCAGACAAACATCCAATGAAACAAGTAAACAATGAGACTGTGCATGCAGACAAACATCTAATTAAACAAGTAAATAATGAGACTGTGCACGCAGATAAACATCTAATGAAACAATTAAACAATGAGACTGTGCTATCATTGACAGCATTTGTAAGAGAAGATATACACAAATACAGCAGTCATACAGCAGTCATTGACAGCGTTTGTAAGAGAAGATATAAACAAATACAGCAGTCATACAGCAGTCCTTGACAGCGTTTGTGAGAGAAGATATAAACAAATACGGCAGTCATACAGCAGTCCTTGACAGCATTTGTAAGAGAAGATATACACAAATACAGCAGTCATACAGCAGTCCTTGACAGCATATGTAAGAGAAGATATACACAAATACAGCAGTCATACAGCAGTCCTTGACAGCATATGTAAGAGAAGATATACACAAATACAGCAGTCATTGACAGCATATGTAAGAGAAGATATACACAAATACAGCAGTCATACAGCAGTCATTAACAGCATATGTAAGAGAAGATATAAACAAATACAGCAGTCATTGACAGCATATGTAAGAGAAGATATACACAAATACAGCAGTCATTGACAGCATATGTAAGAGAAGATATACACAAATACAGCAGTCATTGACAGCATATGTAAGAGAAGATATACACAAATACAGTAGTCCTTGACAGCATATGTAAGAGAAGATATAAACAAATACAGCAGTCATACAGCAGTCATTGACAGCATATGTAAGAGAAGATGATATAAACAAATACAGCAGTCATACAGCAGTCTTTGACAGCATATGTAAGAGAAGATATACACAAATACAGCAGTCATACAGCAGTCATTGACAGCATATGTAAGAGAAGATATACACAAATACAGTAGTCATTGACAGCATATGTAAGAGAAGATATACACAAATACAGTAGTCATTGACAGCATATGTAAGAGAAGATATACATAAATACAGCAGTCATTGACAGCATATGTAAGAGAAGATATACACAAATACAGCAGTCATTGACAGCATATGTAAGAGAAGATATACACAAATACAGTAGTCATACACCTGTCATTGAAAGCATTTGTAAGAGAAGATATACACAAATACAGCAGTCCTTGACAGCATATGTAAGAGAAGATATACACAAATACAGCAGTCATTGACAGCATATGTAAGAGAAGATATACACAAATACAGTAGTCATACACCTGTCATTGACAGCATTTGTAAGAGAAGATATACACAAATACAGCAGTCATTGACAGCATTTGTAAGAGAAGATATACACAAATACAGCAGTCATACAGCAGTCATTGACAGCATATGTAAGAGAAGATATACACAAATACAGTAGTCATACAGCAGTCATTGACAGCATATGTAAGAGAAGATATACACAAATACAGCAGTCATCAGCATTTGTAAGAGAAGATATACACAAATACAGTAGTCATACAGCAGTCATTGACAGCATATGTAAGAGAAGATATACACAAATACAGCAGTCATACAGCAGTCATTGACAGCATAGTAAGAGAAGATGATATAAACAAATACAGCAGTCATACAGCAGTCATTGACAGCATATGTAAGAGAAGATATACACAAATACAGCAGTCATACAGCAGTCATTGACAGCATATGTAAGAGAAGATATACACAAATACAGTAGTCATTGACAGCATATGTAAGAGAAGACATACACAAATACAGTAGTCATTGACAGCATATGTAAGAGAAGATATACACAAATACAGCAGTCATCAGCATTTGTAAGAGAAGATATACACAAATACAGTAGTCATACAGCAGTCATTGACAGCATATGTAAGAGAAGATATACACAAATACAGCAGTCATACAGCAGTCATTGACAGCATATGTAAGAGAAGATATACACAAATACAGCAGTCATACAGCAATCATTGACAGCATATGTAAGAAGATATACACAAATACAGTAGTCATTGACAGCATATGTAAGAGAAGACATACACAAATACAGTAGTCATTGACAGCATATGTAAGAGAAGATATACACAAATACAGCAGTCATTGACAGCATATGTAAGAGAAGATATACACAAATACAACAGTCATTGACAGCATATGTAAGAGAAGATATACACAAATACAGTAGTCCTTGACAGCATATGTAAGAGAAGATATAAACAAATACAGCAGTCATACAGCAGTCATTGACAGCATATGTAAGAGAAGAGATATAAACAAATACAGCAGTCATACAGCAGTCTTTGACAGCATATGTAAGAGAAGATATATACAAATACAGCAGTCATACAGCAGTCATTGACAGCATATGTAAGAGAAGATATACACAAATACAGTAGTCATTGACAGCATATGTAAGAGAAGATATACACAAATACAGTAGTCATTGACAGCATATGTAAGAGAAGATATACATAAATACAGCAGTCATTGACAGCATATGTAAGAGAAGATATACACAAATACAGCAGTCATTGACAGCATATGTAAGAGAAGATATACACAAATACAGTAGTCATACACCTGTCATTGAAAGCATTTGTAAGAGAAGATATACACAAATACAGCAGTCCTTGACAGCATATGTAAGAGAAGATATACACAAATACAGCAGTCATTGACAGCATATGTAAGAGAAGATATACACAAATACAGTAGTCATACACCTGTCATTGACAGCATTTGTAAGAGAAGATATACACAAATACAGCAGTCATTGACAGCATTTGTAAGAGAAGATATACACAAATACAGCAGTCATACAGCAGTCATTGACAGCATATGTAAGAGAAGATATACACAAATACAGTAGTCATACAGCAGTCATTGACAGCATATGTAAGAGAAGATATACACAAATACAGCAGTCATCAGCATTTGTAAGAGAAGATATACACAAATACAGTAGTCATACAGCAGTCATTGACAGCATATGTAAGAGAAGATATACACAAATACAGCAGTCATACAGCAGTCATTGACAGCATATGTAAGAGAAGATATACACAAATACAGCAGTCATACAGCAGTCATTGACAGCATATGTAAGAGAAGATATACACAAATACAGTAGTCATTGACAGCATATGTAAGAGAAGACATACACAAATACAGTAGTCATTGACAGCATATGTAAGAGAAGATATACACAAATACAGCAAAAATTGACAGCATATGTAAGAGAAGATATACACAAATACAGCAGTCATTGACAGCATATGTAAGAGAAGATATACACAAATACAGTAGTCATACACCTGTCATTGAAAGCATTTGTAAGAGAAGATATACACAAATACAGCAGTCCTTGACAGCATATGTAAGAGAAGATATACACAAATACAGCAGTCATTGACAGCATATGTAAGAGAAGATATACACAAATACAGTAGTCATACACCTGTCAATGACAGCATTTGTAAGAGAAGATATACACAAATACAGCAGTCATTGACAGCATATGTAAGAGAAGATATACACAAATACAGCAGTCATACAGCAGTCACTAACAGCATATGTAAGAGAAGATATAAACAAATACAGCAGTCATTGACAGCATATGTAAGAGAAGATATACACAAATACAGCAGTCATTGACAGCATATGTAAGAGAAGATATACACAAATACAGCAGTCATTGACAGCATATGTAAGAGAAGATATACACAAATACAGTAGTCCTTGACAGCATATGTAAGAGAAGATATAAACAAATACAGCAGTCATACAGCAGTCATTGACAGCGTTTGTAAGAGAAGATATACACAAATACAGCAGTCATACAGCAGTCATTGACAGCATATGTAAGAGAAGATATACACAAATACAGCAGTCATACAGCAGTCATTGACAGCATATGTAAGAGAAGATATACACAAATACAGTAGTCATTGACAGCATATGTAAGAGAAGATATACACAAATACAGTAGTCATTGACAGCATATGTAAGAGAAGATATACACAAATACAGCAAAAATTGACAGCATATGTAAGAGAAGATATACACAAATACAGCAGTCATTGACAGCATATGTAAGAGAAGATATACACAAATACAGTAGTCATACACCTGTCATTGAAAGCATTTGTAAGAGAAGATATACACAAATACAGCAGTCCTTGACAGCATATGTAAGAGAAGATATACACAAATACAGCAGTCATTGACAGCATATGTAAGAGAAGATATACACAAATACAGTAGTCATACACCTGTCATTGACAGCATTTGTAAGAGAAGATATACACAAATACAGCAGTCATTGACAGCATATGTAAGAGAAGATATACACAAATACAGCAGTCATACAGCAGTCATTAACAGCATATGTAAGAGAAGATATAAACAAATGCAGCAGTCATTGACAGCATATGTAAGAGAAGATATACACAAATACAGCAGTCATACAGCAGTCATTAACAGCATATGTAAGAGAAGATATACACAAATACAGCAGTCATTGACAGCATATGTAAGAGAAGATATACACAAATACAGCAGTCATTGACAGCATATGTAAGAGAAGATATACACAAATACAGCAGTCATTGACAGCATATGTAAGAGAAGATATACACAAATACAGTAGTCCTTGACAGCATATGTAAGAGAAGATATAAACAAATACAGCAGTCATACAGCAGTCATTGACAGCATATGTAAGAGAAGATATAAACAAATACAGCAGTCATACAGCAGTCTTTGACAGCATATGTAAGAGAAGATATACACAAATACAGCAGTCATACAGCAGTCATTGACAGCATATGTAAGAGAAGATATACACAAATACAGCAGTCATTGACAGCATATGTAAGAGAAGATATACACAAATACAGTAGTCATACACCTGTCATTGAAAGCATTTGTAAGAGAAGATATACACAAATACAGCAGTCCTTGACAGCATATGTAAGAGAAGATATACACAAATACAGCAGTCATTGACAGCATATGTAAGAGAAGATATACACAAATACAGTAGTCATACACCTGTCATTGACAGCATTTGTAAGAGAAGATATACACAAATACAGCAGTCATTGACAGCATTTGTAAGAGAAGATATACACAAATACAGCAGTCATACAGCAGTCATTGACAGCATATGTAAGAGAAGATATACACAAATACAGTAATCATACAGCAGTCATTGACAGCATATGTAAGAGAAGATATACACAAATACAGCAGTCATCAGCATTTGTAAGAGAAGATATACACAAATACAGTAGTCATACAGCAGTCATTGACAGCATATGTAAGAGAAGATATACACAAATACAGCAGTCATACAGCAGTCATTGACAGCATATGTAAGAGAAGATATACACAAATACAGCAGTCATACAGCAGTCATTGACAGCATATGTAAGAGAAGATATACACAAATACAGTAGTCATTGACAGCATATGTAAGAGAAGACATACACAAATACAGTAGTCATTGACAGCATATGTAAGAGAAGATATACACAAATACAGCAAAAATTGACAGCATATGTAAGAGAAGATATACACAAATACAGCAGTCATTGACAGCATATGTAAGAGAAGATATACACAAATACAGTAGTCATACACCTGTCATTGAAAGCATTTGTAAGAGAAGATATACACAAATACAGCAGTCCTTGACAGCATATGTAAGAGAAGATATACACAAATACAGCAGTCATTGACAGCATATGTAAGAGAAGATATACACAAATACAGTAGTCATACACCTGTCATTGACAGCATTTGTAAGAGAAGATATACACAAATACAGCAGTCATACAGCAGTCATTGACAGCATATGTAAGAGAAGATATACACAAATACAGTAGTCATACAGCAGTCATTGACAGCATATGTAAGAGAAGATATACACAAATACAGCAGTCAAACAGCAGTCATTGACAGCATTTGTAAGAGAAGATATACACAAATACAGTAGTCATACAGCAGTCATTGACAGCATATGTAAGAGAAGATATACACAAATACAGCAGTCATTGACAGCATTTGTAAGAGAAGATATACACAAATACAGTAGTCATACACCTGTCATTGACAGCATATGTAAGAGAAGATATACACAAATACAGCAGTCATTGACAGCATTTGTAAGAGAAGATATACACAAATACAGTAGTCATACACCTGTCATTGACAGCATATGTAAGAGAAGATATACACAAATACAGCAGTCATTGACAGCATTTGTAAGAGAAGATTTACACAAATACAGCAGTCATTGACAGCATATGTAAGAGAAGATATACACAAATACAGCAGTCATACAGCAGTTCTGGACAGCATTTATATGAGAAGATATAAACAATCTCTGATTGAGAACAGCTTTCAGAAAGTTTATAAACAGAATATTTTTTCTTTTGTAAATATTTGTATCAATAGCCAGCAAAATTGGGCTTGAGGTCAATCATGAAAAGACTAAAGTCATGAAAAGTTTAATTCCAACAAGTGACAAAATATACATGGAAAACAAACCAGTAGAAGAGATCGATCACTTCATCTATCTTGGAAGTCACATTGATCGAGAAGGGGATACGAGCAAAGAAATTAGAATCAGACTGGCTAAAGCAGCAATGTCTTTCAGAAGCCTTGAAAAGTTGTGGAAATCAAAACTCATTAGCACAAACACAAAACTTAGGCTATTCAAATCAAATGTACTATCAACCCTTACGTATGCGTGTGAAAGCTGGAAAACAACAAGAGATATAGAAACAAAGTTGAACGCATTCGAAAATAAATGTCTAAGGAAAATACTTGGTATAGAATGGAACGAATTCAAAACAAACGAGGAAATTAGAGAAATCGCCAATCAACCACTAATATCTTCAGTAATAAAGAAAAGACGATGGTCATACGTTGGACATGTGATGAGAAGAGATAATAATCGAATAGCAAAGCAAGCCCTCATATGGGAAACAACAGGTAAAAGAAAAAGAGGAAGACCCAGGGAGACACTGAGAAGAACATTGATGAGAGAGGCAAGAGCAGCAGGAATCGGCTCCCTCAATGAGATAGAACTGCTTGCACAGAACAGAGACAGATGGCGAGATTTGATAAAATATCTTTAAAAGAAAACTGCTAGAACAAAAATTCATATAGGAGAAGGTGTATCTTGGTCTACGCCCTATGGGCCGGTTACGGCTCGAAAGGTCAATAGATAGAAATATTTGTAGATGACAAGTAACCACCTACAGTAGATTATATAACTTAATATTATTATATATGTGTATACTTGATATTATTATATATGCGTATACTTAATATTATATATATGTGTATACTTAATATTATTATATATTTGTATACATGATATTATTATATATGTATATACTTTGACATTATTATATATGTATACATTGATATTATTATATATTTATACATTGATATTATTATATATGTATCTCTTGATAATATGACTGATGTATAAGTAATTTATTCAAGAAAATACTAGCATTGATGCACAAACGAAAGCAAGAGAAGAAATCAAGTGATAAAACACAAATAATGAAGGAAAAACTCACGCTCTTCTTGTGAACAATCAACTATTGCATAAAAGTGATTGGCTGAGTTCGTTGTCTTGGCTGCCTTCAGGAAGTGTGGGCTGGCTGACAGGCAATTACTACAGCCAGGCTTGTAAAACATGACCAGCGCTGCCTTGCCACCTGACCCAAATGAAATCAATTGCAGACTCACTTTAACATACTCTCTCTCTCTCTCTCTCTCTCTCTCTATGCTTCTAGCCTACTACCACCATTTTGTCTGCTCACTATTCTAGACATTTTTTATCTGCTTTTTTAATGCTTCTTGATGTTACATTTGGTCCTAGGACAAGATGAATACATGATCCTGATATTAGATTTGGTCCTGAGACAAGATGAAGACAAATCCATGATATTAGATTTGGTCCTGAGACAAGATGAAGACAAGTCCCTGATATCAGATTTGGTCCTGAGACAAGATGAAGACATGGCCCTGATATTAGATTTGGTCCTAGGACAAGATGAATACATGATCCTGATATTAGATTTGGTCCTGAGACAAGATGAAGACATGGCCCTGATATTAGATTTGGTCCTAGGACAAGATGAATACATGATCCTGATATTAGATTTGGTCCTGAGACAAGATGAAGACATGGCCCTGATATTAGATTTTGTCCTGAGACAAGATGAAGACAAATCCATGATATTAGATTTGGTCCTGAGACAAGATGAAGACAAGTCCCTGATATCAGATTTGGTCCTGAGACAAGATGAAGACAAGTCCCTGATATCAGATTTGGTCCTGAGACAAGATGAAGACATGGTCCTGATATTAGATTTGGTCCTGAGACAAGATGAAGACATGGTCCTGATATTAGATTTGGTCCTGAGACAAGATGAAGACATGGTCCTGATATTAGATTTGGTCCTGAGACAAGATGAAGACATGGCCCTGATATTAGATTTGGTCCTGAGACAAGATGAAGACATGGTCCTGATATTAGATTTGGTCCTGAGACAAGATGAAGACATGGTCCTGATATTAGATTTGGTCCTGAGACAAGATGAAGACATGGCCCTGATATTAGATTTGGTCCTGAGACAAGATGAAGACATGGCCCTGATATTAGATTTGGTCCTGAGACAAGATGAAGACATGGCCCTGATATTAGATTTGGTCCTGAGACAAGATGAAGACAAGTCCCTGATATTAGATTTGGTCCTGAGACAAGATGAAGACAAGTCCCTGATATCAGATTTGGTCCTGAGACAAGATGAAGACATGGTCCTGATATTAGGTATTATGATATTTCATATGTCAAGGACACTAACCATGCATTGAGTATCTTCTCTTCCATCTCTCTCTCCCATAGTTGCTCATACCGACTTTTAACCCTTGATGTTTGCTCTCTCTACACCTCCATTCCTCACTCCGACAGCCTCCTGGCTCTACGTTTCTTTCTTGACCAATGGCAACACCCCTCTGTGGATACTGCCACCCTTCTCCGCCTTACTGAGCTTGTACTCAACCGCAACACCTTTGAGTTCGATGGTAACTTCTATGACCAAGTTAGTGGAGTAGCCATGGGCACCAAGATGGGCCCTAGTTATGCTTGCCTATTTATGGGTTACCTGGAGCACCAAATTCTCAATTCTTATCAAGGTCCCCTTCTCATCATATTCCTCCGGTATTTTGATGATTGCTTCGGACATACCGATCTACCTGAGGATGACCTCTCCAGATTTATCGACTACATTGGTAGCTATCACAAAGCTATCAAGATTACATCTTGTATATCCACTTCTTCTGTCACCTTCTTAGATCTTATTGTTTCTTTGGGCACTTCTGGCCTTCACACCTCGGTTTTCTATAAACCCACAGACGCCCATTGTTATCTTCTCTATACTTCATCCCATTCACCTTCTTGTCGTGATTCTATTCCGTTCTCCCAGTTATTGCGTCTCCATCGCATCTGCCATGATGACCAAGATTTCCTCATACAGGCTCACCTCATGTTAGGTTTCTTCAGCCGCCGGCTTTATCCAGACTCGATCCTCCAGTCTGCCCTCAAGCAGGTCCTCCTTATCTCCCATCCCGAGGCACTCACTCCTTCCAACTGCCCCCCCCTCTGAGAGAACTATACTCACCCTCACCTATCATCCTCACAACTTAGCTGCTGTGAAGATACTCAACCGCTACCGTTCCATTCTCCTCTCTGATCCCACCACCCGTCTACTTTTTAGTGATCCCCCAATGACCGCTTTCAAGCGCGACAGGAACTTGGGAGACATTCTGGTTAGGAGCCATCTCCCCCGCCCCTACCCTCAACACTTCGGTACGGCCCCTTGTGGTCGGAACTGTATCACCTGTGCCTATGTGCACCCTACTGACTCGGTCTTATTCCCTAATGGACGGTTCGAGATCAAGAATGGCTTCACATGTGTGTCCCGTAACATCATTTATGCCATCATATGCCAACGATGCCACATGACCTATATTGGCGAATCAGGGAGAAGATTAGCGGGAAAAATTTTGTGAACATCTACGAGATATACAACAGAATACTGGCACTCCAGTGTCTTCCCATTTCAACTCCGCAGATCACAAGGGCAAAGACGACATCCGTGTCACTGGCATTGTCCTTTGTCACTCTGGCGACCGCAGCTGATTTACTTTGGAAAATCGCCTCATAGTTCAGTATGGTTTGCTGACCCCACGAGGCATGAATGTATCACACTCATACAGATAGTTTCCTTTCGGTTACTCCTTCTCTTTTGCATAGCCTTCTCTACTGCCCATGTTTGGGCTCTTTGGCCCATCTACTATGCTATGCTATTCATAGTTCTCCTCCACTAGTCCCCATTGAGACACTTCGGTGTTCTCCTATACACCTTTTTTCTGTGCTACTTACCCCTCATATGTTTTTATTGTACCACACTCTCTGACATCTCACTCTTTCCATCTTTTGAGTACCTGTTAGTCTACTGTTCTATTCTTTCTCCTTTGTGTTTGCACACTGACCCCGGTATACACTCCTCTGGTTCTGTGTGCATTATGCGCACATTTCTGCACATACACGATTATCCCCGTATAGATGTGCACATGCATGTATGTGTTCATATGTGTGGGCATTAGTATATATATATATATAAATATATATATATATATATATATATATATATATATATGCATGTATGTGTGTGCTTGTTGGTATGCTTATATGTGTAGGTGTAAGTATGTATGTGGGTGTTGATATGTACAGGTATGTGCATGTCTGTTTGTACGTGCACATATGTATATACGCATCTGGGTGTGTGTGTACATGATTTTATGGGCCCTTAGATACTTTCATACATTTTCAGTGTCTTTGCAGTCGAGTTAACCTAAACAGCGTTCCCCTCACTCGCGCATTTTTAGAACCCTTCACCTGACCTAGGCTGGTATAATTACAGCCACACTCGTCTCCATTTCCTTTTTATTCTGACCACGGTCTGGGACACATGATACAGGGAAGTCACTTTTATTTTCTTTAACCAATTTCGATTATTTTTGTTTTGGATGTTTCGTTACTGGTTAGCTATGTAGGATTAGTTTTATTTACTTACATATCAGTGTGTGTGTGTTTTTTGTTTGTTCCTGCAGAAGGCCTATTGGGCCGAAACGTCATCCAAATCTGTGTCGTCTACTAGTCACGTAAAGCTTCTAACATACAATTTTTTTCAATTTTTTTTCAATTTTTTTTTTCAATTTTTCCTGATATTAGATTTGATCTAGTCTAGTTGTGAATTTATGTGTTGCTATTCTTCACTTGGTGTAATGTTTTACTTCTGACTGGAGGATGGACTGCGAACTTTATCGATATTTAAGTGGATTTATTCTTTCTTTGTGTCGTGTGTTCGCGGTTCGATAGGCAAGCACATGGTTCGACAACAATGGCGCCGGCCGGGTGTGTTCAACCCGTATGTGAAAAGTCTGCGACGCGGATGGGGCGGAAGAATTAATTGAAATAATCAATGGCCCAGAAAGTGAAAACAGCAAAGTGTGTGGTACACATGAGGCATTTTCAGAACACGAAAGGCGAAAATGGCAGACCACCGCGAAAGAGATTGGAACCTCATCACGTAACAATCCAAAGAAAGCCATGGAGAGAAATTCTAACTACCGTATTAAGAACGAATTAAAAAAAGCCACATGGAATGTTAGGACCTTATACCAACAAGGAAAACTAGAAAATCTAATGGTAGAAGCAGAACGACTAAACATAGATATCTTAGGAATCTCGGAAACAAAATGGAAGGAAAGTGGATACATACAAGACGATAAATATACATTTATATATTCAGGAAACACAAAAGAACATCAAAGAGGAGTAGGCATTCTAATAAAACGAGAACTACAAAAATATATAAATACTCAATTGACATATAATGATAGGAATATACTAATAAAAATGAAGGCAAAACCATTCGACATAGCAATAATACAGACATACTCAAGACTATACAGACGAACAAATAGAGGCATACTATGAAGATCTAAACACAGTTATGAAGCAAGTGAAATCATCAGACATCTTGATTATAATGGGTGATATGAATGCTAAAGTAGGAAAAGGTAAATATAAGACCATAATAGGAAATCATGGTCTAGGAAAAAGAAATAACAGAGGAGAAAGATTAATACAATTTTGCGAAGAAAACAGACTGATAATATGTAACACCTTCTTTGAGCAAGAGAAAAGGAAATTATACACATGGAAAAGCCCTGGAGACAAGAAGAGAAATCAAATAGATTACATAATGATAAAAGACAGATTCAGGAACAGCATCAAGAAAGCCAAAACCTACCCAGGAGCAGATATAAATTCAGACCACAATCCTGTAATGATAAAAATGAAAATCAAATGAAAGAGAAACAAACAAAAAACTAATGCAGCAACACCAATAGATATAACAGCGTTAAACCAGAAAGATGTACAAGAAACTTATACTGTACAAGTAAAGAACACATATCAGAAGCTACTAGAAGAGGGGATTGAGCAGTACAGAAGAGAAAATCCTGAGGAAAAAGTCACAACAAAATGGCAATGCATAAAAAAACAGCATGCAAGAATCCTGCAACACCTTGCCCAAAAAGGAAAGTAACAAAAATCAAAAATGGATAACAGACAAAATATTAGAAAAAATGGAAGAAAGAAGACAAGCGAAAAAACACTGCCAGATACAAAGATATAGACAATGAGATACGGAGAATGCGCAAAAAGGCAAAAAAAGACTGGCTCAACCAAAGATGTCTAGAAATCGAAACTATGGAAAGTAAACAAAACCTGAGAGAAATGCACACAGAAATAAAGAGAATGACGAATAAAGACAAAAAAGCTGCAGGAAACGGATGTATTGCAAACAAAGAGGGAAGAATGCTAACAGACAACAAAGATATAATAGATAGATGGCAAGAATATATAACAGAATTATTTCATGACGAAAGGGACAAAAAACCAGACATAAAATGTACATACAACTATAAAATCCTGAAATCCGAAGCAGAAAAAGCCATAAAAACAATGAAAAAGGGAAAAGCAGCAGGGCCTGACAATATACAGATAGAGATGATACAGGCTCTAGAAGAGTTTGGAGTCGAAGTGATCACAGACATATGCAATGACATATACCATACAGGATATATACCAAACGATCTAAAAACATCAACTTTCATTGCATTGCCTAAAAAGAATGGTGCAGTTGAATGCAGTGATTTCAGAACAATAAGCCTAATGAGCCAGGTAACAAAAATTTTACTAAAAGTTATACAGGGAAGGATCCAGAATAAAATCAATACTGAATTAGAGGAGCAACAATTTGGATTCAAGAAAAAGAGTGGGACAAAAGAAGCCATATTCAGCATGAGAACATTGATTGAAAAATACACAGAAGTAAACAAACCAATATATGCCTGCTTTTTTAGACTACACCAAAGCTTTCGATAGAATACACCATAACCAACTTATAGACTGCCTAAAGGATATAAATTTAGACGATGCAGACATACGACTAATATGTAATTTGTACTGGGAGCAAACAGCAATAATAAGATATAACAAGGAGAACTCTACACCCATTGACATAAAAAGAGGAGTAAGACAAGGATGCATCCTATCACCAAGCTTGTTCAATCTATACACTGAGCAAATCTTTAAAAACATCTCAGAGATACCAGGCCTAAACATTAATGGAAAGATAATCAATAACCTGAGATATGCTGATGATACTCTTCTACTAGCAGAAAATCCTAAAAACCTACAATAATTGCTTAATGTGATAAACATAACAAGCAAAAAATATGGACTAGAAATGAATATCAAAAAGACTAAAACTATGATCATAAACAAAGAAAATTCTCAAGACCTACAATTAAATATCACAGTTGAGGGAACACATCTGGAAACAGTCCAGAATTACAACTACCTGGGACATACTATAACCAATGATGGAAAATGCAAAACTGAAATAAACAAAAGAAAAGGTATGGCAAAAAGTAATTTTAATTCCATGAAAAATATACTAACAACAAAACAAATATCAGCAGGGCTGAAACTAAGAATGGCAAAATGTTACATCTTCTCAATATTCCTGTATGGTGCAGAAACATGGACATTAGACAAGAAACAGAACAGAAAATTGAAGCCTTTGAAATGTGGATTTATAGAAGAATAGGTAGAATTGGATGGAAACAAAAGAAAACAAACGATGAAGTTTTAAAACAACTAAAAATAAAAAGAGAACTGCTGAACACAATTAAGACAAGACAAATGAAATTTTTGGAGCATGTTAAAAGACACAACAGCCTACTAAAAGTAATATTGGAAGGAAAAATACAAGGCAAAAGAGGCAGAGGCAGACCAAGACTAACATGGACGAGTAACATCAAAAGATGGACAAGTCAATCTATGTCAGGTTGCACCATCAAAGCAAGAAACAGAGTAGAATGGCGATCCATGATAGATTTGGTCCTAGGACAAGATGAAGACATGGCCCTGATATTAGATTTGGTCCTAGGACAAGATGAAGACATGGTCCTGATATTAGATTTTGTCCTGAGACAAGATGAAGACTTAGTCCTGATATTAGATTTGGTCCTGAGAAAAGATGAAGACATGGTCCTGATATTAGATTTGGTCCAGAGACAAGATGAAGACATGGTCCTGATATTAGATTTTGCCCTGAGAAAAGATGAAGACATGGTCCTGATATTAGATTTTGTCCTGAGGCAAGATGAAGACATGGCCCTGATATTAGATTTGGTCCTGAGACAAGATGAATACATGGCCCTGATATTAGATTTTGTCCTGAGACAAGATGAAGACATGGTCCTGATATTAGATTTTGTCCTGAGACAAGATGAATACATGGCCCTGATATTAGATTTGGTTCTGAGACAAGATGAAGACATGGCCCTGATATTAGATTTAGTCCTGAGACAAGATGAAGAAATGGCCCTGATATTAAATTTGGTCCTGAGACAAGATGAAGACATGGTCCTGATATTAGATTTAGTCCTGGGACAAGATGAAGACATGGTAATGATATTAGATTTGATCTTGAGACAAGATGAAGACATGACCCTGATATTAAATTTGGTCCTGAGACAAGATGAAGACATGATGCTGATATTAGATTTGGTCCTGAGACAAGATGAAGAAAAGGCCCTGATATTAGATTTGGTCCTGATACAAGATGAAGACATGGTCCTGATATTAGATTTGGTCCTGAGACAAGATGAAGGCATGGTCCTGATATTAGATTTTCTCCTAAGACAAGATGAAGAAATGGTCCTGATATTAGATTTTCTCCTAAGACCAGATGAAGACATGGTCCTGATATTAGATTTGGTCCTGAGACAAGATGAATTCATGGCCCTGATATTATTAGATTTGGTCCTGACACAAGATGAAGACATGGTCCTGATATTAGATTTGGTCCTGAGACAAGATGAAGAAATGGCCCTGATATTATTAGATTTGGTCCTGACACAAGATGAAGACATGGTCCTGATATTAGATTTAGTCCTGAGACAAGATGAAGACATGGTCCTGATATTAGATTTAGTCCTGAGACAAGATGAAGACATGGTGCTGATATTAGATTTAGTCCTGAGACAAGATGAAGACATGGCCCTGATATTAGATTTGGGGATGAGACAAGATGAAAGACATAGTCCTTATATTAGATTTGGTCCTGAGACAAGATGAAGACATGTCCCTGATATTAGATTTGGTCCTGAGACAAGATGAAGACATGGCCCTGATATTAGATTTGGTCCTGATACAAGATGAAGACATGCCCCTGATATTAGATTTTGTCCTGAGACAAGATAAAGACATGGACCTGATATTAGATTTGGTCCTGTGAAAAGATAAGACATGGCCCTGATATTAGATTTTGTCCTGAGAAAAGATGAAGACATAGCCCTGATATTACATTTGGTCCTGAGACAAGATATTAGATTTGGTCCTAGGAAAACATGAAGACATGGTCCTGATATTAGATTTGGTCTAGGAAAAGATGAAGACATGGCCCTGTTATTAGATTTGGTCCTAGGACAAGATGAAGACATGGTCCTGATATTAGATTTGGTGCTGGGACAAGATGAAGACATGACCCTGATATTAGATTTGGTGCTGGGACAAGATAAAGCTATGGCCCTGATATTAGATTTGGTCCTGAGACAAGATGAAGACATGGTCCTGATAATAGATTTGGTCTTGAGACAAGATGAAGACATGGCATTGATATTAGATTTGGTCCTGAGACAAGATGAAGACTTGGTCCTGATATTAGATTTAGTCCTGAGACAAGATGAAGACATGGCATTGATATTAGATTTGGTCTTGAGACAAGATGAAGACATGGTCCTGATATTAGATTTGGTCCTGAGACTAGATGAAGACATGGTCCTGATATTAGATTTTGTCCTGAGACAAGATGAATACATGGTCCTGATATTAGATTTGGTTCTGAGACAAGATGAAGACATGGTCCTGATATTAGATTTGGTCCTGAGACAAGATGAAGACATGGTCCTGATATTAGATTTGGTTCTGAGACAAGATGAAGACATGGTCTTGATATCAGATTTTGTCCTGAGACAAGATGAAGACATGGTCCTGATATTAGATTTGGTTCTGAGACAAGATGAAGAAATGGCCCTGATATTAGATTTGGTCACGGGACTAGATGAAGCTATGCCCCTGATATTAGATTTGGTCCTAGGAAAAGATGAAGACATGGCCCTGATATTAGATTTGGTCCTAGGAAAACATGAAGACATGGTCCTGATATTAGATTTGGTCTAGGAAAAGATGAAGACATGGCCTAGATATTAGATTTGGGGATGAGACAAGATGAAAGACGTGGCCCTGATATTAGATTTGGGGATGAGACAAGATGAAAGACATGGCCCTGATATTAGATTTGGTTCTAGGAAAAGATGAAAACATGGCCCTGATATTAGATTTGGTCCTAGGAAAAGATGAAGCTATGCCCCTGATATTAGATTTGGTCCTAGGAAAAGATGAAGACATGCCCCTGATATTAGATTTGGTCCTAGGAAAAGATGAAGACATGGCCCTGATATTAGATTTGGTACTAGGAAAAGATGAAGACATGGCCCTGATATTAGATTTGGTCCTAGGAAAAGATGAAGCTATGCCCCTGATATTAGATTTGGTCCTAGGAAAAGATGAAGACATGGCCCTGATATTAGATTTGGTCCTAGGAAAAGATGAAGACATGGCCCTGATATTAGATTTGGTACTAGGAAAAGATGAAGACATGGCCCTGATATTAGATTTGGTCCTGAGACAAGATGAAGACATGGCCCTGATATTAGATTTGGTCCTGAGACAAGATGAAGACATGGCCCTGATATTAGATTTGGTCCTGAGACAAGATGAAGACATGGTCCTGATATTAGATTTGGTCCTGAGACAAGATGAAGACTTAGTCCTGATATTAGATTTGGGAATGAGACAAGATGAAAGACGTGGCCCTGATATTAGATTTGGTCCTGAGACAAGATGAAGACATGGTCCTGATATTAGATTTTGCCCTGAGAAAAGATGAAGACATGGTCCTGATATTAGATTTGTCCTGAGGCAAGATGAAGACATGGCCCTGATATTAGATTTGGTCCTGAGACAAGATGAATACATGGCCTGATATTAGATTTTGTCCTGAGACAAGATGAAGACATGGTCCTGATATTAGATTTTGTCCTAGGAAAAGATGAATACATGGCCCTGATATTAGATTTGGTTCTGAGAAAAGATGAAGACATGGCATTGATATTAGATTTGGTCCTGAGACAAGATGAAGAAATGGCCCTGATATTAAATTTAGTTCTGAGACAAGATGAAGACATGGTCCTGATATTAGATTTGGTCCTGGGACAAGATGAAGACATGGTAATGATATTAGATTTGATCTTGAGACAAGATGAAGACATGGCCCTGATATTAAATTTGGTCCTGAGACAAGATGAAGACATGATGCTGATATTAGATTTGGTCCTGAGACAAGATGAAGAAATGGCCCTGATATTAGATTTGGTCCTGATACAAGATGAAGACATGGACCTGATATTAGATTTGGTCCTGAGACAAGATGAAGGCAAGGTCCTGATATTGGATTTTCTCCTAAGACAAGATGAAGAAATGGTCCTGATATTAGATTTTCTCCTAAGACAAGATGAAGACATGGTCCTGATATTAGATTTTGCCCTGAGACAAGATGAAGACATGACCCTGATATTAGATTTGGTCCTGATACAAGATGAAGACATGACCCTGATATTAGATTTGACCTGAGACAAGATGAAGACATGGTCCTGATATTAGATTTGGTCCTGAGACAAGATGAAGACATGGTCCTGATATTAGATTTGGTCCTGAGACAAGATGAATTCATGGCCCTGATATTATTAGATTTGGTCCTGACACAAGATGAAGACATGGCCCTGATATTAGATTTAGTCCTGAGACAAGATGAAGACATGGTCCTGATATTAGATTTAGTCCTGAGACAAGATGAAGACATGGTACTGATATTAGATTTGGGGATGAGACAAGATGAAAGACATAGTCCTTATATTAGATTTGGTCCTGAGACAAGATGAAGACATGGCCCTGATATTAGATTTTGTCCTGAGACAAGATGAAGACATGGCCCTGATATTAGATTTGGTCCTGATACAAGATGAAGACATGGCCCTGATATTAGATTTTGTCCTGAGACAAGATGAAGACATGGACCTGATATTAGATTTGGTCCTGTGAAAAGATAAGACATGGCATGATATTAGATTTTGTCCTGAGACAAGATGAAGACATAGCCCTGATATTACATTTGGTCCTGAGACAAGATGAAGACATGGTCCTGATATTAGATTTGGTTCTGAGACAAGATGAAGAAATGGCCCTGATATTAGATTTGGTCACGGGACTAGATGAAGCTATGCCCCTGATATTAGATTTGGTCCTAGGAAAAGATGAAGACATGGCCCTGATATTAGATTTGGTCCTAGGAAAACATGAAGACATGGTCCTGATATTAGATTTGGTCTAGGAAAAGATGAAGACATGGCCCTGATATTAGATTTGGGGATGAGACAAGATGAAAGACGTGGCCCTGATATTAGATTTGGGATGAGACAAGATGAAAGACATGGCCCTGATATTAGATTTGGTCCTAGGAAAAGATGAAAACATGGCCCTGATATTAGATTTGGTCCTAGGAAAAGATGAAGACATGGCCCTGATATTAGATTTGGTCCTAGGAAAAGATGAAGACATGGCCCTTATATTAGATTTGGTCCTAGGACAAGATGAAGACATGGTCCTGATATTAGATTTGGTGCTGGGACAAGATGAAGACATGACCCTGATATTAGATTTGGTGCTGGGACAAGATAAAGCTATGGCCCTGATATTAGATTTGGTCCTGAGACAAGATGAAGACATGGTCCTGATAATAGATTTGGTCTTGAGACAAGATGAAGACATGGCATTGATATTAGATTTGGTCCTGAGACAAGATGAAGACTTGGTCCTGATATTAGATTTAGTCCTGAGACAAGATGAAGACATGGCATTGATATTAGATTTGGTCTTGAGACAAGATGAAGACATGGTCCTGATATTAGATTTGGTCCTGAGACTAGATGAAGACATGGTCCTGATATTAGATTTTGTCCTGAGACAAGATGAATACATGGTCCTGATATTAGATTTGGTTCTGAGACAAGATGAAGACATGGTCCTGATATTAGATTTGGTCCTGAGACAAGATGAAGACATGGTCCTGATATTAGATTTGGTTCTGAGACAAGATGAAGACATGGTCTTGATATCAGATTTTGTCCTGAGACAAGATGAAGACATGGTCCTGATATTAGATTTGGTCCTGAGACAAGATGAATACATGGTCCTGATATTAGATTTTGTCCTGAGACAAGATGAAGACATGGTCCTGATATTAGATTTGGTCCTGAGACAAGATGAAGACATGGTCCTGATATTAGATTTCGTCCTGAGACAAGATGAAGACATGGTCCTGATATTAGATTTGGTCCTGAGACAAGATGAAGACATGGTCCTGATATTAGATTTGGTTCTGAGACAAGATGAAGAAATGGCCCTGATATTAGATTTGGTCACGGGACTAGATGAAGCTATGCCCCTGATATTAGATTTGGTCCTAGGAAAAGATGAAGACATGGCCCTGATATTAGATTTGGTCCTAGGAAAACATGAAGACATGGTCCTGATATTAGATTTGGTCTAGGAAAAGATGAAGACATGGCCTAGATATTAGATTTGGGGATGAGACAAGATGAAAGACGTGGCCCTGATATTAGATTTGGGGATGAGACAAGATGAAAGACATGGCCCTGATATTAGATTTGGTTCTAGGAAAAGATGAAAACATGGCCCTGATATTAGATTTGGTCCTAGGAAAAGATGAAGCTATGCCCCTGATATTAGATTTGGTCCTAGGAAAAGATGAAGACATGCCCCTGATATTAGATTTGGTCCTAGGAAAAGATGAAGACATGGCCCTGATATTAGATTTGGTCCTAGGAAAAGATGAAGACATGGCCCTGATATTAGATTTGGTCCTAGGAAAAGATGAAGCTATGCCCCTGATATTAGATTTGGTCCTAGGAAAAGATGAAGACATGGCCCTGATATTAGATTTGGTCCTAGGAAAAGATGAAGACATGGCCCTGATATTAGATTTGGTACTAGGAAAAGATGAAGACATGGCCCTGATATTAGATTTGGTCCTGAGACAAGATGAAGACATGGCCCTGATATTAGATTTGGTCCTGAGACAAGATGAAGACATGGTCCTGATATTAGATTTGGTCCTGAGACAAGATGAAGACATGGTCCTGATATTAGATTTGGTCCTAGACAAGATGAAGACTTAGTCCTGATATTAGATTTGGGAATGAGACAAGATGAAAGACGTGGCCCTGATATTAGATTTGGTCCAGAGACAAGATGAAGACATGGTCCTGATATTAGATTTTGCCCTGAGAAAAGATGAAGACATGGTCCTGATATTAGATTTTGTCCTGAGGCAAGATGAAGACATGGCCCTGATATTAGATTTGGTCCTGAGACAAGATGAATACATGGCCCTGATATTAGATTTTGTCCTGAGACAAGATGAAGACATGGTCCTGATATTAGATTTTGTCCTAGGAAAAGATGAATACATGGCCCTGATATTAGATTTGGTTCTGAGACAAGATGAAGACATGGCATTGATATTAGATTTGGTCCTGAGACAAGATGAAGAAATGGCCCTGATATTAAATTTAGTTCTGAGACAAGATGAAGACATGGTCCTGATATTAGATTTGGTCCTGGGACAAGATGAAGACATGGTAATGATATTAGATTTGATCTTGAGACAAGATGAAGACATGGCCCTGATATTAAATTTGGTCCTGAGACAAGATGAAGACATGATGCTGATATTAGATTTGGTCCTGAGACAAGATGAAGAAATGGCCCTGATATTAGATTTGGTCCTGATACAAGATGAAGACATGGACCTGATATTAGATTTGGTCCTGAGACAAGATGAAGGCAAGGTCCTGATATTGGATTTTCTCCTAAGACAAGATGAAGAAATGGTCCTGATATTAGATTTTCTCCTAAGACAAGATGAAGACATGGTCCTGATATTAGATTTTGCCCTGAGACAAGATGAAGACATGACCCTGATATTAGATTTGGTCCTGATACAAGATGAAGACATGACCCTGATATTAGATTTGACCTGAGACAAGATGAAGACATGGTCCTGATATTAGATTTGGTCCTGAGACAAGATGAAGACATGGTCCTGATATTAGATTTGGTCCTGAGACAAGATGAATTCATGGCCCTGATATTATTAGATTTGGTCCTGACACAAGATGAAGACATGGCCCTGATATTAGATTTAGTCCTGAGACAAGATGAAGACATGGTCCTGATATTAGATTTAGTCCTGAGACAAGATGAAGACATGGTCCTGATATTAGATTTGGGGATGAGACAAGATGAAAGACATAGACCTTATATTAGATTTGGTCCTGAGACAAGATGAAGACATGGCCCTGATATTAGATTTTGTCCTGAGACAAGATGAAGACATGGCCCTGATATTAGATTTGGTCCTGATACAAGATGAAGACATGGCCCTGATATTAGATTTTGTCCTGAGACAAGATGAAGACATGGACCTGATATTAGATTTGGTCCTGTGAAAAGATAAGACATGGAATGATATTAGATTTTGTCCTGAGACAAGATGAAGACATAGCCCTGATATTACATTTGGTCCTGAGACAAGATGAAGACATGGTCCTGATATTAGATTTGGTTCTGAGACAAGATGAAGAAATGGCCCTGATATTAGATTTGGTCACGGGACTAGATGAAGCTATGCCCCTGATATTAGATTTGGTCCTAGGAAAAGATGAAGACATGGCCCTGATATTAGATTTGGTCCTAGGAAAACATGAAGACATGGTCCTGATATTAGATTTGGTCTAGGAAAAGATGAAGACATGGCCCTGATATTAGATTTGGGGATGAGACAAGATGAAAGACGTGGCCCTGATATTAGATTTGGGGATGAGACAAGATGAAGACATGGCCCTGATATTAGATTTGGTCCTAGGAAAAGATGAAAACATGGCCCTGATATTAGATTTGGTCCTAGGAAAAGATGAAGACATGGCCCTGATATTAGATTTGGTCCTAGGAAAAGATGAAGACATGGCCCTTATATTAGATTTGGTCCTAGGAAAAGATGAAGACATGGCCCTGATATTAGATTTTGCCCTGAGAAAAGATGAAGAAATGGCCCTGATATTAAATTTGGTCCTGAGACAAGATGAAGACATGGTCCTGATGTTAGATTTGGTCCTGGGACAAGATGAAGACATGGTAATGATATTAGATTTGATCTTGAGACAAGATGAAGACATGGCCCTGATATTAAATTTGGTCCTGAGACAAGATGAAGACATGATGCTGATATTAGATTTGGTCCTGAGACAAGATGAAGAAATGGCCCTGATATTAGATTTGGTCCTAGGAAAAGATGAAGACATGGTCCTGATATTAGATTTGGTCCTAGGAAAAGATGAAGACATGGTGCTGATATTAGATTTGGTCCTAGGAAAAGATGAAGACATGGCCCTGATATTAGATTTGGTCCTAGGAAAAGATGAAGACATGGCCCTGATATTAGATTTGGTCATAGGAAAAGATGAAGACATGGCCCTGATATTAGATTTGGTCATAGGAAAAGATGAAGACATGACCCTGATATTAGATTTGACCTGAGACAAGATGAAGACATGGTCCTGATATTAGATTTTGCCCTGAGACAAGATGAATTCATGGTCCTGATATTAGATTTGGTACTGAGACAAGATGAAGACATGGTCCTGATATTAGATTTGGTCCTGAGACAAGATGAATTCATGGCCCTGATATTATTAGATTTGGTCCTGACACAAGATGAAGACATGGCCCTGATATTAGATTTAGTCCTGAGACAAGATGAAGACATGGTCCTGATATTAGATTTAGTCCTGAGACAAGATGAAGACATGGTCCTGATATTAGATTTGGTCCTGTGAAAAGATAAGACATGGCATGATATTAGATTTTGTCCTGAGACAAGATGAAGACATAGCCCTGATATTACATTTGGTCCTGAGACAAGATGAAAAAATGGTCCTGATATTAGATTTGGTCCTAGGACAAGATGAAGACATGGTCCTGATATTAGATTTGGTGCTGGACAAGATGAAGACATGGTCCTGATATTAGATTTGGTCCTGAGACAAGATGAAGACATGGTCCTGATATTAGATTTGGTTCTGAGACAAGATGAAGAAATGGCCCTGATATTAGATTTGGTCACGGGACTAGATGAAGCTATGCCCCTGATATTAGATTTGGTCCTAGGAAAAGATGAAGACATGGCCCTGATATTAGATTTGGTCCTAGGAAAACATGAAGACATGGTCCTGATATTAGATTTGGTCTAGGAAAAGATGAAGACATGGCCCTGATATTAGATTTGGGGATGAGACAAGATGAAAGACGTGGCCCTGATATTAGATTTGGGGATGAGACAAGATGAAAGACATGGCCCTGATATTAGATTTGGTCCTAGGAAAAGATGAAAACATGGCCCTGATATTAGATTTGGTCCTAGGAAAAGATGAAGACATGGCCCTGATATTAGATTTGGTCCTAGGAAAAGATGAAGACATGGCCCTTATATTAGATTTGGTCCTAGGAAAAGATGAAGACATGGCCCTGATATTAGATTTTGCCCTGAGAAAAGATGAAGACATGGTCCTGATATTAGATTTTGTCCTGTGGCAAGATGAAGACATGGCCCTGATATTAGATTTGGTCCTGAGACAAGATGAATACATGGCCCTGATATTAGATTTTGTCCTGAGACAAGATGAAGACATGGTCCTGATATTAGATTTGTCCTGAGACAAGATGAATACATGGCCCTGATATTAGATTTGGTTCTGAGACAAGATGAAGACATGGCATTGATATTAGATTTGGTCCTGAGACAAGATGAAGAAATGGCCCTGATATTAAATTTGGTCCTGAGACAAGATGAAGACATGGTCCTGATGTTAGATTTGGTCCTGGGACAAGATGAAGACATGGTAATGATATTAGATTTGATCTTGAGACAAGATGAAGACATGGCCCTGATATTAAATTTGGTCCTGAGACAAGATGAAGACATGATGCTGATATTAGATTTGGTCCTGAGACAAGATGAAGAAATGGCCCTGATATTAGATTTGGTCCTAGGAAAAGATGAAGACATGGTCCTGATATTAGATTTGGTCCTAGGAAAAGATGAAGACATGGTGCTGATATTAGATTTGGTCCTAGGAAAAGATGAAGACATGGCCCTGATATTAGATTTGGTCCTAGGAAAAGATGAAGACATGGCCCTGATATTAGATTTGGTCATAGGAAAAGATGAAGACATGGCCCTGATATTAGATTTGGTCATAGGAAAAGATGAAGACATGACCCTGATATTAGATTTGACCTGAGACAAGATGAAGACATGGTCCTGATATTAGATTTTGCCCTGAGACAAGATGAATTCATGGTCCTGATATTAGATTTGGTACTGAGACAAGATGAAGACATGGTCCTGATATTAGATTTGGTCCTGAGACAAGATGAATTCATGGCCCTGATATTATTAGATTTGATCCTGACACAAGATGAAGACATGGCCCTGATATTAGATTTAGTCCTGAGACAAGATGAAGACATGGTCCTGATATTAGATTTAGTCCTGAGACAAGATGAAGACATGGTCCTGATATTAGATTTGGTCCTGTGAAAAGATAAGACATGGCATGATATTAGATTTTGTCCTGAGACAAGATGAAGACATAGCCCTGATATTACATTTGGTCCTGAGACAAGATGAAGAAATGGTCCTGATATTAGATTTGGTCCTAGGACAAGATGAAGACATGGTCCTGATATTAGATTTGGTGCTGGGACAAGATGAAGACATGGTCCTGATATTAGATTTGGTCCTGAGACAAGATGAAGACATGGTCCTGATATTAGATTTGGTTCTGAGACAAGATGAAGAAATGGCCCTGATATTAGATTTGGTCACGGGACTAGATGAAGCTATGCCCCTGATATTAGATTTGGTCCTAGGAAAAGATGAAGACATGGCCCTGATATTAGATTTGGTCCTAGGAAAACATGAAGACATGGTCCTGATATTAGATTTGGTCTAGGAAAAGATGAAGACATGGCCCTGATATTAGATTTGGGGATGAGACAAGATGAAACACGTGGCCCTGATATTAGATTTGGGGATGAGACAAGATGAAAGACATGGCCCTGATATTAGATTTGGTCCTAGGAAAAGATGAAAACATGGCCCTGATATTAGATTTGGTCCTAGGAAAAGATGAAGACATGGCCCTGATATTAGATTTGGTCCTAGGAAAAGATGAAGACATGGCCCTTATATTAGATTTGGTCCTAGGAAAAGATGAAGACATGGCCCTGATATTAGATTTGGTCCTAGGAAAAGATGAAGACATGGCCCTGATATTAGATTTGGTCCTAGGAAAAGATGAAGACATGACCCTTATATTAGATTTGGTCCTAGGAAAAGATGAAGACATGGCCCTGATATTAGATTTGGTCCTAGGAAAAGATGAAGACATGGTCCTGATATTAGATTTGGTCCTAGAAAAGATGAAGACATGGCCCTGATATTAGATTTGGTCCTAGGAAAAGATGAAGACATGGTCCTGATATTAGATTTGGTCCTAGGAAAAGATGAAGACATGGTGCTGATATTAGATTTGGTCCTAGGAAAAGATGAAGACATGGCCCTGATATTAGATTTGGTCCTAGGAAAAGATGAAGACATGGCCCTGATATTAGATTTGGTCATAGGAAAAGATGAAGACATGGCCCTGATATTAGATTTGGTCATAGGAAAAGATGAAGACATGGCCCTGATATTAGATTTGGTCCTAGGAAAAGATGAAGACATGGCCCTGATATTAGATTTGGTCATAGGAAAAGATGAAGACATGGCCCTGATATTAGATTTGGTCCTGAGACAAGATGAAGACATGGCCCTGATATTAGATTTGGTCCTGAGACAAGATGAAGACATGGTCCTGATATTAGATTTGGTTCTGAGACAAGATGAAGAAATGGCCCTGATATTAGATTTGGTCACGGGACTAGATGAAGCTATGCCCCTGATATTAGATTTGGTCCTAGGAAAAGATGAAGACATGGCCCTGATATTAGATTTGGTCCTAGGAAAACATGAAGACATGGTCCTGATATTAGATTTGGTCTAGGAAAAGATGAAGACATGGCCCTGATATTAGATTTGGGGATGAGACAAGATGAAAGACGTGGCCCTGATATTAGATTTGGGGATAAGACAAGATGAAAGACATGGCCCTGATATTAGATTTGGTCCTAGGAAAAGATGAAAACATGGCCCTGATATTAGATTTGGTCCTAGGAAAAGATGAAGACATGGCCCTGATATTAGATTTGGTCCTAGGAAAAGATGAAGACATGGCCCTTATATTAGATTTGGTCCTAGGAAAAGATGAAGACATGGCCCTGATATTAGATTTTGCCCTGAGAAAAGATGAAGACATGGTCCTGATATTAGATTTTGTCCTGTGGCAAGATGAAGACATGGCCCTGATATTAGATTTGGTCCTGAGACAAGATGAATACATGGCCCTGATATTAGATTTTGTCCTGAGACAAGATGAAGACATGGTCCTGATATTAGATTTTGTCCTGAGACAAGATGAATACATGGCCCTGATATTAGATTTGGTTCTGAGACAAGATGAAGACATGGCATTGATATTAGATTTGGTCCTGAGACAAGATGAAGAAATGGCCCTGATATTAAATTTGGTCCTGAGACAAGATGAAGACATGGTCCTGATGTTAGATTTGGTCCTGGGACAAGATGAAGACATGGTAATGATATTAGATTTGATCTTGAGACAAGATGAAGACATGGCCCTGATATTAAATTTGGTCCTGAGACAAGATGAAGACATGATGCTGATATTAGATTTGGTCCTGAGACAAGATGAAGAAATGGCCCTGATATTAGATTTGGTCCTAGGAAAAGATGAAGACATGGTCCTGATATTAGATTTGGTCCTAGGAAAAGATGAAGACATGGTGCTGATATTAGATTTGGTCCTAGGAAAAGATGAAGACATGGCCCTGATATTAGATTTGGTCCTAGGAAAAGATGAAGACATGGCCCTGATATTAGATTTGGTCATAGGAAAAGATGAAGACATGGCCCTGATATTAGATTTGGTCATAGGAAAAGATGAAGACATGACCCTGATATTAGATTTGACCTGAGACAAGATGAAGACATGGTCCTGATATTAGATTTTGCCCTGAGACAAGATGAATTCATGGTCCTGATATTAGATTTGGTACTGAGACAAGATGAAGACATGGTCCTGATATTAGATTTGGTCCTGAGACAAGATGAATTCATGGCCCTGATATTATTAGATTTGGTCCTGACACAAGATGAAGACATGGCCCTGATATTAGATTTAGTCCTGAGACAAGATGAAGACATGGTCCTGATATTAGATTTAGTCCTGAGACAAGATGAAGACATGGTCCTGATATTAGATTTGGTCCTGTGAAAAGATAAGACATGGCATGATATTAGATTTTGTCCTGAGACAAGATGAAGACATAGCCCTGATATTACATTTGGTCCTGAGACAAGATGAAGAAATGGTCCTGATATTAGATTTGGTCCTAGGACAAGATGAAGACATGGTCCTGATATTAGATTTGGTGCTGGGACAAGATGAAGACATGGTCCTGATATTAGATTTGGTCCTGAGACAAGATGAAGACATGGTCCTGATATTAGATTTGGTTCTGAGACAAGATGAAGAAATGGCCCTGATATTAGATTTGGTCACGGGACTAGATGAAGCTATGCCCCTGATATTAGATTTGGTCCTAGGAAAAGATGAAGACATGGCCCTGATATTAGATTTGGTCCTAGGAAAACATGAAGACATGGTCCTGATATTAGATTTGGTCTAGGAAAAGATGAAGACATGGCCCTGATATTAGATTTGGGGATGAGACAAGATGAAAGACGTGGCCTGATATTAGATTTGGGGATGAGACAAGATGAAAGACATGGCCCTGATATTAGATTTGGTCCTAGGAAAAGATGAAAACATGGCCCTGATATTAGATTTGGTCCTAGGAAAAGATGAAGACATGGCCCTGATATTAGATTTGGTCCTAGGAAAAGATGAAGACATGGCCCTTATATTAGATTTGGTCCTAGGAAAAGATGAAGACATGGCCCTGATATTAGATTTGGTCCTAGGAAAAGATGAAGACATGGCCCTGATATTAGATTTGGTCCTAGGAAAAGATGAAGACATGACCCTATATTAGATTTGGTCCTAGGAAAAGATGAAGACATGGCCCTGATATTAGATTTGGTCCTAGGAAAAGATGAAGACATGGTCCTGATATTAGATTTGGTCCTAGGAAAAGATGAAGACATGGCCCTGATATTAGATTTGGTCCTAGGAAAAGATGAAGACATGGTCCTGATATTAGATTTGGTCCTAGGAAAAGATGAAGACATGGTGCTGATATTAGATTTGGTCCTAGGAAAAGATGAAGACATGGCCCTGATATTAGATTTGGTCCTAGGAAAAGATGAAGACATGGCCCTGATATTAGATTTGGTCATAGGAAAAGATGAAGACATGGCCCTGATATTAGATTTGGTCATAGGAAAAGATGAAGACATGGCCCTGATATTAGATTTGGTCCTAGGAAAAGATGAAGACATGGCCCTGATATTAGATTTGGTCATAGGAAAAGATGAAGACATGGCCCTGATATTAGATTTGGTCCTGAGACAAGATGAAGACATGGCCCTGATATTAGATTTGGTTCTGAGACAAGATGAAGACATGGCATTGATATTAGATTTGGTCCTGAGACAAGATGAAGAAATGGCCCTGATATTAAATTTGGTCCTGAGACAAGATGAAGACATGGTCCTGATGTTAGATTTGGTCCTGGGAAAAGATGAAGACATGGTAATGATATTAGATTTGATCTTGAGACAAGATGAAGACATGGCCCTGATATTAAATTTGGTCCTGAGACAAGATGAAGACATGATGCTGATATTAGATTTGGTCCTGAGACAAGATGAAGAAATGGCCCTGATATTAGATTTGGTCCTAGGAAAAGATGAAGACATGGTCCTGATATTAGATTTGGTCCTAGGAAAAGATGAAGACATGGTGCTGATATTAGATTTGGTCCTAGGAAAAGATGAAGACATGGCCCTGATATTAGATTTGGTCCTAGGAAAAGATGAAGACATGGCCCTGATATTAGATTTGGTCATAGGAAAAGATGAAGACATGGCCCTGATATTAGATTTGGTCATAGGAAAAGATGAAGACATGACCCTGATATTAGATTTGACCTGAGACAAGATGAAGACATGGTCCTGATATTAGATTTTGCCCTGAGACAAGATGAATTCATGGTCCTGATATTAGATTTGGTACTGAGACAAGATGAAGACATGGTCCTGATATTAGATTTGGTCCTGAGACAAGATGAATTCATGGCCCTGATATTATTAGATTTGGTCCTGACACAAGATGAAGACATGGCCCTGATATTAGATTTAGTCCTGAGACAAGATGAAGACATGGTCCTGATATTAGATTTAGTCCTGAGACAAGATGAAGACATGGTCCTGATATTAGATTTGGTCCTGTGAAAAGATAAGACATGGCATGATATTAGATTTTGTCCTGAGACAAGATGAAGACATAGCCCTGATATTACATTTGGTCCTGAGACAAGATGAAGAAATGGTCCTGATATTAGATTTGGTCCTAGGACAAGATGAAGACATGGTCCTGATATTAGATTTGGTGCTGGGACAAGATGAAGACATGGTCCTGATATTAGATTTGGTCCTGAGACAAGATGAAGACATGGTCCTGATATTAGATTTGGTTCTGAGACAAGATGAAGAAATGGCCCTGATATTAGATTTGGTCACGGGACTAGATGAAGCTATGCCCCTGATATTAGATTTGGTCCTAGGAAAAGATGAAGACATGGCCCTGATATTAGATTTGGTCCTAGGAAAACATGAAGACATGGTCCTGATATTAGATTTGGTCTAGGAAAAGATGAAGACATGGCCCTGATATTAGATTTGGGGATGAGACAAGATGAAAGACGTGGCCCTGATATTAGATTTGGGGATGAGACAAGATGAAAGACATGGCCCTGATATTAGATTTGGTCCTAGGAAAAGATGAAAACATGGCCCTGATATTAGATTTGGTCCTAGGAAAAGATGAAGACATGGCCCTGATATTAGATTTGGTCCTAGGAAAAGATGAAGACATGGCCCTTATATTAGATTTGGTCCTAGGAAAAGATGAAGACATGGCCCTGATATTAGATTTGGTCCTAGGAAAAGATGAAGACATGGCCCTGATATTAGATTTGGTCCTAGGAAAAGATGAAGACATGACCCTTATATTAGATTTGGTCCTAGGAAAAGATGAAGACATGGCCCTGATATTAGATTTGGTCCTAGGAAAAGATGAAGACATGGTCCTGATATTAGATTTGGTCCTAGGAAAAGATGAAGACATGGCCCTGATATTAGATTTGGTCCTAGGAAAAGATGAAGACATGGTCCTGATATTAGATTTGGTCCTAGGAAAAGATGAAGACATGGTGCTGATATTAGATTTGGTCCTAGGAAAAGATGAAGACATGGCCCTGATATTAGATTTGGTCCTAGGAAAAGATGAAGACATGGCCCTGATATTAGATTTGGTCATAGGAAAAGATGAAGACATGGCCCTGATATTAGATTTGGTCATAGGAAAAGATGAAGACATGGCCCTGATATTAGATTTGGTCCTAGGAAAAGATGAAGACATGGCCCTGATATTAGATTTGGTCATAGGAAAAGATGAAGACATGGCCCTGATATTAGATTTGGTCCTGAGACAAGATGAAGACATGGCCCTGATATTAGATTTGGTCCTGAGACAAGATGAAGACATGGTCCTGATACTAGATTTGGTCCTGAGACAAGATGAAGACATGGTCCTGATATTAGATTTGGTCCTAGGACAAGATGAAGACTTAGTCCTGATATTAGATTTGGTCCTGAGAAAAGATGAAGACATGGTCCTGATATTAGATTTGGTCCAGAGACAAGATGAAGACATGGTCCTGATATTAGATTTTGCCCTGAGAAAAGATGAAGACATGGTCCTGATATTAGATTTTGTCCTAGGACAAGATTAAGACATGGTCCTGATATTAGATTTAGTCCTGAGACAAGATGAAGACATGGCCCTGATATTAGATTTGGTCCTGAGACAAGATGAAGGCATTGTGCTGATATTAGATTTGGTCCTGAGACAAGATGAAGACATGGTCCTGATATTAGATTTGGTCCTGAGACAAGATGAAGAAATGGCCCTGATATTAGATTTGGTCGTGAGACAAGATGAAGGCATGGTCCTGATATTAGATTTGGTCGTGAGACAAGATGAAGACATGGTCCTGATATTAGATTTGGTCCTGAGACAAGATGAAGACATGGTCCTGATATTAGATTTGGTCCTGAGACAAGATGAAGACATGGTCCTGATATTAGATTTGGTCCTGAGACAAGATGAAGATGGTCCTGATATTAGATTTGGTCCCGAGACAAGATGAAGACATGGTCCAGATAATAGATTTGTTCCTAGGACAAGATGAAGACATGGTCCTGATATTAGATTTGGTCCTGAGACAAGATGAATACATGGTCCTCAAAACAGTTTTGGTCCTATTTAGATTGGTTAGTAGGTTATCTCCATTAGCCTATCATGCCTAGAATCAGCATCAATATCTGAAGAAGGTCTGTATTAGTTGATAATTACATTCTAAACATTTGTTACACATCCCATCAAAGAAGAAAAAGTTACTCCCATAAAACATGATAAAGTTACTCCCATCAAACAAGATAAAGTTACTTCTATCAAACAAGATAAAGTTACTCCCATCAAACAAGATAAAGTTACTCCCATCAAACAAGATAAAGTTACTCCCATCAAACAAAATAAAGTTACTCCCATCAAACAAGTTAAAGCTACCCCATCAAATAAGATAAAGCTACCCCATCAAAAAAGATAAAGCTACCCTATCAAACAAGATAAAGCTACCCCATCAAAAAAGATAAAGCTACTCCTATCAAACAAGATAAAGTTACTCCCATCAAACAAGATAAAGTTACTCCCATCAAACAAGATAAAGTTATTCCCATCAAACAAGATAAAGCTACCCCATCAAACAAGATAAAGCTACCCCATCAAACAAGATAAAGCTATTCCCATCAAACAAGATAAAGTTACTCCCATCAAACAAGATAAAGTTACTCCCATCAAACAAAATAAAGTTACTCCCATCAAACAAGATGAAGTTCCTTCCATCAAACAAGATAACGTTACTCCCATCAAACAAGATGAAGTTACTCCCATCAAACAAGATAAAGTTACTCCCATCAAACAAGATAAAGTTACTCCCATCAAACAAGATAAAGTTACTCCCATCAAACAAGATGAAGTTACTCCCATCAAACAAGATGAAGTTACTCCCATCAAACAAGATAACATTACTCCCATCAAACAAGATAAAGTTACTCCCATCAATCAAGATGACGCAAGTCCAATAAAATAAGATAAAGTTACTCCCATCAAACAAGATAACGTTACTCCCATCAAACAAGATAAAGCTACCCCATCAAACAAGATAAAGTTACTCCCATCAAACAAGATAAAGTTACTCCCATCAAACAAGATAAAGTTACTCCCATAAAATAAGATAAAGTTCTATCTATCTATTGACTTTTCGGCCCATAGGGCGTAGACCAAGATACTCCTTCTCTTATCTGAATTTTTGTTCTAGCAATTTTCTTTTAAAGATATTTTATTAAATCTCACCATTTGTCTCTGTTCTGTGCAAGCAGCTCTATCTCATTGAGGGAGCCGAATCCTGCTGCTCTTGCCTCTCTCATCAATATTCTTCTCAGTGTCTCTCCGGGTCTTCCTCTTTTCCTCTTACCTGTTGTTTCCCATATGAGGGCTATTCGGTTATTATCTCTTCTCATCACATGTCCAACATATGACCATCGTCTTTTCTTTATTACTGAAGATATTAGTGGTTGACTGGCGATTTCTCTAATTTCCTCGTTTGTTTTGAATTTGTTCCACGCTATACCAAATATTTTCCATAGACATTTATTTTCGAATGGGTTCAACTTTGTTTCTATATCTATTGTTGTTTTCCAGCTTTCACACGCATACGTAAGGGTTGATAGTACATTTGATTTGAATAGTCTAAGTTTTGTGTTTGTGCTGATGAGTTTTGATTTCCACAACTTTTCAAGGCTTCTGAAAGACATTGCTGCTTTAGCTATTCCGATTCTAATTTCTTTACTTGTATCCCCTTCTAGATCAATGTGACTTCCAAGATATGTAAAGTAATCGATCTCTCAAGATATAGTTACTTCCATCAAACAAGATAAAGCTACCCCATCAAACAAGATAAAGCTAGTACCATCAAACAAGATAAAGTTACTCCCATCAAACAAGATAAAGCTAGTACCATCAAACAAGATAAAGCTACCCCATCAAACAAGATAAAGCTAGTACCATCAAACAAGATAAAGCTAGTCCATCAAACAAGATAAAGCTAGTCCATCAAACAAGATAAAGCTATTCCCATCAAACAAGATAAAGCTACTCCCATCAAACAAGATAAAGCTAGTCCCATCAAACAAGATAAAGCTATTCCCATCAAACAAGATAAAGCTACTCCCATCAAACAAGATAAAGCTACCATCAAACAAGATAAAGTTACTCCCATCAAACAAGATAAAGTTACTCCCATCAAACAAGATAAAGTTACTCCCATCAAACAAGATAAAAGTTACTCCCATCAAACAAGATAAAGTGACTCCCATCAAACAAGATAAAGTTACTCCCATCAAACAAGATAAAGTTACTCTCATCAAACAAGATAAAGCTACTCCCATCAAACAAGATAAAGCTAGTCCATCAAACAAGATAAAGCTACTCCCATCAAACAAGATAAAGCTATTCTCATCAAACAAGATAAAGTTACTTCCATCAAACAAAATAAAGTTACTCCCATCAAACAAATAAGTTACTCCCATCAAACAAAATAAAGTTACTCCCATCAAACAAAATAAAGTTACTCCCATCAAACAAAATAAAGTTACTCCCATCAAACAAGTTAAAGTTACTCCCATCAAACAAGATAAAGTTACTCCCATCAAACAAAATAAAGTTACTCCCATCAAACAAGATAAAGTTACTCCCATCAAACAAGATAAAGTTACTCCCATCAAACAAGATAAAGTTACTCTCATCAAACAAGATAAAGCTACTCCCATCAAACAAGATAAAGCTAGTCCATCAAACAAGATAAAGCTACTCCCATCAAACAAGATAAAGCTATTCTCATCAAACAAGATAAAGCTAGTCCATCAAACAAGATAAAGCTACTCCCATCAAACAAGATAAAGCTATTCTCATCAAACAAGATAAAGCTAGTCCATCAAACAAGATAAAGGTACTCCCATCAAACAAAATGAAGCTAGTCCCATCAAACAAGATAAAGTTAGTCCATCAAACAAGATAAAGTTACTCCCATCAAACAAGATAAAGTTACTCCCATCAAACAAGATAAAGTGACTCCCATCAAACAAGATAAAGTTACTCCCATCAAACAAGATAAAGTTACTCCCATCAAACAAGATAAAGTTACTCCCATCAAACAAGATAAAGTTACTCCCATCAAACAAGATAAAGTTACTCTAATCAAACAAGATAAAGCTACTCCCATCAAACAAGATAAAGCTAGTCTATAAACAAGATAAAGCTACTCCCATCAAACAAGATAAAGCTACTTCCATCAAACAAGAAAAAGTTACTCCCATCAAACAAGAAAAAGTTACTCCCATCAAACAAGATAAAGCTACTCCCATCAAACAAGAAAAAGTTACTCCCATCAAACAAGATAAAGCTAGTCCATCAAACAAAATAAAGCTAGTCCTATCAAACAAGATAAAGTTACTCCCATCAAACAAGATAAAGCTATTCCCATCAAACAAGATAAAGTTACTCCCATAAAACAAGATAAAGTTGCTCTCATCAAACAAGATAAAGTTGCTCACATCAAACAAGATAAAGCTACTCCCATCAAACAAGATAAAGTTACTCCCATCAAACAAGATACAGTTACTATGATCAAACAAAATAAAGCTACTCCCATCAAACAAGATAAAGCTACTCCCATCAAACAAGATAAAGTTACTCCCATCAAACAAGATAAAGTTACTCCCATCAAACAAGATAAAGTTACTCCCATCAAACAAGATAAAGCTACTCCCATCAAACAAGATAAAGCTACTCCCATCAAACAAGATAAAGCTACTCCCATCAAACAAGATAAAGTTACTTCCATCAAACAAGATAGAGTTACTCCCATCAAACAAGAAAAAGTTACTCCCATCAAACAAGATAAAGTTACTCCCATCGAACAAGATGAAATTACTTCCATCAAACAAGATAAAGTTACTCCCATAAAACAAGATAAAGCTAGTCCCATCAAACAAGATAAAGCTAGTCTATCAAACAAGATAAAGCTATTCCCATCAAACAAGATAAAGCTACTCCCATCAAACAAGATAAAGCTAGTCCATCAAACAAGATAAAGCTAGTCCATCAAACAAGATAAAGCTATTCCCATCAAACAAGATAAAGCTACTCCCATCAAACAAGATAAAGCTAGTCCCATCAAACAAGATAAAGCTATTCCCATCAAACAAGATAAAGCTACTCCCATCAAACAAGATAAAGCTAGTCCATAAACAAGATAAAGTTACTCCCATTAAACAAGATAAACCTAGTCCATGAAACAAGATAAAGCTATTCTCATCAAACAAGATAAAGTTACTCCCATCAAACAAGATAAAGTTACTCCCATCAAACAAGATGAAGTTACTCCCATCAAACAAGATAAAGTTACTCCCATCAAACAAGATAAAGTTGCTCCCATCAAACAAGATGAAGCTAGTCCCATCAAACAAGATAAAGTTACTCCCATCAAACAAGATAAAATTACTCCCATCAAACAAGATAAAGCTATTCCCATCAAACAAGATAAAGCTAGTCCATCAAACAAGATAAAGCTATTCTCATCAAACAAGATGAAGTTACTCCCATCAAACAAGAAAAAGTTACTCCCATCAAACAAGATAAAGCTAGTCCATTAAATAAGAAAAAATTACTCCCATCAAACAAGATAAAGTTACTCCTATCAAACAAGATAAAGTTACTCCCATCAAACAAGATACAGCTACTCCCATCAAACAAGATAAAGTGACTCCCATCAAACAAGATAAAATTACTCCCATCAAACAAGATAAAATTACTCCCATCAAACAAGATAAAGCTACTCCCATCAAACAAGAAAAAGTTACTCCCATCAAACAAGATAAAGCTACTCCCATCAAACAAGATAAAGCTATTCTCATCAAACAAGATAAAGCTAGTCCATCAAACAAGATAAAGCTACTCCCATCAAACAAGATAAAGCTATTCTCATCAAACAAGATAAAGCTAGTCCATCAAACAAGATAAAGCTACTCCCATCAAACAAGATAAAGTTAGTCCATCAAACAAGATAAAGTTACTCCCATCAAACAAGATAAAGTTACTCCCATCAAACAAGATAAAGTTACTCCCATCAAACAAGATAAAGTTACTCCCATCAAACAAGATAAAGTTACTCCCATCAAACAAGATAAAGTTACTCCCATCAAACAAGATAAAGTTACTCCCATTAAACAAGATAAAGTTACTCTAATCAAACAAGATAAAGCTACTCCCATGAAACAAGATAAAGCTAGTCTATCAAACAAGATAAAGCTACTCCCATCAAACAAGATAAAGCTACTCCCATCAAACAAGATAAAGCTAGTCCATCAAACAAGATAAAGCTAGTCCATCAAACAAGATAAAGCTATTCCCATCAAACAAGATAAAGCTACTCCCATCAAACAAGATAAAGCTAGTCCCATCAAACAAGATAAAGCTATTCCCATCAAACAAGATAAAGCTACTCCCATCAAACAAGATAAAGCTAGTCCATTAAACAAGATAAAGTTACTCCCATTAAACAAGATAAACCTAGTCCATGAAACAAGATAAAGCTATTCTCATCAAACAAGATAAAGTTACTCCCATCAAACAAGATAAAGTTACTCCCATCAAACAAGATGAAGTTACTCCCATCAAACAAGATAAAGTTACTCCCATCAAACAAGATAAAGTTGCTCCCATCAAACAAGATGAAGCTAGTCCCATCAAACAAGATAAAGTTACTCCCATCAAACAAGATAAAATTACTCCCATCAAACAAGATAAAGCTATTCCCATCAAACAAGATAAAGCTAGTCCATCAAACAAGATAAAGCTATTCTCATCAAACAAGATGAAGTTACTCCCATCAAACAAGAAAAAGTTACTCCCATCAAACAAGATAAAGCTAGTCCATTAAATAAGAAAAAATTACTCCCATCAAACAAGATAAAGTTACTCCTATCAAACAAGATAAAGTTACTCCCATCAAACAAGATACAGCTACTCCCATCAAACAAGATAAAGTGACTCCCATCAAACAAGATAAAATTACTCCCATCAAACAAGATAAAATTACTCCCATCAAACAAGATAAAGCTACTCCCATCAAACAAGAAAAAGTTACTCCCATCAAACAAGATAAAGCTACTCCCATCAAACAAGATAAAGCTATTCTCATCAAACAAGATAAAGCTAGTCCATCAAACAAGATAAAGCTACTCCCATCAAACAAGATAAAGCTATTCTCATCAAACAAGATAAAGCTAGTCCATCAAACAAGATAAAGCTACTCCCATCAAACAAGATAAAGTTAGTCCATCAAACAAGATAAAGTTACTCCCATCAAACAAGATAAAGTTACTCCCATCAAACAAGATAAAGTTACTCCCATCAAACAAGATAAAGTTACTCCCATCAAACAAGATAAAGTTACTCCCATCAAACAAGATAAAGTTACTCCCATCAAACAAGATAAAGTTACTCCCATTAAACAAGATAAAGTTACTCTAATCAAACAAGATAAAGCTACTCCCATGAAACAAGATAAAGCTAGTCTATCAAACAAGATAAAGCTACTCCCATCAAACAAGATAAAGCTACTTCCATCAAACAAGAAAAAGTTACTCCCATCAAACAAGATAAAGCTACTCCCATCAAACAAGAAAAAGTTACTCCCATCAAACAAGATAAAGCTAGTCCATCAAACAAGATAAAGCTAGTCCCATCAAACAAGATAAAGTTACTCTCATCAAACAAGATAAAGCTAGTACCATCAAACAAAATAAAGTTGCTCACATCAAACAAGATAAAGCTACTCCCATCAAACAAAATAAAGTTACTCCCATCAAACAAGATAAAGTTACTCCCATCAAACAAGATGAAGTTACTCCCATCAAACAAGATAATGCTACTCCCATCAAACAAGATAAAGTTACTCCCATCAAACAAGATAAAGTTACTCCCATTAAACAAGATGAAGTTACTCCCATCAAACAAGATAAAGTTACTCCATCAAACAAGATAAAGTTACTCCCATGAAACAAAATAAAGCTACTTCCATCAAACAAGATAAAGTTACTTACATCAAAAAAGATAAAGTTACTCCCATCGAAGAAGAAAAAGTTACTCCCATCAAACAAGATAAAGCTAGTCCATTAAACAAGATAAAATTACTCCCATCAAACAAGATAAAGTTACTCCCATCAAACAAGATAAAGTTACTCCCATCAAACAAGATACAGCTACTCCCATCAAACAAGATAAAGTGACTCCCATCAAACAAGATAAAATTACTCCCATCAAACAAGATAAAGTTACTCCCATCAAACAAGATGAAGCTAGTCCCATCAAACAAGATAAAGCTACTGCCATCAAACAAGATAAAGTTACTCCCATCAAACAAGATAAAGTTACTCCATCAAACAAGATAAAGTTACTCCCATCAAACAAGATAAAGTTACTCCCATCAAACAAGATAAAGTTACTCTCATCAAACAAGATAAAAGTTACTCCCATCAAACAACATAATGTTACTCCCATCAAACAAGATAAAGTTACTCCCATCAAACAAGATGAAACCTTGCCAATGCACAAAATGTAGCCTACCATCTGGCATAGTTGATCACTCCAGGATACGGGTATTTTTAAAAAGAATTGCTCACTGTACAAGTATAAAGTCACACACATGAATTGAATCAAAGCTTCTCACTGTACAAGTATAAAGTCACACACATGAATTGAATCAAAGCTTCTCACTGTACAAGTGTAAAGTCACATAAATGAATTGAATCAAAGCTTCTCACTGTACAAGTATAAAGTTACACACATGAATTGAATCAAAGCTTCTAACTGTACAAGTATAAAGTCACATAAATGAATTGAATCAAAGCTTCTCACTGTACAAGTATAAAGTCACACACATGAATTGAATCAAAGCTTCTCACTGTACAAGTATAAAGTCACACACATGAATTGAATCAAAGCTTCTCATTGTACAAGTATAAAGTCACACACATGAATTGAATCAAAGCTTCTCACTGTACAAGTATAAAGTCACATAAATGAATTGAATCAAAGCTTCTCACTGTACAAGTATAAAGTCACATAAATGAATTGAATCAAAGCTTCTCACTGTACAAGTATAAAGTTACACACATGAATTGAATCAAAGCTTCTAACTGTACAAGTATAAAGTCACATAAATGAATTGAATCAAAGCTTCTCACTGTACAAGTATAAAGTCACACACATGAATTGAATCAAAGCTTCTCACTGTACAAGTATAAAGTCACACACATGAATTGAATCAAAGCTTCTCATTGTACAAGTATAAAGTCACACACATGAATTGAATCAAAGCTTCTCACTGTACAAGTATAAAGTCACATAAATGAATTGAATCAAAGCTTCTCACTGTACAAGTATAAAGTCACATAAATGAATTGAATCAAAGCTTCTAACTGTACAAGTATAAAGTCACATAAATGAATTGATTCAAAGCTTCTAACTGTACAAGTATAAAGTCACATAAATGAATTGAATCAAAGCTTCTCACTGTACAAGTATAAGGTCACATAAATGAATTGAATCAAAGCTTCTCACTGTACAAGTATAAAGTCACATAAATGAATTGAATCAAAGCTTCTCACTGTACAAGTATAAAGTCACATACATGAATTGAATCAAAGCTTCTCACTGTACAAGTATAAAGTCACATACATAAACTTACTTAAAGCTTGTGTAAAATTGTTCTTAGTCAGAGCTTTGATGGACCGAGATGTGAGAAAATGGCTTGAGCTGTTTTCTCTAGTCTTCATGTAGGGCTGCACTGGCACCTGGTCTGCTTCATCATGGAACAGGGCTCTGACAACAAATATGATGGAATCAGTGCCAGACTGAACATGAGAAGAAAGCTGTCAATGATGGAATCAGTACCAGACTGAACATGAGAAGAAAGCTGTCAATGATGAAATCAGTGCCAGACTGAACATGAGAAGAAAGCTGTCAATGATGAAATCAGTGCCAGACTGAACATGAGAAGAAAGCTGTCAATGATGGAATCAGTGCCAGACTGAACATGAGAAGAAAGCTGTCAATGATGAAATCAGTGCCAGACTGAACATGAGAAGAAAGCTGTCAATGATGGAATCAGTGCCAGACTGAACATGAGAAGAAAGCTGTCAATGATGGAATCAGTGCCAGACTGAACATGAGAAGAAAGCTGTCAATGATGAAATCAGTACCAGACTGAACATGAGAAGAAAGCTGTCAATGATGAAATCAGTGCCAGACTGAACATGAGAAGAAAGCTGTCAATGATGGAATCAGTGCCAGGCTGAACATGAGAAGAAAGCTGTCAATGATGAAATCAGTACCAGACTGAACATGAGAAGAAAGCTGTCACTGATGAAATCAGTGCCAGACTGAACATGAGAAGAAAGCTGTCAATGATGGGATCAGTGCCAGACTGAACATGAGAAGAAATCTGACAATGTTAGCAGAACCTCACTGGTCTATTCAACTTTGCTGTTTGATGCACTTGTAGAGACAATGTCAAGACAGCATTGGTAAAACACAAAATTGGGTACACTCAACCCAGTAATGGCATTGTTTTATCATTATCAAATACCGGCCCTGCTGGTGTAAGTGACCTTGTCTCTCTTCTACAACTTTCGATCTCAACAGTTATTTATCATTTCCATTGTTGACCTTCTGCCAAGCCATCCTCTTCAGCTGTCTGGTATCTTTTCTCTTTGCTCCCCTCTATCTCTTCGTCCCTCAATTTTTCCAGTTGTAACAATATTTTCCAGCTGTTCCTTTCTCATTACATGGCCAAAAAATGATGATTGTTTCTTCCTAATATTGGAAATTAGCTCTCTTTTTGCTTTGCCCTCTTTCACAACATTTTCATTACTCTTCTTAGCTGTCCATGGTATTCTCAACATTCTTCTGTGAAACAACATTATTACAGCATCCATAGATTTTCTTGTCTGTTGTCATATTATCCATTGTCTAATACATCTTGGTATTGTCTTATACATCTTTATTTAATTACTAATCTAATTACTGAGCCCAGTAATGGCATTGTTCAGTTTAAAAAAAAAGTTCCTGCTGCCCATGAAGCTGCTGAGAACATAGTGGGGATGTCAGAACTGTATAAAGTTGAGAATATAGTGGGCATGTCAGAATTGGATAAAGTTGAGAATATAGTGGGCATGTCAGAATTGGATAAAGTTGAGAATATAGTGGGCATGTCAGAATTGGATAAAGTTGAGAATATAGTGGGCATGTCAGAACTGTATAAAGTTGAGAATATAGTGGGCATGTCAGAATTGGATAAAGTTGAGAATATAGTGGGCATGTCAGAACTGGATAAAGTTGAGAACATAGTGGGCATGTCAGAACTGGATAAAGTGGAGAACATAGTGGGCATGTCAGAACTGTATAAAGTTGAGAATATAGTGGGCATGTCAGAATTGGATAAAGTTGAGAATATAGTGGGCATGTCAGAACTGTATAAAGTTGAGAACATAGTGGGCATGTCAGAACTGTATAAAGTTGAGAACATAGTGGGCATGTCAGAACTGGATAAAGTTGAGAATATAGTGGGCATGTCAGAACTGTATAAAGTTGAGAATATAGTGGGCATGTCAGAATTGGATAAAGTTGAGAATATATTGGGCATGTCAGAACTGTATAAAGTTGAGAACATAGTGGGCATGTCAGAACTGTATAAAGTTGAGAACATAGTGGGCATGTCAGAACTGGATAAAGTTGAGAATATAGTGGGCATGTCAGAACTGTATAAAGTTGAGAATATAGTGGGCATGTCAGAACTGGAAAAAGTTGAGAATATAGTGGGCATGTCAGAACTGTATAAAGTTGAGAACATAGTGGGCATGTCAGAACTGTATAAAGTTGAGAATATAGTGGGCATGTCAGAACTGTATAAAGTTGAGAATATAGTGGGCATGTCTGAACTGTATAAAGTTGAGAATATAGTGGGCATGTCAGAACTGGATAAAGTTGAGAATATAGTGGGCATGTCAGAACTGTATAAAGTTGAGAATATATTGGGCATGTCAGAACTGTATAAAATTGAGAACATAGTGGGCATGTCAGAACTGTATAAAGTTGAGAACATAGTGGGCATGTCAGAACTGTATAAAGTTGAGAATATAGTGGGCATGTCAGAACTGGATAAAGTTGAGAATATAGTGGGCATGTCTGAACTGGATAAAGTTGAGAACATAGTGGGCATGTCAGAACTGTATAAAGTTGAGAATATAGTGGGCATGTCAGAACTGGATAAAGTTGAGAATATATTGGGCATGTCAGAACTGTATAAAATTGAGAACATAGTGGGCATGTCAGAACTGTATAAAGTTGAGAACATAGTGGGCATGTCAGAACTGGATAAAGTTGAGAATATAGTGGGCATGTCAGAACTGGATAAAGTTGAGAATATAGTGGGCATGTCTGAACTGGATAAAGTTGAGAACATAGTGGGCATGTCAGAACTGGATAAAGTTGAGAATATAGTGGGCATGTCAGAACTGGATAAAGTTGAGAATATAGTGGGCATGTCTGAACTGGATAAAGTTGAGAATATAGTGGGCATGTCAGAACTGTATAAAGTTGAGAATATAGTGGGCATGTCAGAACTGTATAAAGTTGAGAATATAGTGGGCATGTCTGAACTGTATAAAGTTGAGAATATAGTGGGCATGTCAGAACTGTATAAATTTGAGAATATAGTGGGCATGTCAGAACTGTATAAAGTTGAGAATATAGTGGGCATGTCAGAACTGGATAAAGTTGAGAATATAGTGGGCATGTCTGAACTGTATAAAGTTGAGAATATAGTGGGCATGTCAGAACTGTATAAAGTTGAGAATATAGTGGGCATGTCAGAACTGGATAAAGTTGAGAATATAGTGGGCATGTCAGAACTGTATAAAGTTGAGAACATAGTGGGCATGTCAGAACTGGATAAAGTTGAGAATATAGTGGGCATGTCAGAACTGGATAAAGTTGAGAATATAGTCGGCATGTCAGAACTGGATAAAGTTGAGAATATAGTGGGCATGTCAGAACTGGATAAAGTTGAGAACATAGTGGGCATGTCAGAACTGTATAAAGTTGAGAATATAGTGGGCATATCTGAACTGGATAGAGCTGAGACCTCAATGACTGGCTGAAAAGAAAATGGATGTGCTGCATGAAATGTCTGAACTAGTGTCTCCATGTTGGCACAGTCGACTTACTTGTGCATGTACAGAACCAGATCATCTGTGGACCTTCCACTTGTGTATTCTGTCATGTTGTCACCACTAAAACACATAGGAATGTTCATGTCAATGAAGATTTAGTTCATAGCAGCTACTGTCTTGTACGTCATCACAGCTAATTCTAATAGGTGCCAAACTTTAGTACTAAATCTAGTTCATAGCAGCTACTGTCTTGTACGTCATCACAGCTAATTCTAATAGGTGCCAAACTTTAGTACTAAATCTAGTTCATAGCAGCTACTGTCTTGTACATCATCACAGCTAATTCTAATAGGTGCCAAACTTTAGTACTAAATCTAGTTCATAGCAGCTACTGTCTTGTACATCATCACAGCTAATTCTAATAGGTGCCAAACTTTAGTACTAAATCTAGTTCATAGCAGCTACTGTCTTGTACATCATCACAGCTAATTCTAATAGGTGCCAAACTTTAGTACTAAATCTAGTTCATAGCAGCTACTGTCTTGTACATCATCACAGCTAATTCTAATAGGTGCCAAACTTTAGTACTAAATCTAGTTCATAGCAGCTACTGTCTTGTACATAATAACAGCTAATTCTAATAGGTGCCAAACTTTAGTACTAAATCTAGTTCATAGCAGCTACTGTCTTGTATATCATCACAGCTAATTCTAATAAGAGCACCAAACTTTAGTACTAAATCTAGTTCATAGCAGCTACTGTCTTGTATATCATCACAGCTAATTCTAATAAGTGCCAAACTTTAGTACTAAATCTAGTTCATAGCAGCTGCTGTCTTGTATATCATCACAGCTAATTCTAATAAGAGCACCAAACTTTAGTACTAAATCTAGTTCATAGCAGCTACTGTCTTGTATATCATCACAGCTAATTCTAAAAAGTGCCAAACTTTAGTACTAAATCTAGTTCATAGCAGCTACTGTCTTGTATATCATCACAGCTAATTCTATAATAAGTGCCAAACTTTAGTACTAAATCTAGTTCATAGCAGCTACTGTCTTGTATATCATCATAGCTAATTCTAATAAGTGCCAAACTTTAGTACTAAATCTAGTTCATAGCAGCTACTGTCTTGTATATCATCACAGCTAATTCTATAATAAGTGCCAAACTTTAGTACTAAATCTAGTTCATAGCAGCTACTGTCTTGTACGTCATCACAGCTAATTCTAATAAGAGCACCAAACTTTAGTACTAATTTTAGTTTTTTCTCCAATCAGCTCTCCTTTCTGCTCTCCAATGGGTCCTCCACATCTCAAGCCAGGCTGCTCTCACCCTATCTACCCCATGCTCTCTCTGACAGGACAGTACTTGCTCTCACTCCCTCTACCCATGCTGTCTCTGACAAGACAGTACTTGCTCTCACCCCCTCTACCCATGCTCTCTCTGACAGGACAGTACTTGCTCTACGACCCTCTAACCATGCCCTCTCTGACAGGACAGTACTTGCTCTCACTCCCTCTACCCATGCTGTCTCTGACAAGACAGTACTTGCTCTCACCCCCTCTACCCATGCTCTCTCTGACAAGACAGTACTTGCTCTACGACCTCTACCCATGCTCTCTCTGACAGGACAGTACTTGCTCTACGACCCTCTACCCATGCTCTCTCTGACAGGACAGTACTTGTTCTCACTCCCTCTACCCATGCTCTCTCTGACAAGACAGTACTTGCTCTACGACCCTCTACCCATGCTCTCTCTGACAGGACAGTACTTGCTCTCACTCCCTCTACCCATGCTCTCTCTGACAGGACAGTACTTGCTCTACGACCCTCTAACCATGTCCTCTCTGACAGGACAGTACTTGCTCTCACCCCCTCTACCCACGTCCTCTCTGACAGGACAGTACTTGCTCTCACCCCCTCTACTCATGCCCTCGCTGACAGGACAGTACTTGCTCTCACCCCCTCAACCCATACCCTCTCTGACAGGACAGTACTTGCTCTCACCCCCTTTACCCATGTCCTCTCTGACAGGACAGTACTTGGTACTCTCTTTCACCCTTCTACCCATGCCCTCTCTGATAGGACAGTACTTGCTCTCACCCCCTCTACCCATGTCCTCTCTGACAGGACAGTACTAGATCACACCTATCACCCTCACCACGATGTGGTGATGAGAATCATCCACGCTACCTCCCCATTCTCCGCTCTAACTCCACTACCCGTCTACTCTTCCCTGACCCCCCCCCCACCCTCCCCAATTAGTGCCTATAAGCATGATTGCAACCTCCGTGACATGCCTGTCAGGAGCCGCCTTCCTGCCTTCCTCCACAGCCATTGGGACTCTATCCGTTGCAATCGCAATCAGTGTCAAACTTGTAACCATGGACAGTTGCGGTTCTCTTCTCTAATGGTCCTTTTGAGTTTAGAGAAGGATTCACTTGTACATTCCACAAAATAATCTATAGCATCATATGTCAGATATCCTACATAGGCTAATCAGGACACCGTCTTAGTGAAAGATGCTGGGAACATCTGTATAACATCACTTGAGATGCAGGCAACCCCCCCCCCCCCCCCCCAACATCAAATCTAAGAGCCAAGTCTATCCCTTTTTCACAGGTAATATTACTCCTCTATCCCCCCCCCCCCCCCCTTCTCCCGTGTGTTACCGGGGCCTCATTATGTGGGAAGTAAAGAATAGTGACACTGTGACCTTCCAGGCATGTCGTAAGAGGCAACTAAGGGGGTTGATCGATGGCTTGACAAGCTGTCATTGTAAAAAGTATTGTTATGGAAACAGAACTATAGACTTTAGAAGCAGTGATCTCTGCAATATGTGCCATTTTGGCATGCAAGGTTTCTGCTTTTGAGATTGTAGTTCTGCCCTATGTGCCGTCTTCGGCTCGAAAGGACAATAGATAGATAGATAGATCTCCCCGTACCTTTCCTTCTTTCACTACCATCTCCACTCCATTCCCCCTCCCTCCCCTGCTCCTGTTTTGGCCCCTACACCCTGACGTGATCTCCCAAGGCGGTATTCAGGGTCTATATTACATCACCCTTCACCGCCTGTCAGTGATAATCCCCTATTACACCTCACTTATTGCCAGATTGTCTGAGTAATGTCTATCATTGCTGGCCCTTCCCAATCTCTAACGATTACCTGTCACGCTTTGACTGCACCTCATTCGAATACTTGATTATCTCATCCAACTTCTCGTCCAATCACTGTCCAATCACGTGACTGATTTCTAAAACCACCCCTTACCCCTCACATCCTGCATCCTACTTGATTCACAATCTACTCGTTTGGATCTTGCTTCAGTTAAGTCTCACTTTCATTTTATATATATTTTAGCGTAATAATTTTCACATATTATCTATTTTTATCCTCTGACATATAGCACATCTCTCCTTCATTTCATCCTTACATCTCTTATCCCTCTGTTAATTTCTCCTTGATTTACCTGTTCGCTCATCCTAGATGTAGTAGAGCTCAGTTTATTTCGTTGTTCATTTGTAATGTTCTCATTTTCTGAGGAAGGCCGCATGTAGGTTGAACCGTCAGTATTTTGTTGAGTGCCTTTTTTGAAAAGCTATCACCTTACCTTGTAGAAAATACGTTACACTGCACCCTTGCTCCTACTAGTTCTACAGCCTAGCATCTAGTACCTGCTGGTATAGGTGATCCTGTCTCCCTACAAGTTTTTTTTATCCATACAGTTATGTATCTGTTTTTTAATAGTCTTTAAGAAACTCTGTCTTATCTCTGTCTTTCTCTCTAAAGAGCTTACCATATATCCCACTATCAAACCATCTTCTCTCTCCCTCTAAAGAGCTTAACATATATCCCACTATCAAACCATCTTCTCTCTCCCTCTAAAGAGCTTAACATATATTCCACTCTCAAACCATCTTCTCTCTCTCTCTAAAGAGCCTACCATATATTCCACTATCAAACCATCTTCTCTCTTTCTCTCTCTCTCTCTAAAGAGCTTACCATATATTCCACTATCAAACCATTTTCTCTCTCTCTCCCTCTACAAAGATTGCCATATGTCGCACTATCAAACCATCTTCTCTCTCGCTCCCTCTCTCTCTCTCTCTCTCTCTCTCTCTCTCTCTCGAGCTAACCATATATTCCACTATCAAACCATTTTCTCTCTCTCTCTCTCTATACAGCTGGCAATATATCCCACTATCAAACCATCTTCTATCTCTCTCTCTATACAGCTTGCAATATATCACACTATCAAACCATCTTCTATCTATCTCTCTATACAGCTTGCAATATATCCCACTATCAAACCATCTTCTCCTCTCTCTCTATACAGCTTGCCATATGTCCCACTATCAAACCGTCTTTCTCTCTCTATATACAGCTTGCCATATATCCCACTATCAACCATCTTCTTTCTCTCTCTATATACAGCTTGCCATATATCCCACTATCAAACCATCTTCTCTCTCTCTATATACAGCTTGCCATATATCCCACTATCAAACCATCTTCTCTCTCTCTCTCTAAAGAGCTTGCCATATATCCCACTATCAAACCATCTTCTCTCTCTTTCTTCTCTCCTCTCTCTCTCTCTCTCTCTCTACAGAGCTTACCATATATCTCACTATCAAACCATCTCTCTCTCTCTCTCTCTCTCTCTCTCTCTCTCTCTATACAAATGACATATATTCCACTATCAAACCATTTCTCTCTCTCTCCCTCTACAAAGATTGCCATATGTACCACTATCAAACCATCTTCTCTCTCTATACAGCTTGCCATATGTCCCACTATCAAACCGTCTTCTCTCTCTCTCTCTCTCTCTCTATACAGCTTGCCATATGTCCCACTACCAAACCATCTTCTCTCTCTCTCTCTCTATACAGCTTGCCATATGTCCTACTATCAAACCATCTTCTCTTCTCTCTCTATATACAGCTTGCCATATATCCTACTATCAAACCATCTTCTTTCTCTCTCAATATACAGCTTGCCATATATCCCACTATCAAACCATCTTCTCTCTCTCTCTATACAGCTTACCATATGTCCCACTATCAAACCATCTTCTCTCTCTCTCTATACAGCTTACCATATGTCCCACTATCAAACCATCTCTCTCTCTCTCTCTCTCTCTCTATACAGCTTACCATATGTCCCACTATCAAACCATCTTCTCTCTCTCTCTCTCTCTCTCTCTCTCTATACAGCTTACCATATATCCCACTATCAAACCATCTTCTCTCTCACTCTCTCTATACAGCTTACCATATGTCCCACTATCAAACCATCTTCTCTCTCACTCTCTCTATACAGCTTGCCATATATCCCACTATCAAACCATCTTCTCTCTCTCTCTCTCTCTATACAGCTTACCATATATCCCACTATCAAACCATTTTCTCTCTCTCTCCCTCTACAAAGATTGCCATATGTCCCACTATCAAACCATCTTCTATCTCTCTCTCTCTCTCTCTCTATACAACTTGACATATATTCCACTATCAAACCATTTTCTCTCTCTCTCCCTCTACAAAGATTGCCATATGTCCCACTATCAAACAATCTTCTCTCTCTCTCTCTCTACAGCTTGCAATATATCCCACTATCAAACCATCTTCTTTCTCTCTCTACAGCTTGCAATATACTCCACTATCAAACCATTTTCTCTCTCTCTCCCTCTACAAAGATTGCCATATGTCCCACTATCAAACCATCTTCTCTCTCTCTCTATACAGCTTACCATATGTCCCACTATCAAACCATCTTCTCTCTCTCTCTCTACAGCTTGCAATATATCCCACTATCAAACCATCTTCTATCTCTCTCTCTATACAGCTTGCCATATATCCCACTATCAAACCATCTTCTATCTCTCTCTCTATACAGCTTGCAATATATCCCACTATCAAACCATCTTCTTTCTCTCTATACAGCTTGCAATATGTCCCACTATCAAACCATCATCTCTCTCTCTCTACAGCTTGCAATATATCCCACTATCAAACCATCTTCTCTCTCTCTCTACAGCTTGCAATATTTCCCACTATCAAACCATCTTCTCTCTCTCTCTACAGCTTGCAATATATCCCACTATCAAACCATCTTCTATCTCTCTCTCTATACAGCTTGCCATATGTCCCACTATCAAACCATCTTCTTTCTCTCTCTCTATACAGCTTGCAATATATCCCACTATCAAACCATCTTCTATCTCTCTCTCTATACAGCTTGCCATATGTCCCACTACCAAACTATCTTCTTTCTCTCTCTCTATACAGCTTGCCGTATATCCCACTATCAAACCATCTTCTTTCTCTCTCTATACAGCTTGCCATATATCCCACTATCAAACCATGTTCTCTCTATCTCTCTCTCTCTATACAGCTTGCCATATATCCCACTGTCAAACCATCTCTCTCTCTCTCTCTCTCTCTATACAGCTTGCCATATATCCCACTATCAAATCATCTCTCTCTCTCTCTCTATACAGCTTGCCATATATCCTACTATCAAACTATCTTCTCTCTCTCTCTCTCTCTCTCTATACAGCTTGCCATATGTCCCACTATCAAACCATCTTATCTCACTCTCTCTCTCTATACAGCTTGCCATATATCCCACTATCAAACCATCTTATCTCTCTCTCTCTCTATACAGCTTGCCATATATCCCACTATCAAATCATCTTCTCTATCTCTCTCTCTATACAGCTTGCCATATATCCCACTATCAAACTATCTTATCTCTCTCTCTCTCTATACAGCTTGCCATATATCCCACTATCAAATCATCTTCTCTATCTCTCTCTCTATACAGCTTGCCATATATCCCACTATCAAACTATCTTATCTCTCTCTCTCTCTCTCTATACAGCTTGCCATATATCCCACTATCAAACCATCTTATCTCTCTCTCTCTCTCTATACAGCTTGCCATATATCCCACTATCAAACCATCTTATCTCTCTCTCTCTCTATACAGCTTGCCATATATCCCACTATCAAACCATCTTATCTCTCTCTCTCTCTATACAGCTTGCCATATATCCTACTATCAAACCATCTTATCTCTCTCTCTCTCTCTCTCTATACAGCTTGCCATATATCCCACTATCAAACCATCTTCTCTCTCTCTCTCACTATACAGCTTGCCATATATCCCACTGTCAAACCATCTTCTCTCTCTCTCTCTCACTATACAGCTTGCCATATATCCCACTGTCAAACCATCTTCTCTCTCTCTCTCTCACTATACAGCTTGCCATATATCCCACTATCAAACCATCTTCTCTCTCTCTCTCACTATACAGCTTGCCATATATCCCACTGTCAAACCATCTTCTCTCTCTCTCTCTCTCTCTATACAGCTTGCCATATATCCCACTATCAAATCATCTTCTCTATCTCTCTCTCTCTCTCTCTCTATACAGCTTGCCATATATCCCACTGTCAAACCATCTTCTCTCTCTCTCTCTCTACAGCTTGCCATATATCCCACTATCAAATCATCTTCTCTCTCTCTCTCTCTATACAGCTTGCCATATATCCCACTGTCAAACCATCTTCTCTCTCTCTCTCTCTCTATACAGCTTGCCATATATCCCACTATCAATCATCTTCTCTATCTCTCTCTCTCTCTCTATACAGCTTGCCATATATCCCACTGTCAAACCATCTTCTCTCTCTCTCTCTCTCTCTATACAGCTTGCCATATATCCCACTATCAAATTATCTTCTCTATCTCTCTCTATACAGCTTGCCATATATCCCACTGTCAAACCATCTTCTCTCTCTCTCTCTCTCTCTACAGCTTGCCATATATCCCACTATCAAATCATCTTCTCTATCTCTCTCTCTACAGCTTGCCATATATCCCACTATCAAATCATCTTCTCTCTCTCTCTATACAGATTGCCATATATCCCACTATCAAATCATCTTCTCTCTCTCTCTCTATACAGCTTGCCATATATCCCACTATCAAACCATCTTCTCTCTCACTCTCTCTATACAGCTTACCATATGTCTCACTATCAAACCATCTCTCTCTCTCTCTCTCTCTCTCTCTCTATACAACTGACATATATTCCACTATCAAACCATTTTCTCTCTCCCTCCCTCTACAAAGATTGCCATATGTCGCACTATCAAACCATCTTCTCTCTCTCTCTACAGCTTGCCATATGTCCCACTATCAAACCATCTTCACTCTCTCTCTCTCTCTCTACAGCTTGCAATATATCCCACTATCAAACCATCTTCTCTCTCTCTCTCTCTACAGCTTGCAATATATCCCACTATCAAACCATCTTCTATCTCTCTCTCTATACAGCTTGCCATATGTCCCACTATCAAACCATCTTCTTTCTCTCTCTCTATACAGCTTGTCATATATCCCACGATCAAAACCATCTTCTCTCTCTATACAGCTTGCCATATATCCCACTATCAAACCATCTTCTTTCTCTCTATACAGCTTGCCATATATCCCACTATCAAAACATCTTCTATCTCCCTCTCTATACAGCTTGCCATATATCCCACTATCAAACCATCTTCTATCTCTCTCTCTATACAGCTTGCCATATATCCCACTATCAAACCATCTTCTTTCTCTCTATACAGCTTGCCATATATCCCACTATCAAACCATCTTCTATCTCTCTCTCTATACAGCTTGCCATATATCCCACTATCAAACCATCTTCTCTCTCTCTATACAGCTTGCCATATATCCACTATCAAACCATCTTCTCTCTCTCTATACAGCTTGTCATATATCCCAATATCAAACCATCTTCTATCTCTCTCTCTATACAGCTTGCCATATATCCCACTATCAAACCATCTTCTCTCTCTCTATACAGCTTGCCATATATCCCACTATCAAACCACTTTCTCTCTCTCTATACAGCTTGCAATATATCTCACTGTCAAACCATCTTCTCTCTCTCTCTCTCTCTCTCTATACAGCTTGCCATATATCTCACTATCAAACCATCTTCTCTCTCTCTCTCTCTACAGCTTGCAATATATCCCACTATCAAACCATCTTCTATCTGTCTCTCTATACAGCTTGCCATATGTCCCACTATCAAACCATCTTCTTTCTCTCTCTCTATACAGCTTGCAATATATCCTACTATCAAACCATCTTCTATCTCTCTCTCTATACAGCTTGCCATATATCCCACTATCAAACCACTTTCTCTCTCTCTATACAGCTTGCAATATGTCCCACTATCAAACCATCTTCTCTCTCTCTCTCTCTACACAGCTTGCCATATATCCTACTATCAAACATCTTCTCTCTCTCTCTCTATACAGTTTGCCATATATCCCACTGTCAAAACATCTTCTCTCTCTCTCTCTATACAGCTTGTCATATATCCCACTATCAAACCATCTTCTCTCTATCTCTCTATACAGCTTGTCATATGTCCCACTACCAAACCATTTTCTCTCTCTCTCTCTATACAGCTTGTAATATGTCCCACTACCAAACCATTTCTCTCTCTCTCTCTATACAGCTTGTCATATGTCCCACTACCAAACCATTTTCTCTCTCTCTCTCTATACAGCTTGCCATATATCCCACTGTCAAAACATCTTCTCTCTAAACAGCTTGTCATATGTCCCACTACCAAACCATCTTCTCTCTCTCTCTAAACAGCTTGTCATATGTCCCACTACCAAACCATCTTCTCTCTATCTCTCTATACAGGTTGCCATATGTCCCACTACCAAACCATCTTCTCTCTATCTCTCTATACAGCTTGTCATATGTCCCACTATCAAACCATCTTCTCTCTATCTCTCTATACAGCTTGTCATATGTGCCACTACTAAACCATCTTCACTCTATCTCTCTTTACAGCTTGTCATATATCCAACTACCAAACCATCTTCTCTCTATCTCTCTATACAGGTTGCCATATGTCCCACTATCAAACTATCTTCTCTCTATCTCTCTATACAGGTTGCCATATGTCCCACTGTCAAACCATCTTCTCTCTATCTCTCTATACAGGTTGCCATATGTCCCACTACCAAACCATCTTCTCTCTATCTCTCTAAAACAGCTTGTCATATGTCCCACTACCAAACCATGTAAGATAGTTAGAGATGGAGGGTAGTTAGAGATGTATGATAGTTAGAGATGTAGGATAGTTAGAGATAAAGGATAGTTAGAGATGTATGATAGTTAGAGATGTAGGATAGTTAGAGATGTATGATAGTTAGAGATGTATGATAGTTAGAGATAAAGGATAGTTAGAGATGTATGATAGTTAGAGATGTAGGATAGTTAGAGATGTAGGACAGTTAGAGATGTAGGATAGTTAGAGATAAAGGATAGTTAGAGATGTATGATAGTTAGAGATGTATGATAGTTAGAGATAAAGGATAGTTAGAGATGTATGATAGTTAGAGATAAAGGATAGTTAGAGATGTATGATAGTTAGAGATTAAGGATAGTTAGAGATGTATGATAGTTAGAGATAGAGGATAGTTAGAGATGTATGATAGTTAGAGATAAAGGATAGTTGGAGATGTATGATAGTTAGAGATAAAGGATAGTTAGAGATGTATGATAGTTAGAGATAAAGAATAGTTAGAGATGTATGATAGTTAGAGATAAAGGACAGTTAGAGATGTATGATAGTTAGAGATGTAGGATAGTTAGAGATGTATGATAGTTAGAGATGTAGGACAGTTAGAGATGTAGGACAGTTAGAGATGTAGGACAGTTAGAGATGTAGGATAGTTAGAGATGTAGGACAGTTAGAGATGTAGGATAGTTAGAGATGTAGGACAGTTAGAGATGTAGGATAGTTAGAGATGTAGGACAGTTAGAGATGTAGGATAGTTAGAGATGTAGGACATTTAGAGATGTAGGATAGTTAGAGATGTAGGACAGTTAGAGATGTAGGATAGTTAGAGATGTAGGACAGATAGAGATGTAGGATAGTTAGAGATAACGGATAGTTAAAGATGTAGGATAGTTAGAGATGTAGGATAGTTAGAGATAAAGGATAGTTAGAGATGTAGGATAGTTAGAGATGTAGGATAGTTAGAGATGTAGGATAGTTAGAGATGTAGGGATAGTTAGAGATGTAGGATAGTTAGAGATGTAGGATAGTTAGAGATGTAGGATAGTTAGAGATGTAGGACAGTTAGAGAAGTAGGACAGTTAGAGATGTAGGATAGTTAGAGATGTAGGATAGTTAGAGATGTAGGATAGTTAGAGATGTAGTGATAACGAAATCCAAACTTACGTGAAAAATATCACTGTGGGAGAAATGAAAAAAAAAAATGGTTAAAAATGTTTGTCAAATGGTTAAACATGAAACCAACATAAATGAGAATGTAGTACAATATGAAAGAGAAAACTATTGACATTTTTACACTTGACACAGATGACAAGTATATTATGTGACAAGAGGACATGTGACTATAATAATGGTTGACAAGTATAATATGTGCTAGAGGACATGTGACTCTAATAATGGTTGACATATATAATATGTGACTAGAGGGTATGTGATTCTAATAATGGTTGACAAGAATAATATGTGTCTAGAGGACATGTGACTCTAATAATGGTTGACAAGTATATATGTGCATAGAGGACATGTAACTCTAATAATGGTTGACAAGTATAATATGTGAATAGAGGACATGTGACTCTAATAATGGTTGACAAGAATAATATGTGTCTAGAGGACGTCTGACTCTAATAACGGTTGACAAGTATAATATGGCCTAGAGGACATGTGACTAATAATGGTTGACAAGTATTATGTGCATAGAGGACATGTGACTCTAAAAAATGGTTGACACGTATAATATGTGCAAGAGGATATGTGACTGTAATAATGGTTGACAAGTATAATATGTGCCTAGAGGACATGTGACTGTAATAATGGTTGACAAGTATAATATGTGCCTAGAGGACATGTTACTCTAATAATGGTTAACAAGTATAATATGTGCCTAGAGGACATGTGGCTAATAATGGTTGACAAGTATAATATGTGCCTAGATGACATGTGACTAATAATGGTTGACAAGTATAACATTTGGCTAGAGGACATGTGACTCTAATAATGGTTGACAAGTATAATATGTGCCTAGAAGACATGTGACTAATAATGGTTGACAAGTATAATATGTACCTAGAAGACATGTGGCTAATAATGGTTGACAAGTATAATATGTGCCTAGAGGACATGTGACTCTAATAATGGTTGACAAAGTTAATATGTACCGAGAGGACATGTGACTAATATTAGTTGACAAGTATAACATGTGCCAAGAGGCAATGTGGCTAATAATGGCTGACAAGTATAAAATATGTGCCTTGAGGACATGTGGCTAATAATGGTTGACAAGTATAATATGTGCCTAGAGGACATGTGGGTAATAATAGTTGACAAGTATAATATGTGCCTAATAATGGTTGAAAAATATAATATGTGCCTAGACGAAATGTGGCTAATAATGTTTGACAAGTATAATATGTGCCTAGAGGACATGTGGCTAATAATGGTTGACAAGTATAATATGTGCCTAGAGGACACGTGACTCTAATAATGGTTGACAAGTATAATATGAACCTAGAGGACACGTGACTCTAATAATGGTTTGACAAGTATAATATGTGCCTAGAGGACATGTGACTCTAACAATGGTTGACAATTATAATATTTACCTAGAGGACATATGACTCTAATAATGGTTGACATGTGGCTAATATTGGTTGACAAGTTAATATGTGCCTAGAGGACATGTGGCTCAATAATGGTTGACAAGTATATTATGTGCCTAGAGGACATGTGGCTCAATTAATGGTTGACAAGTATATTATGTGCCTAGAGAACATGTGGCTCAATAATGGTTGACAAGTATATTATGTGCCTAGAGGACATGTGACTCTAATAATGGTTGACAAGTATAATATGTGCCTAGAGGATATGTGACTCAAGTAATGGTTGACAAGTATATTATGTGCCTAGAGGAAATGTGACTCTAATAATGGTTGACAGTATATTATGTGCCTAGAGGACATGTGACTGTAATAGTGGTTGACAAGTATATTATGTGCCTAGAGGACATGTGACTCTAAAATAATGGTTGACAAGTATATTATGTGCCTAGAGGACATGTGGCTAACAATGGTTGACAAGTATAATATGTGCCTAGAAGACATGTAATACTAATAATGGTTGACAAGTATATTATGTGCCTAGAAGACATGAGACTAATAATGGTTGACAAGTATAATATGTGCCTAGAGGACATGTGACTAATATTGTTGACAAGTATAATATGTGCCTAGAGGCAATGTGGCTAATAATGGTTGACAAGTATAATATGTGCCTAGAGGACATGTGGCTAATAATGGTTGACAAGTATACTATGTGCCTAGAGGACATGTGGCTAAATAATGGGTTGACAAATATAATAGTGCCTAGAGGACATGTGGCTAATAATGGTTGACCAAGTATAATATTGTGCCTAGAGGACATATGACTCTAATAATGGTTGACAAGTATAATATGTGCCTAGAAGACATGTGACTAATAATAGTTGACAAGTATAATATGTGCCTAGAAGACATGTGGCTAATAATGGTTGACAAGTATAATATGTGCCTAGAGGACATGTGACTCTAATAATGGTTGATAAGTATAATATGTGCCTAGAAGACATGTGACTAATAATGGTTGACAAGTATAATATGTGCCTAGAAGACATGTGGGTAATAATGGTTGACAAGTATATTATATGCCTAGAGGACATGTGACTCTAATAATGGTGACAAGTATAATATGTGCCTTGAGGACATGTGGCTAATAATGGTTGACAAGTATAATATGTGCCTAGAGTGGACATGCTAATAAGTATATATGTGCCCAGAGGTCATGAGACTAATATTAGTTGACAAGTATAACATGTGCCTAGAGCAATGTGGCTAATAATGGTTGACAAGTATAATATGTGCCTTGAGGACATGTGGCTAATAATGGTTGACAAGTATAATATGTGCCTAGAGGACATGTGGCTAATAATGGTTGACAAATATAATATGTGCCTAGAGGACATGTGGCTAATAATGGTTGACAAGTATAATATGTGCCTAGAGGACATGTGGCTAATAATGGTTGACAAATGTAATATGTGCCTAGAGGACATGTGGCTAATAATGTTTGACAAGTATAATATGTGCCTAGAGGATATGTGACTCAAGTAATGGTTTACAAGTATATTATGTGCCTAGAGGAAATGTGACTCTAATAATGGTTGACAGTATATTATGTGCCTAGAGGACATGTGACTGTAATAGTGGTTGACAAGTATATTATGTGCCTAGAGGACATGTGACTCTAAAATAATGGTTGACAAGTATATTATGTGTCTAGAGGACATGTGGCTAACAATGGTTGACAAGTATAATATGTGCCTAGAAGACATGTGACTAATAATGGTTGACAAGTATATTATGTGCCTAGAAGACATGGGCTAATAATGGTTGACAAGTATAATATGTGCCTAGAGGACATGAGACTAATTAGTTGACAAGTATAACATGTGCCTAGAGGCAATGTGGCTAATAATTGGTTGACAAGTATAATATGTGCCTTGAGGACATGTGGCTAATAATGGTTGAAAGTATAATATGTGCCTAGAGGACATGTGGCTAATAATGGTTGACAAGTATAATATGTGCCTAGAGGACATGAGGACTAATATTAGTTGACAAGTATAATATGTGCCTAGAGGCATGTGGCTAATATTGGTTGACAAGTATAATATGTGCCTGAGGACATGTGGCTAATAATGGTTGACAAGTATAATATGTGCCTAGAGGACATGTGGCTAATAATGGTGACAAATATAATATGTGCCTAGAGGACATGTGGCTAATAATGGTTGACAAGTATAATATGTGCCTAGAGGACATGTGACTCTAATAATGGTTGACAAGTATAATATGTGCCTAGACGACATGTGACTAATAATGGTTGACAAGTATAATATGTGCCTAGAAGACATGTGGCTAATAATGGTTGACAAGTATAATATGTGCCTAGAGGACATGTGACTCTAATAATGGTTGATAAGTATAATATGTGCCTAGAGGACATGTGACTAATAATGGTTGACAAGTATAATATGTGCCTAGAAGACATGTGGGTAATAATGGTTGACAAGTATAATATATTGCCTAGAGGACATGTGACTCTAATAATGGTGACAAGTATAATATGTGCCTTGAGGACATGTGGCATAATGGTTGACAAGTATAATATGTGCCTAGAGAGGACATGCTAATAAAGTATAATACTGTGCCAGAGGTCATGAGACTAATATTAGTTGACAAGTATAACATGTGCCTAGAGGCATTGTGGCTAATAATGGTTGACAAGTATAATATGTGCCTTGAGGACATGTGGGCTAATAATGGTTGACAAGTATAATATGTGCCTAGAGGACATGTGGCTAATAATGGTGACAAATATAATATGTGCCTAGAGGACATGTGGCTAATAATGGTTGACAAGTATAATATGTGCCTAGAGGACATGTGGCTAATATGGTTGACAAATGTAATATGTGCCTAGAGGACATGTGGCTATAATGTTTGACAAGTATAATATGTGCCTAGAGGACATGTGGCTAATAATGGTTGACAAGTATATTATGTGCCTAGAGGACATGAGACTCTAATAATGGTTGACAAGAAAATATTGCCTAGAGGACATGAGACTCTAACAATGGTTGACAAGTATAATATTTACCTAGAGGAAATGTGACTCTAATAATGGTTGACAAGTTTAATATGTTCCTAGAGGACATGTGGCTAATAATGGTTGCCATGTATAATATGTGTCAGAAGACATGTGACTAATAATGGTTGACATGTATAATATGTCCTAGAAGACATGTGGCTAATAATGGTTGACAAGTATAATATGTGCCTAGAGGACATGTGACTCTAATAATGGTTGACAAGTATAATATGTGCCTAGAGGACATGTGACTCTAATAATGGTTGACAAGTTAATATGTGCCTAGAGGACATGTGACTCTAATAATGGTTGACAAGTTAATATGTGCCTAGAGGACATGTGGCTCAATTAATGGTTGACAAGTATATTATGTGCCTAGAGGACATGTGACTCTAAAATAATGGTTGACAAGTATATTATGTGCCTAGAGGACATGTGACTGTAATAGGGTTGACAAGTATATTATATGCCTAGAGGACATGTGACTCTAAAATAATGGTTGACAAGTATTATGTGCCTAGAGGACATGTGGCTAATAATGGTTGACAAGTATAATATGTGCCTAGAGGACATGTAACTAATAATGGTTGACAAGTATATATGTGCCTAGAGGACATGTGACTCTAATAAAGGTTGACAAGTATAATATGTGCCTAGAATACATGTGACTAAAAATGGTTGACTTGTAAAATATGTGCCTAGAAGACATGTGACTAATATTGCTTGACAAGTATAATATGTGCCTTGAGGACATGTGGCTCTAATAATGGTTGAAAGTATAATATGTGCCTAGAGGACATGTGGCTAATAATGGTTGACAAATACAATATGTGCCTAGAGGACATGTGGCTAATAATGGTTGACAAGTATAATATGTGCCTAGAGGACATGTGACTCTAATAATGGTTGACAAGTATAATATGTGCCTAGAAGACATGTGGCTAATAATGGTTGACAAGTATAATATGTGCCTAGAAGACATGTGGGTAATAATGGTTGACAAGTATAATATGTGCCTAGAGGACATGTGACTCTAATAATGGTTGACAAGTATAATATGTGCCTAGAGGACATGTGACTCTAATAATGGTTGACAAGTTAATATGTGCCTAGAGGACATGTGACTCTAATAATGGTTGACAAGTATAATATGTGCCAGAGGTCATGAGTCTAATATTAGTAGACAAGTATAAACATGTGCCTAGAGGCAATGTGGTAATAATGGTTGACAAGTATAATATGTGCCTTGAGGACATGTGCTAATAATGGTTGACAAGTATAATATGTGCCTAGAGGACATGTGGCTAATAATGGTTGACAAATATGTGCCTAGAGGACATGTGGCTAATAATGGTTGACAAGTATAATATGTGCCTAGAGGACATGTGGCTAATAATGGTTGACATGTATAATATGTGTCAGAAGACATGTGACTAATAATGGTTGACAAGTATAATATGTGCCTAGAAGACATGTGACTAATAATGGTTGACATGTATAATATGTTCATAGAAGACATGGGCTAATAATGGTTGACAAAAGTATAATATGTGCCTAGAGGACATGTGGCTAATAATGGTTGACAAATGTAATATGTGCCTAGAGGACATGTGGCTAATAATGTTTGACAAGTATAATATGTGCCTAGAGGACATGTGGCTAATAATGGTTGACAAGTATATTATGTGCCTAGAGGACATGAGACTCTAATAATGGTTGACAAGAATAATATTTGCCTAGAGGACATGAGACTCTAACAATGGTTGACAAGTATAATATTTACCTAGAGGAAATGTGACTCTAATAATGGTTGACAAGTATATTATGTGCCTAGAGGACATGTGACTCTAATAATGGTTGACAAGTTTAATATGTTCCTAGAGGACATGTGGCTAATAAGGTTGCCATGTATAATATGTGTCAGAAGACATGTGACTAATAATGGTTGACATGTATAATATGTTCCTAGAAGACATGTGGCTAATAATGGTTGACAAGTATAATATGTGCCTAGAGGACATGTGACTCTAATAATGGTTGACAAGTATAATATGTGCCTAGAGGACATGTGACTCTAATAATGGTTGACAAGTAATATGTGCCTAGAGGACATGTGACTCTAATAATGGTTGACAAGTTAATATGTGCCTAGAGGACATGTGGCTCAATTAATGGTTGACAAGTATATTATGTGCCTAGAGGACATGTGACTCTAAAATAATGGTTGACAAGTATATTATGTGCCTAGAGGACATGTGACTGTAATAGTGGTTGACAAGTATATTATATGCCTAGAGGACATGTGACTCTAAAATAATGGTTGACAAGTATTATGTGCCTAGAGGACATGTGGCTAATAATGGTTGACAAGTATAATATGTGCCTAGAGGACATGTAACTAATAATGGTTGACAAGTATATATGTGCCTAGAGGACATGTGACTCTAATAAAGGTTGACAAGTATAATATGTGCCTAGAATACATGTGACTAATAATGGTTGACTTGTAAAATATGTGCCTAGAAGACATGTGACTAATATTGCTTGACAAGTATAATATGTGCCTTGAGGACATGTGGCTAATAATGGTTGAAAGTATAATATGTGCCTAGAGGACATGTGGCTAATAATGGTTGACAAATATAATATGTGCCTAGAGGACATGTGGCTAATAATGGTTGACAAGTATAATATGTGCCTAGAGGACATGTGACTCTAATAATGGTTGACAAGTATAATATGTGCCTAGAAGACATGTGGCTAATAATGGTTGACAAGTATAATATGTGCCTAGAAGACATGTGGGTAATAATGGTTGACAAGTATAATATGTGCCTAGAGGACATGTGACTCTAATAATGGTTGACAAGTATAATATGTGCCTAGAGGACATGTGACTCTAATAATGGTTGACAAGTTAATATGTGCCTAGAGGACATGTGACTCTAATAATGGTTGACAAGTATAATATGTGCCCAGAGGTCATGAGTCTAATATTAGTTGACAAGTATAACATGTGCCTAGAGGCAATGTGGCTAATAATGGTTGACAAGTATAATATGTGCCTTGAGGACATGTGGCTAATAATGCTTGACAAGTATAATATGTGCCTAGAGGACATGTGGCTAATAATGGTTGACAAATATGTGCCTAGAGGACATGTGGCTAATAATGGTTGACAAGTATAATATGTGCCTAGAGGACATGTGGCTAATAATGGTTGACATGTATAATATGTGTCAGAAGACATGTGACTAATAATGGTGACAAGTATAATATGTGCCTAGAAGACATGTGACTAATAATGGTTGACATGTATAATATGTTCATAGAAGACATGTGGCTAATAATGGTTGACAAGTATATTATGTGCCTAGAGGACATGTGGCTAATAATGGTTGACAAGTATAATATGTGCCTAGAGGACATGTGACTCTAATAATGGTTGACAAGTACAATATGTGCCTAGAGGACATGTGACTCTAAAATAATGGTTGACAAGTATATTATGTGCCTAGAGGACATGTGACTCTAATAATGGTTGACAAGTATATTATGTGCCTAGAAGACATTTGACACTAAAATAGTGGTTGACAAGTATATTATGTGCCTAGAGGACATGTGGCTAATAATGGTTGACATGTATAATATGTGCCTAGAAGACATGTGGCTAATAATGGTTGAGAAGTATAATATGTGCATAGAGGACATGTGACTCTAATAATGGTTGACAAGTATATTATGTGCCTCGAGGACATGTGATTCTAAAGTAATGGTTGACAAGTATATTATGTGCCTAGAGGACATGTGACTCTAATAATGGTTGACAAGTATAATATGTGCCTAGAGGACATGTGGCTAATAATGGTTGCCATGTATAATATGTGTCAGAAGACATGTGACTAATAATGGTTGACATGTATAATATGTTCCTAGAAGACATGTGGCTAATAATGGTTGACAAGTATAATATGTGCCTAGAGGACATGTGACACTAATAATGGTTGACAAGTATAATATGTGCGTAGAGGACATGTGGCTAATAATGGTTGACAAGTATAATATGTGCCTAGAGGACATGTGGCTAATAATGGTTGACAAATATGTGCCTAGAGGACATGTGGCTAATAATGGTTGACAAGTATAATATGTGCCTAGAGGACATGTGGCTAATAATGGTTGACATGTATAATATGTGCAGAAGACATGTGACTAATAATGGTTGACAAGTATAATATGTGCCTAGAAGACATGTGACTAATAATGGTTGACATGTATAATATGTTCATAGAAGACATGTGGCTAATAATGGTTGACAAGTATAATATGTGCCTAGAGGACATGTGGCTAATAATGGTTGACAAATGTAATATGTGCCTAGAGGACATGTGGCTAATAATGTTTGACAAGTATAATATGTGCCTAGAGGACATGTGGCTAATAATGGTTGACAAGTATATTATGTGCCTAGAGGACATGAGACTCTAATAATGGTTGACAAGAATAATATTTGCCTAGAGGACATGAGACTCTAACAATGGTTGACAAGTATATATTTACCTAGAGGAAATGTGACTCTAATAATGGTTGACAAGTTTAATATGTTCCTAGAGGACATGTGGCTAATAATGGTTGCCATGTATAATATGTGTAGAAGACATGTGACTAATAATGGTTGACATGTATAATATGTTCCTAGAAGACATGTGGCTAATAATGGTTGACAAGTATAATATGTGCCTAGAGGACATGTGACTCTAATAATGGTTGACAAGTATAATATGTGCCTAGAGGACATGTGACTCTAATAATGGTGACAAGTTAATATGTGCCTAGAGGACATGTGACTCTAATAATGGTTGACAAGTTAATATGTGCCTAGAGGACATGTGCTCAATTAATGGTTGACAAGTATATTATGTGCCTAGAGGACATGTGACTCTAAAATAATGGTTGACAAGTATATTATGTGCCTAGAGGACATGTGACTGTAATAGTGGTTGACAAGTATATTATATGCCTAGAGGACATGTGACTCTAAAATAATGGTTGACAAGTATTATGTGCCTAGAGGACATGTGGCTAATAATGGTTGACAAGTATAATATGTGCCTAGAGGACATGTAACTAATAATGGTTGACAAGTATATTATGTGCCTAGAGGACATGTGACTCTAATAAAGGTTGACAAGTATAATATGTGCCTAGAATACATGTGACTAATAATGGTTGACTTGTAAAATATGTGCCTAGAAGACATGTGACTAATATTGCTTGACAAGTATAATATGTGCCTGAGGACATGTGGCTAATAATGGTGAAAGTATAATATGTGCCTAGAGGACATGTGGCTAATAATGGTTGACAAATATAATATGTGCCTAGAGGACATGTGGCTAATAATGGTTGACAAGTATAATATGTGCCTAGAGGACATGTGACTCTAATAATGGTTGACAAGTATAATATGTGCCTAGAAGACATGTGGCTAATAATGGTTGACAAGTATAATATGTGCCTAGAAGACATGTGGGTAATAATGGTTGACAAGTATAATATGTGCCTAGAGGACATGTGACTCTAATAATGGTTGACAAGTATAATATGTGCCTAGAGGACATGTGACTCTAATAATGGTTGACAAGTTAATATGTGCCTAGAGGACATGTGACTCTAATAATGGTTGACAAGTATAATATGTGCCCAGAGGTCATGAGTCTAATATTAGTTGACAAGTATAACATGTGCCTAGAGGCAATGTGGCTAATAATGGTTGACAAGTATAATATGTGCTTGAGGACATGTGGCTAATAATGCTTGACAAGTATAATATGTGCCTAGAGGACATGTGGCTAATAATGGTTGACAAATATGTGCCTAGAGGACATGTGGCTAATAATGGTTGACAAGTATAATATGTGCCTAGAGGACATGTGGCTAATAATGGTTGACATGTATAATATGTGTCAGAAGACATGTGACTAATAATGGTTGACAAGTATAATATGTGCCTAGAAGACATGTGACTAATAATGGTTGACATGTATAATATGTTCATAGAAGACATGTGGCTAATAATGGTTGACAAGTATATTATGTGCCTAGAGGACATGTGGCTAATAATGGTTGACAAGTATAATATGTGCCTAGAGGACATGTGACTCTAATAATGGTTGACAAGTACAATATGTGCCTAGAGGACATGTGACTCTAAAATAATGGTTGACAAGTATATTATGTGCCTAGAGGACATGTGACTCTAATAATGGTTGACAAGTATATTATGTGCCTAGAAGACATTTGACACTAAAATAGTGGTTGACAAGTATATTATGTGCCTAGAGGACATGTGGCTAATAATGGTTGACATGTATAATATGTGCCTAGAAGACATGTGGCTAATAATGGTTGAGAAGTATAATATGTGCATAGAGGACATGTGACTCTAATAATGGTTGACAAGTATATTATGTGCCTCGAGGACATGTGATTCTAAAGTAATGGTTGACAAGTATATTATGTGCCTAGAGGACATGTGACTCTAATAATGGTTGACAAGTATAATATGTGCCTAGAGGACATGTGGCTAATAATGGTTGCCATGTATAATATGTGTCAGAAGACATGTGACTAATAATGGTTGACATGTATAATATGTTCCTAGAAGACATGTGGCTAATAATGGTTGACAAGTATAATATGTGCCTAGAGGACATGTGACACTAATAATGGTTGACAAGTATAATATGTGCGTAGAGGACATGTGACTCTAATAATGGTTGACAAGTTAATATGTGCCTAGAGGACATGTGACTCTAATAATGTTTGACAAGTATATTATGTGCCTAGAGGACATGTGGCTCAATTAATGGTTGACAAGTATATTATGTGCCTAGAGGACATGTGGCTCAATTAATGGTTGACAAGTATATTATGTGCCTAGAGGACATGTGACTCTAAAATAATGGTTGACAAGTATATTATGTGCCTAGAGGACATGTGACTGTAATAGTGGTTGACAAGTTATATATGCCTAGAGGACATGTGACTCTAAAATAATGGTTGACAAGTATATTATGTGCCTAGAGGACATGTGGCTAATAATGGTTGACAAGTATAATATGTGCCTAGAGGACATGTAACTAATAATGGTTGACAAGTATATTATGTGCTTAGAGGACATGTGACTCTAATAAAGGTTGACAAGTATAATATGTGCCTAGAATACATGTGACTAATAATGGTTGACTTGTAAAAATATGTGCCTAGTAGAAGACATGTGGCTAATAATGGTTGACAAGTATAATATGTGCCTAGAGGACATGAGACTAATATTAGTTGACAAGTATAACATGTGCCTAAAGGCAATGTGGCTAATATTGGTTGACAAGTATAATATGTGCCTTGAGGACATGTGGCTAATAATGGTTGAAAGTATAATATGTGCCTAGAGGACATGTGGCTAATAATGGTTGACAAATATAATATGTGCCTAGAGGACATGTGGCTAATAATGGTTGACAAGTATAATATGTGCCTAGAGGACATGTGACTCTAATAATGGTTGACAAGTATAATATGTGCCTAGACGACATGTGACTAATAATGGTTGACAAGTATAATATGTGCCTAGAAGATATGTGGCTAATAATGGTTGACAAGTATAATATGTGCCTAGAAGACATGTGGGTAATAATGGTGACAAGTATAATATGTGCCTTGAGGACATGTGACTCTAATAATGGTGACAAGTATAATATGTGCCTAGAGGACATGTGACTCTAAAAATGGTTGACAAGTTAATATGTGCCTAGAGGACATGTGACTGTAATAATGGTTGACAAGTATAATATGTGCCCAGAGGTCATGAGACTAATATAGTTGACAAGTATAACATGTGCCTAGAGGCAATGTGGCTAATAATGGTTGACAAGTATAATATGTGCCTAGAGGACATGTGGCTAATAATGGTTGACAAATATAATATGTGCCTAGAGGACATGTGGCTAATAATGGTTGACAAATATAATATGTGCCTAGAGGACATGTGGCTAATAATAGTTGACATGTATAATATGTGTCAGAAGACATGTGACTAATAATGGTTGACAAGTATAATATGTGCCTAGAGGACATGTGGCTAATAATGGTTGACATGTATAATATGTGCCTAGATGACATGTAACTCTAAAATAATGGTGACATGTATATTATGTGCCTAGAGGACATGTGACTCTAATAATGGTTGACAAGTATATTATGTGCCTAGAGGACATGTGACTCTAATAATGGTTGACAAGTATATTATGTGCCTAGAAGACATTTGACACTGAAATAGTGGTTGACAAGTATATTATGTGCCTAGAGGACATGTGGCTAATAATGGTTGACATGTATAATATGTGCCTAGAAGACATGTGGCTAATAATGGCTGACAAGTATAATATGTGCCTAGAGGACATGTGACTCTAATAATGGTTGACAAGTATATTATGAGCATAGAGGACATGTGACTCTAATAATGGTTGACAAGTATATTATGTGCCTCGAGGACATGTGATTCTAAAGTAATGGTTGACAAGTATATTATGTGCCTAGAGGACATGTGACTAATAATGGTTGACATGTATATTATGTGCCTAGAGGACATGTGACTCTAATAATGGTTGACAAGTATATTATGTGCTAGAGGACATGTGACTCTAATAATTGTTGACAAGTATAATAATGTGCCTAGAGGACATGTGACTAATAATAGTTGATAAGTATTACATGTGCCTAGAGGCAATGTGGCTAATAATGGTTGACAAGTATATGTGCCTGGAAGATGTGGCGAATAATGGTTGACAAGTATAATATATGCCTAGAGGACATGTTACTCTAATAATGGCTGACAAGTATAATATGTGCCTAGAAGACATGTGGTTAATAATAGTTGACAAGTATAATATGTCCTAGAGGACATATGACTAATAAATGGTTGACAAGTATAATATGTGCCTAGAGGAAATGTAACTCTAAAATAATGGTTGACAAGTATAATATGTGCCTAGAGGACATGTGGTTAATAATGGTTGACAAGTATAATATGTGCCTAGAGGACATGTGGCTAATAATGGTTGACAAAGAATATATTTGTGCTAGAGACATGTGACTCTAATAATGTTTGACAAGTATAATATGTGCCTAGAGGACATGTGACTCTAAAATAATGGTTGACAAGTATATTATGTGCCTAGAGGACATGTGGCTAACAATGTTTGACAAGTATAATATGTGCCTAGAGACATGTAACTAATAATGGTTGACAAGTATATTATGTCCCTAGAGGACATGTGACTCTAAAATAATGGTTGACATTATTATGTGCCTAGAGGACATGTGACTCTAATAATGGTTGACAAGTATATTATGTGCCTAGAGGACATGTGACTCTAATAATGGTTGACAAGTATATTATGTGCCTAGAAGACATTTTACACTAAAATAGTGGTTGACAAGTATATTATGCCTAGAGGACATGTGGCTAATAATGGTTGACAAGTATAATATGTGCCTAGAGGACATGTGGCTAATAATGGTTGACAAGTATAATATGTGCCTAGAGGACATGTAGCTAATAATGTTTGACAAGTATAATATGTGCCTAGAGGACATGTGACTAATAATGGTTGACAAGTATAATATGTTCCTAGAAGACATGTGACTAATAATGGTTGACATGTATATTATGTGCCTAGAGGACATGTGACTCTAATAATGGTTGACAAGTATATATGTGCCTAGGAGACATGTGACTCTAATAATGGTTGACAAGTATATTATGTGCCTAGAGGACATGTGGCTATTGATGGATGGAAGTAGTGGGAGTAACATGCTCCGTCGGTTTTGTAAAATGGGGACAGTGTAGTAGCAGGTGATCTACTGTCTCAGATTGTTGACGGCAGTGTAGTAGCAGGTGATCTACTGTCTCAGATTGTTGACGGTAGTGTAGTAGCAGGTGATCTACTGTCTTAGATTGTTGGCAGCAGTGTAGTAGCAGGTGATCTACTGTCTTAGATTGTTGATGGCAGTGTAGTAGCAGGTGATCTACTGTCTTAGATTGTTGGCAGCAGTGTAGTAGCAGGTGATCTACTGTCTCAGATTGTTGACGGACAGTCTAGTAGCAGGTGATCTACTGTCTCAGATTTTTGATGACAGTGTAGTAGCAGGTGATCTACTGTCTTAGATTGTTGGCAGCAGTGTAGTAGCAGGTGATCTTACTGTCTCAGGTTGTTGATGACAGTGTAGTAGCAGGTGATCTACTGTCTCAGGTGTTGATGACAGTGTAGTAGCAGGTGATCTACTGTCTCAGGTTGTGATGACAGTGTAGTAGCAGGTGATCTACTGTCTCAGATGTTGATGACAGTGTAGTAGCAGGTGATCTACTGTCTCAGATTGTTGGTGGCAGTGTAGTAGCAGGTGATCTACTGTCTCAGATGTTGGTGGCAGTGTAGTAGCAGGTGATCTTACTGTCTCAGATTGTTGACGGTAGTGTAGTAGCAGGTGATTACTGTCTCAGATTGTTGATGGCAGTGTAGTAGCAGGTGATCTACTGTCTCAGATTGTTGACGGCAGTGTAGTAGCAGGTGATCTACTGTCTCAGATTGTGATGACAGTGTAGTAGCAGGTGATCTACTGTCTCAGTTGTTGATGGCAGTGTAGTAGCAGGTGATCTACTGTCTCAGGTTGTTGATGACAGTGTAGTAGCAGGTGATCTACTGTCTCAGATTGTGATGGCAGTGTAGAGCAGGTGATCTACTGTCTCAGATTGTTGACGGCAGTGTAGTAGCAGGTGATCTAATGTCTCAGATTGTTGATGACAGTGTAGTAGCAGGTGATCTACTGTCTCAGATTGTTGACGACAGTGTAGTAGCAGGTGATCTACTGTATCAGGTTGTTGATGACAGTGTAGTAGGTAGCAGGTGATCTACGTCTCAGATTGTTGACGGCAGTGTAGTAGCAGGTGATCTACTGTCTCAGATTGTTGGCGGGGCAGTGTCTGCACATTGGATCATGTTGTGTTTTTATTCTGCACAGGTGTTGTCGGAGGAGCATGGCCTGTTCTCAGCGGAATATCAGGCTTTGATCCTTCACCTCAGCTCCCGCACAGGGTCAAGGGGGTCTGGTTTTGTTTGATATCTGTAGATAGGCGTCCAGTCTTTGCTGAAGCCCACATATTCAAACATTCCTCGTGGTAGTTGTTCTCAAAATTTGCTTGCATGTTTTGAGGCTAACTTGAACGGAAGCTGTGGTAGAGATGATCCAGTTTAGCCAACCTATCCGCTCTCTATTTCCCGCAATGCCGATGTGACCAGGATTCCATTGTAGGGTTACAGCCAACCATAGGTAGTGGAGAGTTGGTTTGATAAAGATCTTATATTGGAAACCTCAGATGTAGACCGCTTTAATTGCTTCGAGTGCTGATTTAGAATCTGAGAAAATATAAATATCTTCCGGTGCGATGGTGTCACATTCGAAGTCTACAAATATCCTTTGAGTGCTCTCTCTATAGCTATAATTTCTGCAGAGTAATGGAGCAGTATTCTCCGCATGGACCGTTAAATTTGGGGGTGGTCGTCTGTCGGGTGAGAGTAGGGATACTTGACAACAACACTGTAACCAGCATTTAGGGTGGCCTTGAATGCAGATCCATCAGTATAAACGTGGCACACTTTGACAGAAAGATCGTCCACTGAACCCGGAGATGTTAGATGTAACCAGCAGAGAGAAGCGTAGGTCTCAGAGAAACAGGCTTGTGTGATGTAAAGGGATGAATGGATGAACAGAAGGTTTCAAGAGCCGAAGACATCCTCTGATGTCCAGTGGTGGTAGATGCGAGGTTCTCTCTGATTTGTGACAGTGAATGAGATGAAAAGATTTCTGAGAGAGGACGTCCGTCAAGCAGATCAATGGCAGCCTAGTCTTGTTTGTAACTAAGTAATAGGAGTGATTGACAGTTGTTTGTCAAGGAGATCAATGGCAGCTTTGTCTTGTAGTTAAGTAATAGGAGTGATTGACAGTTGTTTGTCAAGGAGATCATTGGCAGCCTTGTCTTGTAGTTAAGTAATAGGAGTGATTGACAGATGTTTGTCAAGGAGATCAATGGCAGCCTTGTCTTGTTTGTAACTAAGTAATAGGAGTGATTGACAGTTGTTTGTCAAGGAGATCAATGGCAGCTTTGTCTTGTAGTTAAGTAATAGGAGTGATTGACAGTTGTTTGTCAAGGAGATCAATGGCAGCCTTGTCTTGTTGTAACTAAGTAATAGGAGTGATGACAGTTGTTTGTCAAGGAGATCAATGGCAGCTTTGTCTTGTAGTAAAGTAATAGGAGTGATTGACAGATGTTTGTCAAGGAGATCAATGGCAGCCTTGTCTTGTTTGTAACTAAGTAATAGGAGTGATTGACAGTTGTTTGTCAAGGAGATCAATGGCAGCTTTGTCTTGTAGTAAGTAATAGGAGTGATTGACAGTTGTTTGTCAAGGAGATCAATGGCAGCTTTGTCTTGTAGTTAAGTAATAGGAGTGATTGTCAGATGTTTGTCAAGGAGATCAATGGCAGCGTTGTCTTGTAGTTAAGTAATAGGAGTGATTGACAGATGTTTGTCAAGGAGATCAATGGCAGCTTTGTCTTATGGTTAAGTAATAGGAGTGATTGACAGATGTTTGTCAAGGAGATCAATGGCAGCTTTGTCTTGTAGTTAAGTAATAGGAGTGATTGACAGATGTTTGTCAAGGAGATCAATGGCAGCTTTGTCTTGTGGTTAAGTAATAGGAGTGATTGACAGATGTTTGTCAAGGAGATCAATGGCAGCTTTGTCTTGTGGTTAAGTAATAGGAGTGATTGACAGATGTTTGTCAAAGAGATCAATGGCAGCTTTGTCTTGTGGTTAAGTAATAGGAGTGATTGACAGAGTTTGTCAAGGAGATCAATGGCAGCTTTGTCTTGTTTGTAACTAAGTAATAGGAGTGATTGACAGATGTTTGTCAAGGAGATCAATGGCAGCTTTGTCTTGTAGTTAAGTAATAGGAGTGATTGACAGATGTTTGTCAAGGAGATCAATGGCAGCTTTGTCTTATGGTTAAGTAATAGGAGTGATTGACAGATGTTTGTCAAGGAGATCAATGGCAGCCTTATCTTGTTTGCAGCTAAGTAATAGGAGTGATTTACAGAATGACAGCAAAACTGGTCCTAAATGATTGTGAATATTGAGACATGCATGACAGCAAAACTTTGAAGGTCCTGGAGACAAATAATAATAAATGATTATATTATAAGAGGGAAACTTCTGAGGCGATAATTCAGGGAATCGTAGGAGGAAGAAGTATGTTTACAGCACTCAGAAACAATTTTTTTTCTAAGTGCTGTAATAAATACCTCTTCCTCTTATGATTCTTTAAAGGTCCTAAATGATTGTGAATATTGAGACATGCATGACAGCAAAACTATGAAGGTCCTAAATGATTGTGAATATTGAGACATGCATGACAGCAAAACTATGAAGGTCCTAAATGATTGTGAACATTGAGACATGCATGACAGCAAAACTATAAAGGTCCTAAATGATTGTGAATATTGAGACATGCATGACAGCAAAACTATGAAGGTCCTAAATGACTGTGAATATTGAGACATGCTTGACAGCAAAACTATGAAGGTCCTAAATGATTGTGAATATTGAGACATGCATGACAGCAAAACTATAAAGGTCCTAAATGATTGTGAATATTGAGGCATGCATGACAGCAAACCTATAAAGGTCCTAATTGATTGTGAATATTGGAAAGTGACAACTATTTTCTGGAAATTGTGAAATACAACATGGATCAAGCACTAGTGAGAACCTGCAAAGAGCAAGCAAGCTGTCTGCATAACCAGCAAGCTACTTGAACCATCAGTATGCACAAAACTCATCATCTGCTGAAGGCAGCTGAGCACCCATGGGTGTGTCGTGAGTGCTATGGTTCATGTCACTTACATCTGCACCAATGTTCTTTGCAAATCTCTCATGTTTAGGTGCCCTGTATGTCTGAAAAATGTTTCCACATTTGGGAATTGAACCAAGACTCTTCGGATCAGGAGGAAGCGACTAACAACATTGCCACCATGGCTCCTTCTTCAGTATGCAATACTATCCAATAAGAGTGATGAAATACAGTGTTCATAAAGTCTCACTGCACTTTGTATATAGAAGATATTTGAAAAATATAAGTAAATGACATCATCAAAAAATGTGCTTAAGAAGTCATTAAATTAGTTACAATAGCTACTGCTATGGTCTAATGCTGTTTTGAGCAATCTGGAAAGTACCAATAGAATATTCGTTGCAAAGGCGTTTGAAATGTCCACCATGGGCTTCAAGACATGACTGTACATGTATCTTCATATTGTCAAATACCTTCTGTAACATGTCTGTTGTTATTTCTTGAATGTTAATTCTGATTGATTCTTTCAGGTCCTCAATAGTGCGTACATTATTTTAGAAAACATTTCCTTCCAAGAAAGCCCACAGATAATAATCTAATGGAGTTAGATCTGGAGAATGAGCAGGACAAATTCCACATATTATGAGATTTGTGAAAATTTCTTCCCAAAAAATGCAGTGATGCTCTAGCTGTGAGTGTGGTTGCACCATCTTGCTGGAACCATGCTTCCTCAATTTCATGTTCATTCAGCTGTTCTAAAAAAGGTTCCAGGGGGACTGGTTGGTCTCAAGGCAAGACAACGGTCTCAAGACAAAGAGGTTGTGAGTTCAAATCCTGGCTGCACCAGTTGGGATTTTTATTTGTGATTTTTCTTTGCAGCAACTACCCCTGGTCTCAGCAGCGAGGCCCAGCTTGAAATGTCAATTGACAAAAAAAAATATGAGTATCTCCAAAGTCGGAGTTATCTGCCTGTGCGGTGAGGGACTCCTGTCCACACGGCTGCCAAGGAAAAAATGGATTAACACGCTAAATTCAGTACCTAGACTCAGGGACTCTGCCAGAGGTGAAAGCTGGCAAAAAAAAAAAAACAAGGTTCCAGTATGTCAGTACGGTACCAATTGGCATTAATAGTGTTGTTGAAGAAAATTGGTCCAGTTAAACATTTTCTACTGACGGCACACCATACCCTAATTTTTGCATCGTGTAGAGGCACATCATGAAATGCATTGGGATTAAAACTGCTCCAAATACGATTATTTTGGCTATTAACACATCCAGATAGATGAAACCATGCCTCATTAGAGAAGAATGTTACATCAAGAACCGATTCGTCTTCATCAGCTAAAAATGCTTGAAACCACGTGCAGTAGTTGACCCTGGATTGATAGTCACACTCTTTCAGCTCAGACACAACAGAAATCCTGTATGGATACAAATTTAACTGGTGTTTAAGAATTTTGTGCGCTGTGTCCACTGATACGTTCACGTATTGCGACAGTTTCTTAGAGACTTGCTTGGACTTTTCAAGATTATGTCTTGGACATCTAGACATTTTTCTTCAGGCACAGCAGGCCTACCAGATCGTGGAGCATCTTCCACATTTCCCGCATCATGAAACTTATTTAACAAATTCTAACCATAATGCGATGAGGAGGTTGTTTATCAGGAAATTTTACTATAAATCTTTGAACAACCATCCGTGTGTATCGGTCGCCATTTCGAAACATTTGTTCAACTAAATAAATTATTTTTTCCATTGATAACACCATTCTATTTTGAGTGCAAAGAATTACTCCAGCAGACGACAGTCATTTTGTTTCATGATGGACTGTGCAGCACATTTTTTTATGACGTGATTTATTTATTTCTTCAAATGTGTTCTATATACAAAGTGTAGTGAGACTTTATTAACACCCTGTATAAATATCATGGGCGTCCCAAGTAGAACATAGAGCATGTTGTATTAATTTGCTGTCATGTCTCTGAGGAGGCAAATAGCTAAAACACAACATTTTATTATGTTTTCCCATTGTTCTGTTTCCCTATTATCTGGTTTCCCCTTTGTTCTATTTCCTTTTTGTTCTGTTTCCTTTTTGTTCCGTTTCCCTTGCTCAGTTTCCTTATTGTTCTTTCCCCCTGGTAGCCTAGTTGGGGAAAAACCGCCCGACTGGACTACCGGCATTCAGACAAACCGTGTTCGATTCCCGCTGGGAGCAGTGTGAGTTGTACTCGTGGTTGGAAAAAAAATACCCCCACGGTCGACCCAGCCGTTGGTAGAAATGGGTAACAGGGTATTACCCTGGGAAGGTGAGGAATGTGACCTTGCATCGTGAGTTTCGATGTTTGAGGCGACACTATCCAGAAATCTCCGAACATTCTGGAGAGGCGGCCGAGCACATATGGGTGGAAATTCGTGTGCTAAGACGCCAGTTCAAGTCTCATACTTTACCTTTACCTTTACTCTTTTCCTCCTTTGTTATTTCCTCTTGTTCTGTTTACCCTTGTTCTGTTTCTTTATTGTTCTTATCCCCCTTGTTCTGTTCCCCTTGTTCTGTTTCCTTTTTGTTCTGTTTCCTCTTATTCTGTCTTCTCTTTGTTGTTTCCTTATTGTTCTTTTCCCCCTTTGTTCTGTTTCCTTTTTGTTCTGTTTCCCCTTTGTTCTGTTTCTTTATAGTTTTGTTTCCTTTTGCTCTGTTTCTCTATTCTTCTATGTCCCTATAAATTTAACTTTCCAAAATAGTTTCATGTAATATTTGTCCAAGCTTGCTATCAGGGCTGTTCAAACAATTCTGCCCGCACGCGCACAAGCACACACACACACACACACACAGGGGAAAATCTTGAGACTGAGAAAAATCTGAGTTACACCTAGAGAAAAAAAATATTTTTACAGCATTTACCCATCATTGGGGTCTTCTTTTTTTTTTTTTCGGGGTTGGCGCCGGCCACTAGAGAACAAAGGCCGCTTGTCCAGTGCAGTCGCCATGAGGTGTTCAGGCCTAGTTTTAATTTCACCCAAAATAGAAAAATCTGACCCTGCCAGGATTCGAACCCGTGTTCTTGTTTGGAGCTAGACAAATGATTGATTTTGGCCACCAGCTCTCTTTACACCTAGAGAAGACTGGAAACGACATTTCTTAAAACAGAAATGCTTGCTGAGATATGGTCTACATCCTAATAAGGAAGGTGCAGGGGTAAGAATAGACATTAGATACAAAATTGACCACATGTTGTATATGGTCTATGATATAACAATTTATGCATGTGATATAAAGATATACAATTCTCTCTCTGCAATCAAGACTCAATCAGAGTAGGATTCCAGACTCTTTCATGAAGTCAGCTGTCTGTTTAAGCGAATCGATTGCCTTATACAATTGAGTGCACATGTTTTAAGGAATGATACACATAGTCTAAGAATGGATCTTCTCCACTTTCTGTTACAGCCTTGTAGCCATCAATGTAGATATCTGGCAGCTCCAACCATTGCAGGGAGTTTCCCTGTGATATATCCTTCAGCTTTGTGCTTCTCGCTTGTTGTGTGCCTTGTAAGATAAATCACAAGGCATTTTTTTCATTTCATTTCTTGTACCTGTATTTTATGTGTATGTTGATTCTTTATCTTGAGGTCTTAAATCTAATCTTTTGGTCACTCAAGCTGCATCCTTCAAACATTTTAATGCTGACTGACTTCAGCTTCCCAGTTGTCTATGTTTGTCTCACAGAATTGGATGGACAAGATGGATGAATTATATCAAATTGGATAAACAAGCTATAAGATGGGATATAAATGATATATGGTGGACAAACATGATCTAAAGTTGAATAGTTGTGTGATTAGACATTTAGTACAAGGCTAGGTAGAAGGAGTAAATCTCATGCTAAAGGTGGTCAGGTTTTTGTGGTGACTTACAGGTAGGATAACCTTTCACATCAAACTTGTCAGACAATTCTCTTTCCTGTGTTGCATCCACAGCTGCCAGTAAACCCAGCTAGAAGAATGAAGAGAGCATTACTTGCCTTCAAATAAAATATCACTGCCAGTAACATATTTGGTAACTACTAAACTCAAACTCCACAGCACGCAGGTATTTCATGACTGAATACACTTCTCACAAGTCATCCATATAAATCATCTGACTGATTACACTTCTCACAAGTCATCCATATAAATCATCTGACTGATTACACCTCTCACAAGTCATCCATATAAATCATCTGACTGATTACACCTCTCACAAGTCATCCATATAAATCATCTGACTGATTACACTTCTCACAAGTCATCCATATAAATCATCTGACTGATTACACCTCTCACAAGTCATCCATATAAATCATCTGACTGATTACACTTCTCACAAGTCATCCATATAAATCATCTGACTGATTACACCTCTCACAAGTCATCCATATAAATCATCTGACTGATTACACTTCTCACAAGTCATCCATATAAATCATCTGACTGATTACACTTCTCATATCATCCATATAAATCATCTGACTGATTACACTTCTCACAAGTCATCCATATAAATCATCTGACTGATTACACTTCTCACAAGTCATCCATAAAATCATCTGACTGATTACACTTCTCACAAGTCATCAATATAAATCATCTGACTGATTACACTTCTCACAAGTCATCCATATAAATCATCTGACTGATTACACTTCTCACAAGTCATCCATATAAATCATCTGACTGATTACACTTCTCACAAGTCATCCATATAAATCATCTGACTGATTACACTTCTCACAAGTCATCAATATAAATCATCTGACTGATTACACTTCTCACAAGTCATCCATATAAATCATCTGACTGATTACACTTCTCACAAGTCATCCATATAAATCATCTGACTGATTACACTTCTCACAAGTCATCCATATAAATCATCTGACTAATTACACATCTCACAAGTCATCCATATAAATCATCTGACTGATTACACTTCTCACAAGTCATCCATATAAATCATCTGACTGATTACACTTCTCACAAGTCATCCATATATAAATCATCTGACTGATTACACCTCTCATAAGTCATCCATATAAATCATCTGACTGATTACACCTCTCACAAGTCATCCATATAAATCATCTGACTGATTACACCTCTCACAAGTCATCAATATAAATCATCTGACTGATTACACTTCACAAGTCATCCATATAAATCATCTGACTGATTACACCTCTCACAAGTCATCCATATAAATCATCTGACTGATTACCTCTCACAAGTCATCCATATAAATCATCTGACTGATTACACCTCTCACAAGTCATCCATATAAATCATCTGACTGATTACACTTCTCACAAGTCATCCATATAAATCATCTGACTGATTACACTTCTCACAAGTCATCCATATAAATCATCTGACTGATTACACTTCTCACAAGTCATCCATATAAATCATCTGACTGATTACACCTCTCACAAGTCATCCATATATAAATCATCTGACTGATTACACTTCTCACAAGTCATCCATATAAATCATCTGACTGATTACACCTCTCACAAGTCATCCATATAAATCATCTGACTGATTACACCTCTCACAAGTCATCAATATAAATCATCTGACTGATTACACCTCTCACAAGTCATCAATATAAATCATCTGACTGATTACACCTCTCACAAGTCATCCATATAAATCATCTGACTGATTACACCTCTCACAAGTCATCCATATAAATCATCTGACTGATTACACCTCTCACAAGTCATCCATATAAATCATCTGACTGATTACACTTCTCACAAGTCATCCATATAAATCATCTGACTGATTACACTTCTCACAAGTCATCAATATAAATCATCTGACTGATTACACTTCTCACAAGTCATCCATATAAATCATCTGACTGATTACACTTCTCACAAGTCATCCATATAAATCATCTGACTGATTACACTTCTCACAAGTCATCCATATAAATCATCTGACTGATTACACCTCTCACAAGTCATCCATATAAATCATCTGACTAATTACACATCTCACAAGTCATCCATATAAATCATCTGACTGATTACACTTCTCACAAGTCATCCATATAAATCATCTGACTGATTACACTTCTCACAAGTCATCCATATATAAATCATCTGACTGATTACACTTCTCACAAGTCATCCATATAAATCATCTGACTGATTACACTTCTCACAAGTCATCCATATAAATCATCTGACTGATTACACCTCTCACAAGTCATCAATATAAATCATCTGACTGATTACACCTCTCACAAGTCATCCATATAAATCATCTGACTGATTACACCTCTCACAAGTCATACATATAAATCATCTGACTGATTACACCTCTCACAAGTCATCCATATAAATCATCTGACTGATTACACCTCTCACAAGTCATCCATATAAATCATCTGACTGATTACACTTCTCACAAGTCATCCATATAAATCATCTGACTGATTACACTTCTCACAAGTCATCCATATAAATCATCTGACTGATTACACTTCTCACAAGTCATCCATATAAATCATCTGACTGATTACACCTCTCACAAGTCATCCATATATAAATCATCTGACTGATTACACTTCTCACAAGTCATCCATATAAATCATCTGACTGATTACACCTCTCACAAGTCATCCATATAAATCATCTGACTGATTACACCTCTCACAAGTCATCAATATAAATCATCTGACTGATTACACCTCTCACAAGTCATCAATATAAATCATCTGACTGATTACACCTCTCACAAGTCATCCATATAAATCATCTGACTGATTACACCTCTCACAAGTCATCCATATAAATCATCTGACTGATTACACCTCTCACAAGTCATCCATATAAATCATCTGACTGATTACACTTCTCACAAGTCATCCATATAAATCATCTGACTGATTACACTTCTCACAAGTCATCCATATAAATCATCTGACTGATTACACTTCTCACAAGTCATCCATATAAATCATCTGACTGATTACACTTCTCACAAGTCATCCATATAAATCATCTGACTGATTACACCTCTCACAAGTCATCCATATAAATCATCTGACTGATTACACCTCTCACAAGTCATCCATATAAATCATCTGACTGATTACACTTCTCACAAGTCATCCATATAAATCATCTGACTAATTACACCTCTCACAAGTCATCCATATAAATCATCTGACTGATTACACCTCTCACAAGTCATCCATATAAATCATCTGACTAATTACACCTCTCACAAGTCATCCATATAAATCATCTGACTGATTACACTTCTCACAAGTCATCCATATAAATCATCTGACTGATTACACCTCTCACAAGTCATCAATATTCCTTACATGATGTAAAAGTATATATAGGAGCAGATGTGGCTTCAGATCATCATCTTCTGATAGCCAAACTAAACTTAAACTGAAAAGATATACTACAACACATAAGGGTAGATAGCAGTTAAATGTAGGGTTTCTTAAAGAGCAAGGAATTAAAGATACATTTTGCAGTCACAATATCAAACAAATAGCAAGTCCTCCAACAACTAGAAAATATAATAAATATAGAAGATCATTGGAAACAAATAAAGGTTATATGGTAGGAGACATGCGAAGAAACATTGGAGAAAAGAGAATGCCAGAATATGGCTTGGATGACAGTAGTAACCCTGGATTAAATTAAAGATATAAAGAATAAGAAAGCAGACTTAAATAAAAGCAAAATGAGAAGTACTAAAGCCAAGACGCAGGAAGCTTACACAGAGGTGAACAAAGAAGTGAGAAGATGCATTAAAAGGGATAAGAGGAAATATATAGATGAACTTGCTAAAGAGGCAGAAGAAGCAGCAAATAAAGGGAATATGAAAGAATGTACAACAGCTCAAATAAATTAAGTGGAACATAATATATAAGTAATAAAAGGAAACAAATGGAGAGATGGAAGGAACAATTTGAAGAACTCTTGAACAGATCCGGCCCAAATAACCCTACAGATATACTACAGCAGAAGAAGAGTTACATGTTAACTGAGGAAAACCAAGCAAAGAAGAAATAATAAAAGCCTTCAAACTATAAAAAATGGTAAAGCCACAGGACCAGATGAAATTCCTTCGGTAGCCATCAAAGCAGATATTAACACCTCTACCAAGATGCTACATAATCTATTAGATAAAATTTGGGAGAGGGAAGAAATACCTAAAGACTGGAAAGAAGGTTATATGATCAAACTACCAAAGAAAGGAAGTTTACAGGAGTGCACAAATTATAGGGGAATTATGCTACTATCAGTGCCAGGAAAAATATTAAGCAGAATCATTCTGGAGAGACTAAAAGAGGCCATAGAGAAACATTTGAGAGATGAACAAGCAGGTCTTGAAAGAACAGATCATAGACTGATCAAACAACTACTCTACTTATAATAGTTGAACAAAGTTTAGAACTACAGTCCCTACTTTATATTGGATTCATCACCTCATACAGAAGCATTTAAAATAAGAACAGGAGTAAGGCAGGGATGCCTTCTATCTCCATTTCTCTTTCTACTGGCCATAGATTTGATAATGAAAATAACTCGGAGCAACAGAAATGGAATCCAGTGGTCACTGACCAGGCAACTTAATGCTGTTAAGACATAGAAGGAAAATTGAAAAAAAATAGAAAAAAATGGTATGTTAGAAGCTTTACGTGATTAGTAGATGACACAGATTCGAACGACGTTTCGGCCCAATAGGCTTTCAGCAGGAACAAACAAAATACACACACACACGGATATGTAAGTAAATAAAACTAATCCTACATATCTAACCAGTAACGAAACATCCAAAATAAAAATAATCAAAATATGTTAAAGAAAATAAAAATGACTTCCCTGTGTCCTGTGTCTTGGACTGTGATCAGAATAAAAAGGAAATGGTCACAGGAGTGTGGCTGTAATTATACCACCCTCAGGTCAGGTGAAGGGTTCTAAAAATACACTAGTGAGGGGAACGCTGTCTAGGTTACCTCGACTGCAAAGACACTGATAATGTTTGAAAGTATCTAAGGGCCCATAAACACATGTATACACACCCCAGATGCGTGTATACATATGTACATGTACAAACAGACATGCACATACCTATACATATCAACACACACATACATACATACACATACATATATATGCATACCAACAAGCACACCCATACATCTAGCTATCTATCTATTTTCCTTTCGAGCCGTTGCCGGCCCATAGGGCGTAGACCAAGATACACCTTCTCACATCTGAATTTTTGTTCTAGCAGTTTTCTTTTAAAGATATTTTATCAAATCTTGCCATTTATCTCTGTTCTGTGCAAGCAGCTCTATCTCATTGAGGGAGCCGAATCGTGTTGCTCTTGCCTCTCTCATCAATGTTCTTCTCAGTGTCTCCCTGGGTCTTCCTCTTTTTCTCTTACCTATTGTTTCCTATATGAGGGCTTGCTTTGCTATTCGGTTATTATCTCTTCTCATCACATGTCCAACATATGACCATCGTCTTTTCTTTATTACTGAAGATATTAGTGGTTGATTGGCGATTTCTCTAATTTCCTCGTTTGTTTTGAATTCATTCCACGCCACACCAAGCATTCTCCTTAGACATTTATTTTCGAATGTGTTCAGCTTTGTTTCTATATCTCTTGTTGTTTTCCAGCTTTCACGCGTATACGTAAGGGTTGATAGTACATTTGATTTGAATAGCCTAAGTTTTGAGTTTGTGCTGATTAGTTTTGATTTCCACAACTTTTCAAGGCTTCTGAAAGACATTGCTGCTTTAGCTATTCTGATTTTAATTTCTTTACTTGTGTCCCCTTCTCGATCAATGTGGCTTCCAAGATAGATAAAGTGATCGATCTCTTCTACTGGTTTGTTTTCCATGTATATTTTGTCATCTGTTGGAATTTTTCATGACTTTAGTCTTTTCATGATTGATCTCAAGCCCTTACATGCATATATATATATATATCTATACCAATCTCTATACATATGAACACATACATGCATGTGCACATAATGCACACAGAACCAGAGGAGTATCACCGGGATCAGTGTGCAAACACAAAGGAGAAAGAATAGAACAGTAGACTAACAGGTACTCAAAAGATGGAAAGAGAGAGATGTCTGAGAGTGTGGTACAATAAAAACATATGAGGGGTAAGTAGCACAGAAAAGAGGTATATAGGAGAACACCGAAGTGTCTCAATGGGGACTAGTGTAGGAGAACTATGAATAGCATAGCATAGTAGATGGACCAAAGAGCCCAAACATAGGCAGTAGAGAAGGCTATGCAAAAGGGAAAGAGTAACCGAAAGGAAACTATGTGTATGAGTGTGATATATTCATGCCTCGTGGGGTCAGCGAACCATACTGGACTATGAGGCGATTTTCCAAAGCAAATCGGCTGCGGTCGCCAGAGTGACAAAGGACAATACCAGTGACATGGATGTCGTCTTTGCCCTTGTGATCTGGGAAGACACCGGAGTGCCAGTATTCTGTTGGACAACTCGTAGATGTTTACAAATCTTTCCGCTAATCTTCTCCCAGACTCGCCAATATAGGTCATGTGGCATCGTTGGCATATGATGGCATAAATGATGTTACGGGACACACATGTGAAGCCATGCTTGATCTCGAACCGTCCATTAGGGAATAAGACCGAGTCAGTAGGGAGCAAATAGTGTGTGTACAGTAGTGTAGGCACAGGTGATACAGTTCTGACCACAAGGGGCCGTACCGAAATGTTGAGGGTCGGAGCGAGGGAGATGGCTCCTAACCAGAATATCTCCCAAATTCCTGTTGCGCTTGAAAGTGATAATCGGGATCACTAAAAAGTAGACGGGTAGTAGGATCAGAGAGGAGAATGGAACGGTAGCGGTTGAGTATCTTCACAGCAGCTAAGTTGTGAGGATGATATGTGAGGGTGAGTATAGTTCTCTCAGAGGGGGGCGGTAGGTAGGAGGGGGTGAGTGCCTCGGGACGGGAGATAAGGAGGACCCGCTTGAGAGCAGACTGGAGGATCGAGTCTGGATAAAGCCAGCGGCTGATGAAACCTAACATTAGGTGAGCCTGTAGGAGGAAATCTTGGTCATCCTGGCAGATGCGACGGAGACGCAATAACTGTGAGAACGGAATTGAATCACGACAAGAAGGTGAATGGGATGAAGTATAGAGAAGATAACAATGGGCGTCTAATGGGCCACATGACCTATATTGGCGAGTCTGGGAAAAGATTAGCGGAAAGATTTTGTGAACATCTACGAGATGTCCAACAGAATACTGGCACTCCGATGTCTTCCCATTTCAACTCCCCAGATTACAAGGGCAAAGACAACATCAGACAAGATCACTGGTATTGTCCTTTGTCACTCTGGCGACCGCAGCCGATTTACTTTGGAAAATCGCCTCATAGTCCAGTATGGTTCGCTGACCCCACGAGGCATGAATGTATCACACTCATACACATAGTTTCCTTTCGGTTACTCCTTCTCTTTTGCATAGCCTTCTCTACTGCCTATGTTTGGGCTCTTTGGCCCATCTACTATGCCATGCTATTCATAGTTCTCCTCCACTAGTCCCCATTGAGACACTTCGGTGTTCTCCTATATACCTCTTTTCTGTGCTATTTACCCCCATATGTTTTTATTGTACCCCACTCTCAGACATCTCTCTCTTTCCGTCTTTTGAGTACCTGTTAGTCTACTATTCTATTCTTTCTCCTTTGTGTTTGCACACTGACCCCGGTGATACTCCGCTGGTTCTGTGTGCATTATGCGCACATTTCTGCACATATATGATTATCCCCGTATAGATGTGCACATGCATGTATGTGTTCATATGTATAGAGATTGATATATATATATATGCATGTATGGGTGTGCTTGTTGGTATGCATATATATGTATGTGCATGTCTGTTTGTACGTGTACATATGTATACACGCATCTGGGGGTGTGTATACATGTGTTTATGGGCCCTTAGATACTTTCAGACATTATCAGTGTCTTTGCAGTCGAGGTAACCTAGACAGCGTTCCCCTCACTAGTGTATTTTTAGAACCCTTCACCTGACCTGAGGGTGGTATAATTACAGCCACACTCGTGTGACCATTTCCTTTTTATTCTGATCACGGTCCAAGACACAGGACACAGGGAAATCATTTTTATTTTCTTTAACATATTTGATTATTTTTATTTTGGATGTTTCGTTACTCGTTAGCTATGTAGGATCTATCTATCTATCTTTCGTTCGCCTAAAGTATTGTCTATATCAGCAATGTCGTTTCCTTTATGAATTTTACTGCCTTTTGTAATTCTTGCAGTGGCCCATATAGTTTTGTCTGTAGTGTTGTATCTATGGGCCAATGGATTTTCCTCAGTCTACTATATTCAGTGCAGTCTTGAAGTATGTGTTCAGCAGTCTGGGGTGCCTGTCCACATGTACAAGTAGTTGATGTGCCGATCTTGAATTTTGTATACATGTGACTATGGAGTCGATTGTGTCCTGTTCTTAGGCGTATAATGATAACTTGTTCATATCTATTCATATTATGAAAGGCATCCTGATTTGGGGCTTGTGGTCCTCTGATTGATTTGAATATCTGTTTCTTATGATGGTATGTAACTGGTGTGTCTAGTTGTGTGCCTGTTGAACCTTCTTTGCCAACTGATCTGCTTTCTCATTTCCTGGTATTCCACAGTGAGGTGGTGCTTGCAGAGTTCAGTCAATAAGGTCTGCAGATGTGGTAATTTTCTGGATTGTAGTGCCTGGAGTACTGATCTTGCATCTGTCAAAAACACTACAGGCTGTGGGCTAAGATTACTGTTCAGCAGTTTTTCTATTGCCAACTTTATTGCTTGTATTTCTGCATCATAATTGTGACAATATTTTCCTGTTGCTATTTTATTCATTTTTTTTTTTTTTTTTTTTTAATCGTTTCCGGTTGTTTCCAAAATGGAGGAATTATTTTTCTCCGGCTTGGTATAGAACCGTTGATCAGAGGTTTAACAAGCCGCTATCGTAAAAACGATGTTGTTAATGAAACGTAGACCTGATACAGAATGTGTAAATTAGCAGTAGATAGTAGTGATAGTTTTTTCGGCCCTAAAACAACAACAAAAATAGGATTCTGGAATGTGCGAACAATGGCCGCTCCGACGAAACATGCACAGGTCGCGAGCGAGATGGACAGATACGATCTAGATATTTTAGGATTAAGCGAAATGCGCTGGCCTGGAACAGGTAGGAGATCTATTGATAATAAAATAGTAGTTTTTTCTGGAAGGGAAGATGGAAAACACCGTGAAGGAGTAGGCATAATGATGACAGACAAAGCTGCAAGAAGTTTATTAGAATGGGAACCGGTAAACAGCCGTCTGATACGAACACGATACAAAACAAAACATGGAAGACTTTCAATTATTCAATGTTATGCGCCTACTAACGAAGCTGATGATGAAGTTAAGGATGATTTTTATAACCAACTGCAACAACTTATAAACAAAATACCAAAACACGATCTTTTAATTGTAATGGGAGACTTCAACGCCAAAGTAGGACAAGATAACGCAGGAGTGGAACATGTGATGGGGAGAGAAGGCTGTAATACAACAAGTCAGAATGGAGAAAGATTAATAGAATTATGTTTAATAGAAAATTTAGTTATAGGTGGGACATTATTTCCACACAAAAATATCCACAAAACAACATGGATATCTCCTGATGATAGAACATCAAATCAAATTGACCATCTATGTATTAAACAACAATTCAGATCATCATTATTAGATGTAAGAGCATACAGAGGTGCTGATGTTAATAGTGACCACAACCTGTGCATTGGGAAAATAAGATTAAAATTTAGAAACCAACAGAAGAGGTCAATTACACATAAAATTGATAGTCATAAACTGAAAGATGAAGCCATAAAGGAAAAGTTTAACATAGAGCTAAGTAATTGTTATCCAGCACTTGGTGAAATAGACTTAGATATCAATGAAATGTGGGACTCACAGAGCAAAATACTAATGACAGCAGCAGAAGCAAGTGCTGGACTGAAGAAAATGGAAAAACGAGCTTGGATCTCAGACACCACATGGAAATACATCAAAGAAAGAAGAGAAGCGAAGAGAGCCATGACTAATGTAAAGACAGATCTTGGAAAGGTTCTGGCAAAAGCAACATACAAAGAATTAGACAACAAAGTGAAAAGTTCGGCAAGAAGAGATACAAGAGCTTATATAGACAACTTGGCAGAGAAAGCAGAGACAGCTGCAATTACAGGAGACAGCAGAACTCTTTATACTGTACAAAAGATGCTGACAAACACCTATACATCCAGTGGAACACCAATTCTAGACAAATCTGGATTAATGCTAACAACAAGCACAGACATAAAAGCCCGTTGGGCAGAACACTTCAAAGAAATTCTTAACCGTCCACTACCTCACAGTTTAATAGATTTTGAAGCTGAAACACCAGCAGCAGAATTAGATGTAAATTTAGATGACTTCACCTTGAGTGAAATAGAAACCACCTTAAAGCTAATGACCAATAACAAGGCTGCTGGAGAGGATAAGTTAACAGCTGAGATCCTCAAGGCAATTGATAGCCATAATTTAATACATCTCCAAAAAATGTTCAACATCATTTGGAAAACAGAGAAGACGCCTCATAAATGGAAAAAAGGAATCATTGTTAAGATCCCAAAAAAGGGCAATCTTAGAGATTGTAACAACTGGAGAGGCGTGACACTTTTGTCAGTTGCCTCAAAGTTATTCTGTAAAATCATCCTAAATAGAATAAAGGATTCAATAGATACAGTAATGCGTGAAGAACAGGCTGGGTTTAGAAAAGGGAGAAGCTGTCTTGACCACATTTTCACTCTACGACTTATATTGGAGGAACACATTGAAAAGCAAAAACCTTTTGTACTTAACTTCATCGACTTCAAAAAAGCATTTGATAGTATTCATAGAGATTCTTTGTGGAAAATTCTGAAGCAATATGGCTTACCATCAAAAATCATAAATATTATCAAAGACATGTATGATGGTTACACATGTGCAGTTCGAACAGAGGAAGGACTGAGCGAATGTTTCCCAATAGAAACTGGGGTTAAACAAGGATGTATTTTATCGCCCTTGTTATTTGGAATTGTTATGGACTTCATAATGAAGAAATGCTGCACTGGTAATAAAGGCATCGAATGGATACAAGGAGACCATTTGGAGGACCTCGACTTTGCTGATGACATAGTTCTCATCAGCAGTCAGATAAAAACGATGCAGGAAAACACAAATGAACTATCATCAATAGCCAGCAAAATTGGGCTTGAGGTCAATCATGAAAAGACTAAAGTCATGAAAAGTTTAATTCCAACAAGTGACAAAATATACATGGAAAACAAACCAGTAGAAGAGATCGATCACTTTATCTATCTTGGAAGTCACATTGATCGAGAAGGGGATACGAGCAAAGAAATTAGAATCAGACTGGCTAAAGCAGCAATGTCTTTCAGAAGCCTTGAAAAGTTGTGGAAATCAAAACTCATTAGCACAAACACAAAACTTAGGCTATTCAAATCAAATGTACTATCAACCCTTACGTATGCGTGTGAAAGCTGGAAAACAACAAGAGATATAGAAACAAAGTTGAACGCATTCGAAAATAAATGTCTAAGGAAAATACTTGGTATAGAATGGAACGAATTCAAAACAAACGAGGAAATTAGAGAAATCGCCAATCAACCACTAATATCTTCAGTAATAAAGAAAAGACGATGGTCATACGTTGGACATGTGATGAGAAGAGATAATAATCGAATAGCAAAGCAAGCCCTCATATGGGAAACAACAGGTAAAAGAAAAAGAGGAAGACCCAGGGAGACACTGAGAAGAACATTGATGAGAGAGGCAAGAGCAGCAGGAATCGGCTCCATCAATGAGATAGAACTGCTTGCACAGAACAGAGACAGATGGCGAGATTTGATAAAATATCTTTAAAAGAAAACTGCTAGAACAAAAATTCATATAGGAGAAGGTGTATCTTGGTCTACGCCCTATGGGCCGGTTACGGCTCGAAAGGTCAATAGATAGATAGATAGATTTTATTCATATCCCTAGTGTTATTTGGGTACTCTATATATGCACCTACTCCCCCATTCTTTACTGCATTCTGTGCTGATCCATCTGTGTACACACGGATCCATAGGTCTTGTGGGTATTCTTCATCCAGGAAACTGAGAGTTATTGTTTTCGCTGTAGACTATTCTGTTCCTCTTTGTCAACCATTCCTTTCACTTCTGTCCGTATTTGAACTGATAATCCTGATTCATCTGTCCAGGGAGTCTGTTCTGGTATGGGCAGTAGGGGGTTAACAACTCTTGGCATGTCTGATGTTTGTCTACTAATACGCTTGGCTTGGTGGATAAAACTGCTTCTCTTAAGTCGTCCCAATGCAAGATTTTGGAATCGGTCCTTCATTGGATGTCTCGGCATGCATACAAATTTTTCTGCCTGTATCAGCACCTTTGTGTCTCTCCGTTCTCTCAGTGCTGGTATCCTCCACAATTTCTCCATCTCAATTATTGGTGTTGATTTCATTGCTCCTGTGATGACCCTAAGTGCCTGGTTTTGTACTTTATCCAGTTCTTGCAATGTGGTGTTTGATGCTGAGCACCATGCGGATGATCCATATTCTAAATGTGGGCGTATACTCTGTTGGTAAACTTTACTGAGTATTTTCCCACTCGCACCCCATGTGGTTCCACACAACTTTCTTAGAATAGCCAATTTCCTCCTTGCTTTTTGGGTTGCCTTATTTATCTGCTGTTTCCAAGATAGTTTGTTGTCAAATGTAACTCCGAGATATGTAGCTTGTATGTCTTCTTTCACAGGCTCATTGTTTATGTAGATCGTTCCTGCTTTTTGTTTTGGGGAGAGTGTGAAAAGTGTAGTACTGCATTTGTCTGTATTGATGCTGATACACCATCTATCTGTCAATGAATTCAGTGCATTCATAGCTCTTTGTAGCAATTTGGAGGCCACTGTTGCATACTCCTCTGTGCACCACATTACCAAGTCATCTGCATACATTGCCACTTTGATGCCATGTGGTAGTTCAGTAACTAGGTCATTGATGTAGATCAGAAAAAGTGTTGGAGATAGTACCCCTCCCTGTGGAACGCCCTGGCGCAATAAGACCTTTCATTCTTAAGACCATTCAGTTGCACTCTGGCCCTCCTGTTATGCAGGTATGCTTTGACCCATTTGTACATCCTGCCATTTACTCCATTATTTCTCAGTTTCTTCAAAAGCCCTTCCTTCCATACCTTATCAAATGCTTTCTTTAGGTCTATCCATGCTGCTAGTACCAGTTTCTTTTCTTGAAACGCATCTTCAATTTCCTGGGAAAGATAGGTTGCCTGATCTTCGGTAGAGTAACACTGTCTAAAGCCTGCTTGTTGTGGGACAAGGAGATTTTCACTTTCCAGGTACCACTGCAGTCTGAGATTGATTATACGTTCCATTGTTTTACACAAACAGCTTGTAAGGCTGATTGGTCTATAGCTGGATGTCGTTGAACCATCTTTTCCTGGCTTTAGTAATGGTATCATAATTGCTTCTCTCCATGCCTGTGGCACTCTACCTGTGATCCAGCAAATGTTGTAGATCTGCAGTAGTTTTGCTTTAGCTGCAGTTCCCAAGTTCTTAATCATTTCATTGGACACTCCATCACTGCCTGGTGACTTTTAATTTTTAATTTGGATATTGCCAGCTCTAGCTCTCTTTGTGTAATGGGTATTTCCATGACTTCATGTGTGGTCTCTTCTTGTCTTGCATTTTGTTGTTTTAAACGGGTCTCTTGTCGTTTCTCTAGGCTAATTTCAATATTATTGTCATTTGCAAAGGAGTCTGCAAAGTAATTTGCTGCATGTTTACCTGTTAGAATGTTTCCATCCTTCTTCAGTGTAATTTTGGTGTTCCTTTCTGTACCCTCATCATTCAGCTGTTTTACAAGCTTCCACACTTTTCTTGTGTCTCGTTCAAGATTCAAGGACTCTGTTTTCTCTTTCCAGCTTCTCCGTCTGGCTTGTAGTTTAGCCCGTTGAAATTTGGCTTTAGCATGCTGGTAGTTATTGTGGTGTTCTTGGCAAGGGTTATTTTCTGCTTGCTTTCGAGATGTTTCCATGTCATTGTGCAGTTGCTCTAGTTCACTACTCCAGTATGGTTTGTAGTGTTTCCGTGCCCCTCTAGGTATTGTTTCACTGGCAGCTTGTATTATTAGTCTACTGAATTCATCAACTATTTTGTTGATGTTTCTATCTGTATTTATATCTTTAGTCAGTACACTGGTGTAGTGTTGATACATTTTCCAGTCTGCCTTTTTGTAATTCCATCTGGAGAGAGTGCTGCTCTCCCTGATGGCCTTATTTTGTACCTCTAAAAAGACTGGTCGGTGGTCGCTGCCTCCAAGTTGTTTCCCAACAATACATGTGATATTCCAATCCAGGTCTGGTGAATGGAAAGCAAGGTCTGGTGTAGATGTGGTATGCCATGATCGCTATGTAGGATTAGTTTTATTTACTTACATATCCGTGTGTGTGTGTTTTTTGTTTGTTCCTGCTGAAGGCCTATTGGGCAGAAACGTAGTTCGAATCTGTGTCGTCTACTAATCACATAAAGCTTCTAACATACCATTTTTTTCTATTTTTTTCAATTTTCCCTCACATTCAGCTTTACTGCAGCTTCAATTGTTTTATGCATTCATTTGCATTTCTTTGCCTTAACCCCTTGTTAAGACATAGACTTTGTTGATGACATAGCTCTCCCGTCACACAACCATCAACAGATGCAAGATAAAATGTGCATACTTGATGAGAGATCACAACAGATGGGACTGAAAATAAATAGAGATAAGACCAACATTATGAGAATTAATGAAGTTGGCAATAACCAAATAACAATTGGAGAAATATCTCTACTAGACGTACAATCTTACATATATCTGGGAAGTAATATAGATAAAGAGGGAGGTACAGAGAATGATACCAAAATAAGGATATCAAACAAGAGGAGCATTTGTTGCACTAGAAAACATATGGCAATCCAAAAAAAAAAAAAATAAGTTAAATACAAAAATAAACATTTTCAACTCCAATGTTAAGTCAGTCCTATTACTATTATTTGGCTGTGAAACATGGAGAACAACAAAAATGACAATCACGAAGATACAGACCTTCAGTAATAGATGCTTACGCAGAATAAAGGATGGAAATGGCAGGACAAAATCATTAACATAGAATTATGGAAATGTACCAGTCAAATATCAGTGGATAAAGAGATACAGCAAAGACGATGATGCTGGATAGGACACACACTAAGGAAGCCAACTGAGAGTATTACACAACAGGCCCTTTTTTGGAATCCCCAGGGGAAAAGACAAAGAAGACCAAAATACTCTTGGAGAAGACAGAAGGAAGCAGAGATGAAGATGATGGGGAAGACAAGGAATGATCTTAAAAGAAAGGCAAGAAACAGAATGGCTAGGAAAGTGTTTGTTGAAGACCTATGCTCCACAGGGAGCTGAAAGTGTTTTTTGAAGACCTATGCTCCACAGGGAGTTGAAAGTGTTTGTTGAAGATCTATGCTCCACAGGGAGCTGAAAGTGTTTGTTGAAGACCTATACTCCACCGGGAGCTGAAAGTGTTTGTTGAAGACCTATACTCCACAGGGAGCTGAAAGTGTTTGTTGAAGACCTATACTTCACAGGGAGCTGAAAGTGTTTGTTGAAGACTTATACTCCACAGGGAGCTGAAAGGAAGAAAAAGTCACTTATATACATCATATCTGACTATTTACACTTCTCACAAGTCATTATATACATCACCTCACTGACTATGTTCCACACAAGTCACTCAATCATATCACTGATATAACTTCACACAAGTCACTCACTCAGTCATATCACTGATATCACTTCACACAAGTCACTCACTCAATCATGTCACTGATATAACTTCACGCAAGTCACTCAATCACATTACTGATATAACTTCACACGTCACTCAATCATATCGCTGATATAACTTCACACAAGTCACTCACTCAATCATGTCACTGATATAACTTCACACAATTCACTCAATCACATTACTGATATAACTTCATACAAGTCACTCAATCATATCACTGATATAACTTCATACAAGTCACTCAATCATATCACTGATATAACTTCACACGTCACTCAATCATATCGCTGATATAACTTCACACAAGTCACTCACTCAATCATGTCACTGATATCACTTCACACAAGTCACTCAATCATATCACTGATATAACTTCACACGATTCACTAAATCATATCACTGATATAACTTCACACAATTCACTCAATCAATCATATCACTGATATAACTTCACACAATTCACTCAATCAATCATATCACTGATATAACTTCACACAATTCACTCAATCAATCATATCACTGATATAACTTCACACAATTCACTCACTCAATCATATCACTGATATAACTTCACACAATTCACTAAATCATATCACTGATATAACTTCACACAATTCACTCAATCAATCATATCACTGATATAACTTCACACAATTCACTCAATCAATCATATCACTCATATAACTTCACACAATTCACTCAATCAATCATATCACTGATATAACTTCACACAATTCACTCAATCAATCATATCACTGATATAACTTCACACAAGTCACTCACTCAATCATGTCAGTGATATAACTTCACACAATTCACTCAATCATATCACTGATATAACTTCACACAATTCACTAAATCATATCACTGATATAACTTCACACGATTCACTAAATCATATCACTGATATAACTTCACACGATTCACTAAATCATATCACTCATATAACTTCACACGATTCACTCAATCATATCACTGATATAACTTCACACGATTCACTAAATCATATCACTGATATAACTTCACACAAGTCACTCAATCATATCAATTATATAACTTCATACAAATCACTCAATCACATCACTGATATAACTTCATACAAGTGACTCAATCACATTACTGATATAACTTCATACAAGTCACTCAATCACATCACTGATGTAACTTCATACAAGTCACTCAATCACATCACTGATATAACTTCATACAAGTCACTCAATCATATCAATGATATAACTTCATACAAGTCACTCAATCACATCACTGATATAACTTCATACAAGTCACTCAATCACATCACTGATATAACTTCATACAAGTCACTCAATCATATCAATGATATAACTTCATACAAGTCACTCAATCATATCACTGATATAACTTCATACAAGTCACTCAATCATATCAATAATATAACTTCATACAAGTCACTCAATCACATAACTGATATAACTTCATACAAGTCACTCAATCACATCACTGATATAACTTCATACAAATCACTCAATCACCTCACTGATATAACTTCATACAAGTCACTCAATCACATCACTGATATAACTTCATACAAGTCACTAAATCATATCAATGATATAACTTCACACAAGTCACTTAATCATATCACTGATATAACTTCACACAAGTCATTCACTCAATCACATCACTGATATAACTTCATACAAGTCACTCAATCATATCAATGATATAACTTCACACAAGTCACTCAATCATATCACTGATATAACTTCACACAAGTCATTCACTCAATCATATCACTGATATAACTTCACACAAGTCATTCACTCAATCATATCAATGATATAACTTCACACAAGTCACTCAATCATATCACTGATATAACTTCACACAAGTCATTCACTCAATCATATCACTGATATAACTTCACACATGTCATTCACTCAATCATATCACTCATATCATCATCATGTGCCATACCGGTGGGCGTACACGATCATGTCCCTCCACAATCTTCTATCTACAGTGCATCGTATCAGTTCTGTTGTTGACTGTTTTCCATGCCATGACACCAAGCTATCCAGTATTTTCTCTCTTTGTCATCCGCGATCTCTCTTTCCTTCTATTTTGCCAGTTGTGACCAAGTATTCCAACTTTCCTCTTCTCATGATGTGTCCGAAAAATGTTGATTGCTTCTTTCTGATGTTTTTTAAGAGCTCCCTATTTGTGTTGGCCTCTTTGAGAACTTCTTCATTGGTCTTTTAGCTGTCCAGGGAACTTTCAACATTCTTCTGAGAAATCCCATCTCTGTGGTCTCTAATCATCTTTTAATTTGTTTGTCTCCTGTCCATGATTCGCTTCCATAGGTCAGAATTGGTTCTATATAGCACCAATGAACTCTCTTTCTTATTTTTATTGACATAGATTTGTTGCATAAGATATTTTTCATTTTCTGAAATGCTATTTTGGTCTGAGCTATTCTGCTTTTTATTTCTGTGGTGCATCTCCCATCAGCTGTTATTATTGTGCCCAAGTATTTGAAACGTTGCACTTGTTTCAGATTTGTCTCGTTTGTTTTCATGCTGCATGATGGTGATGATTGTTTCTTCGATATAACCATTACTTCTGTTTTCTTACTATTCAGACTGAGAACTTTCTTGTTGCTTTCTTTTACTATTATGTCTATCATTTCTTGTAGCTCATTCTCTGTCTCTGCTATTAAGACTGTGTCATCCGCATATCACAAATTATTTATGTTGTGACTGTTGACTTCAATTCCTTTTTTGTCTACTATTGATCTCATAATATATTCGCTGTAAAGTGAAAACAAATCCGGTGACAGAACACAGCCTCGTCTGACTCCTTGTTTTATATATTGGAATTGTCCTGTTTGGTTGCTAATTCTTATGGCTGCTGTTTGTTGCCAGTACATGTTTTTTTAATGATTTGCAGATCCTTGCCATAAATGTTTAATTTCTCCAGCATATTGATTATTTCCACATGCTTTACTTTGTCAAATGCTTTCGTGCAGTCTATAAAGCACATATATAGATCTTTCTTTACCTCTATAGATCTTTCTATCAATGTTCTTAAGATGTATATTGCATTACTGGTGCCCTTTCCTTCCAAAAATCCACCTTAGGATCTTGTCTGAGGTTGTATCAATGGATTTAGTGGTCTTAGTTAGGATCTTGTCTGAGGTTGTATCAATGGATTTAGTGGTCTTAGGATCTTGTCTGAGGCTCCATCAATGGATTTAGTGGTCTTAGGATCTTGTCTGTATCAATGGATTTAGTGGTCTTAGGATCTTGTCTGTATCAATGGATTTAGTGGTCTTAGTTAGGATCTTGTCTGAGGTTGTATCAATGGATTTAGTGGTCTTAGTTAGGATCTTGTCTGAGGTTGTATCAATGGATTTGGTGGTCCTAGTTAGGATCTTGTCTGAGGTTGTATCAATGGATTTAGTGGTTCTAGTTAGGATCTTGTCTGAGGTTGTATCAATGGATTTAGTGGTCCTAGTTAGGATCTTGTCTGAGGTTCCATCAATGGATTTAGTGGTTCTAGTTAGGATCTTGTCTGAGGTTGTATCAATGGATTTAGTGGTCCTATTTAGGATCTTGTCTGAGGTTGCATCAATGGATTTAGTGGTCCTAGTTAGGATATTGTCTGAGGTTCCATCAATGGATCTAGTGGTCTTAGTTAGGATCTTGTCTGAGGTTGTATCAATGGATTTAGTGGTTCTAGTTAGGATCTTGTCTGAGGTTGTATCAATGGATTTAGTGGTTCTAGTTAGGATCTTGTCTGAGGTTCCATCAATGGATTTAGTGGTTCTAGTTAGGATCTTGTCTGAGGCTGTATCAATGGATTTAGTGGTCCTAGTTAGGATCTTGTCTGAGGTTCCATCAATGGATTTAGTGGTCTTAGGATCTTGTCTGTATCAATGGATTTAGTGGTCTTAGTTAGGATCTTGTCTGAGGTTGTATCAATGGATTTAGTGGTTCTAGTTAGGATCTTGTCTGAGGTTCCATCAATGGATTTAGTGGTCCTATTTAGGATCTTGTCTGAGGTTGTATCAATGGATTTAGTGGTCCTAGTTAGGATCTTGTCTGAGGTTCCATCAATGGATTTAGTGGTTCTAGTTAGGATCTTGTCTGAGGTTGTATCAATGGATTTAGTGGTCCTATTTAGGATCTTGTCTGAGGTTCCATCAATGGATTTAGTGGTTCTAGTTAGGATCTTGTCTGAGGTTGTATCAATGGATTTAGTGGTCTTAGTTAGGATCTTGTCTGAGGTTGTATCAATGAATTTAGTGGTTCTAGTTAGGATCTTGTCTGAGGTTGTATCAATGGATTTAGTGGTTCTAGTTAGGATCTTGTCTGAGGTTCCATCAATGGATTTAGTGGTCCTATTTAGGATCTTGTCTGAGGTTGTATCAATGGATTTAGTGGTCTTAGTTAGGATCTTGTCTGAGGTTGTATCAATGGATTTAGTGGTCTTAGTTAGGATCTTGTCTGAGGTTGTATCAATGGATTTAGTGGTCTTAGTTAGGATCTTGTCTGAGGTTGTATCAATGGATTTAGTGGTCTTAGGATCTTGTCTGTATCAATGGATTTAGTGGTTCTAGTTAGGATCTTGTCTGAGGTTGTATCAATGGATTTAGTGGTTCTAGTTAGGATCTTGTCTGAGGTTGTATCAATGGATTTAGTGGTTCTAGTTACGATCTTGTCTGAGGCTCCATCAATGGATTTAGTGGTCCTATTTAGGATCTTGTCTGAGGTTCCATCAATGGATTTAGTGGTCCTATTTAGGATCTTGTCTTAGGCTCCATCAATGGATTTAGTGGTCCTATTTAGGATCTTGTCTGAGGCTCCATCAATGGATTTAGTGGTCTTAGGATCTTGTGAGGCTCCATCAATGGATTTAGTGGTCCTATTTAGGATCTTGTCTGAGGTTCCATCAATGGATTTAGTGGTCTTAGGATCTTGTCTGAGGTTGTATCAATGGATTTAGTGGTCCTATTTAGGATCTTTTCTGAGGTTCCATCAATGGATTTAGTGGTCTTAGGATCTTGTCTGAGGTTCCATCAATGGATTTAGTGGTCCTATTTAGGATCTTGTCTGAGGCTCCATCAATGGATTTAGTGGTCTTAGGATCTTGTCTGTATCAATGGATTTAGTGGTCCTAGTTGGGATCTTGTCTGAGGTTGTATCAATGGATTTAGTGGTTCTAGTTAGGATCTTGTCTGAGGTTGTATCAATGGATTTAGTGGTCCTAGTTAGGATCTTGTCTGAGGTTGTATCAATGGATTTAGTGGTTCTAGTTAGGATCTTGTCTGAGGTTGTATCAATGGATTTAGTGGTCCTAGTTAGGATCTTGTCTGAGGTTGTATCAATGGATTTAGTGGTCCTAGTTAGGATCTTGTCTGAGGTTCCATCAATGGATTTAGTGGTTCTAGTTAGGATCTTGTCTGAGGTTCCATCAATGGATTTAGTGGTCCTAGGATCTTGTCTGAAGTTCCATCAATGGATTTAGTGGTCTTAGGATCTTGTCTGAGGTTCCATCAATGAATTTAGTGGTCCTAGGATCTTGTCTGAAGTTCCATCAATGAATTTAGTGGTCCTAGGATCTTGTCTGAGGTTCCATCAATGGATTTAGTGGTCCTAGGATCTTGTCTGAGGTTCCATCAATGGATTTAGTGGTCCTAGGATCTTGTCTGAGGTTCCATCAATGAATTTAGTGGTCTTAGGATCGTGTCAGAGTTTTCTTCTTCCTCTTTGTGTGTGTCTATGGCAACCTTTCTTAAACTGAGTTGGCCAGTGCTTACTGTCACACTTCAGTTAGATCTATCTTTAGCAAAATCTTCCCAATTATACTAAGACATCAAGAAAACACACAATTCTTTTGTAAATAATATCCACTGCTCAAGACGTGGATATAATGGCTCCTCTAACAATCAGTAAGTCATTTTGATAGAAGAACTTACCTGATTATTGCTGACAATCTCTGCAGCAGCAGCATACTCCGGTTTCATCTTCTGACAGTGACCACACCCTGAAGCCAATGGTTGGCAGGAGCAAAGATGTAAACAAGATTAAGGGGCTGTCTCACTACAGAAAGTTTTGCTCAAAACAGAAGAGGGTAAAGCCAACAAAAAATGAAACAAGACATAGGAGAATATATGCACAGACTTCAACAAATGGATCATTCATCTTCAGAATTAGAACTGATGTTTAGCAGTTGAATCCACCATCTACATGACTAACTAGTGTCACAACTCATAGCTTACAAAATGACATTTCTTAAATACCATCTGGACTAGAAATATGCAATATAAGATGTTTCACAAGAGTTGGTGTCCAACCATCAACAAATAATCTTTAGGCACATGGTGGGTTGTGCTAAGAGTCACTGCTGCTAGTCTATACCCCAACCCAATCATCTATAGAGACAAAGTGGGTTGTGTAATCAGTTACATCTAATAGGACACAAGGACATAAAGATGTGAGTTGTGTCTGATAGAACACAAGGATATAAAGGTGTGAGTTGTTCCATGAATTATGTCTGATAGGACACAAGGACATAAAGGTGTGAGTTGTTCCATGAGTTGTGTCTGATAGAACACAAGGATATAAAGGTGTGAGTTGTTCCATGAGTTATGTCTGATAGAACACAAGGATATAAAGGTGTGAGTTGTTCCATGAATTATGTCTGATAGGACACAAGGACATAAAGGTGTGAGTTCTTCCATGAGTTATGTCTGATAGGACACAAGGACATAAAGGTGTGAGTTGTTCCATGAATTATGTCTGATAAAACACAAGGATATAAAGGTGTGAGTTGTTCCATGAGTTATGTCTGATAGAACACAAGGATATAAAGATGTGAGTTGTTCCATGAGTTATGTCTGATATAACACAAAGACATAAAGGTGTGAGTTGTTCCATGAATTATATATGATAGAACACAAAGACATAAATTTGTGAGTTGTTCCATGAGTTATGTCTGATAGAACACAAGGATATAAAGGTGTGAGTTGTTCCATGAGTTATGTCTGATAGGACACAAGGACATAAAGATGTGAGTTGTTCCATGAATTATATATGATAGAACACAAAGACATAAATTTGTGAGTTGTTCCATGAGTTATGTCTGATAGAACACAAGGATATAAAGGCGTGAGTTGTTCCATGAGTTATGTCTGATAGAACACAAGGATATAAAGGTGTGAGTTGTTCCATGAATTATGTATGATAGAACACAAAGACATAAAGGTGTGAGTTGTTCCATGAGTTATGTCTGATAGAACAAAAGGACATAAAGGTGTGAGTTGTTCCATGAGTTATGTCTGATAGAACACAAGGATATAAAGGTGTGAGTTGTTCCATGAGTTATATCTGATAGAACACAAGGATATAAAGGTGTGAGTTGTTCCATGAGTTATGTCTGATAGAACTCAAGGATATAAAGGTGTGAGTTGTTCCATGAATTATGTATGATAGAACACAAAGACATAAAGGTGTGAGTTGTTCCATGAGTTATGTCTGATAGGACACAAGGACATAAAGGTGTGAGTTGTTCCATGAATTATATATGATAGAACACAAAGACATAAATTTGTGAGTTGTTCCATGAGTTATGTCTGATAGAACACAAAGACATAAGTTTGTGAGTTGTTCCATGAGTTATGTCTGATAGAACACAAAGACATAAATTTGTGAGTTGTTCCATGAGTTATGTCTGATAGAACACAAAGACATAAATTTGTGAGTTGTTCCATGAGTTATGTCTGATAGAACACAAGGATATAAAGGTGTGAGTTGTTCCATGAGTTATGTCTGATAGAACACAAGGATATAAAGGTGTGAGTTGTTCCATGAATTATGTATGATAGAACACAAAGACATAAAGGTGTGAGTTGTTCCATGAGTTATGTCTGATAGAACACAAGGACATAAAGGTGTGAGTTGTTCCATGAGTTATTTCTGATAGAACACAGGGATATAAAGGTGTGAGTTGTTCCATGAATTATGTATGATAGAACACAAAGATATAAATTTGTGAGTTGTTCCATGAGTTATGTCTGACAGAGCACAAAGACATAAATTTGTGAGTTGTTCCATGAGTTATGTCTGACAGAGCACAAAGACATAAATTTGTGAGTTGTTCCATGAGTTATGTCTGATAGAACACAAAGACATAAATTTGTGAGTTGTTCCATGAGTTATGTCTGACAGAGCACAAAGACATATAGGTCAGTTATACCTTGGATTGAAATAAACACTGACTTCTAACTCTGACTGGACAAAGCCAACAATAATGTTTGTACAACTCTTATTGGGCAACAACATGTAGTGAACATTAGGAATTAATTAATTAATTGGAAAATTCAAACTTTGTTTAATGGGAGAATACATTCACAGAATTCAACAAATGGATCATTCATCTTCAGAATTAGAACTGATGTTTAGCAGTTGAATCCACCATCTACAAGAACATGACCAACTAGTGTTTAAGTGAATCTGTATAGAATTAGATATATTTAATATTATATGTTAATTTGTATAGAATTAGATATATTTAATATTATATGTTAATCTGTATAGAATTAGATATATTTAATATTATATGTTAATTTGTATAGAATTAGATATATTTAATATTATATGTTAATCTGTATGGAATTAGATATATTTAATATTATATGTTCATCTGTATAGAATTAGATATATTTAATATTATATGTTAATCTGTAGAGAATTAGATATATTTAATATTATATGTTAATCTGTAGAGAATTAGATATATTTAATATTATATATTAATCTGTAGAGAATTAGATATATTTAGTATTATATGTTAATATGTATAGAATTAGATATATTTAATATTATATGTTAATCTGTATAGAATTAGATAATCTGTATAGAATTAGATAATCTGTATAGAATTAGATATATTTAGTATTATATGTTAATCTGTATATAATTAGATATATTTAATATTATATGTTAATCTGTATAGAATTAGATAATCTGTAAAGAATTGGATAATCTGTATAGAATTAGATATATTTAGTATTATATGTTAATCTGTATAGAATTAGATATATTTAATATTATATGTTAATCTGTATAAATTAAATATATTTAGTATTATATGTTAATCTGTATAGATATAAAGCTATAGTTATTCAAGGCCCAGGTATCACTGTAAACAAATTAAAATCCATAATTGCTCAACCGCCCGTGCCAGTGTAATCATCACAACAGATTTCACTGAATATCCAAACAATTTAACAGAAATTGCAGTTCCCATCATAGCAAAAATAGCACACATCAAAAGACATAAGGCATAGTAGCACCGATAGTGAACGCAACTGAGCTGTCCTTCATCATACGATATCATCATTCATTGTAAGCAATCAGAATATAGAAACACCATCCGATGAAACACACAGCCCACAGTGTGCACAGAGTACTAATCTCAGTAGCTCCTGCAGCAAGCCAGACTTGGAATATGAGGAAACTGCAATAATAAAGCTTTTCAGAAAGTGGCTCAATGGTTCATTGCTGTCTATCCGCCATATTGATCGGAAGTCCCAATTAGAAATATCTATTATTATATGTCAGTCTGTATAGAATTCATCATCATCATCAAGTACCGGGCCTAGTAGCGTAGGTGATCATGTCTCTCCACAACTTTTGATCTCGGCAGCTATTTATCATTTCTGTTGTTGACCTTCTGCCAAGCCATTCTCTTAAGCTGTCTGTTATTTTTTTTCTTTGCTTCCCTCTATCTCTTCGTCCCTCAATTTTCCCAGTTGTTACAATATATTCAAGTTGTTCTCTTCTCATTACATGGCCAAAAAATGATGATTGTCTCTTCCTAACATTGGAAATTAGCTCTCTTTTTGCTTTGACCTCTCTCAGAACCTCTTCATTACTCCTCTTAGCTGTCCATGGTATTCTCAACATTCTTCTGTAAAACCACATTTCTACAGACTCCAGTGATTTTCTTGTCTGTTGTCCTATTGTCCATGATTCGCATCCATATGTTAAGACTGGCTCTACGTAACATTTAAGAACTCTTTTTCTTGTTTAAATTGTCAAAAATGGATTGCATAGTATCTTCCTCATTTTTTGGAAAGCTGCTTTTGCCTGAGCCATTCTACATCTCACCTCTGTTGTACATCTTCCGTCTGAGGTTAACAAAGTTCCCAAATATTTAAATTCATTTACCTGTTTTAATATTGTTCCACTTGTCTTTATTTTGCACTGAGGTGATGTCTTTTTCTTTGTTGTTACCATTACCTCTGTCTTTTTGCTATTAAGGCTGAGTCCTTTATTTTTGCTTTCTTCCACTATAATGTCCAACATTTCTTGTAACTCATTTTCACTCTTAGCGATTAATACTGTATCATCAGCATACCTTACATTATTTACATTATGACCTCCAATTGTTATTCCAGGCATGCCCCTTATGGATCTTAAAATAATCTCACTATAAATATTAAACAAATCTGGTGACAGCACACAACCATGTCTAACACCCTGTTTTATTTGTTGAAACATTCCCAATTGGTTTCCAGTTCTTATGGCCGCTGTTTGTTGCCAGTACATATTCTTTATTATTCTTAGATCTTTGCTGTCTATGTTTATGCTTTCTAAAATGTTGATTATTTCTTGGTGCTTTACTTTGTCAAATGCCTTGGTGTAATCTATGAAACATAGGTATAGATCTGTTTTCACCTCTATGGCTCTTTCTACTAAAGATCTTATGATATAAATGGCATTGCTTGTTCCTTCATCTCTAACAAAACCACACTGTTCATCACAAAACTTCTGGACTGATTTTGTTTCGTACTCTTCGCATGATGATTCTTAGTAATATCTTAGTCATATGACTCATAAGACTTATTGTGCGATCATCATTGCATTCAATAGCACCCCGATTTCTTTGATAGGGCTATGAATATGGAGATTCATGATTATACACAGAAATTACGACAGTGGTTTCCTGTTGCCTTCCGTCGGTTTGTTTACGGTTGGCTCCGCTAGCCTTTGACTAAAAAGTCTCACCCACAAGCATTGGGGTTGTTTTACTTCGGGGTACCCTCCCTTAGCCTTTTACTCTCCCGAGCTTACCTGCAAGGCTGCAGGGCAGCCACAGGTTGTACTGTTTACTGCATACAGTAGCAGGTGTATAGAATTAGATATATTTAATATTATATGTTAATCTTTTTAGAATTCTATCTATCTATTGACCATTCAAGCCGTAGCAGGCCTATATGTCATAGACCCAGATACTCTTTCTCTTATCTAAATTTTTATTCTAGCAGTTTTCAATCCTTCTAAAGATATTCTATCAAATCTCGCCATTTGTCTCTGTCTATGTCCAACATATGACCATCGTCTTTTCTTCATTACTGAAGATATTAGTGGTTGATTGGTGATTTCTCTAATTTCCTCGTATGTTTTGAATTCGTTTCACGCTATACCAAGTATTTTCCTTAAACATTTATTTTCGAATGCGTTCAACTTTGTTTCTTGTATAGAATTAGATATATTTAATATTATATGTTAATCTGTAAAGATAGGGACATGCCTGGAATAACAATCGGAGGTCATAATATAAATAATCTAAGGTATGCTGATGATACAGTCTTAATCGCTAAGAGTGAAAATGAGTTACAAGAAATGTTAGACATTATAGTGAAAGAAAGCAAAAATAAAGGACTCAGCCTTAATAGCAAAATGACAGAAGTAATGGTAAAGAAAAAGATATCACCACAATGCACATTAAAACAAGTCGAGCAATATTAAAACAGGTAAATTAATTTTAATCTGGGAACAATGTTAACTTCAGATGGTAGAAGTACAACAGAGGTGAGATACAGAATGGCCCAAACAAAAGCTGCTTTCCAAAAAAATTAGGAAGATACTGTGCAATCTATTTTTGACAATAGAAACAAGAAAAAGAGTTTTTGTAAAGCCAGTTTTAACATATGGAGATAGAGGGAAGCAAGGAGAAAAGATACCAGACAGATTAAGAGAATGGTTTGGCAGAAGGTCAACGGAAATGATAAATAGCTGTTGAGATATAAGGTTGTGGAGAAACATGATCACTTAAACCAGCAGGCACGGTACTTGATAATGATGATGATGATGAAAAGAGAAAATGAGAATAAGAAAAAGAAAAGAAACTATTATCACATGAGAGACAGGATCAGACAAAGGGAAAAACAAAGAAAGAGAAAGTAATAGAAGAAAGATAAAAAAAGAAACATTTGTAAATTGGAGGTAATTGAGAGTAAGTGAAGAAATGATAACTTACAAGGGGCATAAAACATAACCAGCACCTGTACTTGCTCAGTCACTGTTGAATAGAAGCTGGCGTTTGTGAGAAACTTCAAATGTTGGTGACCTGGGTAGGCTCTCCACTGGTCCTCCACTGACTCCACCACTGGCAGTGGCTGTTTAGGGCTGGGAGCTGGGTTTAAGGGATCATTCATGAATGCTGTGAAATCATTCTCCTGAGGAGACGGACACAACCTGAGTGGTATGTTGTTGATTATTTTAGTTTAGTGTATAGAGACAGACACAACCTGAGTGGTATGTTGATGATTATTTTAGTTTAATGTATAGAGACAGACACAACCTGAGTGGTATGATGTTGATTATTTTAGTTCAGTGTATAGAGACAGACACAACCTGAGTGGTACGTTGTTGATTATTTTAGTTTAGTGTATAGAGACAGACACAACCTGAGTGGTATGTTGTTGATTAGTTTAGTTTAGTGTATAGATACAGGCACAACCTGAGTGGTATGTTGTTGATTATTTTAGTTTAGTGTATAGAGACAGACACAACCTGAGTGGTATGTTGTTGATTATTTTAGTTTAGTGTATAGATACAGACACAACCTGAGTGGTATGTTGTTGATTATTTTAGTTTAGTGTATAGAGACAGACACAACCTGAGTGGTATATTGTTGATTATTTTAGTTTAGAGTATAGAGACAGACACAACCTGCGTGATATGTTGTTGATTATTTTAGTTTAGTGTATAGAGACAGACACAACCTGAGTGGTATATTGTTGATTATTTTAGTTTAGTGTATAGAGACAGACACAACCTGCATGATATGTTGTTGATTATTTTAGTTTAGTGTATAGAGACAGACACAACCTGAGTGGTATATTGTTGATTATTTTAGTTTAGTGTATAGAGACAGACACAACCTGCATGATATGTTGTTGATTAGTTTAGTTTAGTGTATAGAGACAGACACAACCTGAGTGGTATATTGTTGATTAGTTTAGTTTAGTGTATAGAGACAGACACAACCTGCATGATATGTTGTTGATTAGTTTAGTTTAGTGTATAGAGACAGACACAACCTGCATGATATGTTGTTGATTAGTTTAGTTTAGTGTATAGAGACAGACACAACCTGCATGATATGTTGTTGATTAGTTTAGTTTAGTGTATAGAGACAGACACAACCTGCATGATATGTTGTTGATTAGTTTAGTTTAGTGTATAGAGACAGACACAACCTGCATGATATGTTGTTGATTAGTTTAGTTTAGTGTATAGAGACAGACACAACCTGCATGATATGTTGTTGATTAGTTTAGTTTAGTGTATAGAGACAGACACAACCTGCATGATATGTTGTTGATTAGTTTAGTTTAGTGTATAGAGACAGACACAACCTGCGTGATATGTTGTTGATTAGTTTAGTTTAGTGTATAGAGACAGACACAACCTGCATGATATGTTGTTGATTAGTTTAGTTTAGTGTATAGAGACAGACACAACCTGCATGATATGTTGTTGATTAGTTTAGTTTAGTGAGGGAGGAACAGAAAATGATACCAAAATAAGGATATAAAAAGAGGAGCTTTCATTGCACTGGGAAACACATGGAAATCCAAAGAAATTAGGTTAAATACAAAAATAAAAATTTTCAACTCAAATGTTAAGGTGGTCCTATGCTGTGAAACATGGAGAACAACAAAATTGACAATCATGAAGATACAGACTTTCATTAATGGATGCTTACGGAGAATAAAAGGATGGAAATGGCAGGACAAAATCACTAACATAGAATTATGGAAATGTACCAGTCAAACACCAGTGGATAAAGAGATACAGCGAAGACAATGGCGCTGGATAGGACACACACTACGGAAGTCAACTGAGAGTATTACACAACAGGCCCTTTTTTGGAATCCTCAGGGGAAAAGTCAAAGAGGAAGACCAAGAAATTCTTGGAGAAGACAGATAGAAGCAGAGATGAAGATGATGGGAAAGACATGGAATGATCTTAAAAGAATGGCAAAAAACAGAATGACTTGGAAAGTGTTTGTTGAAGACCTATGCTCCACTGGGAGCTAAAAAGGTAGAAGAAGAAGAGTTTAGTTTAGTGTATAGAGACAGACACAACCTGAGTGATATGTTGTTCATTATTTTAGTTTAGTGTATAGAGACAGGCACAACCTGAGTGATATGTTGTTCATTATTTTAGTTTAGTGTATAGAGACAGACACAACCTGCATGATATGTTGTTGATTAGTTTAGTTTAGTGTATAGAGACAGACACAACCTGAGTGGTATATTGTTGATTAGTTTAGTTTAGTGTATAGAGACAGACACAACCTGCATGATATGTTGTTGATTAGTTTAGTTTAGTGTATAGAGACAGACACAACCTGCATGATATGTTGTTGATTAGTTTAGTTTAGTGTATAGAGACAGACACAACCTGCATGATATGTTGTTGATTAGTTTAGTTTAGTGTATAGAGACAGACACAACCTGCATGATATGTTGTTGATTAGTTTAGTTTAGTGTATAGAGACAGACACAACCTGAGTGGTATATTGTTGATTAGTTTAGTTTAGTGTATAGAGACAGACACAACCTGCATGATATGTTGTTGATTAGTTTAGTTTAGTGTATAGAGACAGACACAACCTGCATGATATGTTGTTGATTAGTTTAGTTTAGTGTATAGAGACAGACACAACCTGCATGATATGTTGTTGATTAGTTTAGTTTAGTGTATAGAGACAGACACAACCTGCATGATATGTTGTTGATTAGTTTAGTTTAGTGTATAGAGACAGACACAACCTGCATGATATGTTGTTGATTAGTTTAGTTTAGTGTATAGAGACAGACACAACCTGCATGATATGTTGTTGATTAGTTTAGTTTAGTGTATAGAGACAGACACAACCTGCATGATATGTTGTTGATTAGTTTAGTTTAGTGTATAGAGACAGACACAACCTGCGTGATATGTTGTTGATTAGTTTAGTTTAGTGTATAGAGACAGACACAACCTGCATGATATGTTGTTGATTAGTTTAGTTTAGTGTATAGAGACAGACACAACCTGCATGATATGTTGTTGATTAGTTTAGTTTAGTGAGGGAGGAACAGAAAATGATACCAAAATAAGGATATAAAAAGAGGAGCTTTCATTGCACTGGGAAACACATGGAAATCCAAAGAAATTAGGTTAAATACAAACATAAAAATTTTCAACTCAAATGTTAAGGTGGTCCTATGCTGTGAAACATGGAGAACAACAAAATTGACAATCATGAAGATACAGACTTTCATTAATGGATGCTTACGGAGAATAAAAGGATGGAAATGGCAGGACAAAATCACTAACATAGAATTATGGAAATGTACCAGTCAAACACCAGTGGATAAAGAGATACAGCGAAGACAATGGCGCTGGATAGGACACACACTACGGAAGTCAACTGAGAGTATTACACAACAGGCCCTTTTTTGGAATCCTCAGGGGAAAAGTCAAAGAGGAAGACCAAGAAATTCTTGGAGAAGACAGATAGAAGCAGAGATGAAGATGATGGGAAAGACATGGAATGATCTTAAAAGAATGGCAAAAAACAGAATGACTTGGAAAGTGTTTGTTGAAGACCTATGCTCCACTGGGAGCTAAAAAGGTAGAAGAAGAAGAGTTTAGTTTAGTGTATAGAGACAGACACAACCTGAGTGATATGTTGTTCATTATTTTAGTTTAGTGTATAGAGACAGGCACAACCTGAGTGATATGTTGTTCATTATTTTAGTTTAGTGTATAGAGACAGGCACAACCTGAGTGATATGTTGTTGATTATTTTAGTTTAGTGTATAGAGACAGACACAACCTGCATGATATGTTGTTGATTAGTTTAGTTTAGTGTATAGAGACAGACACAACCTGAGTGATATATTGTTGATTAGTTTAGTTTAGTGTATAGAGACAGACACAACCTGCATGATATGTTGTTGATTAGTTTAGTTTAGTGCATAGAGACAGACACAACCTGAGTGGTATATTGTTGATTAGTTTAGTTTAGTGTATAGAGACAGACACAACCTGCATGATATGTTGTTGATTAGTTTAGTTTAGTGTATAGAGACAGACACAACCTGCATGATATGTTGTTGATTAGTTTAGTTTAGTGTATAGAGACAGACACAACCTGCATGATATGTTGTTGATTAGTTTAGTTTAGTGTATAGAGACAGACACAACCTGCATGATATGTTGTTGATTAGTTTAGTTTAGTGTATAGAGACAGACACAACCTGCATGATATGTTGTTGATTAGTTTAGTTTAGTGTATAGAGACAGACACAACCTGCATGATATGTTGTTGATTAGTTTAGTTTAGTGTATAGAGACAGACACAACCTGCATGATATGTTGTTGATTAGTTTAGTTTAGTGTATAGAGACAGACACAACCTGCGTGATATGTTGTTGATTAGTTTAGTTTAGTGTATAGAGACAGACACAACCTGCATGATATGTTGTTGATTAGTTTATTTTAGTGTATAGAGACAGACACAACCTGCATGATATGTTGTTGATTAGTTTAGTTTAGTGAGGGAGGAACAGAAAATGATACCAAAATAAGGATATAAAAAGAGGAGCTTTCATTGCACTGGGAAACACATGGAAATCCAAAGAAATTAGGTTAAATACAAACATAAAAATTTTCAACTCAAATGTTAAGGTGGTCCTATGCTGTGAAACATGGAGAACAACAAAATTGACAATCATGAAGATACAGACTTTCATTAATGGATGCTTACGGAGAATAAAAGGATGGAAATGGCAGGACAAAATCACTAACATAGAATTATGGAAATGTACCAGTCAAACACCAGTGGATAAAGAGATACAGCGAAGACAATGGCGCTGGATAGGACACACACTACGGAAGTCAACTGAGAGTATTACACAACAGGCCCTTTTTTGGAATCCTCAGGGGAAAAGTCAAAGAGGAAGACCAAGAAATTCTTGGAGAAGACAGATAGAAGCAGAGATGAAGATGATGGGAAAGACATGGAATGATCTTAAAAGAATGGCAAAAAACAGAATGACTTGGAAAGTGTTTGTTGAAGACCTATGCTCCACTGGGAGCTAAAAAGGTAGAAGAAGAAGAGTTTAGTTTAGTGTATAGAGACAGACACAACCTGAGTGATATGTTGTTCATTATTTTAGTTTAGTGTATAGAGACAGACACAACCTGAGTGATATGTTGTTCATTATTTTAGTTTAGTGTATAGAGACAGACACAACCTGAGTGATATGTTGTTCATTATTTTAGTTTAGTGTATAGAGACAGGCACAACCTGAGTGATATGTTATAGATTATTTTAGTTTAGTGTATAGAGACAGGCACAACCTGAGTGATATGTTATAGATTATTTTAGTTTAGTGTATAGAGAAAGATTGATGAGAGAGGCAAGAGCAGCAGGATTTGGCTCCCTCAATGAGACAAATGGGGAGATTTGATAAAATATCTTTAAAAGAATTAAAAAACTGCTAGAACAAAAATTCAGATAGGAGAAGGTGTATCTTGGTCTACGCCCTATGGGCCGGCTACGGCTCGAAAGGTCAATAGATAGATAGATAGATAGATATAGTACAGAGACAGACACAACCTGCATGATATGTTGTTGATTAGTTTAGTTTAGTGTATAGAGACAGACACAACCTGAGTGGTATATTGTTGATTAGTTTAGTTTAGTGTATAGAGACAGACACAACCTGCATGATATGTTGTTGATTAGTTTAGTTTAGTGTATAGAGACAGACACAACCTGCATGATATGTTGTTGATTAGTTTAGTTTAGTGTATAGAGACAGACACAACCTGCATGATATGTTGTTGATTAGTTTAGTTTAGTGTATAGAGACAGACACAACCTGCATGATATGTTGTTGATTAGTTTAGTTTAGTGTATAGAGACAGACACAACCTGCATGATATGTTGTTGATTAGTTTAGTTTAGTGTATAGAGACAGACACAACCTGCATGATATGTTGTTGATTAGTTTAGTTTAGTGTATAGAGACAGACACAACCTGCATGATATGTTGTTGATTAGTTTAGTTTAGTGTATAGAGACAGACACAACCTGCGTGATATGTTGTTGATTAGTTTAGTTTAGTGTATAGAGACAGACACAACCTGCATGATATGTTGTTGATTAGTTTAGTTTAGTGTATAGAGACAGACACAACCTGCATGATATGTTGTTGATTAGTTTAGTTTAGTGAGGGAGGAACAGAAAATGATACCAAAATAAGGATATAAAAAGAGGAGCTTTCATTGCACTGGGAAACACATGGAAATCCAAAGAAATTAGGTTAAATACAAACATAAAAATTTTCAACTCAAATGTTAAGGTGGTCCTATGCTGTGAAACATGGAGAACAACAAAATTGACAATCATGAAGATACAGACTTTCATTAATGGATGCTTACGGAGAATAAAAGGATGGAAATGGCAGGACAAAATCACTAACATAGAATTATGGAAATGTACCAGTCAAACACCAGTGGATAAAGAGATACAGCTAAGACAATGGCGCTGGATAGGACACACACTACGGAAGTCAACTGAGAGTATTACACAACAGGCCCTTTTTTGGAATCCTCAGGGGAAAAGTCAAAGAGGAAGACCAAGAAATTCTTGGAGAAGACAGATAGAAGCAGAGATGAAGATGATGGGAAAGACATGGAATGATCTTAAAAGAATGGCAAAAACAGAATGACTTGGAAAGTGTTTGTTGAAGACCTATGCTCCACTGGGAGCTAAAAAGGTAGAAGAAGAAGAGTTTAGTTTAGTGTATAGAGACAGACACAACCTGAGTGATATGTTGTTCATTATTTTAGTTTAGTGTATAGAGACAGGCACAACCTGAGTGATATGTTGTTCATTATTTTAGTTTAGTGTATAGAGACAGGCACAACCTGAGTGATATGTTGTTGATTATTTTAGTTTAGTGTATAGAGACAGACACAACCTGCATGATATGTTGTTGATTAGTTTAGTTTAGTGTATAGAGACAGACACAACCTGAGTGGTATATTGTTGATTAGTTTAGTTTAGTGTATAGAGACAGACACAACCTGCATGATATGTTGTTGATTAGTTTAGTTTAGTGTATAGAGACAGACACAACCTGCATGATATGTTGTTGATTAGTTTAGTTTAGTGTATAGAGACAGACACAACCTGCATGATATGTTGTTGATTAGTTTAGTTTAGTGTATAGAGACAGACACAACCTGCATGATATGTTGTTGATTAGTTTAGTTTAGTGTATAGAGACAGACACAACCTGCATGATATGTTGTTGATTAGTTTAGTTTAGTGTATAGAGACAGACACAACCTGCATGATATGTTGTTGATTAGTTTAGTTTAGTGTATAGAGACAGACACAACCTGCATGATATGTTGTTGATTAGTTTAGTTTAGTGTATAGAGACAGACACAACCTGCGTGATATGTTGTTGATTAGTTTAGTTTAGTGTATAGAGACAGACACAACCTGCATGATATGTTGTTGATTAGTTTAGTTTAGTGTATAGAGACAGACACAACCTGCATGATATGTTGTTGATTAGTTTAGTTTAGTGAGGGAGGAACAGAAAATGATACCAAAATAAGGATATAAAAAGAGGAGCTTTCATTGCACTGGGAAACACATGGAAATCCAAAGAAATTAGGTTAAATACAAAAATAAAAATTTTCAACTCTAATGTTAAGGTGGTCCTATGCTGTGAAACATGGAGAACAACAAAATTGACAATCATGACGATACAGACTTTCATTAATGGATGCTTACGGAGAATAAAAGGATGGAAATGGCAGGACAAAATCACTAACATAGAATTATGGAAATGTACCAGTCAAACACCAGTGGATAAAGAGATACAGCGAAGACAATGGCGCTGGATAGGACACACACTACGGAAGTCAACTGAGAGTATTACACAACAGGCCCTTTTTTGGAATCCTCAGGGGAAAAGTCAAAGAGGAAGACCAAGAAATTCTTGGAGAAGACAGATAGAAGCAGAGATGAAGATGATGGGAAAGACATGGAATGATCTTAAAAGAATGGCAAAAAAAACAGAATGACTTGGAAAGTGTTTGTTGAAGACCTATGCTCCACTGGGAGCTAAAAAGGTAGAAGAAGAAGAGTTTAGTTTAGTGTATAGAGACAGACACAACCTGAGTGATATGTTGTTCATTATTTTAGTTTAGTGTATAGAGACAGACACAACCTGAGTGATATGTTGTTCATTATTTTAGTTTAGTGTATAGAGACAGACACAACCTGAGTGATATGTTGTTCATTATTTTAGTTTAGTGTATAGAGACAGGCACAACCTGAGTGATATGTTATAGATTATTTTAGTTTAGTGTATAGAGACAGGCACAACCTGAGTGATATGTTATAGATTATTTTAGTTTAGTGTATAGAGAAAGATTGATGAGAGAGGCAAGAGCAGCAGGATTTGGCTCCCTCAATGAGACAAATGGGGAGATTTGATAAAATATCTTTTAAAGAATTAAAAAACTGCTAGAACAAAAATTCAGATAGGAGAAGGTGTATCTTGGTCTACGCCCTATGGGCCGGCTACGGCTCGAAAGGTCAATAGATAGATAGATAGATAGATATAGTACAGAGACAGACACAACCTGCATGATATGTTGTTGATTAGTTTAGTTTAGTGTATAGAGACAGACACAACCTGAGTGGTATATTGTTGATTAGTTTAGTTTAGTGTATAGAGACAGACACAACCTGCATGATATGTTGTTGATTAGTTTAGTTTAGTGTATAGAGACAGACACAACCTGCATGATATGTTGTTGATTAGTTTAGTTTAGTGTATAGAGACAGACACAACCTGCATGATATGTTGTTGATTAGTTTAGTTTAGTGTATAGAGACAGACACAACCTGCATGATATGTTGTTGATTAGTTTAGTTTAGTGTATAGAGACAGACACAACCTGCATGATATGTTGTTGATTAGTTTAGTTTAGTGTATAGAGACAGACACAACCTGCATGATATGTTGTTGATTAGTTTAGTTTAGTGTATAGAGACAGACACAACCTGCATGATATGTTGTTGATTAGTTTAGTTTAGTGTATAGAGACAGACACAACCTGCGTGATATGTTGTTGATTAGTTTAGTTTAGTGTATAGAGACAGACACAACCTGCATGATATGTTGTTGATTAGTTTAGTTTAGTGAGGGAGGAACAGAAAATGATACCAAAATAAGGATATAAAAAGAGGAGCTTTCATTGCACTGGGAAACACATGGAAATCCAAAGAAATTAGGTTAAATACAAAAATAAAAATTTTCAACTCAAATGTTAAGGTGGTCCTATGCTGTGAAACATGGAGAACAACAAAATTGACAATCATGAAGATACAGACTTTCATTAATGGATGCTTACGGAGAATAAAAGGATGGAAATGGCAGGACAAAATCACTAACATAGAATTATGGAAATGTACCAGTCAAACACCAGTGGATAAAGAGATACAGCGAAGACAATGGCGCTGGATAGGACACACACTACGGAAGTCACTGAGAGTATTACACAACAGGCCCTTTTTTGGAATCCTCAGGGGAAAAGTCAAAGAGGAAGACCAAGAAATTCTTGGAGAAGACAGATAGAAGCAGAGATGAAGATGATGGGAAAGACATGGAATGATCTTAAAAGAATGGCAAAAAACAGAATGACTTGGAAAGTGTTTGTTGAAGACCTATGCTCCACTGGGAGCTAAAAAGGTAGAAGAAGAAGAGTTTAGTTTAGTGTATAGAGACAGACACAACCTGAGTGATATGTTGTTCATTATTTTAGTTTAGTGTATAGAGACAGACACAACCTGAGTGATATGTTGTTCATTATTTTAGTTTAGTGTATAGAGACAGACACAACCTGAGTGATATGTTGTTCATTATTTTAGTTTAGTGTATAGAGACAGGCACAACCTGAGTGATATGTTATAGATTATTTTAGTTTAGTGTATAGAGACAGGCACAACCTGAGTGATATGTTATAGATTATTTTAGTTTAGTGTATAGAGAAAGATTGATGAGAGAGGCAAGAGCAGCAGGATTTGGCTCCCTCAATGAGACAAATGGGGAGATTTGATAAAATATCTTTAAAAGAATTAAAAAACTGCTAGAACAAAATTCAGATAGGAGAAGGTGTATCTTGGTCTACGCCCTATGGGCCGGCTACGGCTCGAAAGGTCAATAGATAGATAGATAGATAGATATAGTACAGAGACAGACACAACCTGCATGATATGTTGTTGATTAGTTTAGTTTAGTGTATAGAGACAGACACAACCTGAGTGGTATATTGTTGATTAGTTTAGTTTAGTGTATAGAGACAGACACAACCTGCATGATATGTTGTTGATTAGTTTAGTTTAGTGTATAGAGACAGACACAACCTGCGTGATATGTTGTTGATTAGTTTAGTTTAGTGTATAGAGACAGACACAACCTGCATGATATGTTGTTGATTAGTTTAGTTTAGTGTATAGAGACAGACACAACCTGCATGATATGTTGTTGATTAGTTTAGTTTAGTGAGGGAGGAACAGAAAATGATACCAAAATAAGGATATAAAAAGAGGAGCTTTCATTGCACTGGGAAACACATGGAAATCCAAAGAAATTAGGTTAAATACAAAAATAAAAATTTTCAACTCAAATGTTAAGGTGGTCCTATGCTGTGAAACATGGAGAACAACAAAATTGACAATCATGAAGATACAGACTTTCATTAATGGATGCTTACGGAGAATAAAAGGATGGAAATGGCAGGACAAAATCACTAACATAGAATTATGGAAATGTACCAGTCAAACACCAGTGGATAAAGAGATACAGCGAAGACAATGGCACTGGATAGGACACACACTACGGAAGTCAACTGAGAGTATTACACAACAGGCCCTTTTTTGGAATCCTCAGGGGAAAAGTCAAAGAGGAAGACCAAGAAATTCTTGGAGAAGACAGATAGAAGCAGAGATGAAGATGATGGGAAAGACATGGAATGATCTTAAAAGAATGGCAAAAAACAGAATGACTTGGAAAGTGTTTGTTGAAGACCTATGCTCCACTGGGAGCTAAAAAGGTAGAAGAAGAAGAGTTTAGTTTAGTGTATAGAGACAGACACAACCTGAGTGATATGTTGTTCATTATTTTAGTTTAGTGTATAGAGACAGGCACAACCTGAGTGATATGTTGTTCATTATTTTAGTTTAGTGTATAGAGACAGGCACAACCTGAGTGATATGTTGTTCATTATTTAGTTTAGTGTATAGAGACAGGCACAACCTGAGTGATATGTTGTTGATTAGTTTAGTTTAGTGTATAGAGACAGGCACAACCTGAGTGATATGTTATAGATTATTTTAGTTTAGTGTATAGAGACAGACACAACCTGAGTGATATGTTGTTCATTATTTTAGTTTAGTGTATAGAGACAGACACAACCTGAGTGATATGTTGTTCATTATTTTAGTTTAGTGTATAGAGACAGACACAACCTGAGTGATATGTTGTTCATTATTTTAGTTTAGTGTATAGAGATCTTGGAAAGGTTCTGGCAAAAGCAACATACAAGAATTAGACAACAAAGTGAAAAGTTCGGCAAGAAGAGATACAAGAGCTTATATAGACAACTTGGCAGAGAAAGCAGAGACAGCTGCAATTACAGGAGACAGCAGAACTCTTTATACTGTACAAAAGATGCTGACAAACACCTATACATCCAGTGGAACACCAATTCTAGACAAATCTGGATTAATGCTAACAACAAGCGCAGACATAAAAGCCCGTTGGGCGGAACACTTCAAAGAAATTCTTAACCGTCCACTACCTCACAGTTTAATAGATTTTGAAGCTGAAACACCAGCAGCAGAATTAGATGTAAATTTAGATGACTTCACCTTGAGTGAAATAGAAACCACCTTAAAGCTAATGACCAATAACAAGGCTGCTGGAGAGGATAAGTTAACAGCTGAGATCCTCAAGGCAATTGATAGCCATAATTTAATACATCTCCAAAAAATGTTCAACATCATTTGGAAAACAGAGAAGACGCCTCATAAATGGAAAAAAGGAATCATTGTTAAGATCCCAAAAAAGGGCAATCTTAGAGATTGTAACAATTGGAGAGGCGTGACACTTTTGTCAGTTGCCTCAAAATTATTCTGTAAAATCATCCTAAATAGAATAAAGGATTCAATAGATACAGTAATGCGTGAAGAACAGGCTGGGTTTAGAAAAGGGAGAAGCTGTCTTGACCACATTTTCACTCTACGACTTATATTGGAGGAACACATTGAAAAGCAAAAACCTTTTGTACTTAACTTCATCGACTTCAAAAAAGCATTTGATAGTATTCATAGAGATTCTTTGTGGAAAATTCTGAAGCAATATGGCTTACCATCAAAAATCATAAATATTATCAAAGACATGTATGATGGTTACACATGTGCAGTTCGAACAGAGGAAGGACTGAGCGAATGTTTCCCAATAGAAACTGGGGTTAAACAAGGATGTATTTTATCGCCCTTGTTATTTGGAATTGTTATGGACTTCATAATGAAGAAATGCTGCACTGGTAATAAAGGCATCGAATGGATACAAGGAGACCATTTGGAGGACCTGGACTTTGCTGATGACATAGTTCTCATCAGCAATCAGATAAAAACGATGCAGGAAAACACAAATGAACTATCATCAATAGCCAGCAAAATTGGGCTTGAGGTCAATCATGAAAAGACTAAAGTCATGAAAAGTTTAATTCCAACAAGTGACAAAATATACATGGAAAACAACCAGTAGAAGAGATCGATCACTTCATCTATCTTGGAAGTCACATTGATCGAGAAGGGGATACGAGCAAAGAAATTAGAATCAGACTGGCTAAAGCAGCAATGTCTTTCAGAAGCCTTGAAAAGTTGTGGAAATCAAAACTCATTAGCACAAACACAAAACTTAGGCTATTCAAATCAAATGTACTATCAACCCTTACGTATGCGTGTGAAAGCTGGAAAACAACAAGAGATATAGAAACAAAGTTGAACGCATTCGAAAATAAATGTCTAAGGAAAATACTTGGTATAGAATGGAACGAATTCAAAACAAACGAGGAAATTAGAGAAATCGCCAATCAACCACTAATATCTTCAGTAATAAAGAAAAGACGATGGTTATACGTTGGACATGTGATGAGAAGAGATAATAATCGAATAGCAAAGCAAGCCCTCATATGGGAAACAACAGGTAAAAGAAAAAGAGGAAGACCCAGGGAGACACTGAGAAGAACATTGATGAGAGAGGCAAGAGCAGCAGGAATCGGCTCCCTCAATGAGATAGAACTGCTTGCACAGAACAGAGACAGATGGCGAGATTTGATAAAATATCTTTAAAAGAAAACTGCTAGAACAAAAATTCATATAGGAGAAGGTGTATCTTGGTCTACGCCCTATGGGCCGGTTACGGCTCGAAAGGTCAATAGAATAGAATAGAGACAGGCACAACCTGAGTGATATGTTATAGATTATTTTAGTTTAGTGTATAGAGACAGGCACAACCTGAGTGATATGTTATAGATTATTTTAGTTTAGTGTATAGAGAAAGATTGATGAGAGAGGCAAGAGCAGCAGGATTTGGCTCCCTCAATGAGACAAATGGGGAGATTTGATAAAATATCTTTAAAAGAATTAAAAAACTGCTAGAACAAAAATTCAGATAGGAGAAGGTGTATCTTGGTCTACGCCCTATGGGCGGCTACGGCTCGAAAGGTCAATAGATAGATAGATAGATAGATATAGTACAGAGAAAGACACAACCTGAGTGATATATTGTTGATTATTTTAGTTTAGTGTATAGAGACAAACACAACCTGAGTGATATATTGTTGATTATTTTAGTTTAGTGTATAGAGACAGACACAACAGGTGTAGTTTAGTGTATAGAGACAGGTACAATTTGTTGGCACAATCCTGGACACCCTCTTTTGATATAATTTATTTGTGGGTGTGTTGTGTTTTTGGTTTGGATTTATGTGTTTAATTTGTACAACACCATGTCACTTTATGTTTATGTGATATGTTCTCAGCAGCTCTACTCATTTTACATTGTGTATGTTTGTGCTTATCTCCAGCACTATTACTTGCTGTAAATCTTGGCACAGTGTGACACAGTACATCACTACTTGCTGTAAATCTTGGCACAGTGTGACACAGTACATCACTACTTGTTGTAAACCTTGGCACAGTGTGACATAGTACATCACTACTTGCTGTAAACCTTGGCACAGTGTGACACAGTACATCACTACTTGCTGTAAACCTTGGCACAGTGTGACATAGTACATCACTACTTGTTGTAAACCTTGGCACAGTGTGACACAGTACATCACTACTTGTTGTAAACCTTGGCACAGTGTGACACAGTACATCACTACTTGCTGTAAATCTTGGCACAGTGTGACACAGTACATCACTACTTGCTGTAAACCTTGGCACAGTGTGACACAGTACAACACTACTTGATGTAAACCTTGGCACAAAGTGACACAGTACATCACTACTTGCTGTAAACCCTGGCACAGTATGACACAGTACAACAATGCTTTTTGACAGTATGACACTACTTGCGGTAAACCTTGGCACAGTACAACACTAATTGCTGTAAACCTTGGCACAGTACAACACTACTTGCTGTAAACCTTGGCACGGTGTGGCACAGTGCAAACACTATTTGCTGTAAACATTGGCATGGTACAACACTATTTTCTGTAAACATTGGCACAATACAACACTATCTTGCTGTAAATCTTAGCACAGTATGGCACAATACAACATTACTTGCTGTAAACCTTGGAACAGTATTAACACTATTTGCTGTAAACATTGGCACAGTACAACACTGCTTTCTGTAAACATTGGCACAGAACAATACTGCTTTCTGTAAACATTAGCACAGTATAACACTCCACACTGTCAACCTCAGCACAGTACAGTATTACTTGCTGTAAGCCTTAGCACAGTACAGTATTACTTGTTGTAAGCCTTAGCACAGTACAGTATTACTTGTTGTAAGCCTTAGCACAGTACAATACTGCTTTCTGTAAACATTAGCACAGAACAATACTGCTTTATGTAAACATTGACACAGAACAATACTGCTTTCTGTAAACACTGAAACAGAACAATACTGCTTTCTGTAAACATTGATACAGTACAATACTGCTTTCTGTAAACATTGACACAGTACAACACTGCTTTCTGTAAACATTGACACAGAACAATACTGCTTTCTGTAAACATTGACACAGAACAATACTGCTTTCTGTAAACATTGACACAGAACAATACTGCTTTCTGTAAACACTGAAACAGAACAATACTGCTTTCTGTAAACATTGGCACAGTACTATACTGCTTTCTGTAAACATTGACACAGTACAACACTGCTTTCTGTAAACATTGACACAGTACAATACTGCTTTCTGTAAACATTGACACAGTACAATACTGCTTTATGTAAACATTGACACAGTACAATACTGCTTTCTGTAAACATTAGCACAGAACAATACTGCTTTATGTAAACATTAGCACAGAACAATACTGCTTTATGTAAACATTAGCACAGAACAAAACTGCTTTATGTAAACATTAGCACAGTACAATACTGCTTTATGTAAACATTAGCACAGAACAATACTGCTTTCTGTAAACATTGGCACAGAACGATACTGCTTTCTGTAAACATGGCACAGAACGATACTGCTTTCTGTAAACATTGGCACAGAACGATACTGCTTTCTGTAAATATTGGCACAGAACGATACTGCTTTCTGTAAACATTGGCACAGAACAATACTGCTTTATGTAAACATTGGCACAGAACAATACTGCTTTATGTAAACATTGGCACAGTACAATACTGCTTTATGTAAACATAGCACAGAACAATACTGCTTTAAGTAAAGATTAGCACAGAACAATACTGCTTAATGTAAACATTAGCACAGAATAAAACTGCTTTATGTAGACATTGGCACAGAACAATACTGCTTAATGTAAACATTAACACAGAACAATACTGCTTTATGTAAACATTGGCACAGAACAATACTGCTTAATGTAAACATTAGCACAGAACAATACTGCTTTATGTAAACATTAGCACAGAACATTACTGCTTTAAGTAAAGATTAGCACAGAACAATACTGCTTATGTAAACATTAGCACATAATAAAACTGCTTTATGTAGACATTGGCACAGAACAATACTGCTTTACGTAAACATTGGCACAGAACAATACTGCTTTATGTAAACATTGGCACAGTACAATACTGCTTATGTAAACATTGGCACAGTACAATACTGCTTTATGTAAACATTGGCACAGTACAATACTGCTTTATGTAAACATTGGCACAGTACAATACTGCTTTATGTAAACCTTGGCACAGAACAATACTGCTTTCTGTAAACATTGGCACAGTACAAAACATCTGGATCATTTTCACCCAATGGGATAGTAGTGCTGATACAGCTGTGACACAATGCTATGTAAGTTCAGATTGTAAAGCTACAAATTTCCCTCTCTTATGATACATCGAATGGATACAGGAGACCATTTGGAGGACCTGGACTTTGCTGATGACATAGTTCTCATCAGCAATCAGATAAAAACGATGCAGGAAAACACAAATGAACTATCATCAATAGCCAGCAAAATTGGGCTTGAGGTCAATCATGAAAAGACTAAAGTCATGAAAAGTTTAATTCCAACAAGTGACAAAATATACATGGAAAACAAACCAGTAGAAGAGATCGATCACTTCATCTATCTTGGAAGTCACATTGATCGAGAAGGGGATACGAGCAAAGAAATTAGAATCAGACTGGCTAAAGCAGCAATGTCTTTCAGAAGCCTTGAAAAGTTGTGGAAATCAAAACTCATTAGCACAAACACAAAACTTAGGCTATTCAAATCAAATGTACTATCAACCCTTACGTATGCGTGTGAAAGCTGGAAAACAACAAGAGATATAGAAACAAAGTTGAACGCATTCGAAAATAAATGTCTAAGGAAAATACTTGGTATAGAATGGAACGAATTCAAAACAAACGAGGAAATTAGAGAAATCGCCAATCACCACTAATATCTTCAGTAATAAAGAAAAGACGATGGTTATACGTTGGACATGTGATGAGAAGAGATAATAATCGAATAGCAAAGCAAGCCCTCATATGGGAAACAACAGGTAAAAGAAAAAGAGGAAGACCCAGGGAGACACTGAGAAGAACATTGATGAGAGAGGCAAGAGCAGCAGAATCGGCTCCCTCAATGAGATAGAACTGCTTGCACAGAACAGAGACAGATGGCGAGATTTGATAAAATATCTTTAAAAGAAAACTGCTAGAACAAAAATTCATATAGGAGAAGGTGTATCTTGGTCTACGCCCTATGGGCCGGTTACGGCTCGAAAGGTCAATAGAATAGAATAGAGACAGGCACAACCTGAGTGATATGTTATAGATTATTTTAGTTTAGTGTATAGAGACAGGCACAACCTGAGTGATATGTTATAGATTATTTTAGTTTAGTGTATAGAGAAAGATTGATGAGAGAGGCAAGAGCAGCAGGATTTGGCTCCCTCAATGAGACAAATGGGGAGATTTGATAAAATATCTTTAAAAGAATTAAAAAACTGCTAGAACAAAAATTCAGATAGGAGAAGGTGTATCTTGGTCTACGCCCTATGGGCCGGCTACGGCTCGAAAGGTCAATAGATAGATAGATAGATAGATATAGTACAGAGAAAGACACACCTGAGTGATATATTGTTGATTATTTTAGTTTAGTGTATAGAGACAAACACAACTGAGTGATATATTGTTGATTATTTTTAGTTTAGTGTATAGAGACAGACACAACAGGTGTAGTTTAGTGTATAGAGACAGGTACAATTTGTTGGCACAATCCTGGACACCCTCTTTTGATATAATTTATTTGTGGGTGTGTTGTTTTTTGGTTTGGATTTATGTGTTTAATTTGTACAACACCATGTCACTTTATGTTTATGTGATATGTTCTCAGCAGCTCTACTCATTTACATTGTGTATGTTTGTGCTTATCTCCAGCACTATTACTTGCTGTAAATCTTGGCACAGTGTGACACAGTACATCACTACTTGCTGTAAATCTTGGCACAGTGTGACACAGTACATCACTACTTGTTGTAAACCTTGGCACAGTGTGACATAGTACATCACTACTTGCTGTAAACCTTGGCACAGTGTGACACAGTACATCACTACTTGCTGTAAACCTTGGCACAGTGTGACATAGTACATCACTACTTGTTGTAAACCTTGGCACAGTGTGACACAGTACATCACTACTTGTTGTAAACCTTGGCACAGTGTGACACAGTACATCACTACTTGCTGTAAATCTTGGCACAGTGTGACACAGTACATCACTACTTGCTGTAAACCTTGGCACAGTGTGACACAGTACAACACTACTTGATGTAAACCTTGCACAAAGTGACACAGTACATCACTACTTGCTGTAAACCCTGGCACAGTATGACACAGTACAACAATGCTTTTTGACAGTATGACACTACTTGCGGTAACCTTGGCACAGTACAACACTAATTGCTGTAAACCTTGGCACAGTACAACACTACTTGCTGTAAACCTTGGCACGGTGTGGCACAGTGCAAACACTATTTGCTGTAAACATTGGCATGGTACAACACTATTTTCTGTAAACATTGGCACAATACAACACTATCTTGCTGTAAATCTTAGCACAGTATGGCACAATACAACATTACTTGCTGTAAACCTTGGAACAGTATTAACACTATTTGCTGTAACATTGGCACAGTACAACACTGCTTTTCTGTAAACATTGGCACAGTACAACACTGCTTTCTGTAAACATTGGCACAGAACAATACTGCTTTCTGTAAACATTAGCACAGTATAACACTCCACACTGTCAACCTCAGCACAGTACAGTATTACTTGCTGTAAGCCTTAGCACAGTACAGTATTACTTGTTGTAAGCCTTAGCACAGTACAGTATTACTTGTTGTAAGCCTTAGCACAGTACAATACTGCTTTCTGTAAACATTAGCACAGAACAATACTGCTTTATGTAAACATTGACACAGAACAATACTGCTTTCTGTAAACTGTAACTGAAACAGAACAATACTGCTTTCTGTAAACATTGATACAGTACAATACTGCTTTCTGTAAACATTGACACAGTACAACACTGCTTTCTGTAAACATTGACACAGAACAATACTGCTTTCTGTAAACATTGACACAGAACAATACTGCTTTCTGTAAACATTGACACAGAACAATACTGCTTTCTGTAAACACTGAAACAGAACAATACTGCTTTCTGTAAACATTGGCACAGTACAATACTGCTTTCTGTAAACATTGACACAGTACAACACTGCTTTCTGTAAACATTGACACAGTACAATACTGCTTTCTGTAAACATTGACACAGTACAATATGCTTTATGTAAACATTGACACAGTACAATACTGCTTTCTGTAAACATTAGCACAGAACAATACTGCTTTATGTAAACATTAGAACAGAACAATACTGCTTTATGTAAACATTAGCACAGAAACAAAACTGCTTTATGTAAACATTAGCACAGTACAATACTGCTTTATGTAAACATTAGCACAGAACAATACTGCTTTCTGTAAACATTGGCACAGAACGATACTGCTTTCTGTAAACATTGGCACAGAACGATACTGCTTTCTGTAAACATTGGCACAGAACGATACTGCTTTCTGTAAATATTGGCACAGAACGATACTGCTTTCTGTAAACATTGCACAGAACAATACTGCTTTATGTAAACATTGGCACAGAACAATACTGCTTTATGTAAACATTGGCACAGTACAATACTGCTTTATGTAAACATTAGCACAGAACAATACTGCTTTAAGTAAAGATTAGCACAGAACAATACTGCTTAATGTAAACATTAGCACAGAATAAAACTGCTTTATGTAGACATTGGCACAGAACAATACTGCTTAATGTAAACATTAACACAGAACAATACTGCTTTATGTAAACATTGGCACAGAACAATACTGCTTAATGTAAACATTAGCACAGAACAATACTGCTTTATGTAAACATTAGCACAGAACATTACTGCTTTAAGTAAAGATTAGCACAGAACAATACTGCTTATGTAAACATTAGCACATAATAAAACTGCTTTATGTAGACATTGGCACAGAACAATACTGCTTTACGTAAACATTGGCACAGAACAATACTGCTTATGTAAACATTGGCACAGTACAATACTGCTTATGTAAACATTGGCACAGTACAATACTGCTTTATGTAAACATTGGCCAGTACAATACTGCTTTATGTAAACATTGGCACAGTACAATACTGCTTTATGTAAACCTTGGCACAGAACAATACTGCTTTCTGTAAACATTGGCACAGTACAAAACATCTGGATCATTTTCACCCAATGGGATAGTAGTGCTGATACAGCTGTGACACAATGCTATGCTATGTAAGTTCAGATGTAAAGCTACAAATTTCCCTCTCTTATGATACATCGAAGGATACAAGGAGACCATTTGGAGGACCTGGACTTTGCTGATGACATAGTTCTCATCAGCAATCAGATAAAAACGATGCAGGAAAACACAAATGAACTATCATCAATAGCCAGCAAAATTGGGCTTGAGGTCAATCATGAAAAGACTAAAGTCATGAAAAGTTTAATTCCAACAAGTGACAAAATATACATGGAAAACAAACCAGTAGAAGAGATCGATCACTTCATCTATCTTGGAAGTCACATTGATCGAGAAGGGGATACGAGCAAAGAAATTAGAATCAGACTGGCTAAAGCAGCAATGTCTTTCAGAAGCCTTGAAAAGTTGTGGAAATCAAAACTCATTAGCACAAACACAAAACTTAGGCTATTCAAATCAAATGTACTATCAACCCTTACGTATGCGTGTGAAAGCTGGAAACAACAAGAGATATAGAAACAAGTTGAACGCATTCGAAAATAAATGTCTAAGGAAAATACTTGGTATAGAATGGAACGAATTCAAAACAAACGAGGAAATTAGAGAAATCGCCAATCAAACCCTAATATCTTCAGTAATAAAGAAAAGACGATGGTTATACGTTGGACATGTGATGAGAAGAGATAATAATCGAATAGCAAAGCAAGCCCTCATATGGGAAACAACAGGTAAAAGAAAAGAGGAAGACCGGGAGACACTGAGAAGAACATTGATGAGAGAGGCAAGAGCAGCAGGAATCGGCTCCCTCAATGAGATAGAACTGCTTGCACAGAACAGAGACAGATGGCGAGATTTGATAAAATATCTTTAAAGAAAACTGCTAGAACAAAAATTCATATAGGAGAAGGTGTATCTTGGTCTACGCCCTATGGGCGGTTACGGCTCGAAAGGTCAATAGAATAGAATAGAGACAGGCACAACCTGAGTGATATGTTATAGATTATTTTAGTTTAGTGTATAGAGACAGGCACAACCTGAGTGATATGTTATAGATTATTTTAGTTTAGTGTATAGAGAAAGATTGATGAGAGAGGCAAGAGCAGCAGGATTTGGCTCCCTCAATGAGACAAATGGGGAGATTTGATAAAATATCTTAAAAGAATTAAAAAACTGCTAGAACAAAAATTCAGATAGGAGAAGGTGTATCTTGGTCTACGCCCTATGGGCCGGCTACGGCTCGAAAGGTCAATAGATAGATAGATAGATAGATATAGTACAGAGAAAAGACACAACCTGAGTGATATATTGTTGATTATTTTAGTTTAGTGTATAGAGACAAACACAACCTGAGTGATATATTGTTGATTATTTTAGTTTTAGTGTATAGAGACAGACACAACAGGGTAGTTAGTGTATAGAGACAGGTACAATTTGTTGGCACAATCCTGGACACCCTCTTTTGATATAATTTATTTGTGGGTGTGTTGTGTTTTTTGGTTTGGATTTATGTGTTTAATTTGTACAAACCCATGTCACTTTATGTTTATGTGATATGTTCTCAGCAGCTCTACTCATTTTACATTGTGTATGTTTGTGCTTATCTCCAGCACTATTACTTGCTGTAAATTTGGCACAGTGTGACACAGTACATCACTACTTGCTGTAAATCTTGGCACAGTGTGACACAGTACATCACTACTTGTTGTAAACCTTGCACAGTGTGACATAGTACATCACTACTTGCTGTAAACCTTGGCACAGTGTGACACAGTACATCACTACTTGCTGTAAACCTTGGCACAGTGTGACATAGTACATCACTACTTGTTGTAAACCTTGGCACAGTGTGACACAGTACATCCTACTTGTTGTAACCTTGGCACAGTGTGACACAGTACATCACTACTTGCTGTAAATCTTGGCACAGTGTGACACAGTACATCACTACTTGCTGTAAACCTTGGCACAGTGTGACACAGTACAACACTACTTGATGTAAACCTTGGCACAAAGTGACACAGTACATCACTACTTGCTGTAAACCCTGGCACAGTATGACACAGTACAACAATGCTTTTTGACAGTATGACACTACTTGCGGTAAACCTTGGCACAGTACAACACTAATTGCTGTAAACTGTTACATGTGGCACAGTACAACACTACTTGCTGTAAACCTTGGCACGGTGTGGCACAGTGGCAAACACTATTTGCTGTAAACATTGGCATGGTACAACACTATTTTCTGTAAACATTGGCACAATACAACACTATCTTGCTGTAAAATCTTAGCACAGTATGGCACAATACAACATTACTTGCTGTAAACCTTGGAACAGTATTAACACTATTTGCTGTAAACATTGGCACAGTACAACACTGCTTTCTGTAAACATTGGCACAGTACAACACTGCTTCTGTAAACATTGGCACAGAACAATACTGCTTTCTGTAAACATTAGCACAGTATAACACTCCACCTGTCAACCTCAGCACAGTACGGATACTTGCTGTAAGCCTTAGCACAGTACAGTATTACTTGTTGTAAGCCTTAGCCACAGTACAGTATTACTTGTTGTAAGCCTTAGCACAGTACAATACTGCTTTCTGTAAACATTAGCACAGAACAATACTGCTTTATGTAAACATTGACACAGAACAATACTGCTTTCTGTAAACACTGAAACAGAACAATACTGCTTTCTGTAAACATTGATACAGTACAATACTGCTTTCTGTAAACATTGACACAGTACAACACTGCTTTCTGTAAACATTGACACAGAACAATACTGCTTTCTGTAAACATTGACACAGAACAATACTGCTTTCTGTAAACATTGACACAGAACAATACTGCTTTCTGTAAACACTGAAACAGAACAATACTGCTTTCTGTAAACATTGGCACAGTACAATACTGCTTTCTGTAAACATTGACACAGTACAACACTGCTTTCTTAAACATTGACACAGTACAATACTGCTTTCTGTAAAAACATTGACACAGTACAATACTGCTTTATGTAAAACATTGACACAGTACAATACTGCTTTCTGTAAACATTAGCACAGAACAATACTGCTTTATGTAAACATTAGCACAGAACAATACTGCTTTATGTAAAACATTAGCACAGAACAAAACTGCTTTATGTAAACATTAGCACAGTACAATACTGCTTTATGTAAACATTATAACAGAACAATACTGCTTATGTAAACATTGGCACAGTACAATACTGCTTTATGTAAACATTGGCACAGTACAATACTGCTTTATGTAAACATTGGCACAGTACAATACTGCTTTATGTAAACCTTGGCACAGAACAATACTGCTTTCTGTAAACATTGGCACAGTACAAAACATCTGGATCATTTTCACCCAATGGGATAGTAGTGCTGATACAGCTGTGACACAATGCTATGTAAGTTCAGATTGTAAAGCTACAAATTTCCCTCTCTTATGATACATCGAATGGATACAAGGAGACCATTTGGAGGACCTGGACTTTGCCTGATGACATAGTTCTCATCAGCAATCAGATAAAAACGATGCGGAAAACACAAATGAACTATCATCAATAGCCAGCAAAATTGGGCTTGAGGTCAATCATGAAAGACTAAAGTCATGAAAAGTTTAATTCCAACAAGTGACAAAATATACATGGAAAACAAACCAGTAGAAGAGATCGATCACTTCATCTATCTTGGAAGTCACATTGATCGAGAAGGGGATACGAGCAAAGAAATTAGAATCAGACTGGCTAAAGCAGCAATGTCTTTCAGAAGCCTTGAAAAGTTGTGGAAATCAAAACTCATTAGCACAACACAAAACTTAGGCTATTCAAATCAAATGTACTATCAACCCTTACGTATGCGTGTGAAAGCTGGAAAACAACAAGAGATATAGAAACAAGTTTGAACGCATTCGAAAATAAATGTCTAAGGAAAATACTTGGTATAGAATGGAACGAATTCAAAACAAACAAGGAAATTAGAGAAATCGCCTCACCACTAATATCTTCAGTAATAAAGAAAGGACGATGGTTATACGTTGGACATGTGATGAAAGAGATAATAATCGAATAGCAAAGCAAGCCCTCATATGGGAAACAACAGTAAAAGAAAAGAGGAAGACCCCAGGGAGACACTGAGAAGAACATTGAGAGAGAGGCAAGAGCAGCAGGAATCGGCTCCCTCAATGAGATAGAACTGCTTGCACAGAACAGAGACAGATGGCGAGATTTGATAAAATATCTTTAAAAGAAAACTGCTAGAACAAAAATTCATATAGGAGAAGGTGTATCTTGGTCTACGCCCTATGGGCCGGTTACGGCTCGAAAGGTCAATAGAATAGAATAGAGACAGGCACA